>CP139753.1:32402500-33602500 GCA_034370585.1 Fragaria x ananassa | reverse complement strand
AATGCATAGGCAATTACCTTCATTAGGGGTTTGTAGAGATCTTTTCTTACAACGTAGGGACTACACTCTTCATGTCTCACAACCGAGGCCATAACCTTCTTTGAGATCATTGAGTTCGACGTCATTGAATCCGAATCATATGCCTCTCCCTGATTTGCTGAAGTGTATTTTCAATGTCTTCATAAAGAAAAAAAAATTATTTTTGACACCGGTGCATTTGAGTTTGCTAACTGCTTTTAAGGGCGGACGTGCACCATCTTATTGTTTCTACTCCCATGGGGCCACTCAAACCTCCATTTGTAGAGATAGTAAACCCTAGACCCTCGGGGTTTAGAGCAAGTCCACCCTTCTTCTAAAATCCAACCCATGTTAGAAGCCGTATAGGCAATCTAACCCAGACAAAAAAATCAAAAAAATCAAAAAATCAATCCACCCATTAAATGGGTTTTCTAAAAATTCAGCCTCGGTTACTTTGTTGGGGAGTAATTCAACCCAGGTTAGAAGCCGTATAGGCAATCTAACCCAGACAAAAAAATCAAAAAAATCAAAAAATCAATCCACCCATTAAATGGGTTTTCTAAAAATTCAGCCTCGGTTACTTTGTTGGGGAGTAATTCAACCCAGGTGAGAGGAGTATTTCAACCCAGGTGAGTTTAGCCACATCAACCTAGTCTTGCGTCAGCGACGTGACCTTCATCGATTGACGCGTCTCGTGCACGGACCAACTGCAGCAAAGGGGACGCGCGTGTTATGCCGTCTTTTTGCGCGACATGCAGATAGAGGGGACCACATCATGTTTGAGATGTTGGTTTGAGATGTTTATCGAGATCAGACAGTCGAAAATGAATGATCGATGGGTGAGATTTTTTGCTTTTGTTTTTAGAAATGGAATCCATCCGTTTGGAATAAATCCAACGGTAGGAAACAAACTATTAACAATTTGGGGGAAAAAAATCTTAAAAATTTCCTATAAATGTCATGGAATATTGTTTATTTAATCACTATTTATTTACAACTAAAACTATTGTTTACACTTTAAAAACATTTTTTAAAATTCAATAAACAGTTACTGTTAGGTGACAGTAATCTCACATTTCAAACGGCTGGAAACTGCTGTCCAATTACAGTGACCCATCTCACATCAGAAATCTAACCCATCGAGTGAACTTACTCTTAGTGGAAGCGACATCACTACAAGCTCTAATTCGGACAGTTTCTCTTCTCATGCTCTTATTCCTCTCTTCGTCGATGCACACCTGCAATCTTGACAAAAGAAAGAAATTTAACACTTCTATGATATGAACCAAGTGCTTTTATTTAGGAAATTGCTTAACTAAGAAAGATATGGTGAAATTATGGTTGGCTGAACACTTGCCCTTAAGATCATAGAAGGGGTAGTAGAGCTTAATTTGTAATGCCATGGCAGGCACCGCATCAACCTTGACTCCTTGAGGATCTCTTCATGTTCACGAGGGGAAGCGATCGAGGCCCTCATGTTTGATCATCATGCAATCACAACACCTTCCAAGCATCTCATACAAGATGATAATGCACCAGAAAAACATCAACGTGGGAGACCGTAATGCGTCGTACACGAGCCACCCTTGATGAAATCCAGCATGATCCACCTAATAGTACCGACCTAATAGTCTTTCCAAATAACCATGCAGTTGTAGCCTCATCAACGATGCGACAGGCCTTGAATCTCCATTAACTACACAAAGCTCAACGAAACAACCATGATATCAGCAAATCCATCATAATCGTTCAAAAGGATTATTGCGCGTTGGAAACCTCCAGGATAATTGCACATTAGATTTTACTCTTTTGTGAGTTTTGTCAAACTTTGTTTTGAGAAAAGAAAAATGCCCAAAGATAAACAAAAATCTTGTTTAGTGGATATGTGTAATAAAGCCTGCTTGTGTTGTGGGCCTGCGGCCCGAGTCATAGCAGGGAAAACGTAGGGCTACATAGCTGGTTTTGATACTAGAGATCTTCCCAGCCCCTCACACTCCTTGTGTTCACAGAACCCCCAAAACCCTAGTTCATCACAATCCCCAACAACTAGAGCAGCTTCCTCTCCATGGCCGAAACTAAGGACCAAGACGAAAGCACATTGCACGCCAAGCGCAAATCCGATCCCGGCTGCGAAGAAGACCAAGCCGACTACCCCAACAAATCCCAGAAGCTTCAACTTTCCGGCCACAATTCTCATGAATCCTCACTCACACAAGACAACAAAGTCGAATTACAAGGCAATGCGGATCCCCAAGTAGAAGACGAGGATGACGAGGAGGAATACGAGGAAGAAGACGGTGAAGAGTCCAATGGGAAATCCGAGGCGGACCGCAAGGGGAAGGGGGTTATGAGAGATGATAAGGGCAAAGGTATACTGATTGAAGAAGATGATGAAAACGAGGACAGCAGCGACGACTCCTCCTCCTCCAGCAGCGAAGGCGGGAGCGAATTCGAAGACGGCGACAGCGATTTGTCGGATGATCCTCTTGCTGAAGTCGATTTGGACAACATTCTTCCTTCCAGGACTCGGAGACGGCAGGTTCAGCCTGGGGTTTATATTCGCAGTGATAACAACGGAAAAAGCAACAACGATGACAGTGATGATAGCGATGATTAGAGTTGAGGAGAGGTCAGTGCAACCAAATTATGTTTTCAGAAGTAGTCTGTTAGTAGTGTTAGTGCTTTGATGATGAGGTCATGCTAGTTTATTGCCCTTTCCGAACACAATCAGGCCAGGGCTGTGGATACCCTGATGTAAACTGGATCTTCTAACTATCTTTCCTTCCCTGTTGGATTTATATATGGTATTTTCTTCTTTTATGTGATCAAACTTTATTGTGTACATTCATATGGCTTAATTTGTGTTAGCATAGCGCTAGAAATGTGTGAACAAATTACCGTACCAATCAGCAATTTGGAGTGTAAGCTCCAAGATTATCAGACTCTGAACTAGGCTAAGTTTATGTATATGGATGCCTGTCCATCTCGTTGAGAACTCATAGTGGATATCATAGCCCTGTGCATTTGAGACTTTTAAATGGGAAAGATAAAGCTTGAGAGCTTCTTGTGTTGGGGCTCCTACCAGTTGACTAGGCTAAGCCTAAATCTGTTCCCTTTATGTAGACCTGTTCTGGGTTTTTTAAAAGGGAGAAACAGACAGGTTTCTCCATGGAGAAAATAGCGAATGTTGATCTACCAAGAGGTAATGAGGTATAGGGATATGACATGATTCGCTGTGCCCATTTGCATCATGGTAGTTGCTTATAAGAAGATATCCTTATTCTTATTGAAGCATTGCACGTTTGTTCTGTTGACATAGGTTTGATCGAGCAACTTTTTAATTGCTTTGAGTTTCAAGGGAGAGTTTTGATGTCATTCGATGTCACAATCCTCATGTGTGTGTCAGATGATAGCGGATATTTGATTACTTTGTTAATCTTTGTGTTTGAAGTTTATGCCTCAATTGCCTGGTGATTGTCTATTATGGAATGTAGCATCTCATTATATGGTAGCGTATCATGTGCAATTTTTTCATTTCACTGCTTTGATGGTGAAAGTGACCAATACAGTTAAGGTATGAGGGCTTGAACGCTGTTTAAGGAATTTTTTTTGTAACAAGAATCAAATCGCACACATATTAGTATCTGCAAACTTGGTGATTGCTTCCCGAACTAGTTACCCTGTGATACTAGATGTCAAGATCATAGTTTGTGTTTGATTAGCATATACTTGATAATAATTAGAGCTCTATTGCCCCTGATATGTGGTGCCATATAGAGCAGTAGTTGCTACTTACCGGTATATCTTATGTTGGCCAATCAGAGCAGCTTTCTGAATCTTCTGACTATTTGGCTTTCAGTATGCATCTCTATTTCTCCCTTTCTCCTTATCTGGGAAGCTTGAGATTATCTTATCATTTATGAAATTTGTTTTCCTCCTCGAGCCCCAGGACCTTCCCTACAGTATTGTCACCCCAGTAGAGTTTTAGATGAATTCCAACAGGATGCCAGACAATTGAACATGAGATTGCCGTCTTTTAGGATTGAGTAACTTTATGTTGTTGAGAAATTGCAGTAGATAAGATGTTAATATGTGCTGGTATATAGACTAGCTTCTGGTTAAGAAGTCTGATTTGGGTTGAGATGTTTTCAGATATAACCGGAAGAAGAGTGAAATGAAAAGCCTGACCGATGGTGGATGTCTTTTTGTTTATTTTCATGCCTCAAGATTCATAACTAGTAACTCAAGGTACTGGTACGTCTGGTAGTGTTCGCTGATGCTACAGCCAGATTTGGCTGTTATTTCATATACAATCTAGATCCTGAGTGCTGCCTTCCTGACTATAGTTTATACGTTTGCAATGCAAGATTGTATGTCCACCAAAGATAGCTTATTCAATTTGGTTTGGACTTTGGACTATGGACCAAGTGGTAAATAGAATATGTTTCATATGTTTAATGGAAAATGTAATGCAGTATATGGTTCCGAGGGACCATCATATCCAACCCTAGTCTTTCTTCTGCTGATTAAACAAACGTTTGTCCGTATATAATATGATCGATCATCCCTCCAAGTTGTTATCTTCCTTGATTTGTATGTTGTCGTCAGAGAAAATAGAAGAGAAGAGAAGAGAAGAGAAGAGAAGAGAAGGGAAGGGAAGGGGGTTGATTAAGCAGGGAGGGAGTCTCAGGTTGGTTGACGCAGGCTGGTTGAGTTGTTGCTTTAAAGGAGAAGGAGATGGACCACGGCCATACATACGTACGACGATTCATATATTGTCGCGGTCGATCTGTCTATCTTGTCTGTGTGTTTTTGATTACTAGCTAGTAATCAAGCAAGGCTGGAGACACACTAACACGATCATGGACAGAGGTATTGGCCGGCCGGCCGGGACTCTAATTACAATTTTTTTGGGTAATATCTCTAATTACAATTAGCTAGTGAGGAGGGAGGATAACGGATTAGCTGATGGACTTTTAGCTCACGGACTTTTAACGGATTAGAATAACGGATTAGATCTTGGGTCTAGAAAACTTTTAAGATGTTGCGTACAATCCAAAAGGAAGGTGTCCAAAAAAATGAAAGACTTGAAGTGGGGACTGCCCAGCCTTTGCTAAAGTAGGCATATAGACTTATCATATCGCGTGCCTATGTAGCTAACTTTTCATTTTGGCCTAACCTAACCACTCCCTTAGCTCGAGTCCAAATTAGCATCTCTTAATTGGATGATTTGGACTAACCCACGTCACCCTCACTTCCTCGAGTTTTTTTAATTCATACAACATACCCAAGCTAATCACTCGTACATAATACGAGACAAAATTTGCCAGCTTTTTGAAACTAAAGCATTCTAATTAATTGATTTATCTGTTCCCCAATTAAACGTGCTATGTGTTTCGTAATTCTTCTTTTCTATTCATCTTTGTATGTTTATCGAGCAAATGGACTCGTCCGTGGCCGGGTTATCGACAAGGAGTAATAGTCTATAGATTACGACCCTAATACATACATGATGGTGTACGTTTGCTTGGTCGAGTCTCAACATCGATCATCATCATGATCATGAGTCGTGATTAAAAGTCTCGTTTGGTTCGTTAAAAGTAAACGTCACGAAAGAAAAACGAAAGAAATTTTTTTTGTTCATTTTCGCAGAAAGTTAACATTAATAAAAAAAAACGTTTGATAATAGTGAAAGAAAAGAAATACCTTCAAGTGAAAGAAAGTGATTCATTACCCTCCTACCTTGACCTTGGACTCGAACACCATGATGATTATCGATGGGCAGATTTAATTGGGTAGCAAACTAGCAATCGAAAGAGATATACGAGGAACAAGTGAGAGAAATAAGCTAAGCTAACCTGGGCTGGGAACCCCACCATCACATGGCTACAGTCGAAAATCCTCCTAACGAGCCCTTATCCTATCCAATCATGTCACTTGGGCGCAACACAAATGCTTGTTAGCTGCCTGCTTGTAGATAGAATTTGCAAGATAAGCACTAAAACACACCGCCCCATATATTAATATATATGATTAAAATTTGGCATGCCTGTAGCTCTTTTCCATTTCAGTGATTTCACTCTAATTCCCTCTCATTATTTCCGTCCATCCAATTATGTAGTGCATTTCATATCTACGTACTTTCCAACCATCATTGGAGATTTCCATAATAACCACATTTATATGCCACCCGCCCGCCCAACAGTACATACAAATCCATCGATATCCATCCTATGTCTACTGTAAGTCTGTAACTATGAACTAATCCCATGAATGAAACAGAGAAGAGGTATATATATATGGATGACATGCACTCCAGTATTGGCATATATATCTCTGATACTGTTCTAGTCCTTTGGTTTTCTGATCTGATCCTCTACGTACGTATGGTACAGGCAGTTCCAAAGACTAACAGTAAAGCGTACGTAGCTGACGCAACCAATGACGATCATAAGGTGTACCCCATACCATAAATTTTACCCCAAGTTACCTTACACACTATCATCTTTTATACCCTTCTTCCATCATGAGTCACTCATTTTTATCCACACAGTAACACTCGACCAGTAAAAACAACAGCAGCAACAGAAACCAATTTTAATTATTCCCCAAAGAGACTGAAGCGCGAGAGTATAGAACTGCAGTACTCGCGGCAACCAATCTTATCTCTAATATAGCAGCTGGGGGTGTTTTGGTAAATTCAGGAGAGCGAATATGATTTGGTATCGCTGCTTGTCTGATATCTTTAGTAATGACTTTGGCAGAGACAGAGGCCCTTCTTCGGAAGCAGTGATAAAGACACATGCATGCCCTCTTTTTCCACGGTCTTGATTCCTTTGGACTTTTCCCTTATCTACCCTAATGCCGTCCGATGATACGCAACCCTAACTTACTAACCCTGGTTAATTGCTTCGACTATGACCCAGTAGAGCCTGAGCTTGAGAGCATGAGCTTCTTCTTCAACAACAACACAGCTCCTCTTTCTCTCATTTCCCACATCGTTTATTCTTTTTCTATTTCAGGAAAAATATAGATCCTGAGAGATCTATGCTAAACATCTGTTTCGTTTCTCTTCTGTGTGTAATCATCACTTATTGATTTCAAGATCGCATATTGTTGTTTTTTTATCTCCTCAGAACTACTTTTGTTCACTCATCATCTTTCACTACTGCAGATCTGAGCTCAAGTGAAATACCATGTCAAAACTAATAAAGTGATATCATTTCACTCCAGGGTTGTTAGCTAGATTCATAGCTTTTCAATCCTGCTTAGATCTGCTGATCATCTCTTTCATTCATGTAGTTTTCTCAGATTCTTCTCAAAAGGGTCTTGGCTTTCTGGGTCAAGATAGATCTTTCAGCAACAGAGAGGGTGCGTCTCCCTTTCTCTTTAGTACTAAAGGTGGGAAATTTCATTTCTTTGTTTCGATTTTTACTGGGAAAGTTTTGTCTGTGATTGAATGGTGAAGAAAGAAGGATGAATTACTTCCCAGACGAGGTGATAGAGCACATCTTCGACTTCGTGACGAAGCAGCGGGACCGAAACGCGGTGTCGTTGGTGTGCAAATCATGGTATAAGATAGAGAGATTTAGCAGGGAGAGAGTGGTCATTGGGAATTGCTATGCGATCAGCCCAGAGAGAGTGATTGCACGATTTCCGGGGCTCAAGTCCCTTACTTTGAAGGGAAAGCCTCACTTTGCCGACTTCAATTTGGTCCCTCATGACTGGGGAGGCTCCGTTGACCCTTGGATTGATGCCCTGGCGGAGAGCCGTGTTGGATTGGAGGAGCTCAGGCTCAAGAGAATGGTGGTCTCTGATGAAAGCCTTGATTTGCTTTCCAGGTCCTTCCTCAATTTTAAGTCCTTGGTTCTTGTTAGCTGCGAAGGCTTTACCACTGATGGCCTAGCTGCTATTGCTGCCAATTGTAGGTAAGATCTGTTTGCTTTCCTTGTTTGTTGCTAATTTTGATAGTTTGTGGAATGTGATTTGCACTTGTTTTTGCTATTCTTAATCTAAATTCATTCCCAATAGAGTTCATTACTGTTTAGAGTTTACGGGGCTTGTAGTGCTTTATTTGACTAAGGGTCCGTTCTGTTTCACCTGCTTTTTTGAGTGGTTGTCATTTATGTACATGCCTACTTTGTTAGATTCATTGATTATGGAGTTTGGAAGTCAAACTTTTGTTTGCTGAACAATAGTTAGTATGCTGAAGAAGCTGTTCATTTGGTTTTTCTATATTGACCTCTTTCTGATGTCCGACAAAAAAAATTAATTGAGTCTGTAGCTTTGTTATCTTGTTCATAATGTACAGTTCCAGTTTGGTTGCTACTGGTCTGGTGATAAACATGTTTGCAGCTTACCAATCCTTGTGATTCAATTCCTTCTTCCGCTTCAACCTTTTGAGTAGTCTTCAGCTGTACTTTCAACTGTAACTGCTTTTGATAATAATACTGTCTATACTTCATTGCTGAATTCATATTATAAATTGTCAATGGAGTGGCTTGGGTTTCAGTTTTAGCCACGAAATGCATTGTGTTCTTAGATCTGAATGTCTACTTGAACTGGTCAGCTGTCTTCTTTAATTTGTTGTCATTTGCAATTTTAACCTGTAAATCATGCCAATGTTTAGAGTTCATATACTGTTTCAAAGTTTTAATGGAAAAGGGAGGGTATAAAATCATATTACATGACTGGTTTGAGTTTTAATGGACATTGGTGTATGCTCAACTTCATGCACTGTTTGTTCTATATAGGTTTCTTAGGGAGCTGGACCTGCAGGAAAATGATATTGATGATCATAGAGGCCATTGGCTTAGTTGCTTTCCCGATAGCTGTACCTCTCTTGTGTCCCTGAATTTTGCATGCCTGAAAGGAGAAATTAATTTAGCTGCTCTTGTGAGACTTGTGGCCAGATCTCCGAACCTCAAAGTCCTGAGGGTAAACCGTGCTGTCCCTCTCGACACTCTCCAAAAGGTTCTGATGCGAGCACCTCAACTTGTTGATTTGGGCACTGGGTCTTATGTCCTAGAGCCTGATTCTGAATCCTACAGAAAACTGAAGGCTACAATTCTAAAATGTAAATCGATCCAGAGTTTGTCAGGGTTTTTAGAGGGTGCTCCTCATTCTCTCCCAGCGTTTTACCCTATATGCTTGACCCTGACATCCTTGAACCTAAGCTATGCTCCTGGAGTTCATGGTACTGATCTCATAAAGTTAATTCGCCAGTGTGGGAGGCTTAAGCGTTTATGGGTATGCTCATTCATCTCTTTTTACTGGCTTTTATATTGTTCTTTACAAGAAAGATGGTTGACAATGGTTTCTGTATGCACATGCAGATACTTGATTGTATTGGAGACAAAGGGCTAGGAGTTGTTGCTTCAACTTGTAAAGAACTGCAGGAATTGAGAGTTTTTCCCTCTGATCCATTTGGAGTTGGGCATGCCGCTGTTACAGAAGAAGGCCTTGTTGCCATATCTGCTGGCTGCCCAAAGCTTCATTCATTGCTTTACTTCTGCCAGCAGATGACCAATGCTGCTCTCATAACTGTTGCCAAGAATTGCCCTAATTTCATACGGTTCAGGTTGGCACTCCTTGATCCCATGAAACCCGACCCTGTTACCATGCAGCCACTAGATGAAGGTTTTGGGGCAATTGTTCAGGCATGCAAAAAGCTTAGGCGGTTGTCACTCTCTGGCCTTTTGACCGACCAAGTTTTCCTTTACATTGGGATGTATGCCGAGCAGCTTGAAATGCTTTCTATTGCATTTGCTGGGGATAGCGACAAGGGTATGCTTTATGTGTTGAACGGATGCAAGAAGCTAAGGAAGCTCGAGATTAGGGACAGCCCCTTCGGTGATGGGGCACTTCTGAAGGACGTGGGGAAGTATGAAACAATGCGATCCCTTTGGATGTCGTCCTGTGAAGTTACTCTTGGAGGCTGCAAGACTCTTGCAATGAACATGCCGGGCCTTAATGTGGAGATCATAAATGAGAATAATCAGATGGAATATGCTGATAATGATGAGCAAAAGGTGGAGAAGATGTATGTCTACCGCACATTAGCAGGGCCGAGGGAGGATAAGCCAGAGTATGTGTGGACTCTGTAGCTCAATGTCTTTTTATTTATATAGACTATCAATTTTTTCTTGTTATAAAGCACTTTGGTACTGATCAATTGTGAGTTAGTGATAAGTTGTTTGAATTGGGATATTGTAATCTTTGCTGTTAAGAATAGACTCAGATCAGCATTCCAATAGATGGATATTTTTTCAATATCATTATCTTTATTTCAAGGAGGCACTGCAGAAACCAAATCAAAAGGAAACTATCACAACTCTCAATTGATACAAGCATGACTTTGGTGGATTAAAGGCAAAACGCTCCTAAGACACAAGTCCTTAAGACTTGGGTGTATGCCTCCTTCATCAATCACCATTGTGTTCCTATCCAGGTCTTCGGGTTGAAAACAAAGTTTCGAACTGGATGTATGAACAACATCAAATCATAATTACTTGAATTTACAAGTTCTCGGATATAAGATAGAGCACAACATAAATCATCTGTTCTTTTGCATCCTAAAACATTATATAAATCCACAATGCGCCATAAACATTTCGCTTAACAACCAGATAGGAGGCTAAACAAGCAATCACCCATTTTACATAAACCACGTTTATGTGAAATCTATAAATGTTCAGATGCAGAAGATTGTTCCTCGGTTCATCCACCACATAACATCAAGCACAGACAACCTTGGGAAATAATCCATGTCTATCATCAATTCATCATCAGAAAAAGAAGCAGCATTCCTCGAGCAAACAGCAACAGAATAGCGCACCAAAACTGGACTCGTAAAAGAAAGAACTCATTAGTATAGAATGAAACCGAAGCATTTACACGACTCAAATATGTTTTACAAGCAGAATCTAGAAAACAAAAAGTGAATTACAAAAAAAAAAAAAAAAACACAATAAGAACAGCATATTCCTGCTTTTGTTGGGTGATGCTGTAATAGACAATCTCACTTGCATTGTACCAAAGCAAGAAAATTCTCAACCAGGATGAGCTTGTTGCCTTAGTTATTCTTCAAAATAAAATAACGCTAAGGATTGGACGCATAGAGGGATGAACTAACTGTAGAAAGTCACAAACTCCTCTCTAGTCAATCAATTCACTAGAAATGCCAGAGAATAAATTCTAGAAAGACACTTGGATTGGATTTGGCTAAGGGAGGTACACATGATTTAACTGGATATAGCAAACAGCATGCCATTATTCATTTGAATACTTATGATCTGAGTGGTATCTTCTATCTTGTAAGCAGAATGATCACAACCGGATTAACATTAAAGGATCCAATCTAATTTCATGGTTCCACCACAAAATTTAGAACAAGGCTTCACTTAAGAAAGAGATATAAGGAAGATCAAACAAACAGTAATTGAAAGTAAAATACATACCAGCCTCTTAAGAAAGAGATGCAGCCGTCATCCTGACCCTGGTAATGGTGATGATCGTGGTGACAGTGCTGCTGCTGGTATTGCGGCGGAGGCGGAGGGTAGCCCCCGTTGAAATACCCTTGGTACCCCTCGTACGGCGGAGGACGCGGCGGTCGAGGGCCGTATCCGTGAGGTGGATACCCCGGAGGCGGAGGCGGCGGGTACCCGTCGTACGGAGGGGCTGAGGGGTACCCCGGCGGGCCTGGTTGGGGATACGGGTAGCCTTGCGGCGGCGGCGGAGGAGGGTAGGGTTCTTGGTGGTAGCTCATCTCTTGTTGCTTCTCGGGTCGCCCGATCGGATACTAATTTGGCACCAATCAACACTTGCGCAATATATACTCAGTGGGTCCTACATTTCTCTGTATGTCCAGGCTGTTCCGATTATTTCCCGCCACGTGGTTAAGGTTCCCGCGTTACTGTTCGGAGCTTCTAGTACATTCACCAGAAAGCCCATAAGTGTGGGTTTGTGTAGGCGGGGACCCAATATACTTCCAATCTTAAATTCTGTAGGGAGAAAATCTGCTGTCCCCGTTTTCTTATCCTCTTACCTGTTTTCTTTTTAAATTTTAACACGTGGTATTTATATCCTAATTAGCTTTAACACCCTCTAACCTTGTTAACCTATGTTAACCTATTCTAACTCTAATCCAACTCTAACTCATCTCTTATTCTAACTCTAATCCAACTCTAACTCATCTCTAATTTATAACTTTATTATTATATTTACAAAACTACCAAATCGAAGAACGACTCTTCTTCTTCTCTTTCGTCTTCTCTTCTGTCTTCTTCTTCTATTTTGTCTTCTCTTATGTCTTCTTCTCCTCTTCCGTCTTCCTATGTCTCAACAGTATACTAAAGCAATTGCAGACTGTGCTAGCTGAATCAATATACGCATAAATAAATTACTCAGATTTACATTCATAGATATATCAAAATATGCAGGGATTTGAGACACAAATTAGGACAGAACCACAGAATCTAAAACCATTTTATGCGCTGAATCACAAATCCAAAGCCATTATAGCTAGGCTCTTCATTTAGTTTGCTTATTTCTATTTTGCCTGATTGCCTTTCTTATAACTCTTTATCTGTTTGAAGGGCTGGCATTGCAGAAACAAATTTGAATACATTCTTTGTGCAAGAATATGCAAAAACCCCTATGAAACCAAATAGAAATCCAATACTAGGTAAGTCTTCCTAATCATCATTGTTGATCTCCTGATCATCACCTTTGGCTTCTACAAAGAACAAAAAACACAATGAAGGAGAACAATAGACAATCAAAGAAGAAGAAGACAAAAGAGAAGAAGAAGACAGAAGAGAAGACGGAAGAGAAGAAGAAGAAGAGTCGTTTTTTGATTTGGTAGTTTTGTAAATATAATAATAAAATTATAAATTAGAGATGAGTTAGAGTTGGGTTAGGGTTAGGGTTAGAGTTAGGTTAGAGTTTGAATAGGTTAACAAGGTTAGAGGATGTTAAAGCTGATTAGGATACAAATGCCACATGTCGAAATTTAAAAAGGAGACTGGTAAGGGGATAGGGAAATGGGGACAGCAGATTTTCTCCTAATTCTGTATTCAGTGGTCTGGACATGAGGCTGAGCCCTCCAGTTAGGTTAGGTTGAATTTCAAACCTTGATTTATTTTTAAAGAAGAAAAAGTTCGGTCATCCGATTAAAGCAAGAGAAATTATACAAGTCCTCGTTACGGAAATGTTGCATATAGAAACCACATATTGTATGTTCGAATGTTGGTTTCGTTTGCTGAATTATAAACATGGCAAAGAAAAAAACTATAATGTCATGTTAGTTATCCGAATCATAAACAGATTAATCTTTGAGTCTAAAAAACTGTGCATACTTGTTATAAAACCAAAAAAATAAATAACAAGGTTCAATAAAAGTTTTCACCAAGATATACTGTATGTGTTTAATTGGTTTGTTTCCTAGCTCTTTCCAAAATTCCAATAATTTATGTACATCGACAATTCTAATCTGAGTCCCCATCACATTTGACCTTGAGAATGTTGCCAAATGAAAATGCCAATGCGAGGGGAACAAATACGTGGTTCCTCAATAAACAAAAAAAAAAAGGTTATCTAGAAGCTGAAGGTATGTAGCTTAGTCACGTTAGTTGCTTTGTTGAAGAAGAAGACGAAGAAGAAGAAGAAGTTGCAATTATATATAACACGGCTAAGCAAAGCTGAATGCTCTCATTACTAAACCGTGTTTTTGTATCCACGAGAGTCAACCTTTTCGGTTCCACCTGACCCGATTAGATCGATGTAGCCCTTCCATCCAAACAAATCAACAGTATATAAAACTGATTTATTTCTAGAACGTAACACCGGTGTTTCCCCTCTGTTATATAAAATTATAAATAAGGTCGCTCATATTCACAACCATTCAAACCAAAACTCATCCACTCTTAACTTCTTTGTTTTCAGAGATCCATTTTCCCACTCTCAACTTATTTGTTTTCAGAGATCAATTTTCAGGCAAGAATAAGATGAACAACAACCACCACCAAGAATCTCAACCACCTATGTACCCCTCCATTCCTCCGCCTCTCACACAACAGGAAGCAAACCCTTTTCATCAATCTCATCCCACTCCCGCCCCAGAAGAAATCAATCCATTTTATCAAGCCCCTGAAGCCCCTAAACCTCAGACCCCCTCCATCACTGCTGACCACTTAGAAAAATGGCAACCTGCTCCTCCTCCTCCTCCTCCTCCTCCTCCTCCTCCTCCTCAAGATGTTGCATCATCATCTTCATCTGAGCAAGTACCAGTAGCAACACCACCACCCACCTTTGACAGTGAAGATCTCAAAGCCAAGGCCGCGGTGGAGGCAGAGCCAGAGAAATGGGGGACTCACGTCATGGGACACCCTGCTGTCCCAACATGCCACCCGGACAACAAAAAGGCAGCTCTCTGGGGAGTTAACGCCGATGGTCCGGAAAAGGCACAGAGCTTCCACTATCCCTACCTCCAGTACCAACCCATCGATAACAACAACAACAACAACAACAAGGCCAGCTCCAGCAATGCCCCACAATCTATGCTCAATGTCTTCAACTCCTGGAGCCACAAGGCCGAGTCCATGGCCAACAACATCTGGCGCAACCGTACGTACTCCTTCCTAGATCACCATATCTGATAGTTAAATTAGCTCGATCTGTTGATTAATTAAATGGTCTAATTTGATGTTTGGTGTTGTGCAGTTAAAACTGGGACATCTGTGTCGGGAGCAGCGTGGGCGAAGATGAACCTGCAAGCCAAAGCATTAACAGGAGGTGGATTTGAGGCTCTGTACAAGCAGTCATTTGCGACTTATCCCAACGAGAAGCTCCACAAATCATTCGCCTGCTATCTCTCCACATCCACCGGACCAGTCGCCGGAACTCTTTACCTCTCCAATATTCACACCGCTTTTTGCAGCGACCGGCCTCTGTCATTCACGGCGCCTTCCGGTCAGGTGACTTGGAGCTACTACAAGGTCATGGTGCCATTGGCAAATGTTGCGACTATCAATCCAGTAGTGATGAGGGAGAATACGACGGAGAAGTACCTCCAGATTTTGACCATTGACGGCCATGATTTCTGGTTCATGGGGTTTGTTAATTATGAAAAGGCATCCAAGCATCTTACCCAGAGTGTCTCCACTTTCGTAGCGTCTGGATTTGCAGTCCAGCCTCCCACATATGAAGGGCCTGCTGCTGCTGAATATGACCATGATCACAAGAAGGGGCCTGCTGCTGCTGAACATGATCATGATCACAAGAAGGGGGTGACTAGTGACTACTAGTTTAGGTCCTTTGACTGTGTTTTATTGAGGATCCTTTTATTGACTGCTGAATTTGAGTTCCCTTTCTCGTTTAATTACACACAATAAGAGCATGTATATGGATTCATTGATTTGTAGTATTACTATTTCATTTTGTGCTTCAAGAAATACATGTCCGATCATAAAAAATAAAAAAAATACATGTTGCAACCTCTCCACTGTTCTGAATAAACCATTCAAACAAGCAGAGTAGCGCACCAAAACCGCTGTTCTTTCTCATATTTCGGAATCTCACTATTGGACATCAGTAAAACACAGGTAAGATGAAAATTATTTCTCCTCGGCCACCAAGTATATTAAAGTTAGGCATAGAGAATCAGATGAGCCAACTGCTTTGGATTTATCCAAAGCCATGATCAAACCAGTTAACCAGTAAAGAAGCACACCAGCTAGTTTACAGACTAGTCCTGCAACCGCCATTTGTCAGAAATTACTAATTTGTAAATCTTAATTCGTGACTATCAAGCAACCAACAGATTGAATCAGGTTGTACCCATGGTCACCACAGATTTTAACAACGATCAAGCACCAACTATAACATTGAATCCAAAACTGATGAGCAAAAACTGATTATGAAACATAGCAAAGATCCGATTTGGGTTCGTGCCCACTGTATGACTCAGCTAGTTCATCTTACACTACCTTGTTAATAAACTATTCATTTGGAAGTTTCAGACAACTAACATGTGCCACTAACTCGGAGAGAAAAACAACTCGGCAACAAAGGAACATGTGTCCAAATGCTCATATGCTATCTCACTGAAGTTGCATCACCACTGCTTAGCGCTTCTTCTTGCCTCCTTTTGCACCACCAGATTTACCTGGAGTAGCAACCAGGTACACAAACAGAACCACAATGGATAGCACTGACATCAGAGACCCATACTTTGCCAGCAGCCTCTGTAATACACAAGGATAAAAAGAAAATGGGAATATTAGCCACTGTTAGTCGCTGAAGACCCAATATAGTAAATCAGACGCATAGAAAAGACGTATCATACCTTAACCTGTAAATATTCGCCCCCACAGCACAGATAATTACATGAAAATACAAAGTAAAACCTCAGTAAGCACCAGAAAAGTTGCCTAAAACCAGAATGGCTATATAACTGCTATCTGCAAGATTATCTAAGGGCATCAGCCTTTCTACTTACCCACTCAAGTTTCTTCTCAGGAGGCCTGTCAGCAAGAACATCCAAAGGCAGTATGGGGGTTGAATATGCCTCCTAAAGAAACAAGAAAAGCTCATGCAGTAAGTATTTGAACAACCAAGAGAGAATCAGATATACAAGGACTGTGGACATTCCATTCAAACCTGTAGAGCAGCCTTTGTGGGAATGCGAAATGTAATAACAGCTGGTGCACCATTGAACACTCCCTTCGTCTTGGCCTCCAATTCAAAAGAGTGAGATATAACGCCGCCTCTGCAAACCAGTAACCACAATTAGTAAATGATAAACAAAAGTGGAAAGTGGAAACCATACAAAGAAGCAAGAACCATATAAAACAGTTGGCACTTACGCATCAAGCCTTTCCCATGACTTGGAAGTGTTGCCACTGACAATATCAAAGAGATCCTGAGGCCAGCTCTCATCACTCAAACTTACATCATAGGCAGTTCTGCAAATGAAACATAGCAGGTTATCACCAATTTAGTTATAGGTAAGCATACACGTATGAAGAATCAAAGTAAAATAGCACATCAAATAAATAAATGTAATGAGATGTTAAACATTACACAGTGGAGTTGTGGAAGATGAAAAAAAAAATGAAAGATGGGTTCACATAATAAAATGAAAGCCAGCACTTGGTGTTTTCTTTTGATGAATTTAACCACCAATTGTAATGTATGTGAAGGCGTTCTAGACATACTAGCATATTTGAACACACAGACCAGACATTCAGTTATATTATACAGCCAAAGAGGCATTAAAAGTACACAAAAATCACTTTAAGAAAAGTAGAGAAAGAAAACATGGAAAGCAACTGACATGATGCAAGCAACCTGTTAACCATTGAAGTTAACTAGAGGCACATTTGGTAATGACCTTATCCCCATAACCAACCTCTGCAATATAACAAAGTTTGCAGAGGTTGGCTGTTCAAAGCTTAAGAGGAGATCTCAGGAAGGGAAAGAGGTGAAGCTGAGTTAGTTTACAACTTGCTCTTGATGCACTTGTATACCAACAACACACCATCTATTCAATTCTCATTCTTCTTAAACAAGGTCACATAGCTCGCATTTGCTCATTATTCTTATTCTCATCCTTAGTTCCTTACCCTACAATTCCTACGGCAATTAATTCTACCTCACCTTAATAACTTTTGTGGCATGCACCAATTGATTCCAAAATTCAGTCATTTCCCAATATATCCAACATATAAACACACAGTTCACAATACAAAGATTTCAAAATAAATTAACAGTTTGACCTTTTGCAGCCAGACACATTCACATAGACAATGCAAAAATAACATCGAAATTGTTACGCCGAGAGCTGTGACTATCTCGAAAGACAATCGAAAACAATATTGTTTACTGAGACAAGCACAGCATCACGTTTACTGCTTAAACTCTGATGGCAACCAAACAGATAGTGTACTACTACTTAGCAACAACTAAGTTACGATTAAAACCAGTGATCAAGAAAGATATGAATAATCCATTACTATCAAAATCGCAGCAAGCAAAATCCTAATTGTATAGTTATACGAATCGAGACAACAACGCATGCAAGCAGAAGCACGAACGGATCTAACAGCAAACAAAACAACAACAAAAAATTCAACGCTAAGCTGGATCTGAAAATAAGAGAGCAAATCAGAACAAGATTTGAGATGATCGGAATTGGTGGAATTGCGAGGAGGAAGCTTACGAAGTGTTGTTTAGTGGCTCGTTTTTTGTCTATGTTAATCTTGTTTTGGATTAAGGGTTGTTTTGTAAAAGCCTTCTTAAGGCTTTATAAAGGTAGTAATAGGGTTTCTCCCGATTAAGTGAGAGAAGTTATTGCTCTGCTGCCGTAATACGTTTTGAGAGCTGCTGTGATAGCAGAGGTGCTGTGTCATTTTGTAAACCATTGCTGTTAGTGGATTTCATACTTCCTGCTGCTCCGTGGACGTAGGCTATTGCCGAACCACGTTAAATCCTTTGTGTTCTCCTCTTTTTCCTTTTCTTTGTTCTCTGTTCTTGCATAGATTTGATCTGTGGGATAATTACAGCAGTAATCTTTTGTTCATCTGTTAGTCGCTCTTTATTGCTGCTGTTATTTGGTCTGTGCGAAACAACTGGTATCTTGCTGCTGTTACTCTTTGTTATTGCTGCTGTTACTCTGTTAGTTGCTGCTGTTACTCTTTGTTACGTCTGCTGTTATTTGGTCTGTGTGCGACAACTGGTATCAGAGCCAGTTGTGACTCTGATTTGAGAAGATGGGTGATGAACATGGAGATGCAGATAGATTTGCAAGAACAACGGTTCAGAATGCAAAGTTCGAGGTGGAGAAATTCGATGGTACAAACAACTTTGGGATGTGGCAGTGTGAAGTGAAAGATGTGTTAGCTCAACAAGATTTGGATATGGCTTTGGAAGATAGGCCTGAAGGTATGTCAGATAAAGATTGGCAGAAGATAAATAAGATGGCTTGCTCTACGATTCGCTTATGTTTGGCGAAGCAGCAAAAGTTCGATGTGATGCGGGAAACGGCAGCAAAGGACCTCTGGCAGAAGTTAGAAGACAAATACATGACGAAAAGTGCTGAGAATCGTCTGCATTTGAAGAGGAGGCTGTTCAATTTCAAGTACAAAGAAGGTACGAAGATGATTCACCATCTTGATGCTTTTAATAAATTGGTTGCTGATTTGTTGAATCTAGATGAAGAAATTAAAGATGAAGATAAAGCTATGTTGTTAGTGAATTCTCTGCCGGATTCGTATGAACATTTGGTAACTACTCTTCTTCATGGTAAAGAGACTATTAAGTTTGAAGAAGTCTCTAATGCTTTGATGAATTATGAAATTAGACATGCCGATAAGCAGAGCAGTGCATCTACCTCAGACTGTTTGGTTGTTAGAGGCAGGGCAGTTGAAAGGAAAAATTACGGCGGTAAAAAAAAGTTTCATTCTCGTCCAAGAGGAAACTCCAAAAACAGAAGAAGTTTGGGGAGAGATGAATGTGCATTTTGTCATGAGCAGGGACATTGGAAGAAGGACTGCCCGAAGTTGAAAAACAAGAACAAAGGCACTCATGCCAATGTGGCATTTAGTGAGGACGAGTCTGATTTTGTTCTCAATGTCCAAGGAACTAGTTGTGTTGCGTCTGCTGATCCTGATTCATGGCTCATGGATAGTGGTTGTTCTCAACATATGTGCCGCAATAGAGATTGGTTTACAACATTAGATACAAGTGTTAGCGGAAGTGTGTTCATGGGTGATGACTATCCACATGATAGAAAGGGAATTGGGACAATCAAGTTGAGGCTCCATGATGGTGCGGTTAGAGAACTAACCAATGTATGGTATGTTCCTATGCTTGGACATAACTTAATCTCTTTGGGAGTCTTAGAAGCAAGTGGATATAGAATTGTTATGGAGAATGGTGTTACTAAAGTATCAAAAGGAGCTTTAGTAGTGATGAAAGCAAACAGACATGGCAATTTGTACTTGCTGCAGGGAGAAACAGTAATTGGTAGTGTTGCTGCTGTGAAAGAATGTACTGATTCTGATGATACCAAGCTGTGGCATATGAGACTTGGGCATGCGGGAGAACAAGCTCTTCAAGGATTGGTGAAACAAGGCCTATTGAAAGGGGCAAGAACTTGCAAGCTCGACTTCTGTGAGCATTGTGTTTTAGGCAAGCAGACAAGAGTGAAGTTTGGCACCGCTGTGCATCAAACTAAAGGTATTCTTGATTATGTGCACTCTGATGTTTGGGGACCTACACAAACAGCCTCTAAGAGTGGTAAGCATTGGTTTGTGACATTTGTTGATGACTACTCTAGGAGATCATGGGTCTATACAATGAAGCACAAATATGAGATGTTGAATATTTTCTTGAATTGGAAAAATATGGTAGAAAACCAAACGGGGAAGAAAATCAAAGTTTTGAGGTCAGATAATGGTGGAGAGTATAAATCTGATCCTTTTTTAAGAGTGTGCAAAGAAGAAGGCATAGTTAGGCATTTCACGATACCCGGAACCCCGCAGCAGAATGGGGTTGCTGAGAGGTTGAACAGAACTTTGTTGGAGAAAGTGAGGTGCATGTTGGCTCAATCCGGCTTGAGCAAATCTTTTTGGGCAGAAGCTATCAACTATGCTTGTCACCTCGTGAATCGCTTACCATCTGCAGCAATTGGAGGTAAAACTCCCATTGAGGTATGGCTTGGAAAACCAGCAGGAGATTATGATTATTTGCACATATTTGGTTGTCCTGCTTATTTTCGTGTAACTGAAACTAAACTTGATCCAAGAGCCAAGAAGGCTATATTTCTTGGTTTTAGTAGTGGTGTCAAAGGTTTCAGGTTGTGGTGCCCAGAGTTGAAGAAGCTTGTGATTAGTAGAGATGTCACATTTGATGAAGCAAGTATGCTTAACAGCAGCAAAAAGACTAATGTTGGATCACCGCGAGAGAATGGGAGAGATGTTCAACAGGTGGAGCTTGACAAAGTAGTTTCTCAAGCTTCCAAGTCTCAACAACCGACTCAAGGGTCTCAAATTGAAGAAGAAGTGAATGGTGAACAGCTGCATGTCCAAGATGATGATGTGGCTCCTATTGTCCATGAACAGCAGCCTATTGCGGTGAGAAGAGAAAAGAGAACAATCAAAAAGCCTGCAAGATTTGAAGATTGTGTTGCTTATGCCTATCCTGTTATCACTGCTGAGATCCCATCAAGCTTCAAGGAAGCTGTAGCTAGTCCTGAAAGTGGAGAATGGAATGAAGCAATGAAGGAAGAGATGAATTCTCTTATGAAGAACAGGACATGGGATTTAGTTCAATTGCCTAAAGGTAAAAGAACTATTGGTTGCAAATGGGTGTATGCCAAGAAGGAAGGTGTTGATAATCACGGAGGCATAAGATATAAAGCGAGGCTGGTAGCAAAGGGATATTCACAGAAGGAAGGTGTAGACTACAACGAGATTTTTTCTCCTGTGGTGAAGCATTGTTCTATTCGGGTGTTGTTGGCTTTGGTTGCACAATTTGATCTTGAATTGGTGCAACTTGATGTGAAGACTGCATTCTTACATGGTGACTTAGATGAAGAGATATACATGTCTCAGCCGGATGGATTTCAAGTGAATGAAAAGGAGGAATTGGTATGCAGATTGCACAAGTCTCTGTATGGTTTGAAGCAATCCCCTCGGCAGTGGTATTTGAGATTTCATGATTTTATGAGCAGACAGAGGTACTCCCGCAGTAAATATGATCACTGTGTTTATTTCAAGAAGCTGCAAGATGGATCTTTCATCTACTTGTCAATATATGTAGATGACATGTTAATTGCTTCAAAGAATATGAAGGAGATAGAAAAGTTGAAAGAGCAGATGAAGAAGGAGTTTGAAATGAAAGACCTTGGTGAAGCAAGGAAGATACTTGGAATGGAGATTACCCGCAGTAGAGAAAAAGGTCTAGTTTGGTTAACACAGAAGCAATATTTGGAAAAGTTGCTGCAGAAATTTGGAGTTCATGGTTCAACAAGAGCTGTAAGTACTCCTTTGGCTAGTCATTTCAAACTCAATGCTTTACAATGTCCCAAAACTGAAGAAGAGAAGCAGTATATGAAAAATATTCCATATGCTAATTTGGTCGGTGGCCTAATGTATGCTATGGTCTGTTCTAGACCGGATATTGCTCATGCGATTGGTTTGGTTAGTCGTTATATGCATAATCCAGGTAAAGAGCATTGGAATGCTGCTAAATGGATATTGAAGTACCTACATGGGTCTAGAGATGTGGGTTTATGTTTTGAGAGAAACGCTGCTGGGATTGGAAAATTTGTTGTTGGTTATACTGATTCTGACTATGCTGGTGATTTGGATAAAAGAAGATCTACTACAGGCTATTTGTACACCATGGCCAAGGGGCCTATAAGTTGGAGATCTGTGTTGCAAGACACAATAGCCTTGTCAACCACAGAGGCTGAATACATGGCTGTAGCAGAAGGATTTAAAGAAGCTTTATGGCTGCGGGGACTCATCAATGAGTTAGGCATTTGTCAGAAGAAGGTGGAGGTTCACTGTGATAGCCAAAGTGCCATTTATTTGGCTAAATATCAGGTGTATCATGCAAGAACTAAGCACATAGATGTTAGATTTCATTATGTGCGTGACATTGTTGAAAAGAAGAAGATTTCTCTGCAGAAGATACCTACTGCAGACAACCCAGCTGATATGTTGACAAAAGTTGTTGATACTGCCAAGTTTGAACATTGTTTGGACTTGGCTAATATTGTAAATGTTTGAAGAAGTTGATTGAGCAGCAGGGAGCTTGGTTTGTTGGTTCTGCAGGGTATGAAGGCTCAGTAAGTGCAGCTGCTGTTATGATGTCTGCAAATCTCGCCAAGGTGGAGATTGTTGTTTAGTGGCTCGTTTTTTGTCTATGTTAATCTTGTTTTGGATTAAGGGTTGTTTTGTAAAAGCCTTCTTAAGGCTTTATAAAGGTAGTAATAGGGTTTCTCCCGATTAAGTGAGAGAAGTTATTGCTCTGCTGCCGTAATACGTTTTGAGAGCTGCTGTGATAGCAGAGGTGCTGTGTCATTTTGTAAACCATTGCTGTTAGTGGATTTCATACTTCCTGCTGCTCCGTGGACGTAGGCTATTGCCGAACCACGTTAAATCCTTTGTGTTCTCCTCTTTTTCCTTTTCTTTGTTCTCTGTTCTTGCATAGATTTGATCTGTGGGATAATTACAGCAGTAATCTTTTGTTCATCTGTTAGTCGCTCTTTATTGCTGCTGTTATTTGGTCTGTGCGAAACAACTGGTATCTTGCTGCTGTTACTCTTTGTTATTGCTGCTGTTACTCTGTTAGTTGCTGCTGTTACTCTTTGTTACGTCTGCTGTTATTTGGTCTGTGTGCAACACGAAGATCCTTGGTTGTAGATATCAACAGAGACCGAAACGCGCTCGGCGCCGGACTTGAGCCTGTTGAGGGAGGCCTTCTTGTGCGCGACGATGAAGGGAGAGTCTGAGCTGGCGAGCGCCGTCGTGATGAGGAGGAGGAGGAGAGAGAGCAGCGTCGTGAAGATGAGAGGCTTCGCCATTTCCGATTTGAGAGTCGTCGCTGAGGCTGAGGGTTTGTTTGATCCTCTCGCGACTCGGGAAATGTTTTATTCACACTTTGCCTACTCCCGCAGGGTCTTTTCCGTAATTGACACAGTAGACTCTTGTCATACTAGACATTTTGGACCAATAGCATTTCAGTCTGTTTATATTTTGTTAGGTTGTAATTGGATTTTTCTTTGGATTTCATATGTTTGGGCCTTAGGGTATGTGTTTGTGTTATAATTTGTGTGAAAATTTTTGTATGTACGACGTGTATTTACACGATATAATCTTAACCGTTTATATCAATTCATATGTTTGACCACCATGTTTCTATATTATTTCTTCTAATCCTGACCATCCATGTATGTATGTATGTGAAGATACACGCCGTGTATTAAAGATGTTCTATAATCTTCGTAATATTAATTGTGAAAATTGCCTATGAAAGGTAAAATTGCCAATAAATTTTAGAATTAATTGTTTTAAAATACAATGATTTTGTCTAAATGACTAAATCTACTAACTATTATCATTCGTATAGTTTTATCCATAAGAGGATACAAACCATTGTCTTCCAAACACGCTTCACATTTTTAATTTGTTGCACTATTGTTTAAAACACTATGGTTTATGTCCCATTGTCCAAATGAATGTAATTGCTTAAGTGAGTGCGGACATTTTAAAGAAAATATCGTGATGAATAGTAAAAAATTTGGGCGAAATTACGTTAAAAGTTTTTTTTGTAAATAGATAAAACAGTCATTGATAACTATTCTACTCTGACTGTTAGCTTGAGTGAGTGACTACTGGTGAGTTAGTTAGAAGTATAACCTGCATGTTGAATTCTTGATTCATATAATTATGTTGTGCTGCGAAGTTTGCAGCTCGATCAAAGGTGGCAGTTTTGTACCGTAAGGCCGATTTAGCAAAGCTGTGTTTGTTATGCGACCACGGCATGATCTTTCTCTGATCGAGGCACACCCGCTCACAAAATCTGTGATCATTGTAGAGCCGAAGCGGCCTCAATTGTATGCTTTTCCCACAACATTTCCCTCTGCCAAAACTGTGACCAAGAATCGCATAGCCATTGCTAGGCTGATCGCGCTCTGGTCGCCTCTCAGCAATTGGCTTTCGTTTGGGAGCTGAAAGTTTCATCATTCAACAGAAAATCACAAGTTAATATACGGACTTGCATGATGACTTAACTGCTGCGTGCTGCCTTTTCAACACAGAGTTAGAGAGCTGTCCTCGCAAGGGTACGTATATCCTATAAGGATATGAACAGTTGGTGCAGATGAGTACTTGTACATTGTTGATCTTAGATCTTAATTAGATGACACACGTTGATGTACATTGTAGATAGGGAAGATGCCAAACATCTGCCATGTAAGTTGTTATTTAAGAGGTCTTACTAAGCAAGTTAGATTATAAGAGCAATGCTAGGTAGTCATCTCAGTTATACTAGCATTGCTGAAAAGTTAAGACCGTGCTAAATACGTACTCATCTCAGCTAATCACTATGTAGGTGATCGATATATAGTCTATCTGTGTTGTAGATCTACTACTATTCATGAGTAGGCAGTGGCGGAGCCTAGCAATGACTTGTAGGGCACAAGCCCAATCAAGTTTTTTAAGAGTTAAAAAAAAAAAAAAAAACTAGGTATATTATGTTTTTATTTTTTTGATATATGCATTTTTATACAGTCAAACCCACCCGACTTCTCGACTAGTTCTTCATCTCCTCTCCTCTTTGTGCAGTCCTTCTCTTTCCAAATATTAGAATTGCGCAAGCTTCATATTCCCTAAAAGTGTTTGTCCCCTAATTTTGCTAGCCTATTTCTCCAAAACACTGAAAACTAGACTAAACAAATTATAATCGGGTATTGCCACCGATCCACTCCCAGTTTTGGTTTCGTCTATGAACTGATGAATCATGAATATGTTTTATAGTTAACAAGTTTTACATTCAATTTGGCTTTTAGAGTATCTCGCTAACATACGAGATTGCTGATGCAGAGGGCCTTTAAGAGATGTCTGGCGCTTGGAAAAAAAAAAAACCAAAAACACTGGTTGTGAGCTACTCTTTCTTTCCAATACATAAATGAGAAGAGGAGGAGCACCTTCTTCTGGGCACTACAGAAACATGTGTTTGACTATGCACCAGTCATGGGTGTCTGTGCTCGTCAATGGTATCAAACGCATCAAGGCCTATTAGAGGTTTGAGCCTTGTAAACTTTGGTTTCAGTTCAAATTTCCAATACCCATTTGGTGTAAACATGTTTATGATTTGGTTTTTATGTTTTAGTCTTGAGAATTGGAGTTTGAGGAGTTATAGCATTGTTTATGATTTAGATTTTAAATTTTAATCTTGATAATTGGAGCCTGAAGATTTATAGTATTGGAAGAACTTGTATAACTTAACTAGAAAGCTGCAAATTTTGATGTGTTAATTTTGAGGTAAAAGATTGGTCAACTAGCTTAATTGTATACCAAAAATGTACGTAGTGGGATCTTGATCTCTATCCCTGCAAAAATTGAATCTTGATTTTCTAGTACTAGTGTTACCAATGCTTTTTCATTTCTTTTTTTTGGATTCGGTTTAGGTTCATATTTGATGTAGTTCTTTTTTTTGTTGTTGTTGTTGTTGTGTTGTTGTCATGAGTCTAGCATGCAAAATTGTAAATGTTGAGTTGGAATAGAATTTTTTTTTAATGACTAGAGTTTGTCTTTTGAATGACGTCTTTGGATTCATGTTGCTGGTAAGGTTCCAGAGGAGGCTATAATAAAAGCAATGGAAGACTTCTATCGGGAAATTTATGTGGTGGATGGAATCACTGACATCTAGTTTCCCCAATACTACCTGATTTCAGGACTGTTAGGTATTCAAAGTTTAGCTAGGCCAGAAGCTTTAGGAGTAATGTGTGCTGGATATGAGTGCTTTTTTGGATATTAGAAAGTTACTAGCCTGTACATTTCTCAAAAACTAGTGCTCTTACATTTGATGCTACTTAAATGTGCTCTTCATTATAAATGTGCTCTTTTATATATATATATATATATATATATATATATATATGTGTGTGTGTGTGTGTGTGAGTGCATTTATCTACATGTAAAAATCTTTGGTATGTTCTCGAGCTTTCATTTTTTCATTATGTTAACCTAGTGATAAAATGATATTTTCTTATCAGAGAGTTCCAGTCGCAAAGTTAATGAGGGGGTTGATCCATCTAAATCAGAAGAAGTTAGGCACTCTCATGACCATGTTGGGGATTCACCTGCAAGAAAAAAGGGTAAATTGTATGGTACAAGATATTTCATCATTAAGAATTTGTTTCATGAGAATATCCAATTTTCCATTGAGAAAGGAATTTGGGCTACCAAGTGATCAACGAACCAACTTTGGAAGATGCTTTTCATGTAAGATGGTCTATGTTTCAGTCTCATGCTTCGTTTCCCCATATGTAGATACTTTATATATAAGCATATCGTTGTGTTGCAGAAATCTGGTAAAGTAATTGTAATATTCAGTGTCAACATGAGTGGATTCTTCCAATGGTACGCACATATGATGTCTGTTGTTGGATGGAGGCGAGACAATGTATGGAGTCCCTGGGGGCGCAGTTCTAAGGTCAAATGGCTGCGATAGCATGATTTGCCTTTCCAACAAACTCTTCATCTCAGGAATCCATTGAATTAGTTCAAAACCTGTTAAAATTAGCACTGTCAGGTTCTTTTGTCTTATAATTTAAGTGTGTTCTGATTACAGTAAGGAGGAACTGAACTTGGTGTGGAAAAGAAAGGGTCTAGGTACTTGGGAATCTCCTGTGTATTCTCTCTACTTGTATGAGAGTTTGAAGTAAGGGAATGTACGAAGGGTTTGCTTTTGTAAATTACTTGAATCTGTTATCGATTATACAAAATGTCATTTTGCAAGGAGAATAAATGCAGACTAGTTAGTGGTAATTGAGTAGCAAACCCAATTTACTGAATCATGTTAATGAGTTAGACGACACAAGCAAGATGAGTCAAGTACAACGACCAACTCTGCTGGCAAGTGTTGTTATTTCCTCTCATGTCATTTGCGTGATATGGAGTCCCATGAGTACACAGGAGAATTTCTTTGATTCACTAGGTGCTGATTCACAAGCATATAACATATGCACAAGCAGTGCCAAACTATATGCACAAGCAGTGCTCATTTACCCCAGTACTTCGCCAAACTAAACTTAACAAGCTACTTCATAACGTAGTTTGCCCAAAGACCTTGTACCTGATGGCGATGAGTAACATAAAAACAGTTATAATGAATTTCTCCATTAAGAGGCTTTTGAAAGATCAGGGTTCCAGTCTGATCCTTTATGTTGAAACCAAAGGGGGACTAAGAAAGAATGACATACAAAAAGTGCTCTAGAATCTGAATGCAAGAAATTAGCTGGTATTCATTTGAGTTAGTATTCTTAAACATACATCTTGATTGCATGTATTGAGATTTTCCTTCCATCTTTCTTTCCAACTGACCAGGAACAAAATAGAAATAATTATACAAAAATGTGAAACACATACATGTTCTGAACCTAATTACAAAATGCCATGTATGCAAATGTTGTCTACAACTTGCTAAGCAGGATTTCCATGGACAGGCAAATTGTCTGAGATAAGGCACACCGGTTTATAATCTTCAAGATACTGAACTATTGGTGGGAATAAAAATCGTGATTTGCATATTTCTTTAAGCAGCTATCATCTCCTACCCCATCTCTTAACCAGCTAACTGTTCGCGTCTAACACATCCAACTACTTCAACACAAGCTTTGCATACATTAGACCATAATTAGTTGAAACAATAAACGCAAGATGTAAAATGACAAAGTGAGAACAAAACACTACAGTTTAAATCAATTATTACCCGACACAGTCAAAACAAAATAGTCCCTGATAGAGAAAAGATCCAGAGAGAGACTATATAACAGTACAAAACTGGCCTCATTTTTCAAACAAATCTGGTAACGTACGTGTGATAGCCCCAAGCTGATTCGTGGACCAAATCGAAGAGCAAGGATGAGTGGAGAGATTTAGGCCGTGGAGTATATATGGGGGAGAGGGTGGGATTGGAAGATCGAATTTGTTCTGAATCGCCGATGCGAAACAGAGCAGTTTGGGAGATTTAAGGCTGATAATAATTGAAAGAATTATATCTATTTAGGAATTTACTTGTGTATCCTCCATAATGCATGTGCTAAACATAGCATTATTAAGGAGTAATTAGGTAAAATCAAAGTCCTTCAAGGATTAGCAATTTAGCATTATAAACCTAATTCTGTAATTGTTAAGAACTCTAGTGGTACTTGTTCATTGCATATAGGAAACTAAAGAAAGACGTATAAAATGCAATAACAATGTGAAAGCTATTTTAGGATATTATGTATTTTTCTAGATATTTTTTATGTGTGTTTCGGCCTTATGCCAATAGGATATGTAGTTTGACTAGATCTATGTATTCATTATCCTTACCATATTGGTATTGTGTAATTCCCTATATAAATGGCTCTTATCAATGAATAAGATGATGATCATCTTGTTGTCTCTTTGTCTCTACACTTTATCATTTATCACGTTATTATGCATTTTGTTCTAACCCTAGAGCCAATAGCCCACCATTTGTTTTCCAAAACCCTAAAATCGGGCAGCCTTGTTTTTCCCGATTTCTGACCAAAATTTCGACTGCCCTCCGCCGGAATTTTATATCCCCAGAAAGCTCTCTTCGTCCCGGATCCAACGCCGCCGGCCTCACCCTAAGAACCGGCCGGCAAGTCTTCGAACCGGCTGCCGAAAGATTCCAGACCGCCGCCGCTACCGACCACCGGTTCACCACCTTCCCTTGCTCCGATCAACTTGAATTTTTGATAGAAGCTTCCCCTACCAATTCACAAAACTCAAGAACAAAGGCTTAGAATAATGAAGTGTTGTGATTGATTTAGAGTGTGTAGTAACTTTGGTTTTTGGTGAAACCCAAGTGCCTACACACCTATCTCTCACACGAAATCAAAACAACTATATACAAACTATGAAAAACTAGACTAAAACTACAAAAATGAGAGATTTTGAAATGAAAGAGAAGAGAGACTAGAGAAGGAACTACTCTCCTTTGGGAAGAGAATGAGAGCTATTTAAAGAGGCAATGCTTGGAAATGAAGGGTGAAGATCAAATGTGATGAAAGGTGGAGATGTAATGGGCAAAAGTGTGTGTGAAGCACCAAAAGTGGATCTTGGTCTTTGACTAATACCTAAACTACCCATAGATATTTTGTGTAGGAGGATAAAACAAGGACACTATAAATATTTGGCCTACAAGACAGGGGACATTTTCAACATCAAGGGACAAGTGCAAATATGCTATGTTCCTTTAAATTTAAATTACAATATGCATTTCCCTCCATGCTCTTTTGACTTCAAAACCCTAGTCAACATCATCCACCACAAATCTGATCACCACCTTGCCGACCGTCGGAGCTTAATTTGTCTTTCTGGTGTTGACTTTTGTTGATCAGGGTTGACCGGTTATTGGTTTCAATTCTTCATCTAATGTCCGGGATATATGTAACTGCAGAGAGCCCTAAAACTTGTCCTAAAAGCTTATACGCAATTCAAATCATTTTACTACAAATAAGTGTTCTCTAATATGCTCATAATACATGTTGTTATGTAGTTGCATCATCAAGTTAAACAAAATTATTGTAATAACTATAAAATATGCACATGATCATATTATTTATCTCCTATTAACTAGCTTGCGTGCATGCTCGTACATGCGTGCGGAAGGGCCACACTCCCGCTTGCTTATCTCGCTCCTGGTTTGATGAGCTGAAGTGGTGAACACCCCTAATACAAGTTAATATTATAAATAGTAAAATTGTATTATTATTTTAATTATCTCATGATATTTGTATTCGCCTGAATTTTTATTTTTTTCCTTGTATTTACCGGAAATGAGGTTCTAGTTACACCTCCACATTTGTTGTGTATACCTCAATTATTTTATTTTATTTGTTTTATAAACTAAAAACTTACATTAATGAGAGATAGAGAATAGAAAAGATCGATGAATAAGAGGAAATAGAGTAGATCTTATTCATTCTCATTTAACTCCTTTATATATGAGCAGAGTTTATATTTAAGGACATAACAAATGAGAGATTGAGTGGATAGCCACATTATTTATAATATTTACAACAATTTGTCTTTTCAATTTTCCGGTTTTCTTATCAATTTGTATTTATTTGTCTTTTCATATGAGTTGAAAAAATCAAATAAAAATACAAAAAAGGGAACTTGTAAAAAGAAATGACGGGCCTCCCCATCCAATTTGACCCAAGAAGGACGGACTTAAAAGGCCCAGCCCTGAACAGAAACCAGCCCAAGTTGGATATGTCGGTTCTCCCTCCGTCTAGAAAAGCCAGTTGATCGTTTTCACAGCCAAAAAAAAAATAGCCATAGATCTGGATCTAGAAACCCCCGCTTTCAACCATGACGGTGTACCTGAGACGCAAAGCGGATTTGGACCTGGAAGATCGCCGACTGTGGGAGAGGCCGAGAGGCGGCTACAGGGAACATCTCTGGGACCAGGGTTTAGTCTCGGTTTCATGTATGTTGTTTTGTTTTGGTTTATTGGAATTGTTTCGGTTTTCGGATGATAAGTTTTTGGTTGTTCGGAGTTGTATGCAATATCTGGTGAGGGGGGAGCCCTGTTGTTTGATGATCCTATCATGAGCCTCTGTTCCCAATCTATACCTGAATTTTATGGCTTTTTATTTTTTGAATTTCATTTTGATTTGGAACTAGTTAACAAACAAAAAGGTTCAAGTCAAAAACGTCTTGTGTAATTGCGTTTAGAGTTGTGCCTGTGTATCTGTTTGTTTATGGGATCATAGCTGTGCCTTTCATATTATATCTATTTTGAAGATTCTTTTTAATGAACATTATATCTATTTTAATGTTTTTTTTTGCTTTCTGACGACAGATTTAGAATACTTTGGGGCCTTAACAGAAAAATTAGAAAAGGAAGGCATCAAGCCAAAAAGATCATTTGCGTCTTCTGTGGAACAGAAACAAAGTAGCTGGTACCGGCCTCATCTTCCTGGAAAACGACTTGGTTATCATCCTTATTGCACAATGGGTGTTCATACTAAAGGCTCTCATGCACAGCCTTGTTATCATTCTGCCGGTAGGTCTTGCAACAGTTGTGGTGTCACCCACTGGCGTCAACATTGTCCCCTTAATTGTGATCAGGGTGTTCCAGAGACAGCACCAAAATAATGATTCCGGTATCGGCAACTGTTCATGCCCAAGGGGTAATGGATGTTATATATTATTTATGCGAACTCTGTTTAGAACTTTAGATGCTATATATTATTTATGCGAACTTCGTTAAATAGTTCAGCATTAGAACTCTAATGTTATATCGATGGTGCTTGTATGAATTCCGACTTTTAATGGATTGTAATATAGACCTTCCCATGAATCCAGATCTTCTTATTGTTCTTTATTGCGTTACAAAATTACTGAAAGGGAAGCTTGAATGTTTAAGCTTAAATGTTCATGTACATGGTTCATTTGGCAAATGTCATGAAGACCATTCTGGTGCTTTTGCTTTGTTTGTTGATCATCACTTTGCTTTCTGAGCATGCATCTGTAAGTAACTTGGGTTTTAACCAAAACTTTATCAGAGTGAGGCTCAAAGTCTGGAAGTTTATAATGTATGTTAGGCTGACAATGACTATGCTTTTCAGACACTCCGATGTTGATTCACTGATGGCTTTCATCAATGCCTGTAATGATCTCAATTTTAAATAGGTTATTTAATTTAATTGTTTTCATTCCTTTTTCTTTGTGTGTTTTACCATATGATTAAGAATTGATTTTTTTTAATATAGTTATTATGGCTTTACCAATATAATTTCAGATTAGATTTTCATGTTTATATAGCTTTTTTTAATATTATTTTATATGGAAAATATGTGATTGGGGGTTTAGAAGGATTCAGCCACCATCTAGAAACTACACACGGGGGTTACTTCTCTTTCAGTCGATTGATCTCTCTCCTGTACTATTTGCTTCTAGAACCATATACGCTTCTTCATCTGCGTTGTTGATTCAAGCCTTGTACGATTTTATCTGAACCGTACACGAACTCCTTCTTTCGGTTCTTTTCTTTCTTCCCACTTCTGTTTTGCTCAAAACATCATCCATCACTTACCCAAAGCTTCTCTAGTTTTCAAGAGACTACAGTGCGTATTCAGTAATCCATTGCTTTAGAATTTCAGAGTTCCTCCATCTAGACAAAGGCTTGATCCTTGTGGCTGGATTGCTATGATATAGAGTGGATTGTTTTGGAATTGTTGGGTGCTTGTATAGCATGATTGCTTTTGGAGATTGCTACTGATATGTAGGATTTGAGGTAGGGAAAATGTAATTTTTTTTATAGCGACTGTTTTGCTTCTTTATGAATCTTATCGGTTCTTATATGATTTGTCGAGTCCGAGTATTGGTAAATATGTTCTTCTCATCTGTCCATCTTCTTTGTTAATCAGATTCTTGTTGATAGATATGTTCCTCTTTGGAGTATTGATGTTGTTAAATTTATCTTGAGAAGAACAGTTTGCTCATCAAACTGATACCTACTGAGTTCAACGATACATCGATATGATGCTCCTTTGGGTTCTAAATTCCTTTTGTTGATATTGTTATGAATTCGTAGTTACCAACTTGTTCATGGTAACAAGTATCCTTGTTTGGATATCTTAATCATGTGATAAAAATCATTGAAGTGTGCACAGCAGACCTTGTCCTTTCATTTTGTTTAAATTCATTCTTCTCAATTTAAGCTGCAATTACGACTCCATCGAGTTTGGTACATTAGCAACAGTCTTTTATTTAACGTCTGATCTATGACTGCCTTGTCCCGTAGCAGCGCTTTGTAATTTTCTGAGGCAGCATTACATGGCTGCATTTGAGCCTTCGTCCATCAAATTCGTGTTGGTCGTTGGTATTCCGAATTCATTCCCTTAAAGCTCTTCGTGCTAGTGTCTTTATTAAGCTCTCGTTCTTATCAAATTCTTTGCCGTTCGTTTGTATTCCTAAATCCTAACCCGCCGGTACATATATAACAATGCTGCTAAACCAAAAACTGAAATCTGAAGATTTTAGGAACTCTTAAAAATTATTGTTGTTATTATCTTGTTTCCCTTTAGCAAAGCTTGTGCAGCGTGTTAAGTTTCTACTACTTATTTTGTTCCCATCCTGCTATGAGTCTTACATCAGAAAAGAATCCTTGAGAACAAATGTTTATGAAACATGTCTTTATTGAACAATAGTACCTCTTGCAGAGTTTCTTAAAGCATATATAGTTCATTTATAAATCCTACCTTGCTGCAAATTACTTTCAAGTTTGAAGGAATAGCTATATCCAATTCTTTTCTTCTCTTGCAAAACTTGGTCGCATCAAAAAGTACTTAATTCCACTTTTTATATCAATTTCAGTTTCCCAAAATTTATACTCAAGCTACGTTATTTGTGAAACTACCTACCATGCATATTCAGATTCTGAATTTCTTAGGGGTGTCTCCTATAAAACTTAATCTTATTAGCTACCATGATCCATTAATTGATTTATACCTCTATTGTTTTCATGCTATGTTTCTTGTTGTAAACTGGTTTATACATATCTTACTATCAGTTTGGTGGTTCTTAACTTCTCATGATTTCACACTCCTCGTCAAGAGTGTTTATTTCAAAGCTTGTCAGGTACTGTTTTAAATCCCAAACTCGTGTTTTGTTGGATGATATAGTTGTGAATCAGTTTCTTAGTTCAATACAGAATTGCAGCACAGGCTCAGGTAGGCCGCTTCGCAGAAGGAAACAGGAGAAAGAGTACAGAGGGCCTGGATAAAAAAATAAAAATAAATTACGCAGTCATTTTTTGCAACTTATATTTAAACATACTGTTAATAAATTGTTAATTGTTCTATCATTAATGCTGTGAAGTTGGCATTTGATCTTGGATGAAGCTTGAAGCTTAGTTAACTTGTGTTATACGGTGTTGGTAAGCCTAGAGAGAAGTAGAGTAGCCACCCAGGCGCTTAAATCCATAATCAACATTGGGGTACCATATATAAATCATTCACATATCTAATCAAAAGTCCAAAACGCTTATCAGCTTATTGATTAGAGATGGACTCAACTAGGGGTGGCAAATGGAGGATGAAGCTAAAACCTGCATGTCAAAGATAACATATCATGCTACCGCAAACTTAACAATTTTAAGAGTACAACAAGAGACAAAAAAAAAAAAATTCTCTTCAATTAACTCAGCAGTTGGATGCAATTGAACCGTTTCTAATGGATGACAATTTGATTGATTCCAAATCATGCAATAACTAAAATTGCCTAGTGTTGGAAGGGTATAAGAAAAAAATTGCTCAGGCGAGCAGCTCTAAGGACAGAACAGTTGTTAAAGAAGGCGAAGAGCAGTGAATTCCAATGAGAAACACACTTGACAAAAGAGAAACAGAAACCAACTCAAGAGTTTTGAAGCATAGACATCTAAAATCACCAGGCTTAGCAATCTAAATCTCAGGCATTCAAAACAAACCAGTATAGAAAATCATATATGATATGAGTAGACTCACACTTGCATCTGTAGGAGAAAAAGCCAAACCATGAACAGGACCTTCATGACCGCTAAGAATGTCCTTCACGTTGCCTGTCCTCATATCCCAAACAAAAATCTGGCACACATAACTTTAGGTAAATTAGGAAACAGAAACTGAAAAGCAATAAAATCAAAATACTACGAGCAACAAAGAACAAATACCTCAAAGGTATCAAGAGTACCAGCACAAATCACTTCACCACTCTGAGTTGCTGTCAAAGAAACAAATTGTCTTGGTTCTGCGCCAGAGGGATTGAAAAATACGCAAGAGCAATAAAAAAGTCCGAAATGTATTGATACTTGATCAACAGCTCATCGGCCGGCCATTGCGGCTCGATACAGTTACAGGCCTCCATTAGAATTGAGAAACCTATGATCACCGATTCTAACCGCCCTAAAACCCTAAACAGTCAAGACAAACAGAATCGACCCCAATTCGTATCGAAAACAATCCAATTGTGGCTACTGGTTTTGGTCTAGCAAGAAATTAAAGACGGGAATGAGGTTACCTGGATAGTGGTCGCGGGAGAGTCAACTGTTGCTGCGGTTGAGTTTGGAAGCAGAGAAATCAGAATTTCACAGAGAAATGAGAATAGAATGAAATAGGGAAGAAGACGAAGAAGAAGGAAGCGAGGGGCAGCGATGGTATTTACCTGTCGCTGGTGATGGGGAGGTCCACTGAAGATTGAGGGATTGGGTTTGATCAGAGCTCTGAGTCTCTCAGAGAGCTTGGATTAGAGAGAAGAATGAGCAATGAGGCACCATATGTTCAAAACGACGTCGTTTCACCAAAAATTCGGTTCGGTTTGACCGGTTCAGTTCGGTCCGGACCGTAAACCGAAACCGAACCGAATTTTTTTCGGTTTTCGGTTTTTTTTTTTTCGGCTCGGTTTTTTTCGGTTTTCGGTTATTCGGTTCGGAAGTGCCACCCCTAGACTCAACTGTGCCTTGTTATTCAGTTTGCAGGGGGTAACTAATTACTACTGTCTGAAATAGACAAAATTAACCGACCTTGCTCAAGGGCCATGTAACAAAATAATTCCATTTTCATTTACGGTATTTCTTGATGAATGTATGTAGCGTCTGATTAAAGTCAAGTGGTAGAGGTTGCCCGGAATGTGTGTGTTGCAAGCTTTGACAAGAAGAGAGAGACATATTCGTACGGATGGGCTACAAGCCTACAACTAATTCCACCTCGTTGGTTATAGGCCATGGCCGCCGTTTGGGTCGCTCAGTCAGTGTCAGTGTCAGTCACAGACAACTCTGACTGACAAACCATAGTAGAGGCATACATGCATCACATTCCATCCATATGCATCACAAATAGATATAGCTATGCATGACAAAATGATGCATGAAATTTGGTTTGGAGATGCGACATTCATTCATAGCAAAATGGTAAGAAACATAGACTCTCAAACATGAAACTGGTAACAAAATGAAGATAGCTCCAATTAATCAAGTTTGAATGCGATAAAGCTTAGCCTAGCTATCCTCTCGTCTAACTCATCCATGCCGTGGAATCGATCATCAGTTTGTAACACAGAAGAGCTTGCTAGCTCTAAATTAAAGACCTGTCTTCATTTTTCTTCTACATATTCATTCAAGTGCATCCACATCCATCTTCGAACTCGGTCCTTGATTGACAAGAGTACTAACTAGCTAGCTCTACCCACTTGATTAAAACCCACTCACAACCACTGAAATTGAAAAATGAAGACCGTCCCTACTAGTACTGCTACTGCTACGTACTTGAAACTGAAAATTGCAAAACTCAGAAAGAACCGACTCAGTGACAGAGATGAGAGAAATGGCTCGCTCACAAGCGAAGGGTGAGGTCCACACTTGGTTGGCCACCATAACCATAACCAGAATCAGTAGTAGTAGCGGTACTCGCACTTGTAGTCGGAGTTGGGGTTGAGATCATGGCATGAAACCCATGTGGAGGAATGAGAGAGGGGGATGATGAGTAGTACTGTTGCTCCTGGTTACCACCGAGGACGACAAGGTCGTGGCCATTGTTGGAAAGAGTCGACTCATCAAACCAAAAATAGCTCTGCATCTGCGTCTGTTGGTGGTCGACGTCCATCAAGGCAGCGGTGCTTGTTGGTGTTGGATACTGATCAAGCCCAAGATATTGGTTCTGGTGATGTTGAAACGACGGCGCCAGAGAATAAGGAGAGGGCTGGTGGAAGTAGTCTGCTCCTCGAGGAGGTGCTCTGTTCCGGGAAGCGGCTCGCTCACGCTTGTGAGCGTTTTGGTGACCGCCGAGAGCTTGAGAGGTGTAGAACTGGCGAGGGCAGAAGGTGCATGGGAAGACCCGACCGGGTTGGGAGGAAGAGCGAGGTGGTTTTGAGGGCTGGCTCGGTGGTGGTGGTGCTTGTGGTGACGGGTCAGGTGAGTGGAGAAGAAGGTGACGGTGTTGGTGTTGGGGGTGTTTGGTATGAATGAGGAAGTCATGATACCTGGCTGATGCTGCAGGGTCTGCCATTGATGAGTATATAACTCCTCAGGGGCTGCTGCAAATAAGCTAGTTCGCTAGGTTCAGAGAATCAAAGGGAAAAGTTTTCAGAGAAGAGAGGAGAGGTGGGATATGGAGGGGTGGGTGTGTCCTCTTTCATGCGCTTTATATACAGGTGCATGTGGACCTGGATCGATCAGTAGAGTTGAGACAGATTAGGTACGTACCTCACCTCTCTCTCTCTCTCTCAACTAAAGGACATATATACCCTCGATCGTGTATCCCAAGCATTTCCTTACTCCAATTGTGTGACACTGTTTTGGCAGTACATCCTCCTCCTCTCCTTGAATCTGTGAAAAAGCGTACAGGTTTGAAGATGAAGATGATGATGATGAATAGGAAAAGGAGAGGCAGTGAGAGGTGAGGGCAGAACGGGAAGTGAACAGTGGGAGGGAAAAAAAAGAAAAGAAAAAGGAATCAAAAATGAAATGGGGGCCCTACCGCCAGAGAGAGGAGGAGGAGGAGGAGGAGGAGGAGGAGGTACCTCCTCATGCAAGAACGCAAAAACTGTTATCTGTGTCAGAAGACTGACTATCCTCCCTCCTCCTTGAATCAAACCTGGACCATTTTAACTAGCAGTAAGATGATGCCACGTACGCGAGCAAAACCATGATCCCCACTCCGTCCATGTCCAACATCCTCTCTCTCTCTCTCTCTCGCGGCGGGGCATATCGATCGGAGAGAGAGGTATCACTGTCACTATCCCTATCACCACCGAGGAACGGCCACGTCGATTTGCTCCATCCATCATCCGTCACTTTGAAATTATAAATCCAATCACATCCCTCCTTTTCAACACAACACTGACTCGGTCTCTCCTTTTCATCAGGCTTCACAGTAATTGTTAGGCTTGTACAGCTGGTGCTGCTGTAAGTCTCTGATAAGTGCTAACTGGTTAGGGCACTGCAGTACTGCACGCTTTGCATTGTCACGCAGACACTTTGTACCTCTACCAAGTACCAATTACATGAACTTTGTCAAGAATAAAGCCACCACATTGTCCTTCATTTCTGAAAATTCGTCATCCAGAAACCAGAATAAACAGGCCCAATCAACATTCCAAATGTAACCTACTTCGATTTTTATTACTATACGATTCTGTACAAGGTGGAACAGGGCCTAAAGCCATTTCAGACCAAATCATGGCAAACCAAACCATATGTGAAACAGATTCAAGGATTCAAATAACATAGCATATTGTCTGTTCACTCGATGTCAAAGTATTTTGGATCCTCTGGAAAATGGTATTCCACGTTTAACTGCCATTGAACAACCAAAACAAAACAAACATCCCTTTGTCAGCTAATCACATAAGATATTATAGCAAACAACACACTGAGATGCACATATCACCATGAACAACCAATCTACATTGCCAAACACAAATTTCTGGTGCGTGTTATGATGCTTGGTACACTAAATACAAGCGTACGTACCTTGCCCTCATCAGCATCTGACTGGCACTGAGGGAATACAACCCTCAAGTCATTGTAGAGGTAGAATCTCCGCTCCCCTTCCATATCTAAGCTTCTTTGTGTTCCAGACAAGGGATCTGATTTGCATCTCTGAACTGACCTGGAACCTTTTTTAGGAAGAGGGCAAATGAAACGGAGATGCAGAGCATATCGAAGAGCACTATTCTTGTTTTGATTTACTCTTGAACAACCAACCACTTGTTTCCTGTCAGTTTCATGGCCTGCATCAACCCAGTTGTTGTCCTTATCATCATTGCATGGGCACTCCTTGCCGTTGAACCTCTTTTCAACCCCCATGAAGGAAGAAATTCCCGCCCTGTCTGTTTTAGGGGACAAATTGGACATATCACCCTCAACTATTGAATCCACCAAGTTAGAGCATTCGCTTCTAAATTCTGTTCTCTGATCTAGTGATCTTGTTCTAATCTCGACTCCACCTCCTTTCTGTACTCTTGTGTCTATGACTCTTGAATCAATATCTGTCTCCTCATGTCTCAGCTGAGTGGACATTGGGGTAGATGCTAACGTCACCTTTTGGCGCAAGAACGTCTATTTCAATTTGAATGGATTAGGAAAATATTTAACAGAAACAAAATATGTAACTAGACAGCAGATATACGGTACTATCAGAAGGCACATGCATATTTGAATGCATAAAACTTTTGGACTTCCAAATTTGGAGTATAACAATATGGTTGAAGTTCTTTGATGGTTTCATTCAAAAACCACAACTTAAAGCCAATGACAAATTGAAAGTAAATTTTCAAATTGCAAGTCTAGATCACGTGTGCAGAGTATGCAGTTTGCGGTTCATAAAATATTTCTTCTCCAATTTTAAATTAATGGATTAAACAGAAAGTGTAGGGCCATGATTTATGTGAAACAATCAGTAATACACTATATTATTGACAGTTGAAAAAGAAAGATTTGTCTTACTTTAGTACCAGCCGGCATGTCACTTAAATCATAGTTGCAAAGGAAAGTATGAATCGGTGTCTTTTCAGGATTACTTAGAACCTGCATAAAAGAAAAGAATAGAAACGTACATGAGGTTGACAATGATCCCCTTTAATTAGAGAACAGAACAAGGAAGGCCTTTAATTTCTTGATTCCAATTAAAATACAAGTGACTGAAGTGACTGAACATCCCACGAAAAGTTAAAGCCAACTTCCTCCAAAGAGAAATTCAGACCAGCAAAAAGTGGTTTTGAGAGAGATGAAACAATACCAGTTGTATCCGGCCCTTGACAGGAATGCGCAGGCGGCTCTTGACAATCTGTGAATCATCATTACTAAGTCCCCGTTTCAGCTTTTGTCCTCCACTCCTATTCAATGCCGAATTTCCGGCAAGATATATGGATGCATAATACAATAAGTAGCAATCTCCTTCTACACTAGTTACTGAAAAAGGAAGCTTCTGTGATCGTGGTGAGAAGTTTCCCCCAGTGATGCTTAGTACACCCAGAAAACCATCAATTCTCTACATATATCAAGAGGTGAGCAGTTATAAAGTTACAATAAGGGATAATATGAAGGAGTAATACACGCAGAAGTCCAACACTAACCTGACTGGATTTTCCTGATAAGAACCGACCAGACAGTAGAGATTCTTCAAATGAACCAACCAATGATCTCCTCACCGATAGCCCACTTAGATTTCTAACAAATCTCATGCATTGGGAGGTGGGAGCTGACCCTTGGTACAAGGAATAACTTAGAGGAGTACCATTTTCCAGAGAAGATGGACAAAATTCTTTGTGAAATATATCAGCCTCTTCAAATGATTTACTTGTGATCTCAAACCCATCTTCCACAGGAGAAAACATAGACCCTGAATTAAAACATTTGGTTGTGTTTTTTACATTCCTCAACGTCAAATGACAATCCTCCAACTTTTCGTTGCACCTCCCTGCAGATTCCCCTCTTTCAGACACCTTGCGGCCAAGAGGTGACAAAGAAAGCTGAGGTGAAATCACTTCTTTTGGAGATACTGATACCGGCCCACTTTGGAATTTTATGTTACTAAGATATATCAATTCAGGTCTAGGAGATGATATATATAAAAGATTAGGTGGGGGATGAAAACTGTCCACCAAAGGGCCGTCGGTGAAAATGGATACCATACTACCATTATCACGTGATATGCTCTTCTGCTTGGACCAAGCTGGAATGGTGAAATGGTTTTCACTTCCGACATTTGGTTTCTTATGATCATGTGACTTACTGTTACTATCACTGACAGAAGGAGTATTTGTTTGATCAGTTCTGCAGGCAAGGTCCAAATGCTTACCATTAAATTGGTCTGCCGATAAGGACTTGAATGGGGAGAACATTCTCTTCTTCACTAATGACCCACTGCTCACATTGTCATTGGCGGTGACAATAACTACAGATGAAGAGTGAACATGATCAGATGAAACATTGCTGGAACCATCATTTAGACTTGTTCTACTTGATTCAAAACCCACAATCCGAGAAGCTGGGGTCTGAATACATCGTCCATTTCTAGGAGTCATTTGACCAGCCCTACTAAGAGAACCAATCCCTCTAAACCCAATTGAATCATCATCAGGAAACTTTGACAGTTCTACAGGGCTTCTTGCTTGGTATTCTCCTAAAGAGGAGCATAATGAGTTTCCACCCACTATGCTTGCACTTCCACTGTGCATTCCATCCAAATCACATGTGCTCATCCCAGAAGATCGAGCTGGACTCTGTAAAAGTGAGCCGGAAGATGCTGAGTGTACCTCCTCAGAGGTTCCACTCGCGGGAAGTTGAGGCAATCCCATGGCTAATTCTAAAAAGAACTAAAGACTAACTGTTTATAAAGGCGGGGCAATGGAATCAGATCAGATTAGTTTGATCCAGTCCAATGTACTATTACTCTAAGAATATAACAACTAGGCTCCTAAACTTATACTTCATTCAAGAATGTAAGAGCTGCATAGAACTTAGTGTTATGTACCTACCAAAGGCACCCCCAATTCAAACATTTGAGTTACCAGTCTCTCCAAAGAGATGTTGAAGCACATGGTAGTAATGTGAAGATCACGAGCAGCACGGATCAGGAGACCTCCATAGCAGCAGGCCATGGAACACATATAATCCATGATTTCCTAGAGAAGCAACCTGTGCCTGAAACAATATCAACATGAATCAGTTCATGAACATTAAGCAGCTTTAAGTGTGAAAAATAATGCAACATTGGTTCGAAGTTGAGAAAATCGGACTAGGATTCCGGGTGATCAAATGCAGATACACCCCAACAATCTAATGGTGATCATAGAAAATATAAATCCAGCAAACTTTTGTTTAGCTTATGGTCACAAAGCAAAGCGCCTAAGAAACCATGGAAGAGTTGAATCATGATTGTTATGTGAAGCTAACTACAAGAACAATCTAAGTAGAAAAGTAAGCAAACGAGTAGTAGAAAGTTCACTTCACATTCACCGAAATCCATAACGACTCCAATAGTGATCAAAATCAAAGCAAAAGGAAGCCAAGTCAAACAGAATCATCAAGATGACAAAGATATACAAAAACAGGTTCATTCTGATCATTCATATTAAATGTATACAACAGCATGAGTTGAACATTGGAAAACGCACCGAGGGAAGCTCCGATCAAACAATTCCGGGAGAGAAATCATGAGGAATCTTCCATCCAAATTGAAAGAGCAAAGCGATCGATGTGATCGAGGGAAGAAGAGCAAAGAGCAAAGAGAAAGAAGAAGAAGAGAAGAGAGGATTGGAATTGTAGAGAGAGAGAGAGAGAGGGAGAGGAGGAGAGAGAGTGAAAGAAAGGAGGGTGAGGCTGCTGGGAGAGTTGGTGTTTATAATCCCAAAAAACCTGCGTCATCACCATTCCCGTTTGCATTTGCATTTCGATATCTTTTTCTTTTTTACAGCCAAAACAACAAATTCCGGAGCCTATTAATATTAAAACGCCAAATCCACGCCATTGCATTTGCTCTCTCTTTCTCCTTTTTTTTTTTTCCCGCACACTCTCTGCGACTCTTTTTTTTTTTTAAGAAATTTTACTAACACATTCTTAAATATTATATACACTTCTTACACTTAATGCAACACCAATTATATTTATTATTTAAATATTTTACTAGATACACATCACTAAACTTCTTAAAATACTTTTAGTAACAATACACAACTTATTTTAAATCTACCACTCAATTGTTTTAAAAAAAACTGTTTCTTAATTGAAACTATAACATTAACTCATATGACTAGAAAAATTTCATATTAATGAGATTTTTCTCAAATGGTTTCATCTTTCGACCTCGAACTATTTCACCTTGTTAAGATCTTCCTCGACTAGATTTCTCTTGTGGGTTTTTCTTGGCAAAATTTCGTCTCATAGTCTTTTACTGATATCAATTTCAAAAAATATTTGCACATACTGGTTGAATAAAAATAAAACAAGACAATACATCATTAAAGTCTTTAACGAAACTTTTAACGTGAGAATGATCAGTCTTGCGCAAGCATGATACTAAAATGATCGATTATAAAGAATCATTACATAACATTCATATATGTCAAAAATATTGATACTCAGCTCAAGCTAAAAATTGAAAGTTTGATATTGAAACATCTCAACCTTATTATTATTCAAAGAAGAAACAAAATTTTCTTTTACCTTGGCTCTCGCTTTCCTAGTTCTACGCGTATATTACATCCGTACAGGTGGGGTGTTTCTTATCAATTTCTTCACCTACACAGTATAGTATAACCTGGATTAAATAATAATAATAATAATAATAATGCAAAATGACACTTGCGGTTAAAACAGTAATCTCTAGGAAAGTAGTTAGTATTCAATGGAGGCCTTAACTTATGAATTAGGTTATGGCTTGTTTATATCATAGTTTAAGAGAGATTACGTCCTCTACTAGCTATGTGATCAATTTATTCACTACGGTTTGAAGTGTGAAGTGTGGAGATGAAAACGACTATCTCAATATACAATCTCTTCAACGTAATCAAAAGCGTCGAGTCTCAAATATATAAATTCTGTTAGATACTTGGGGCAAAAGTCCAAAACATTCTAAATGGTTTATTAACCATATGGAAAATGCCAACACCATCGATTGGATACACACCTAAATAGCCGACAATCTCTAGCAGCATGTGGCATGGCAATTAGAACAGAAAACTAAGGAACGTGGCAGTAGGAGGCTTGGAGCCACTTACCGTGGCAACAAATTCATGCTAGGAGGAACATAAATCATTACAAGAAAAGCTTCTGAGTTTCGACCTGTGAGACGTCGTCGCCGTCGATGCTCAGATCAGATGGTGTCTCCTTCTTTGTTATTTGTATTGATTTATAAGTTGCAGCCGCATAGTCCTCAAAATTACTACTCATATAGAGTCGCAGCAACGCTGTTTCTCTTTCTTTTGTGTGCCGCAGTTGAACTCCTTTTGCTCCTTTTTATGCACCACCCACCTTATTCCCAAATGGGCCGCCCGTCGTTTAGGTTTAGGGCCTACACTTGTTAAGCCCACTCTCACCCTACAGAATTTAGATGAGTCCAATACTAAAGCAACGCATAAAATGGACAAAGATACAGGCACAGATAGCGTTTTCGATTTCAACAATAATGTCATCCATCACAGACCACAATCTCAACCTAGTCACTCATATGATGAAACTGCCTGCCACCTTATGGAGTGTAGGATGTTAAAAGGGTCTTGCCTGCTGCTTCCATCATCTTCTTCACTCTAGTCAGTTTCTCTACCTCCTTGAGAACCTACATTTAACACAAGAGGAAACAATCCTAAAGGGTTTGGCACTTGATTTCATTTGATTTTCAAACATGTCTGCAAATCTAGCACTCTTCTTACCTCCAGAACCATGTCTTCTGTGGTCACATCATCGATTTCATCATAACCTAACTTACCAGCTACTTCTGCTAGGACAAGAAGATATGTCATAACCAATAAGGATACATAATTTGTTACATAATTGCTAAGTAGACAAGTCACAGTGACATACGCTGAACAGATACGGTTGCATCAGCTATTGCATATCCACCTCTCAGCTCTTCAAATGCAGTACTTAGGCGAGTCAAAACCTGGTTATCATACATCAGATATTCAAAGGAAATGTCAATTTTCAAGAAGGCAGCAGCCCTAGAGTTGAATCTATTGACTTTCCTTCTGAGAAATATAATTTTAGGTTCAAGGAGAAAGAAATAACCTCTGGATAAGCTACGGAAGTAGATAGATTGTAAGCAGAGAGCTGAGTTTGATCTTCGACCATACCTCTGGCCACAATGTCTAAAGGCACGTCAATCCATATTGTGATCCCATGTCTTAAAAGAGCCCTGTATATGTACTGAAACAAGTCAGAGCTACATAACTAATATCAGCTAGGATAACTGCACATTAATACATTAAGAAAAATGCGATGGAGTCCCTACAGATTTGTTGTACTCTGAGTTGCACCATCTCCAGCACAAACCACTAGCCGACCCATGGATGATAATTGCTTCAACACTTCAGTCTGTAGCAATATTTTGATTTAGATATTGCCAAAAAATATTTTGATTTAGATACACATAACATCTAGCATTTGACCAAAACAAGAATGATATAAAGAGAGTGCCAGATAATCAACTTCAATAAGTCATTGGGGATATGTGCAAGTATGCAACAAGTAACTAATGCAATTTGAAAGACATGAGTCATGAATGTTCTAGTGTAGCCTCAGGATGCTTTTTCAGTCCTTGGATTCCTAGTACGGTGAAGTAAACATCAAAGGAACTGAAAACTATTACCTCAGACTCCTGGAAACCACTCTTGTCAATTTCCCGTAAAGATTTGGCGGCAGATAGAGTGCCAGCAGCTTCCTCAACCAAACTATCACTGGATATAGAAGTGCACAAACCAACTGTTCAGCTAATAATTTTCTCCCTACCTTTCATCAGGAAAAGAAAATACAGGTACCTGTCAAAGTAATAGTATCGTAACACGTTGGCGAGGAATTTCCCCAAACTGGTCTTTATGGAGCTCTTCATTCCTATCACCAAAAATAAGATCATCAATTCATGTATATACACACAATGGTGAGTAGTGACTGCATTACAGAGCATTGAGTGATGCTTACCGACAAGGAATATAGTAGTTCCTTTGAGTTCAGGTGACACATCCATTGCCTTCTTCTGAATTTTAAAACTGAACAGTTACAATCAGAACACTAAACGATAACTAAATTCAGTTACTATACTCAGCAATCTATGGACCCATGATGATCAAGTAACAAAAAAGAAATCCCGAAACACCATGAGATCTCACCTTCACTTCAAGAGAGGGATCATCTACAGCAACCTTGGTTGCTGAAATTATACACAAAAATCCATAAGGAGTCATAATCCAGTCAGGTATCTCATATGAAGCTTCATGTAAGATAGAATTTACAAGAGAAATCAAGCAAGTAATTATATCATAAGCAGAATTGAACTCACCGGAAGCGCTGCCATCGGAGACGGCGTGAGGTTTACGGAAGTGAGAGCGAGAGGTAATGGGGAGTGAGCTCTGAGAGTGAAGGACATCTGGGTATAACGAACTCGACGGCGAGACGTGAAAATGGAATAACGGAGGAGCGCGGAGGTTAGAGAAGGAGGAGGACGGGAGGAGAGTCCTCGTTATCTCCATGGCCACCATTTACAGAGCCCCACAGCCCCAACTCTAATTTCTCTCTCTTCTCTCACGGCTAACGACTTTCGCATTTAACCGTCATAAACTGCACTACCTTATCCGGCAAGGATATGGCCACGTCCCATGTGTACATCTAACGACTTCAAAACGACACCACTTCATGTTCATATTTATGTTCATTGTTTCGATAAACAGCGAGTCTTCTATGTGTAACTAGTGTCCTTCCATTGGCAATTAACAAAATTCTTCGTTTGAAGCTATTTACAATACCATTTGGTAGAGTTTAGACCCCATCACAATCAACAATCAAATGGAAGGAGATGAGAAACTAAACCAATACATTTAAACAACAATGGCCAAACTAACAAGTAACTTCCATTACATTAAATCTATTTACAGACCCATCTGTGTCTGACAAGAAGACAATGCAATCAACCCAACACAATCTAATGGGAAGAAGAAGAACACTGCTTCACTGTGTTGATATCAGCTGCATCCACTTAAGAGGTCTTCAATATCTGGTCCGGCTCCAAGAAGATAATAAAAGGAACTAATAATTTGGCTCCGATGGCGGAGGAAGATGATGTAACAGCCTCCATGGCGATTAATATGAACACAAAATCCACAACTTCAGTCTAGGGAAGCATATATGTGAGCAAGAAGATTCCACTTTTCCCATCTTGTGCTTGAAGCAGAAACTATAAAAACTCTAATGTATTAGGCATTTGCCATGTAGTCCTAAATCTAACTGCACAATGGAATAAAATAAATAATATGGAAGTGTGAAGCACTAATCAAGTGTAATACTAAGGAAAAGAATGGGCACCAACTGGTGAGGAACTATAGAAAGTGGACTGCTCACCTCTGATAGGATAGGAGTGAAAAGGCCACTTCAGACTCGGTTGATATTTGTTACATGTTTGTTAGGGAAATTGGCGTCAATGGAGGTGAAGCAACTTCTTCCGGTTTGCTTGAACCTAGAGGAGACTCCACATGCCTCGATACATGCAACGTCACTGCTCTTTGGTTACTCGAAGGTATGGAGAAGCTTCTAGGAATAATCAATGGTGGAATTGGAAGTGGAGATGCCAAATTCGTTGGCACTGAAGGGATTTTATTATGGGCCTGAGGTTCTTGATTTCTGAAGACCAGTGGAGCAGAGTGGCCTACCAATCCAGAAGAGTTTGTTGGCTTGACAACTGATCTACCTGGGGGTCTAGGAAGTTCGTGAAGCTCACTTATCTTGGGTGAAGAGGCAAGGGGAGGAGAAGCAGTTGGAGATATTTTCGGAGATGAAGAAGCCGGAGGATTTGGTAAACGAAGGAGCATTCCAGAAACTAGTTGAGGTGGTTCACTTGATGCAATGGGACCACTAGCAGAGAATGCAGGCTTAGTTGATGATGGCTTACTAGTTAGTGGGCCAGAGAAAGCTTGTCTTTTATGCTGATGCAGTGCCAGTCCGTCAGCCAGAGGGGGAGGAGGCAATTGCATCAATGTATTAGTAGTACCATGACTCTCTTTGACTACCAACTGAGCTTTTGAGAAATTAACTCCTGTCTGATTATCATCACCAGAATACTTATCATGCTTAGCGTCTAATGGGGAAGAGTGTGATAAGTTGGGGATGCGTCCACCTGACCTCCTGCCTGGAACCGTAGTACTTGTCCTTGAAGAAATTAAACCCTTTGAATCAGGTGTAGGAAGCACATATGTATGAGGTCTCCGTGAAGCTGACGGTTGCAATTGTCTAGCTCTCTCAGCAGGATCAAACTTCGGCTCTGCAGATGGTATTGGGGCTGAGTAGCTGCCAGCTCTTCTTGGTTCCCTGATCGGAAACTTGAGATCACCTTGATCAAGACTAATCTGCAAGGAGAAAGAACTATGAATAAACTAGTTGAATTTCTATGTAAACAATATGTATTTTCAGACTATAGCTGCAACGCTACCAATCAAAAGGCAATATAATCATACATCTGAATATTCCACTCTCGGAGCTTCAGGAGACATATGGCCCACTTCATCAACCTGAAATAAGCCGCCTCATCATAAGGACATAGTAAACCAATAGAAAATAAACGCTTGACTAAAATACAGTGTTGAACAACTTTAGCAACATATAGTCAACAAACCACAGATAGAGCTTTGTCATACGCAACACAGATTAAGTACTTAAGAGCTCACCTCCGTTGAACTCCTTGATGCAGAGAGTTCCATTCCCTGTTTACTTGATCTATAGTCAAAACTCAATTCTCCATGTTCAATAGAATCGTAGCTATTCTCACCATGATCTGCGCCATCTTCCCCACCATCATCTTCAAGTCCACTAAATTGGTATTCAATATGTTGCTCCTCTGTAACCAGCCTAACATGTGGCTCAACAGCCTCAAGCGACTTAAGACCTTTCCGGAAGAAGTTCAACTGAGTGTTATAACAGAAATGGATCTGGAGTGTTAGTTTTGCATCAAACTAATAGAAGAACAAGAGATGATGCCTTTTAAACTTGTTGGAGATAGATAGAAAACCTGAGCAGCATGGTGGCGAGCTGCTTGTGTTAGAAGACTTCGGGCTTGCCCTTGCTTCAGGGACTTCAGCCGGAAAACACACAGTGTAGCATCCTCATCATACTGATCACGAGCTGCTTGAAGTTGCTGCAAAGTAAAGCTCTCACCCTTCCCACGTTTTGATCTCCCTTTTTCTTTCTGTTGTGCTACCATGTATTCATATACCTCTCTGAGATAATGTGCCAAACCATATTCAGATAAACTTTACTTCAAATATGTGACAAAAGGTATAAAATGAAAGGAGCATACCTTTTTTCATCGCATTGTCGCTTCATTTCCTGCATCATAGAAAAGGAAAGGAATATCCAGTTATTTACAAGCCAATGAACTAAAGGCAACAAACAATAAAGAAGTGCAGACGATGTTTCTAGTTGGATAGAAAAATTGGACCTCCAGGAAGGCAATAAGGTGCAAAAGGGTACATTACACATTGAAACAAGGTTTTGGTGCAGGTGTGGATCCACCGTGCACTAAAAACTCCTTTTGATTAGTAAAATATTTCGAGTAGAAACACCTATCATAAAGCACATATCATGGCTAAAGGCGACTAAGGATTATTATAAAAGCATCAACAACAAATGGAAGAGAATCCACATGAGCCAACCTCAACTGTTCGAAGTTCATTGAGAAGAGACTCTGATGGGTTTGTGACCGTCGAAACTATATGAGAGCGCTGAAGTAAAGAAAGCAAACAGTTAACACCAGGTTGAAGTGCACATATGCATAACTTTGTTATAAAAACAGAGAGAGAGAGAGAGAGAGAGAGAGAGAGAGAGAGAGAGAGAAAGCAATTAGAACTCACATAGGAATCAACAAGTTTTTGAAGTTCAAACTGCACTGTCCCCAACATCAGAAAAACTCTACCTGCAGTATAGTACAAAGGCACATGTAAATTTTATCCTTAATATCCCTAAAAGAGTCAAAATCCTCAAAAGTAAACTTCAGCGGGGAAGTAGATTGTCTTACCGCCATGTTCATTATCATGTAATGCAGTTTTCTCCTGCAGACAAGAACCCATTTCCCGCAGTGATTCAGAGAATTCTGAAATACACATGTCATGCTAGATCAGAATTGCTATTTGATAAAAAATGGTAAAAATAAAACAGAAGCATGAGAACTTCCTGATAATTACTTATGGACATCGTAAACAGATAAACTACCCCATTAGATAAGATAATATTGTGTACCAATTTATGTGATGGGATTTATATATACCCGGCTGTTATAATTGAAATTGCGAAGAAAAAAATCTTCAATAAAAAACCAAACACATTGTATCAATTTTGATTTTCAAATGTGTGTATCAGTAGAGGCTCCAAAATTGAACATGCCATTAAATTCATTATATAATAAAGCATTTGGAATACAGACAAATTCACATTATTTGCAACCAAGATTTCATTCATTTCACCAAGCAGTAGCCGTATAAAATTCAGCCATTTTTTACTCATCAACAAAAACTCATGTGTATCATGAAGAGATCTAATTGTACCATAGTACTTACTTATCCATATTAGCTGAAAAGTCACCTTCCTTGCAAGAGTAAGCATGACTTTTCTGGTTATCAAACTTTAATGAAGAACTGCATGGTATTTCAATATTGTTTGCATAGATACAAACACCATTTGCTACATTTGAAACGATCAACAAACTAGGGAATACAAAATTTCATTTACAGGAAAGAGCCACATGTGACTCAACATATTGTGTAACTAATGCAGAGATTACAGTAAGCAGATAGTTACCATAGGCGCTGTTGGCTGTAGCAGCAGCTGCAGAAAGTAAGCTATCATAGCAATCTCTCATATCTTGCATGTCCTGCAGAAATGTAAAAATCAATACCTGACGAAAGTTAAATATTCATTCCCCTAATCAACCAAAATGTCTAATAGCTACAGCATAACTACATAAACTCCTGATTTTTTCAATTAAACAAAGTTTATTCCCGATCCAAAATTCTTCTGTAATCATAGCCTGAGGCAAACCAGTTCAATACACTATAAAATTAACCACCTAATTACCGAGGCGAAGATCCAATAGTGTTCAAAACTGCTTACAAAGTCTCTAAGCACTAAAATTACAATTCGATAAACAAACATGTTCATAACGCAACTAAATCACAGTCACAAGCTTTCAGGTAGCAGAAAAAAGAGATAATAAGAAATAAATAGGGAGAGAATCGAGTACCTGAGAAGCCTTAGCGAGCTCATCAAGATGAGCCGTGGGTTGAAAGTTCCTCTTATCTTTAGAACCGCTCTTGTACAGTTCAAATCTCCGAAGCCTATCAAAGGACGACTTCATTTGGCTGAAAACCCTAGCAATGACCCTAAAAGAAGACTCGGAGTGGTCTTCCCCGAATTCAAAAAGCGCTGCGGTGGACTAAAAATCTAGGCCGCCGCGAGTTCAATTTGGTGAGCCGGACGACATTGAAGGCGAGGAAGAGAGAGAAAGAGGCGCCGGAGCTCGGTGATCATTCAAAACGAGTCGGAGCAGATCAACGAAAGAGAAAGAGAAAGAGGCGAAAGGGAAAATGAGAAAACAAGAAGAAAATTGGGAGCGCATTCTCACGTCATTTTTACCAGGGAGAGTGAAAAACGCGCGCACAGAGAAGCCGACACGTATTTTCGAGGGCATTTTGGTAATCTGGCAGCTTACAGTCACCGGGAGGATCTGATGGGATTGTGACGTGGCGTGGTAAAAGAGGCTGTAGGGTTGTGCTCGATGACAGTCAAAGTCAGATATTGCTGACGAAGAAGAAGCGGTTCTAGAACGAAAACTATCTCACTTTGACCGTGCCGGTGGGTGGGTCAGATCGGCACCTCCACTGCATTTCGAAATACCGGTTGTGCCCCTGCCACTTTGGTCCAATTCTCTTTCGTGTAGTGTTGAACTATGAAACGGTTCAACCTTTTTTCTTGGTCAAACTAAGATGCACAATTACAATAATTAATATTTGGTTGATTTTCTTAGGACGGTTAACATTAATACTATATCTATAAACAAAATTCCATACTATGAAAAATATAAGTGGTGGACAAAAATCAATAGAGTTCGAAGCTTTGATACATCTTGCAGTTAATCTAAAAAAAAAACAACTCTATATCAAAATTGCTAACATATATGTAAACGAAACCTTCATGTTATATTGACAACAATAAATAAGAGACATTAAGACAACTAGCTAGCTAGTCTCTGAAAACGACATCATAAATATGACAAACCTAACGACACAAACCTACCAAAACTATAAATCTTTGCTCAAATTGGAGGGACAAATGAATCCACACAAGCCAAACAAAAATAATTAAAAATAACCTAAAAAATAAAAATAAAAACAAAACTAGAATAGAATAGGGTTGAGAGAGAGCCCAGACATAACCTACAACCCAATAGACCCCCGTACACACCTCTATCAACCCAACTAAGACACTAGACCCCCAAAAATGTCGTCCCACCTCATACTCACCACTTACCGTCGACGTTGGCCCCGTTGTAATTGCGACTCCACTTGAGTGATGCCATCCACGCCAACACTAGGAATCAACATCAAGAGTATAATCAAACTTTGGAAGACCGCTGTTATTTCTGGCTACGTTAATTAAAGTTTAAAATCTCAATCTATTTTTTGTGGTTTTTAAAAAAAGAAAGCGCTTTGACGTAACTCCCTACCTATAAGAAGTACTCGTTTTGAAATTAATTGAATATTAGGTGGGAAACTATAGCAAATGAGAGCAGCCAAAAATGGAAGACAAAGATATTATTGTTGTTTGAACGAGACTTTTATTCAAGTCAAGGTTCAAATAGAAAGGCGTATATATATTTTTTTGGTTACAAGATCGGTGATCGGACAATTTTATTCAAATAGGGAAAAGTTATAGGGGTGCCTCGATGGAGTAGTCAGAAAGAGACGTACTGCCCAACGCAATACTACGTTTATTGAGTGAAACGCAATATTTCACTTCTGTACTTTTCTTAAATTGACATGGAAATAATGTTAATCAAACAAGACTCGCCGACGCGACAAATTAAAAACGACATCGGCGGAGTAGCCCAGCAGCATCTTTTTCAGGTATAAAAGAAAAACAGCCGCATTATGCCCTTCTCAATCAGACATAAATTAACCATGGATGGAGTACGTATTAGTGAGATTAATTAGCTGCATGTTTAGGGTAAAGTGGGAGATCGAACTAGGGTAAGCCTGGACTTTAAATTAGAGGCAATCAATTCAAGCCTCAGGAAGACAAGCAGACCCGTTTCAAAACGGGATCACCGGCGGCAAACGTACACACCTAATTAATCCAGTACACGCAGATGGCAAAGGGAAATGAGCAAAAAGAAAACAATTAGATAAATTAGAACAACGTACGCCACCGCTTAGATTAGTTAGCTGATCGATCCTGAACAATGCCTGGTCTTCTCTGTCTGGTTCATCGATCATCATCTCTATGGGCGGGCTTTCATGTAGAACGTACGTATCATGTACGTAGGCATGCACCTCCTCATTCGGCTTTTGCAACTTCTGTTGATGACTTGGTGAAATAAGCAGGTCTGTGCCAACTGGAGACTAGAAAGTAAGATCTCAATGATCTTCCTTGCGTGCCGCTCCGTCCCCATTTGTTGCCCAACACATTTCTCATTTTTAGTCCCGTTGTTGAAAACGTTGAAGGTCTTCCTTTGCCCTCATCTTTCGCCTCCCCCGTTGCTAGTTCACCGTTTAACCCTGACTGCTCGTTCATCAAGTAGACGTGATTAGGGCACGCGCTAATTACATTATATATTACGGTAAATGTGTGGGTGTAAGTAAGTAAGTAAACTAGGTTACACTGTCTTGTGTATTCGGCGATGACATTGTTGATTTGCTAAGCTTCCTACTTGTTCGACGACTATCCATATCATCATCATCATCTGCACGTACATGGAAATGCATCATCACCTTAATTCATTCTAATTACAAACCTTGAGAAATACATGCATTTTTCATTTGATCATTTCTGTCATTCTTCCCAATATTTCCTAACCGGAAAATGCATGTTCATCAGCTAGCTAGCTATTAATAGACTCACCGTCATTGTCCTGGCCGCTGTCGATCCCAAATCGAATTTCAGGGTCGGTGCAATATTCCCTAAAACTGGGGGAACGAGGATACCTAAAGAAGCTATCATCCGCGTCTTCATGACCTTGTTTGTTGTTGTTGTCGTCTCCATCCTCCTTACTCTCGGGTTGGTTTACTTTGATCCTCTCAATCTCTTCTTTTTCTAATCCTGGTGCTGGTGCCGGTGCCGGTGCGGTCGCCGGTGACAGTGAAGGTGTCGACGTTGATGATCTTTCTTTATCCTTCACGCTGTTAACGGAATTTACCTCTTCCGGCTGCGGCTGAGGCTTACTTTGAGAAGCCGTAGTTAGGTCTTCACCCTCAGGATTATTCCTTCCAAACCTGGAAATGCCACAACCCATTGTGGCTTTTATAACCTGCGGGGTCGTTCCAACTTGAACTTGTTAGTTTCTATAGATGGAGGAGAGACATGAACATGAACATAACAAATCAGATCAGATCAGATTAGATCAATAATCGATCAAAATGATGATAGATGGAGCAGGATTACGTACTACTGGAACCTGGGACAGCGATCATTAGTCCGATCGACTGCCCAGAACCAGAAGTAATGACTCTAGTTTAGGCTCTTAATCACGATCCTAATTCAAATTATATATTTCCGAGCAAGATAATCAAAAAGGAATTAGCTAGCTTAGCTAGCTAGAAATTGAAATGAAGGAAGAAACGAGGTTTGCGGATGATATAATTAGCATTGCGTATTGGCAAACCCAAATTAGAGCTAACCCTTTCTTGGAGCCGCACGCGTTGCTAATTATAACCCGCCTGTTTTAGTGGCTAATTATAGATACGATCCGCTACTGAAATCTAGTTGGTGATATCTGTCAGCAGTATAGATTGATTGATTGATTGTTCATCAACTTAGGGGACAAATTTGTTAGATACCCATTTATGGGGTACAAATTACACTAGTGAACAAAGCCCATTTGTACGTGTCTCTGGAGTTACGAGTACTCGAGTAGCAGTACATGCGTATGCCATCAAATTAATGGAAGTAACACATACATAGTACATACATTAATCATATCATAATATACACAAAGAGTCACCCGACATGTGCCCCCTTTTTTATTTAACTTCGTCTTTTTCCTAAAAAACCAAGTCTTCGTTCATACAATTAAGAACAGAAAGAATCTCCCAAAAGTTATGGATGAATGAGATGATCAATAAAGCAGGTAGCTAGAGAAATCAAGAAATTGTTCATTATGAAAGCAACTGGCATTTTGGATTTGCTCCAAGATCACAATCTCTTTCTGATCATCGATTATCATTGATCACGAGCTAGCTCACCGTGACTGGGAAAGACCTACTGATCGATTGTCGGTAGTGATTTCAATCGAACTTTTGGGAAGATGGCCACAAGATCCGATATTATCCAATGCTGAGGTCCGACCTCTTTTCTTGCTTGTGGGCTTTCTCCTCTTTTGAAATACACTACAGAGAACCCAGTTGTTTCCTAATACCTCAGAACCCCGAAGGTGATACTCATGCATGAACCAACGAGGGCTAGTACTGAGGCTCCCGTTTTGATGTTGGTAGCGGTAGCAGTGGTGGTGCTTAGTCTTCTTCTTCCTGCCATGACTGCCGAAGAAAACCAAGGTTTTCCTCACCGCAAGTACAGCAGCTAATTGAGCTTGGCTGCAGGCGCATTGATCAGAACAAGTAGTGGCAACAATTTGCTTCTCTTTTCCAATGGACCTCCAAAAACCACAACCAGCAGCAGCAGCTCTCTTGTAGTTACTGCGGTTGTTGTCACTTTGATAATTATCTTTACTGTTATAGAAGAAGTACCTCTTTTGCATAGTCTTGCCTGCAGAACGCACACAAAATATATCTAATATTCTAATTAATCCATTGTCTGTTTTATACATGATCTTTCAAGTATTTCTTCCATATTAAAAGTTAATTCCACATACTGATCCACCTAATGAATGGAATGAAAGCCCAACACAAAATCTAGATAGTAAATTACCTAGAGGCATTGGCAGGTGGGAGGGATGAGCAAGGTAGTAGTTGCTGTTATATTCGGGAATGATGGAAGCCGGCAATGGGAGGCCATGTACCTTTCTCTTCAAGTAGTAAACCACAAGCTCTTCATCCGTCGGATCAAACCGGTACCCAACAGGCAGCATCTTCGCTCCTCCTCCTCCTTCTCCGTTCATCACAAACTCGAATTTACTACTTCTTAGCTAGCTAGCTTAACCGGATCGTAGCTTGGAGAAGGAACAAAGTGAGCCCATCTAGCTAGCTATATAATGAGGTAGCCGGGCAGCTGGGGAAGCACAAAGCATACATATATAAGCAATTCCCTTCCAACTCCTCCGATCCTATTCTTCTTCTTCTTCTTCTTCTTCTCAGTGAGTAGTCGGAACTATTCCTTATTGCCTTTGGAAATGCAAATGGCATTTGCTTTAATTTTACTTAGTTTGACGGTCTTTGCATATTTTGGCAACCGTGTAGCTAGAGGGAACCACTACTAGTAATGCAGCTGGACTTGGAATAATAAGGCCAAAATTCAAAGTCCAAGTAGTCTTGCTTTTTGTACTTAATCTGGTCTGTGCTGCACTGTTGCTATAGGACTAGCTAGAGGGCTCTTTCTTTTATGTGTGCTTAGCTTGTGACACTGTGCGTGGTTCCTTCAAATTAATATTCCTTCATAAGTTCCGATTAGCATGGGGTTACAGGGTTCCGATTAGCTCCGGTTGAAGTTGAAACTTAATTTGAACAAAACTGGGTTTAGGGCGCGTAATTGGATTACAGTAAAGAAGAATTTGATTGATGAACACCACACATCTACACATCTATGTGCGTTCGTCCATTATTTCTGAATTCAATTTGGTCCCTTGAAAGAAACAAAACATAATTAGTATTTAAAATGCGTACGTTCTTCCATACATCTCGCTGATCTCAGTGTGGTCTCTGTCTTGAAGTTGGCACTGTGAAATGCTTTGAGATTCGCTATCATCGTGGACGCCCATAAATTTGTGTGTACAAATCAAATTATCACATGTCAGTGATAGTCGCATATTTGTGCGACTTTTATCATGTTAATTATTCTTATTACTTAGTTATTTTGTGATGTTTTCCTATTTTTAATTAACTTTATTTGTTTTTAGGTGTTTTGTGATAGAAGCACAAAGTGCTACGCTTATAATGTCATAAATAAAGCCGAGGAGCCCAAAAGAGAAGAAATCTTGAAGGAAAAGGAATCCATGTCATGCAAGGAAAGAAATCAGAAAACCTGCCAGAAATTGTCAGTCAACTTCGACAGAAGATTGTGATCAGCTCACAACGATCTAGGAGATGTGTCATATATCAATGGAAAGCTACAAGAGTCTACTTTCCAGAACTTTTTACAGATCGTCAATACCTATTTTGGAGAAGAAGTTATGACCGTTTAAATGACCGAAGGTCAATCTGCCCGAATTTCTGATTTGGACCAAAACTTCTGTTTTGAGGCCCAGACCACATTGGCAAGCCCATGGACGAGTTTTGAGGGTTTTATAACCCTAATCACAGCAGAGAAGAGAAAAAAACGAAAAAGAGCACAGAGGAGAAGAAAAGAAAGAGAAGAAAAGAAAGAGAAAAGAGGGAGAGAAGAAAAGAGGAACCAAGGAGAATTCGACCGGTCTCTCGGCCAATCAAGTTTTTCTTCTTCACCCTTATTTCATATTTCATGGATTCTCTAATGTTTTCATTTAAGACTATGTGTAACTAAACTCCTTGATAGTTAGGGGCTGATCAAAGCCCTAGATATGTTTTCGATTTTGAACCTCAATTGATTTATATAATTCTAGATGAGAATTTCTTCACTGATTGTTCATTGATAATTCTATTGCATGTTTCATTGGGTCGACACTTTGATGCATGTTTTAGGGTTTATTATCTTGAATGTGTTTATGACCGACATATCATTGCATATTCTATAAGAGATAACAAGTTCTTTGCAGGTACTTGTGTGAAGTAATTCCTTGGTAATCTAAGGCTACCGACATTGACCTTAGATTCTTTGTTGCTACTCAAACGTTCTTAGATCTTCATGATTTCAGTTATTTTGATCTAGATACCGACATTTCATAGGTCAATTAATTGGGAATATAGTTAAGTCGATACCGACATTTCACTTAACATGGCAAGTAAGATAACGTAATACAGTTAATGACCTAACGACATTGGCTTAACTGTGAGTGCATTCATCTTTAGTCATTGACATTGTTTTGGGGTGATTGAAGCATATCTAGTGGTGGAGAGAAGTTCCTAGCTATTGTTTCTCTCATATTTACATCCATATTTACTTTTTAATATTCTGTTTTCAGCAGTACTTCTGTTTTATATATTTTTGTTCACCAATCAAAACAACTCCGAATACCCTCAAAATTTGTGTGGTAGTCCGCCACTGTGTCTAGTTACTGTGTATTTAATTTCATAATTTTTGGTTGAGTCTAGATTAGCTAATTAATTAGGTTTCTGCTCCTAGGTCGAGTCTGCCAGATTTCTGGTTTACGCGTCTGTTTGTGTTTCTTGTGTGTTTAAGTCTTAGTATCACCAATCCTCTGCGGGTAATGACCCCTATTTGCCGTTTACTGCATTGATATAATTGATTTGATAATAAGGTATTTTTGTAGGTGCTTTTGCGCCTATCAGTCAGACACAGTGTAACCAAGTAAATAGTAAACAGTGAAGTTAATTAGTTGTGTGTGTGTGTGTGTGGCTGAAGTGACAGGTAGAAGAACTGCATGCAGACACCGGCTGGCCCAATGTTGTTGATCTAGAGATCTTGGACTGGGCCCAATCACCCCTATCCGTGCCATATATTGTAAAGGATTATCACCTAATACGCAACTGGCCTGGGTTTCCATGCAGTTGTGATTGACAGTTGTCTCAGCCGAGAATTGATCAAACACGTCGAGCGTCATAACAACAACATCATCACCAGCATTCCAGACAAATGGTTATTTCTTCTATAATTAGTACCATGCCGTCATCATGCATCTCTTTCTTTCTTATTGCCATGCCATCAAATGGTTAATGGTACGTCACTGTGTTAACCAGATACACACATTTTAATTTAATTAAGCCTCATCTTTCCACGTAACTTGACTTGAATCCAAATGTTTTGCTTATAATTCATTAATCATTACTAAGTAATCCTTCTCACCTATTTTATCAGACACTTTACAAACTACATGTATAAAATTATAATGGTGCGTCTATTGTCATTCTCTAAATTATTTTAATCACCTCATACGTTGTTGATTTATTAAATGATTAATATATCATAATGTAAATTTACAGCAAAAGATAATAATTTATTACAAATTACAAATTCATTTTTTTAAATAAACACATGCTTCATAAACCTTGACTCATAATTTATTATATTTAATCTTTCTATGAAGTCTGAAAAAGACACTAGCATTCAACTGAAGATGAGGTAAACTGTTTATATATATATATATATATATATATATATATATATTTTCTCTGTATGTTTCGTCCATCCATTTACTCATTATTTCTCATATAGATTTTATATGTAAATTGTCATGTCTAGTCGCTCATTGATATATATTCGATTTGTTTTTTTCATTAGCGTCAGAGCGTTTTCCAAGTAGAGTTTACAGACATTGTACATCTTGATATCGACGGATACCAATGAGTTGTTAAGTTCAAGAGTTTTTTCTTATTCTTTAATTGAGATTTATACTTTAATGTGATTTTTATTGTTCAGTTTATGATTCAACTTACCCAAATGATATTAATCTTATGATTTTCTTTAATTTTATTTTTTTTGGAGTTCAATGGCTATCGGAAGAAACTAATATTATGTGTATTGCATATCGGTGAATAAAGTAAATTTAAAATTAAAAAATATATTAACAGGGTGAGAAGAGATCAAATGTAGGGTGAACAAAATAAATTTGAAATTGAAAAAAATATATATGTATGATGAAAAAAAATTTAGAGTGAACAAAACAAATATGGGAAAATAGTGTTTCAGGTATTGTAAATGAGTGAACAAAATAGACTTGTAATACACCATAGACATACCCAATTATAATACACCATCTCTCACACGGTGTGATTATATTTCAGATTTATTTTGAAGTTTTGGACCATCACAAAATGGCGTACGTAGATGAATACAACAAAACTTTTATAGATAGAAGAAGAACCCTAAAGATATTGAAAAGAAAAAACAGGAGCAGGCGAGTCACGAGAAAGGTGATGGGCAAATCCGTGAGCACACAATCAAGCACTTGTACCTTCCCCACCTACGTGTGTCGGATGATAATTCTACCTAATTCAATTTCTTGCTCCTCAAGAATTCCCATACCCATGTTCTTCCCCAAATTGATGCCCGTATTAACCAGAAACACCAAGAATCGCATTGTACCCCGTTTCATATTTCTTCCAGGCTCCAGCTACTTTTCTTTGTTATCATGATCTTAACACACAATCAATAATGTCTGCGGCTTTTTGTTGACGAGGAGAATCAGATTTGATAAAAACTTCCTTCTGAATGGAAACGCTGTACGTGTTGCATAATGTTAACAACTAATAGACCTCAAATATCACGTTGTTCTAATTGTAAACGTTCAGTTACATGATGTTAACCAAACAACACTAATAGATCTCCAACGTCGATCATGTCCTAATCTAAGAGAGGTGGCAAGTAAACTTACATCCCGATCAACCAAACAAGATCAGTAAACTGAAAACAATACAAGCATGCTCCTCCCTTAAACAATACAAGCGATCAGGTACACTCTTCCTCCTCCATGACCGTTTCCCTCTTCCTCCATGACCAATTTCTATATACAACAATGCATATACGATGCTGCAGCAAATTAGTCTAGCTGCACATCTTGGGTGATGCCCACTAAAAATGTAGAAAAATCTCAAACCAAAGTGGCATCAACTTTCAGAGCTGTATCAATTCGGGAATGAGCTTCAACAGAAAGGAAAGCTCCCTCTGCGAGAACTGTGGCTTTGATTTCAATTGCATCTTACCATCCCCTTCCAACAAATCATCCCCGTCTTCTTCTGTGGCCGTCAATGGCTTTTGTATCATATCACACACAGCCTCCGTGATCTCTTCCACAAAATCCACAATCACTCCCTCAATTCCCATTAGGTGTTGCATGTATACTGCTTCGGCAACATTACTGCAGGGAAATATACAACAATTAGTATCAATTGTTCTAAATCAGACTATACAGGCAATGCAGACAACAATGACAGATTAACTTAACAGGGATTTCGTTACTTACTTTAGTTTGCCATAAGTTAGAAGTGAAAGGTTGGACTCCTTGATCTTGGTTACCATCTCAGGATTTCGGAAGACACCTCTCACCTCCGAAACTATACCATCCAAACCACCCTCCAAACACACCTTCATTGCTTCATCCAAAGAATTCCTCCTCACATCATAGTAGATCTCATTCCCACCATTTGTCAAGAAAAAGACCTGCAATCAACATATCATCAATTCATTAGCCTAAGTAAAAAGAAGAACTGCTTGTAGCTTTATTCAAATATCAGTATTGAAAAAGTGCTTACAGGGTAGGTGTTCTGCAACTTCTTAATGAGGAGCGATGCATCAGGTTGGAATGAGGAGAATACGATGGGCCTATCTTTGGCATACTCAAACACAACCTATATATCCCACAAACATTGGATTCAATCAGAACTCAAATCAAACTGTTCAGTTTCGAATTATATTTGAAGACTTGAAAATTGTAAACCTACTTGCAGGATGGATTGGAGGACGCGTATGAGATAGTCTTCCTGGTACACAATATGGTCGTCGAATTTGATCTCAATGTTGAAACCAAGAGAAGGTTCAACCTTCTCAAAGACTTCCCGGAGGGTACAGAGGGAGTCATCTTGTTCAACATCCCATCTTACAATTTGGCCATTTTTGTTTTTCCTCAACAAAGGCTTTCCTTCCTTTCCAACTTCTTTTTGTGGACCATAACTTAGGAACTCCGTCAAACACAATTCAGTTATTCTCTTCTCAAACACAGTACCCTGAAAATCCAACCAAAATTTTAAGCTCCAAATTCGATCCATATAAGACAGGTCAATATATAATACAAGAATTGATAAAGAGCAATCAAGCTTACCTGATCCTCGGTGAGAATGAAGTCGTCGTGGAAAATGACAGGGCAGCCATCTCTGGTTACCTACAAAAACCACCATATTCACTTTCCTGTTTCTTTCTTTTCTTTCTTTCTTTCTTTCTTTCTGGCTTCATTCACCTCCATACTTCAAATTTTTAACCCAAATTTCAAAACTTTACCCAAAGACACCCAAAAGAAAAGGAGACATAATCAGTAGCAATTCGAACTCAAAACACAGATTCATGAAACAGAGGACTCTTTGGATAATCTGAACTTCTTAAACCCAGCTCTAAATCACAATCCCAAAATAGAAAGAGCAGCTCAATTTACTGAAATACCCTAAAAACTGACATGCGCCAAGATTGAACGCTGACTACGAACCCCGCAAACCGACAAATTCAAAGCCGTACGCGGCAGACGGACGGAGTTTCGACCAACAAGGAAGAACCAAATACCCAAAAAAACCCCACCGCCTAACGATAAATGAAAAATCCAAAAACTAAAGCTCACCTGAACATCAAATTCGACGAAATCAAGAGGGTACTTTGCAGCTGTGTTAAACGACGTGATCGTGTTTTCCTTAATTGCTCTCATTCTCCGATCAGACGACTGCAAAGCGTTCATTCCATTCCCTCTGTGTCCGATCACTAGAAACTTCGGTATTCTCGACGCCACCCGACCAAATTCCACACCTGCACATATGCATATATCAAATCAACAATACATTTCGACATGCTTGTACGGTAAAAATTTGATATAATTTAAGATTTCAGCATCACTAACTAACACCAACCTTTGGAGAAGCGAGTGGAGTAACGCTGCAAAGAGGCATTTTCCGGCACCTGGTCGAGGTTAGGGACGTCGGAGACATGGACCGCCTTAAGAGCCATAACAATTTTTTTTTTCTAAAGAGACGGGGAAACAAAAAGGACGAGGGGGGACGCAAAGGTATAAAGGAGCTTAATTGGTGTTGTTGTTGTTGAAATGCAAGAGTGATGAGGAGGGCTATTTATATTTCTCAAGGACATGCGCGAGTCCCTCCAAGCTTAACGGGATCTGTCCTCAGTATATTCCCTCTCCCTTTACTCCATTATGCTCGGAATATTCCATTATTCCTCTCAAAAGTTAAAATCTTAACGGAGGAGGAGCTAGCTGCCTTGGTTTCTAAATTTTCTACCTTTTTATTTTTCGTGTTTTAATTTTCGGTCAACCATTGTAATTTTCGAGCATGACCATAACTTTCCCACGTGTTCTGGAACCGAGAACAGTGTTAAATATCTGGGAAGCATCTGGCACGTTCGTTCGGAGGAAGGTAGGTTTTTCCTATCACTTTCTCCAAGTTGAGGATGAAATGGCATATCCAATATCCAGTGGAATATTAGGTTTCAACAAAAAATGATTTGTTTTTTTTTTTTTTTTTGTCGTTGAAAATTGATAAAAGGGATTCAATAATAGAATTGTGTGTCAGCGCCAAGTATGATCAGATAAGGCCGCGTGCTCGGTGCGGAACTGTCGGGTTTCGCATCCCTCGTAGATGCCAGGCACGTTTTATGGTTTTCTCGGTTGGAATATTCCGGTAATAACACCTCGGAGGTCTTCATTAGTTTCCGTTTTAATTTCGACGTTCTGTTTTCTTTGTTGTCAAATTACGATCTCACTTGTCTCATTACGTAACTTGATCATTAACAGAGGAATGCTAGTGGGATACTGGGGACCAAACCAATGCAGAAAACGGTGAAAGAAAAATAAGAAGCAATATAATGTTCAAGTATGGAAATTGGCCCCCCCAGAATCATAACTGGTGTAGGCTCAAATTAGTACGTTGGATTTGGACATTTGGTACATATAATGTTGAGTGCAGAATGCAGATCGACCACTCGTTCAAAATTCAAATATTGTAATAGCTAAGCCAGCTGAGCGAGGAAGTAAGAAACTATAATACAAAGGAGGATAATGGTGAAGGTGATGTGTAACCACGGCAGGCTTATCTGTCTCTCTCTCTATATATATATCAATAATAACAATAATAGTCCACCGCGCGCGCGTATTGTTTGTTTCTAAATCTTGCTATCTGCTACTTCAAAATGATTTTTTTTTCTTTCTTTTTATTCTGGGCAAGGCTAAGTGTTCAATGATCTGTTATTGGATAATATTTACGTGCCCAAAGTGACGACAACTACAATGGGATCGAACAATAAACTGCCGATGCATGTTATGATGTTAATAGTCAGATCTGATCTGAAACTCGGAAAGGGATCTGAGCTATTTCTGCTAGCGGCACCAGCTCGCTAGCTTAGGACAGGTATATATGTAGCTCTAATTCTAAATTTTTTACGAGATGTTAATTAATTGTGTAGCTTACATGAGTATTGATGAATTCCAAGTTTAAGAACCAAATCGATCTGTGGAATTACATTGCCACAATTGATGTAGTGACGCGTGCATGCAGCAGAGAGAAGAGAATTAAAAAGATAGATTGCAGCTTCTCTACGGCGGCGCTGAGGGAACCAGCTGCCAGAGCGCAATTGCGTTACTACTGCAGCAGTGGACGGTGACTAGTTCAGCAAAAAAGTGTTGTTGATATGTATAAACGTAGCTATTGGTAACGATGCAAGCTAGTGTTGCAAAAAGTGTGTGTGTGTAGTGTAGCTTGTCACTAAAGCAAATAGTTAACCAATAAAGAGCGTGCGTGTTGTGGCATTAGCTGTGGACAAATAAATAAGACGGATCATGATGCATGAAACAGTAGTACTATACTTTTAGTTACATGCCTGTCTATACAAACATATATCATCATGCATGAATCAGCTCTCCACTAACGAACTTAATTGGATTTGATATTCACTAGCTTGTCTTCATAAGATTCGAGCCGTCATATATATTCGTATGTTTGTTTGTATGACGTACGTAGCTATAGCATATCCTATGGTTTCATCCTAACAACTTTGGTGCACAAGAATGAAGAATCCCAATACATCGATCATCTTCGATCAAAATCATCAAGTTTCTTCCATGTTGTTTGATACGCTAAAGAAGCACCGTGCGTTCCTTAATAATGTGATAGATTATTCCGCCATTTACTATATATATTCTGTTCCTTTCGCTTGTCATTTGGGTATCCTTGATTGCTAAGCTTCGACTGAGTTGGGCCTTTGATCATTAGAGAACAACGACTTTACTGACCTTGAGAATTCGATGGCTGACGGCGAAGATAACGCTCTAGATCGATTTGGGTGCTTCATCTTACTTAGATAACGAGATGGAGTATGTTCTCCATCATTACTTTTATTTCTGCGAGAGACTTTACCATCGAAATATTTTGTGCAAGGGTTTGATCAATTGTATGTCTTTTATAGGTTGCTGTTGAAAATGTAATAGTTATATGACTTATATCTGCCTAGGCCGACTAAGGCCCGACTCGGATAAGCCCTTATCCGAATCCATAGAACTTTGTTTTGCTTCACTACGAAAAACATCTCTTGCTTTTTCACTAGGCAGTATACCCGCGTTTTGCTATGAGTGTGGTATTGATTCAGTTCAACTCAAAATGAAGAAATTAGAGAATTAGTCTAGTTCATTCAAACCTTCAACCAAAGACTATGCAGTATGAACTATCCAAAACCATTATTTTTTACGGGACATGTTTTGCACTTTACTTGAGCTGCTATTAGGTCAAAAAACACTTTGACAACTTTCAATATATGCCAAGATTATTCAACAACAGACCTTAGCTAACCTTCATAATCATCGAAGAATGCTAAAATTCAAGAAATAATAATAACTCATAATTCATAAGCAGAAAAAATAGTAAGTCCATGATCATAACAGAAAAACTAACTTGTAAAAGTGTCATCGAACTTTTTCAAATAATGATTCCAATGTTCTAGTATATTATCAAAAAGTTTGATTGCAATTTCAACTTGAATATACCAAAAAAGCTGTAATATACATGAATACAAAGAAGTTGTATATGAGAGCTCAATGTTCCTTAAATTAGCTTTTGAATTCAACAACTGACTACTGTGTAAATATGCAAAATGATAAAGAAAAAATTATTACGTCACATAAGACTTGCACATTGCATATAGATAACTTGGAGTTGTAAACGAAAGAAAAACAATTTTTAGTATTAAAACAACAATATAGAGCTTCATAAACAAAAAACAAAAACTGTAGAGTTCTTTATTATAAGTAAAGAATCTAAAAATAAGCAGACTGCAATACTGCTATTCGTCTCACAAAAACATAAGATGTACCCTTTACTTTATTTGTTTTCTTTTGAAAGTTAGTATTGTATGTATTTCTTCTTCATTAATTGCTTAGTATCTTAGACCATGTGTTTACTGGCTTTCAAAACATACATCATTACTTATAACTAATTGAAGTCTTATTTACTCTAAGGCATAGTTTATAAAAGCAGATCGGAACTTAGATCAGATAAAAATAAAATATTCTAATAACAATACTAACTTTATTACACTTTTATGTTATATTGAATGCAAAAACCTATCTCAATTGGGCAAACAAACTTTTAGGATTTTATTACAGGTTTGGTTTTGTTGTTTTCAGCTTGGTTATTCTCTATTGACTTGAATCTCAAGAATACAATGAAAATAAGCAAAAAAAACTTATATAGTTGTCCATAACAAAAATTGATGTAGACAAATCAAGAGAACTCACCTCTTACAAACTGAAAACTCCATTGGAGGAAAGCATTGCATGACTGGTTTGACTAACCTTGGACGACATCAATTATGGTGGAAATTCTAACCTGAAATTCAATATTGCAACATCTTAGTGGAGATTTCAAAGAAAAAGAAAAAAACACTACTCAACTATGTAAAGCAGTATGTAAAACAGATAAACATAAACATGACTAAAAGATCATCAACAAATGAAAACCTAGAGAAAAGCAAAAACAGAGTGATATAAATAATCTAAAATAATTTGCAGTTGTTATGAAACAAATAATAACTGAAAACTGATAAGACGCTAACCTTTTAGATCTCCTATTTGAAGTTGCTTACATTATGGCTCTCCACATTGACAACAATAAAATTATTCTTCAAATCATGGAGGTTTCCCAAAAGCACCAACATGTAATTATAGCCACATATTAGCTTTTTTTATACATTCTCACGTAACCAAAATTTATCCACCAAATTGAGAATGTGAAAGCAAATAATATAATCCTAACTAAAAACACAAAGTAAGAAGCCAAAGACTACCCAATTCCTTTTGGTTAAAATAAAAACATGACCAAAACACATCTAAAAGATATCAAATAATCACCATATCTAAATTCCATAGTTCACTGTATTTAAATTCAGTTTATGATTCATCTTCCTGAAAATCAAAGATAAACAATATACACAGAGTCAATTCGAAAAATAAAAACAGTATTATAAAGTAATATATAATACCAACTCCGAGAAAGACCTTAATTGAAAAAATGCTAAATCAAATGCAAAACCAGATTAAAAAAGAAAGAAAGAAGTGAATGTAAGAAGTAATAAGCATACCTAGAGAAATACCTAGATCTCATTATTCCTCTCTTTCTTATCTCTCGGCTCGTTGAAAAAATCTCTCGAAGCAGAGAACTCGAGAGCTTATTCTCGAAAGCTGAGTCCGATCATAACTTGTCGAAGAGACAGAAAGAGATAATATTAGTATAAAGAGAGGGAAAAAAGATATCGCTATGCAAAATTTTGATGTTTTAGCCTAACTCTCATAGACCCAATTCAATAGAATGAGCAAACTTAATTACGTCTTGATCAATTCCCCCAACAAGATCTGCATGCTATTTTGCACACAAGCTCTCCAATTAGAATTTATGGATTATTAGGGTAACTCAGTTAGAAGCAATAAGTGTACCTATAAAAGTACCTTGATCTCTCTATCTCTTCTTTTCCTATGTATAGAACATTGATGAAATCTCTAGAACGCTGTATTTGAGTGTAGAGAAAGCGAGAGCTTAATCGAAGATGTGATTTTATACGGTAAATTGGGAATTGGGTAGAGGAGAGAGCTGAGTTCGATCACACCTTCTCGGAGAAGAGTCTAGAGAGATAAAGAGCGAGAAGAGTCTAGAGAGGGCGAGAGAGATAAAGCGAAGGCGCTGCCGCGAAATCAGAAGAAAAAAAAACTTTCCGTGAACTTTTCATGTGAACAATAATTATGAATAGTGCCATGAACAGTGAATCACATTGTGTGAACAATTGACAGAAAATATATATATATAGTAAATTTTGCTCTATCTATTGCATGCACTTGTTGCATCAACACAATATATATATAGCCATTTCGCATTTTGGCCTGGTTATGAATGTTTGTTTGTTGGGCAGATTAGGACTGTTCTAAATAAAGAATCCAGCTTGGTTAGTACCATGTTTAGTGTTAATGGGTACTAAAATAAATGAGTTTACGTAACATCTTGTTTTTATTTTGGCCTCCTTAGATAATGTTATTGTGGGTGCTCAAATTTGTCATCCTTAGATAACATTATTTTTCCAAACCTCAAACCAGACATACTACTCTAATACTATGCAACAATAAACATATGTTAATATTAGTACAACTTAAAACAACCCATATGAGTCTAAAATAGTCTTGACAAAGAAAGAGGTGTAATGTAATATTGAGTATCAAAGGTGCAGTAGAACACATTTAGGATTCTAGGGTTTTGGTGCTGTATTGTCATCCAGGTATATTTGCCCTAGTAGGCTTAATTTTCCATTATCTGCAGCTCCGCAATGCTCGAGCCCAAAGCTAATAGTTGGATCCGACCAGATATCAAATGACATTTTTCTGGAGGCCCATAAGAGGATTAGGCCACAGAGCATATACGGTTCGCAACAATTTTTTTTTTTTTTTTTTGAGAAGATGAAGAGAGTGAGACTGTGAGAGTGTGATGTCTGTTATTCATTGAAAAGGATGCATGGTATGAGTTGAAGAAGAAGAAGAAGCACTTCTAGGGCTGGAATAGGCAAGAGGAGGAGGAGGAGGAGGAGGAGGAGGAAGAAGGAGGAAGAAGACGAGGAGAGGAGAGTGGGACTACTAGTACTAGTACTGGGGAGTGTGGGGGAGCATTAATGGTGGAAGACAGAAGCATTTAATGATTTTGTGAAGGTAAACTAATTGCTTGCGTTAATCGCGACAATTGTCTCTTGGCCCTGATCCCTACTACTACTACTCTCTTCTCTCTTCCCTCTTTCACATTTCAGACTCCGCCTTCATTTCAATTCAATTCATTCATTGCTTCCATCTGCCCCTCTGACTCTTTCTCTTTCTCTTTCTCTTATCTTCTGCAACCTACTCTCTTCCACATCTCATTAATATGCCTCCTCTCTCTCTCTCTCTCTCTCTCCACCCCCCCCCCCCCCCACAGCAGTAATACTAATTCAACACCACAGTAAGAGCTAGCTGAAATTTATAGATCGGAGAATCGGAGATGCATGCATGACAACAAACACAAACTGTAATTATCAATCTTAAACTCTACTAATTTCATCCTCGTAACTACCGTCCGATCTCTCTCTGTAACTTGTTCAACTCCCTCGTCACAACTCTGGCTAGCTAGCTCAGTTGAATTCGATCACTTGAGTTTTCTACGTACTGATTACTTTGAGCTGCTGGCTGATGATGCTGGTTGCCTCCATATTCAAGTAGAATCATCACTTTCTTTCAAGATTCATGACTGCTGTTGCTGCTGGTTGTGAACTAGTACTAGCACTAGTAGTACTGCCACTGCTACCGGTAACGTTACTACTACTTTCTTTCATTCTCGGTAGTGTAGGTAAAGCTGGTGGCGGGTTTGATGGAGTTACTGATGGGGGCCTCACTGCTACAGGTGGTGCTGCACAAACAGGAATCACTGATCTTATTTGAACTGCTGGGGCAACCCTATGACTATATGGATTGAACCCTTGACTGTACATGCTTCTTCTGCCCAGGAGGGAACTTGAACTTGAACTTGAACTTGCACTAGTATTTGGAGCTTTAATTGGATTCGGGGACATTGGAAATTGCCTGCTGTAAGCACAACTGGAACCAAATGCAGGACTGCTTGGATTCGAAAAGTAGTTACTATGGCTAGGACTATGACTTTCCTTTTCACTAGTGGTCTTTTTACCGATCAAGATATCTAACTTCACACCAAGCCATTCTTCCTCATCCTTTTGGTGCTCTTCCAATGGAGGTGGAACAACCTGCGACCTACTACTACCTCTCATTTGGACAGGAATAGGCCTATTATTACTGGAATTGTAGTAGGAGGAATTGTCTGATTTGCTGTTGAGTGTAGCTGTTGGTGGCAAAATCTTGGACTCCATTCGCGGTGGCGGTGGAGGAAGAAGAGACGCAAAATTGCTTTGTTTCTGTGAAGTACTAGAAACTCGAGGAACCAAATCTGTTATCATTTCATCTATGAGCCTCCAGTGCTGTAGATTCTGTACTAGAGAGTTGGTGGAAGTGGAGGCATTGTTGTCCCTATGAATATGACTATGATTATGAGCACCCCACACAGTCCGTCTCCTTGCTTGAGTTTGATGATATGGTCTCCTCCTCAACTGTCTGCTATGGTCTTCTTTACTTGAGAGTCTAAAATTTGAGAGCAGCCTTGTCACAACTGCCTGCTCCTGCTGTTCTTGATCACCACCACTCTCTCCTTCTTTGTTTGTCATTAGTGAGACTGACCCCAAATCTGCAGCCAACAATTTTTTAAGTAATCTAGCTAGGTTTCTGAGAGTGTATATGAGAACTAATAAGAGAGTATTTCTATATACTGCAAACATACTTCTTTTCAAGGCAGACCAGGCAGCAATTGCAGCATTCTTCTCAGCTTGCTTCTTGGTTTTTGCTGCCTCTCCATTAAAATTCATGCCAGCAAGCTCTACACTACAAGTGAAAGTTGGGACATGGCCAGGCCCTGATCTCACAGTAGTGTAAACAGGCAGCTTCAGCCCAGCTCTGTGAGCAGTTTCTTGAAGCAGGTTTTTGTAAATTCCAGTTTCATCCTTCATCATATATACACAATACAAATTCAGTCTTCAATTAACAGAATCAAAACCAGAATGGCAGCTAGAGAGAGCGAGAGGTATTGTGATACTTACAAGAACTCTTGCAGTCAAGGACCTTGAAGGGCCTCTAGTGGAAAGAACATTGAGGGCTACTTCAGCAGCAGAATGCTCTGCTTGCCTCAGTGTGGTGCAGTAGTTTGGGCTCTCGAAGATCTCACCGTTGAAGTTAACAGAAGCTTTGAATCTTGGTGCATGATCTGGTCCTTCTCTGATGCAAGAATATGAAGGCAGGTTGAAACAGCTTCTCTGTGCAAGCTCCTGCAGCTGATTCTTATACATATCGGTTTCAAATATAGTTGCAGCACCCAGTTGAACCATCAAATGATCAGCAAGAAAGGCATCCATCCATGTCCATCATTACTAAAGAAAATGAAAAACACATGATTCAACTTTTGAAATGATGAACTCTCTCTCAAGTCTCAACAACTCAAAACCATGAAACAGAAACAAGAGTATACCAAGGAAGCTCACCTTAATTAGTACCACCAGATTTCTGACTGCTAACAATTTACATTGGCCAAGAAACTTAGAATAGATTCTTGGGAGGTGGACTTGTCTCTCTGGAAGAAAGCAAAAGCAGCTAATAGTAATAATGAGTGAGTTAATACTTGTGTCTGTGTAGAGTTGGAGAAGAAACAAACTAGCCAGGCCAACTAACTAACTAGCAAGCTGCTCAAGTGAAAAGGCCAAGATTCAAGAGTCAAGATGAAAGCTTTAATTACTCTGTTGGGTTTCTCCTCTCATCTGTTTATTCTACTAATACTGTGCTTGGTTTCTTACTTTCTTACACTACGTTATCTCTTTCGATTAGATTTTAACCCAGTTGAGAAAGAGGATTGTGTACTATTTTTAACCCGAATCAAATCTTTCCCGTTACAGCTCTGAGCCCAAACTCCAGCCTTAATAATTTTATTTTTCAGACATTTTGTATTTTTGAAGCAAGAACCGAGAAAAAACCAGGGGGAGACATGTATTCTTCGTCATGTGATGGTCATAGGAGAAGAAGAGGGGTAGGGCTTGTTTGTTACACACTGACACGCTCCATGTAGATATGATCAAATTACACAACAGTCCCTGCAGAGCTCAGTTGCAGGTCCAGGAATGCTTGTAATGTACTTTCCTTGCCTCTTGTCTGTTCCAGCCTCCCTTCTGGGCATTTGGTTTGACCCTAGAACAGTAACAGTGACCTCCCTCCCTCCTTCACTTAATCCATTGTCTTTGTGCCCAGTTTTGACATTTTTATATTAAGATATACTTCCTTCAGCTGATGCTGGTGCTGGAGATGAGTACCAAGCATAGATGCAATGGCAAAGCATGATCAATCATCAATAAAGAACCATAAGCACTGAGCACGCTATCAGTTATATAAATGTAAAATAATTATGCTTGTAATCTTATAGCTGGCCTTCTTGTAAGCACCAAGACATAAGATTTTGCTGTTAACGTTTCACTAGTTCAGTTATATAGCCATAGGGTTTGGGCATGACCGGTTCAAAACGTTTAATCCGGCAACCTGCCCACTGGTTTTAATACTTTAAGACAGCTAAATCCGAATTGAACTATAGCAATCGAAGCAATTAACAGTAACTCCACAATTGCAATACAATTAGGAACTAACTAATCCCACAAATGCAATTCAAAAACAAGAAAGCTCACTCATACAACACACAATTCCTTCCTAACATTACTATGCCCAAGCCAACACTCCCTTACAAAGACCCTGCTCCCCCATATTGCACATAATATTAATGTGGGAATCAAATCACTGTGCACCAACCTTAAATCTTCGGTATGCTATGCTGCCGCGAGATCAAATTCTCCATTTCACAAGTCTGCTGCTGATTTGTCACATTTTGAAAGGCTTAGTATTATGTCTGTCGGTTTTCATTTGTCAAGCCACTGCTGCTACTCCCACCCATGAGGTTTGGTTCCCCAACTCTAGCTGCCAAAGCAAGAACTTCTGGTGACATCTCCCAACTTCCACTTTTCCTTCCCCAACTGGATCGCCTGGGATGTATTCCAGCACGATCCACAGTCTCGTCTACTGTAGTCCTTATGTCTGGGGAAACTTCCCCTAGTTCCCCGTCCTTAACATTCTGGCGTTCATTGCTGTTAATTTGCCCTTCAAAATGATCACCCCCAGCACCCATGTCTCCCCACACCGTTTTTCTTCCCATTTCTATGTCGTCCACAGCTTTTCCCATATTTGGGCTCATAAAACCACCACCACCTGGTCGGGGAGGTAATACAGGTTCTTTTGGCACCTTTTCCCTGAAGTCATTCTTAGATTCAGGAATACTGGTGCAAAATATCTCCTTGAAATTGTCAGTAACTCCTTTGTTATATGGATTAGCTCGCCTATCATATCGATATCGAAAATTCTCGTATGTAGTCTGTCAAATCAATGCACATACATGTAAGCTTTCTTTCATAGCAATAGATGAATCAGAAAGAAAAATTATGTACTACAGTACTAAAGGGTTGCAACATGTTATAGATGGGAACATCTCACCTGATTTGTACTGATGAGATATAAATGGAAGGCAGTAAGGCCACCAACAAACCACATCGATATGAAAGTGTAAACTATCAGAACAATAGACGCTGGAGTTTTTATCATTGCTCTCCAAATTGTTGTGTCCTCACTTCCCATGATCCTCCGAACATATACCCAGCAGAATGCAAACACGTATATACAAAGAAGGGTCGTGGAGAAGACAAACATGAAGAAGAAACGGTAATTTCTCTGCAAGCAGATTAGAGAGTGTTCAGATACTTCTTTCCATTCATCAAAGTTTCATACAGCAAAGTTAACTCATGATAATACATCACACCAGAAGGCAACTGAATAACCACCATATCAACAAGAATATGCAACGACAGAAAATTATCAAGAAACATAATTTCTACTTTCATCATACTATATCTTTTTCACCAGACAAGCTCAGGCATATCATTCGAGTTACCTTGGTATGCCAGTGCCTAAACTTTTTAAAATCCAGTCTCTCTGTGACAACAGGTGGATAGGTACACATTCTTATAATTAGCATTTTTCACATTCATTAATTCATTGATACATGAATTCATTAGTGTAAATATTTACTTTAGTATGATAATATGCACACATAGTATGTCTTTATTATACGGCAAGGCAAATAATTCCTGATTCTAGACTGAGGAAAGAATGTGACTCTAAATTATGGGAAGAATACTTACCAGCCCGATACACTGCCCAACCCAAGGACAGTGATGGTCGAATCGTTCCACACAGTTGTTGCATATTGAACAGTGGGAGCAGCGAGGGGGTCTATAAAGCATACAAGTATCACAGTATTTGATCTTAATGGGGATACCGTTCACCTCTACTTCTTTGATGCGAGGCAAGCGTAACTGTGGAGTTTGCCCAGCCCCACTTTCTGTACTCCCATCAAAGCCTTCTGGCTCTGGAGGGTGTGTGTTACGGGGAATTATACCAGGATCTCTTCCAGAGGTAAGCAGGAGAAGCATTAAATCCTGAAAATAGAACAATGTGTCACCATATCAGGCACTCTGCAAATACATAAACTTTCCTATAGTTATTTGTTTAAAGAAATGTAATCTGTTGTTTTGCCCTCCTTCTCCTCCTAGTACTAGAGATGTACTCACAGAGAATATAAATGATGAGGGTGTTTTTTTGGGCAGAACTTGTTAAAACTCTATAAGCCTAACTAATTATCATTTACCCTAGTAAATTCAATAACTTGAGTCAATTTTGAATGCTTAGTAGAGCCTACAACAAAACCTTAACCTATACCGAGCCATATCTAATTACAAGTGTCAGTTATCCAGATATTACTGTGCTCCTCTTTAATCTCCCTACTGGAGGTAGCAATTTTTAACTTAAGAAGCAAACAAGTTCTACACCCTATTACACCAAAGAATGTCATAACAGTGGGAACAGCCCTATAACATTATATTGTCCCTAAAAGATGCGAACTTTATATTGTCCCATCTTTTTGGTCCAGTCCAATGTGAATACATATAATACAACGAGTGAATTAGAGATGAGGGAACTCACATAAACTGTGAATACAACAGCGACAGCCATTATTAATTCTCCCAAGTGATCTGAATAATGGTCCATCAACCTTCTGGCAACAAAGACGCAGAAAATAGTGACCGGAGCAACAATTAGAAGTATGGTCAGCCCCAACGATCTTACATCAGGTCCAAATATAAATCTCCCCTGGAGAAAAAATATCTGCAACAAAGCAAAAAGAAGATAGACGTAAGGCACAATCGCATAAACACCACCTGAATGCTAAATGCTTGATCTTCAAAATCAATTAAAGCATAAGCTTTATGTTTATAACTGATACTCCAATTCCTTGTCTTCTGCTGTTTTCAATTACAGGCAAAATGTCCCAACCTTTTGCTAAATGTTTTTCATAAAGTTTTGCATATATATCATAATCAACAATAACAATATCACAATCATCAAAACATAAAAATAGTAAATAAGACATGTTCTATATATAGCTGATGAAATCATTCCAAGCTCAAAAAACACAAACAAAAAAGAAATCTTTGAGAAACATACATTGCTGCCTTTCCAAGTTTGATAGACCCGGGAAGCGGATCCGGCGCCCGGATCCGATCGCTGCGGCGGAGGCACCACGTACATCGCTCTCCCTCTCAGCTCCAATAAGATCGAACCAAAAAGATGCGAACTTTATATCGAAACGAGATAAAGAACGAATACTTAGGCTCCGGCGAGCTGAGGTTTGTTACGGTTGAGCAACAAGGGAAGAGGCCAAGGGTTTCTTCATTGTTTGGGGACGCGCAGAGAGACAGGAGGGTCTAAGACTCCATCGCTTCTGTGGGTGTGTGTCTGTGCTGCTTTACAGTGAGGATCGGCTGACGTGGCAGGGGTTGATTGGAGGAGAGGGCTTGGGGTGGACCGGTTGCTGTGGTGGGTGTGAGCCCGGCGTACAGTTTTGCACTTTTTAATTTAGCTGCTGCTGCTCCTCCTCCTCCTTCTCCTCTGTGATTTTGTTACGGAGAGATTTTGGTTTCACCCAAATCAATTCATTCGGGTTTTAATTGCGTTTCCTACTTAATTACTTTTGACTTTTTTCAAATCCGGAAATTTATTTCTTTTGACTTTAGATTTCTAACCTAAAACCCACAAATTAAGATTGTTTCATTTCATTATTATTCTCTGTATTTTAGTTCAAAATTAAGCCAAAAGAAACGAAAAAAGAATAGACGAGAACGTATTATTATGTTCGATAAATGACTATTGACTTGTGTTGAGACGGTTCAATGTGAATAAATATAAACCGATATATTACCGATTTATTAAGGTAAAAATTGGATCCGCGATTATTACAAAATTAAACGAGACTATCTCTTAAACCTTTTATGAGAAACACCCAACACTAATTTTTTTTTCTTACCTTGTATACTATTCTTATTCTCTCTAAAACGGTACTTCTCATTCAACAAACGAGAGTGTAGTTTGGAAGACAATAAATAAAATACAAGACTTGGTTTAGCCTAATTTGGAGATTGAATTGCAGCTGGTGTACATTGAATCAGATCAATTTAGTTACAAGAATCATTTACCTTAGAGAAAAGGTGTTTATCAATCTTGTTTTACCATGCACGGTAGGAGGACTTGTAACTTCATTTTATGGACTTTGCAGGCGGAGTTCTATAGACAAACTTACAGTAAGGACAACCATATACAATTCATATCCATTGCATACACAAACAAGAATCATTGCAAATGGATATATTGAATAATTTCGTTTCGCACCAGTATATATTTAGTTATGAAGCTCATGAGACAAGTTTAACATACAAGTTGATTAAGTTGGTGAAAGCAAAAGGGTAAATACAAAGCCTGCTGTCACAAGCCTTTCCGTTCTTGGAGAATGCTTGCTTCATGGACTTTGTGCTGTAAAGCTGCAGAACATGGGAACAAGAATGATATCAAGTAAGATCACTAAACTGGATTTAGATCTGGTAAATAAAAAATAATTAATGTGGTAAATAAGTGGGAACAAAACGAGCTCGCATAATTACAGTGAGTGATGTATGTAATCACACAGAGAGTCACCCCCATGATCAAAATGATGGATGTTGCAGGTTTCACCAGCAAAATTGACGCATTTTGAACATTGGTATTTGGACAACCCATGTGTGTCTGGCTTTCTCAAACTATATACATGCCGAATCAAATACTTATATAGAAGCTGGGCCTGCACGCACATTTCTCATTAAACACAGATTATTATAAACTGTGAGAGACAGAATAATTTAGTTCAAGAGACACACACCATAATCTAGTAACCTGGCTATGGCAACCTAACTTATACTAAGAGGCATTAGGTGTCTCTGGTTTTTTCTTATCTGATCATAACGAGTTAGAGACTTGCATCTCAAGGGAACACTGAACTTTTAGTCCTATTTAGGCAATCGGTTTAGTAGAATAAGTAGATGACTTTTCCAATAAAGAATAAGTAAAGTGACAATGCACTAGCTTTGATCCGATTTTTGATACCAAATAAAATTGTTAGCGCTGCGGTTCTATGGTGTAGTGGTTAGCACTCTGGACTTTGAATCCAGCGACCTGGGTTCGACTCCCGGTAGGACCTCTTTTTTGTTTTATACTTTTATTATTATCTCTCCTTTATTATACCTTCAGTGCACATATATGCCTCTGGATCCACACAAAGTTGCTTTGGAGTTGGTGTGTGCCTCCTTTTAGAACTGAGGAGGCTAGAGATTCATTGAATTACATGATCTGGGTAATCTCAACAGTTAGAGTGCAATTGGGATGGTAGATATGCTCTACAATCAAGACTACCAAGCTAGTTGTTCAATTTCTTCTTTGTATTCGTTTCCCCTTTTCTTTTTGGAACACTGATTAGAAAATAGAATTTTTTCAGAAAGGAAGCTGTGATCCCTGTCCAGCTTTCACAACAGAGAAAGACAAGTAAGAGCCTTGCCTTGCTGCTTGCACATAACTACAAAACTAGACAGATGGAGCACACACGAGACACATTCCACTAAATTTAGCAATGTCAAGAATTTTCAGCTTACCTCTGATCATTAACCAAAGCATGAAGCTAGCTCATCCCTTGGACATATATACTTGCTACACACCAGAATGTCAGATCATCCCAAGAAGCAGCTAGTTTATACATTACACACCTAATATCCTTATACCTTCAACAGCAAATACGATTCTACAAACGTCCTCATCGTTCCAAGTAAATCATCTCAAGTTCCATACGAGTCATGAGGCCAAAGTCACCAAACACAGTTTTAAAGAATTAGTAGGATCAGCTATCCCTCAGCAAAGATCAAAGTGAGTTTTTTGTGTTTGGAAATTTAGTGAGGTGCTACTATGTAATTTTCTTTTTGTGAAACCATGTAATTTCTGCAAACTTGAGAATACACCCTCCTTATCTTTAACAGCAACTAAGAATGTCCTCATCGTTCCAAGTAAAGCATCTCAAGTTCGATACGAGTCATGAGATCGAACAAACACCGTTTTAAAGTTTAAACGCAAGCCAGTCATGGCTCTCAATCATTTCATTTTCATTTTGACAATTTCTCTTTCTCAGGTTCATAATGAATTCCAGTCTCCTGCATCAGCATTCATATTTTTCTTCCCTATTAATATTGCTTATTTACTCCTAGTTAATATTGCTACAAAGATAACATGAGAATAGAAGATTTATGCTGATCATCCACTACATCATCTTCCATCAATCTTTGCAACTCTAACTGGATTTTTATTTTAACTCTAGTCTGTGCTGAGTAGACCAGCTACTCAAGGAAGACATTTACTAAGCTAATGTTAAAGAGTTTCTTCCCAACTGAAGCCAATATTCCAGGGTTTTTCTGCAAGGGAAGAAAAATCTGTAGTTTGAAAGATACCGCATGGTGGGGGGAAGAACCAGCAGGCATTGGATCGGACGCACGGTAGGAAAGTGATCTAAAGACTAAAGGTATCATGATGACTATTTTGTGCACCTGGTCTTCGTTTGTCTCTCCATGTCTCTCCCCACATCTTGGCTTCTGCCACAGCTCTCTCTCGCTCATCGTTCTTGTTTAACATAGAAGTTGTTTCATTTGGAGAGTTATTCCCTGAAGCATTCGAACTCTTTATTTCTTCAACGCGCTCGGTGCTGATGCTCAACACCTTTGGTTCATTGTATGGATGAGTTGTCAAGAAATTCAAGGCAAGTACCACATCCCTCATGGTTGGTCGCAGAGAAGCATCTTCTTGCAGACACATGGAAGCCACTGCTAATGCTTTCCTCAAGATATGCAACGGAAACTGCCCTCTGAGATATGGATCTGCAAATTGCATGGTAAGATTCTTGGGATTTCTCATAAAAGGACGTGCCTACAAAAAACATACACCATGGAAATTAGTAGGATCAACTATCCCTCACCCAAGATCAAAAGCTATTGAACATGTTTTACTTAACCACACAGTAGAAAACATAAAGAGTTACCCATTCAACAAGTTGTTTATCACGACCAAGAGTACTATCAACTGCCTTATGTCCTGTAAGCAGCTCCAGCAAGACTATGCCGAAACTGTAGATATCCGACTTTGCTGTCAACCTCCCACTTTTAGCATACTCAGGAGCACAGTAACCATGAGTTCCCATGACCCTGGTGGAGACGTGCGATCTATCTCCAGTAGGACCAAACTTTGCAAGCCCAAAATCAGAAAGTTTCGGGTAAAAATCCTCTCCCAACAAAATGTTGGCTGATTTTACATCCCTGTATATGACAGGTGGTTCAGCATCATGGTGAAGATATTCCAACCCTTTGGCTGCACCAGCCGCTATCATCATCCTTGTGTTCCAATTAAGTGGTTCTTTATCAGGTCTAAGATCTGAGAACAATCACAGGTGGGGTTGGTCATCACCTTCAAAATTTTATAAATGATAACAAGGTATAAGATGACTTGTCCATGACAAGCATATGATGTAAATGTTTTAGTATTAATTATGATTGAAATGACTATAATTCTTATTTCCATACAGTACTAACAGACATAGAAAAGCACGGAAAGTGAAATACAACGTGGAATTAGAATTTCCCATCGCTCAGAATGGAGCAGAATTCTTCAGTCACTAGAACCAAGATACATTTTAATTACCAAAATAAGAAAGATATAAGCTTTAAACTCATTAGAATCCAGATATATCAAGCATAAGTGAGCTAGTAACACTCATAGACTTTCACAAACCACATTTTAGGACGGGAAGGGGATTAATTACACTCTTGCAAGTCTGATCTTCCCCTGATGATGGAAACATACCTAAATTTCTTGGTTGAATAATGGAGTAGACTTGCTCTCTCCTTTTGGATTTGCACACAGTTTAAAAAGATCATTTAAGTGCCTATCTTTGTGTTTCCAAAATATTGAAATGAAATCTAAGGTGAACTAAGAATTGGGATGTAAGCATGAGGAGAAGCTCAATGGTGTTGTAAGTTAAAACTTGAATGACATCAAAACATGTACCATGGAGATGATCTGCCAAGGACCCTAAGGGCATGTATTCATAGACAAGCAGGCGCTGCTCCCCTTCAGCACAGTAACCAATTAAACTTACAAGGTTTGGGTGACGCAGAAGAGAAAGCATTAGAACCTCCACCAGAAACTCCTTGTCTCCTTGAACACCAGTCTGATCGAGTTTCTTTACAGCTACAACCTGCTTGAAAAATCACCTCCTCATATAAAAATACAATAGATCAAATCCTGAAGATCAGATCAGCATATACATACAGAAGAAGTAAGTCAGCCGTTGAACAACTTACTCGACCAGAGCTCAATTGTCCTTTGTATACAGGGCCAAATCCTCCTTCCCCAATAAAGCATTCCGCCCTAAAGTTTTTGGTTGCAGTTGCAAGTTCACGGAAGGTGAATGTCTGAGCCTTAGTGGGGGCATTAGTTTCATCTTCTTGAGCTGATTATCGGACAACATTTCATTAACATCTATGAATTACATGTAAGAGGCAAAACTATATAATAAAGTATAGGGAGAAATGAGAACTATACAATGTCAACTTTATTCTAGGTCTACAGTCCCTGACATCTTAAATTCAAATTCAGTAGCCTGAAATCTCCAAGAACTATTACGTAGGAGATTGAGTAGGAAAACTCTAAAACATTCTTATGGTTATGAGGTTGGCTAGGACTTACGGCTGAGCAGGAAAAACCAGACGAAAGTCCTAGACTGTGAAAATAAGAAACAGGACACACAAGAGACTCTCTATGAACAAGATCCAAACTTGGGTCAAATCGATCAATAAACAACAAAACGGAACCATTAACATTCAAGAGCTGAAGTCTGAAGACCACAAAATCAAAGTTTTTTCATGAAAGGAAACTGAAGCACTATCCAAACAAGCCACAAATGACAAAACCCTCCAGAAATAAAGGGGCATTCGCATGATCAAACGTAAGGAAAAAGTAGAAGAAGAAGGAGAACTGACCAGAACACAATTGAGGCTCGGCATTATGGGAAGAAGGGTGTATGTCCTCGACCTTGGTTGAGGTTTTGTGAACGTCGTCGTCTTTGCCGCGCTTGAGCTTCTTGCCCTTTCTGATCCCGAAGCAGGGGCAATATCCCATTATGGCAGCAGAGACAATAGAACAGATACGATATATAATGTTGTTTGTTTTCAGATCAACAACATCTCCAGAATTCTGTTCATCTTGTTAGTGATGAAAACACACAGAATTAACCCTACAAGGGGAACGAAATGCAAAGCCAGAAGAAGAAGACGACTCGCAACTCCCAATCACGCGCTGTCCTTTTCCAACGTACAACAACAACAACAACAAACGTACGACGATGACTACAAGATCAAAGTCGTATCATTCGTTTATGTTATACTTTTGAGAAAAGTTCACCATCAGTCCCTCAACTCTTGTGGCAAGGCCAACGTGATGCCTAACTTATAAAAACTACCAACGTGATGCCTGCACTTTACTTTTCATATCACTGTGAGGCCTAAGGCCATTTTCCGTCACGACTCCGTGTGTTTGGTCACGTGCTGCGCACGTGACCACACCAAAAAAGGGCATAAAAGACATTTTAGCTTATGGAACCAGAATCGAGTAAAAACCCGATCTCAACTGGTTCTTGTTGATGAGGAGACCAAGAAGGCGGGCCGGCTGTGGGGCGAGGATGAGGAGACCAAGAAGCAGTGAAGACTGAAGAGGGCACAAGTTTCCCCCAGCTCTACTACTCTTTCCCCAAAACCAAAACCAAACAAGATGACCATGGAGGAGGAAGAGGAGGAGGAGAAGCTTCTCTCCACCATCGCCGCTTTCGAGCCAAACGGCGACGCCGCACTGATGACCACCGACTCCTACTCCGACTCCGATTCCAACGCCGCCGATCAGGGAGCCGTCGCCTCGGCTGGAGTCGAGTACCAGATATCCGAGGAGCAGAAGCAGTTGCAGGAGCGGCATGAGAGAGCAAAGCAGGAGCTTCTGAGGAAGCGCCGCGCTTCTGCTCTGGCCGTCCCCACCAACGACAATGCCGTCAGGGCTCGTCTCCGGCGCCTTGGCGAGCCGATGACGCTGTTTGGTGAGCGCGAGATGGAGAGGCGCGACCGCCTGAGGATGATTCTGGCCAACCTCGATCCGGCGCAGCAGGAGTCGCTGGTCAAGTCTCATGAGGACGACGAGGCTGCTAATGCCGACGATTCTGACTTCGAGCAAGAAATTGAGTATCCCTTCTTCACCGAAGCGACCAGGCCTAAGGCTTTGCGTGAGGCTAGGGTTCATATTGCGCACTACTCCATGCCACGCGCCGCCTTGCAACTTCAGCGTGCCAGGAGGAGGGAGGAGGATCCCGATGAGGATATGGATGCTGAGATTAACTAGGCTTTAGGGCAGCGACGAGGATGAGGAGACCAAGAAGGCGGGCCGGCTGTGGGGCGAGGATGATGAGATTGCGATATTGGAAGGGATGATTGAGTTCAAGGCCAAGAATGGGACCGATCCGTCTAGCAATATGGGCGCAAGAACCAGTTGAGATCGGGTTTTTACTCGATTCTGGTTTCATAAGCTAAAATGTCTTTTATGCCCTTTTTTGGTGTGGTCACGTGTGCAGCACGTGACCAAACACACGGAGCCGTGACGGAAAATGGCCTTAGGCCTCACGGTGATATGAAAAGTAAAGTGCAGGCATCACGTTGGTAGTTTTTATAAGTTGGGCATCACGTTGGCCTTGCCACAAGAGTTAAGGGACTGATGGTGAACTTTTCTCTATACTTTTTTGGTTTCTATGTAGAATCCATTCCGTCTCTATCTATGTATTTTTTTTCTTTGCCATATGATTGGTGCGATGAGGTCACACTCACATATTGTACCATGTCACGTTAATCTTTTTCTATTTAACCATATTATTTTTTTATTTAATATCAGATCAAATTCGTGATATAATACCATGTTGGTGCTTATTTTGTTAATACTACCTACCCCATATATGGTAAGTCTGCTTGAAATTTACTAAGTAAATCACACGGTTGATTTAAAATTTACTTTGGATATAATAGAGTTTTCCTATAAAACGTGACAGCGTGGAATGAACATTTAAAATTCGAATATGCAAAAACAAACAAACGTGTAATGAACATTTAAAATTCGAATATGTAAAAACAAACAAACATGGCATTCACTTCATTTCATTACCGAATTTCTGAATTGAATCATCTATTATAATCTATCCTTGGCAAAATATGCTACATTAACATAATGTAAGCTAGCAAACTGCTAAGTTTTGGGTTAATACCTTGAAGGTGGATAAAATCAATCAAGTAGCAAGGAAATAAGCTTACTGTTCTTACTGCAACATAACATTTCATTGCCGGATTTCTATATGTTTGCAAACCGCTCTTTTTAAGGCGACGTTGTTTGCTACACGTTGATCATGTCGAATTAATACGAAAAATGTGGATAAGAATCATAAAAATGCTAATCTTTTTACAACCATCTTGGCACTCAACACTTTAGACAGTAAATGGAAGGTTTCACTCTTCTGTAATAAACCACAAACTCTGCCAAGAAAATTAACTTCTACTCATTTCATTCTATCAACAGGCTTACCGGTTCTTGTTTCTTAAAAGAAAAAGAATCTCTACTTCAACAACTGCACGCGTTCTAGAATGACCGTTAAGAAAGTGAAAGACTAATACAGTGCAGTGTGCATGAATCAATGGAACCTCAATAAACGGTGTATTACAAAATGTATGGAATAGTTTTCACAACAACTTTCTTTGAGGTACAAAAAGACTGAAGATGTGTTTCATCAATGGTGCCGAAACCGGTTAACTGGATGCCGTAGTCAGCCAACCTATTGATATCCCTTCTTAGGGGAGATTGCCAGAGACCATCCCACCATGCAGGAGGGAGCAGTGGTGTGAAAGCACATTGGTTACACTGGTTATGACAACTGAGGGGACCTGCAAATCTGTTCCACACATGTCCCCAACCAATCTGGAATCTTAAACCTTCTCTTAACAAATCTCTTTGGAAGCTGCTAAAGAACGAAAAATTAGAACCAGTCGGACTGTCCCCTGAAATAGATGAAATAGGCTACACATCAGAACAGTTCTGGCAAAATTAGTTATTAGCAAGTGATTCAAATGCAGTAGGGATGCATGTACCTAGATTGTTTGCTGCAGCCAGTGCTGCAATTAACTGAGCATATGTAGTCCCAACACGCCTGTGAGCACCAGACACAACAGCATGTTTTGCCCGTGATGCAAGAAAGAAGTCCACAAAGGCTACCCATCTGGGTGCTGGGCCCCAATCTTTTGCTCTAAATTCTAAACTTCGCAATCCTTTACCGCCATCAGATATATTTCCTTTGAAAAGTTCGTAATCAAAATGAATTACCTAAGCAAACAAAAATTGCATTAGAATCAAAAGATGCAATCCACTTCTGAACAATGTGTAGGAAAAGAGATCGTAAAATTCTTGAACTCTTTTAGGTTGCATTCATGACTACAGATTTAAAAAAGAATAGAGTTGCATAGAGAATTAAAATGCTGATGATGCATATGATTGGGCCATTCTGTGCAAATCAAGTAAATTACCTCTGCAAACTTGCTTATATTAGGTGTAATACTTTTTATAAGAGAGGGGGTATCTGACACTAAGACCACCTTGGGTCTTGTGGATTCACCAAAATTGCGTATAGCTTTTCTGATGCAGTTCAATGCTGCCTGTGCAGCTCTCACCGACCTGAAACAGAGGAAGCAGAAATTGCCTTTAAATTTGGAATGTACAACTTACCCAATCAGAGAACAAGCTAAATGGTTGGTTGCAATACCTATTCATAAGCATTCGCATGTGCAGAGAAATATCAGGATCCATTCCGCCAAGAACCCAATTGACTGCTTCCTCAACATCTTCAGAAGGAGATATAAGCACTCTCATCAGCTCTCCAAACACATTAGGCCGTGAATGGAGAATCTCTGGCTTTCCAAATAAATTAGAAGCAGCATTGCTCATCTCAGGGTGTATATTCTTCAAGAAAAACTGGGTTGCCACAGCGTCATTTGTTCCTTGGAACCTGAAATACTAAGGTTATGAGCCTGTGATGATACTAGAGGATGAGTTAAGGAGAAAATCTCTGAACTTTTCTGACTATACCATATAATAGGTTGCTTCCATTTTCTCCAGTTGCTACACAGGACATTTGTCTTCATAGGTTTCTCAAAGTCATCAGTCCTCATAATCAGTTGCCTTCCATACTTCTTTTCACATTTATTAAGTCTCCAAAGATGCTTGATTTCTCTCATGGTAAAAGTTAGGTTGGAATAGGAAATGTAATCCCCAAAAGGGAATTTTCCCCTGAAATAAAAAAAAAAACCAATATAAGCACAAGAAATAGCATATTGCTGCAACTTAATTAGTTTGAGTCCAACTGTATCTCGAGCCCCGATATGTTAACATGTTTCAGTGGTAACGAATCAGCTGACTTGGGGATGAAACACGAAAGACGAAAAAGAAAGGCTTGAGAAAGAACCAATAATATGCCTGGTTTGCCCAATGATGAGGGAGCGGTTTAACATCACACTCAGCGCGGCACCACTCAAAACCTTGTACATTTCATTCCCGAATCCCGCCTCTGCTGATTTACCAAGCACAAAACCATGCTGGCAAAACTGTTCTGCAGGAAGATTCCGCACCCTCGAAGCACCTGACAAACAACGGACAACTTCCACCTCTCAAGAAGTTATATTCTCCAAACCACTAAGACACTAATTGATCCAAAATAATGTAAAAACTCCAACCAAGCAAATGAACATATGAAATGCTACCACTAAGATACTAATTGATCCAAAATAATGTGAAAATTCCAACCAAGCAAATGAACATATGTAATGCATCAGCTTAGCATTTTTATTCTATATTTCTATAGGCGTGGAGCTTACCATTCAATTCAAAGTGATGCTGAATAAGTTTCCTCACTCTCAAGCTCTCATCCCAAAACCCTCCTCCCTCGAACTCCTTCCCCATCTCTTCCACCGTCGCACACGATCTCTCCGGCTCCGAAACCGAGTCGTGGATTTCAACCGGGAAATCATGGCTCGTCGCAGAATCATCATCTACGGCTCTTAAGCTGAGAACCAGCAATCCGATTCCGGCAAGAATCGAAACGGAGATGAGAATCGAGCCTACAGAAACTCGTCTCCTTCTCCATACACCATGCCTCCTCATCTTTCAGATCTCCGACGTCACTCACTCGGTGTCTGAAACAGACAAATTAGTTAGCTTGATTAGTGGATTTGGGTTGGGCCTAACTAATCAACTCGTGGGCGGCCCACTACTATCGCAACAAAACAAAAAGACGTGGCGACCACAAAAGCTACTGAACGGTCATATCGGTCAAACAAATGCAAACCAAGCAATTGTAGCAACATTCCCTCACTCGCGCCCTTTACAACGACCATTTCAATTCCTTTTTACAAAACCAAAAAACGAAAATTGGAAAAGAAAAATTGGTTTCGGAATTGACATGGAGAATTAACAGAAGCGCAAATAAGGATTTTGTTGGAACACAAAAGAAGAAGAAGAAGAAGAAATAACTATCCGTTCTCAGACCCTTCCTCTTTCCCATTGTGACATTCTAATCTAATTTCCTAAACCAGGCACTGAACAATGGAGAAGGATGATGCTACCAAGACTCCTAAGGCATCAGGGACTCCCAAGGCTTTAGGGACACCCATGGCACCAGAGTCCCCTGCAAAGAACGATGGCAATCCAATAGAAGATCAAAAGGAAGAAGGAGACAATGCTGATCAGAAGGAGAAAGATAAGGACGTTACCGATGGTGGTGATGAAGAAGACAGCGCTCCACTTGAGCCGGTTGAGATTCCGGATCCCCACCCCACCCTCGAGAAGCTTTCTGAAGACATTGATCGGTGTATCTCTTCATTGCCTAGACCTAGCGAGAAAGATGAGAGCCAACCAGAGGAGAAGGATAATGCAAACAATGAGGCGAAAGACACAAAAGGTGGTGATGAGAAGGATGAGAAAGATGACAAGGTTGAAAAGGAAGAAGAGAAGGGTGAGAATCAAGATGTAAAAGAAGGTGAAAAGAATGACAAAGATGAGATAAAGGACGACGAGAAGGCTGCAAAGGATGAGAAAGAATTAGGTGATGAAAAGAAAGATGAGAAAGAGACTGAAGAAGCTGAGTATTGCGTCATCGAAAAAGAAAAGGATCTCGTTCCAGAGGAGCTCATTAAGCTTATTAAAAAGTTGTTGAATTGGGTAGATGATATCTGTTGCGAAGGAAGATGCAGGTGGGGTACGGTACCCGCTGACGACGAGTCGTTTATGGACGCTGTGGATCGGATGGCCAAGCTGAGGGAGTGTCTCTTGTCCGTTTGTTCTATGGGATTGAAGTTTCAAGAAAGGCACGGTGGTTTGATCAACCGCCTTAGTGGCATTCAGCACCGAGCCATGGCCTATCTGGAAGAAGAATTCCGAATCCTTCTAGAAGAATCCAAAACCGAGGCTGATCAGCACACCACAGCAGCTGATCACAAAGACAACACCAGTGGTACCAAAGGAAAGAACGATCAAGAATCAGTGCCGGAAACTCAAGTTGGTGTCGAATATCCTGGTTATCCTCAGGAGGCTGTGTCCAATCTGAATAAAATAGCCAAGAAGATGATCTTTGCCGGATACGAATTCGAGTGCTGCGAGGTTTACATCATTTCAAGGAGGCATGCATTCGATGAAAACCTCCACAAGCTTGGCCTAGAGAAGCACAGCATCGACGACGTGCAGAAGATGCACTGGGAGTCTCTGGAGAGAGAGATCGTGTCGTGGGTCAAGGCATTGAAGCAATGCGTGACGTTCTACTTTTCCGTCGAACGGAAGCTGGCGGAGTCTGTGTTTTCCGAGCACCCGGAAATTTCGTCGTGCCTGTTCAGCAATCTGAGCAGAGGAGTGATGATACAGCTCCTGAATTTCGCCGAAGGAATCGCGATGGCGAAAAGAGCGGCGGAGAAGCTGTTCAAGACGCTCGACATGTACGAGGCCGTGAAGGGAGTGGTCCCCAAAATGGACGAGCTTTTTCCGGAGGCATGCGTCAACGATCTCAAGACGGAGACCACGACGGTTCTGGCGCGGTTGGGGGAAGCCGCGATTTGTATTTTCTGTGATTTGGAGAATTCAATCAAGGCGGAAACGGGTCGGAACCCGGTACCGGGCGGGGCGGTACACCCGTTGACCCGGTACACGATGAACTACCTTCGATATGCGTGCGAGTACAAGGACACGCTGGAGCTGGTGTTTAAGGAGCACGCCAAGATCGAGCGGACCGACTCGACGAGCAAAAGTCGCGACGAGTACGACGCGAGCGACAAGTCGTACGCCGTTGCCGATGACGAGTCGCCGTTCGCGATGCAACTGGCGCGGGTGATGGCTTTGCTGGACTCGAACCTGGAGGCAAAGTCGAAGCTGTACAAGGAAGTGGCGTTGAGCTCGATATTCATGATGAACAACGGACGTTACATCTTGCAGAAGATCAAGGGCTCTCCAGAGATCAACGCATGCATGGGCGACACGTGGTGCCGGAAGAGGTCGTCGGAGCTGAGACAGTACCACAAGAATTACCAGAGAGAGACGTGGAGCCGGCTGCTGAGTTTCTTGAGCCACGAGGGGCTGACCAACCATGGGAAAGTGCAGAAGCCGGTGTTGAAAGAGAGGTTCAAGAGCTTCAACGCTATGTTTGATGAGATACACAAGACGCAGAGCACGTGGGTGGTGAGTGACGAGCAGCTTCAGTCGGAGCTTAGGGTTTCGATATCCGCGGTGGTGATTCCAGCGTACCGGTCCTTCTTGGGGAGATTCGCGCAGGTGTTGGACCCGGGAAGGCAAACAGAGAAGTACGTAAAGTTTCAGCCTGATGACATAGAGACGTACATTGATGAGCTATTTGATGGCAACCCTGCCCAGATTGCCACCCCTAATTCCAATTCCTCCATATTTAATAGGAGAAGACCTTGAGACCATGTGCATAACTGTGTGTCTGTTCATTTCAACGCTCAAAGACTCGAGGATGGATTACTATTCATGGAGACTCAAACGTACTCAGGAGCTAGCTAGCTAGCGAGGTGCAGCAAATTAAATGTGCAATGAAGATGGTGTGATGAGGTATCATTAGCTGGTGGATTGAAGAAAGGGCGCCCGTAGCTTTATTCATTTCATTGGTTGGTTCAGCTTTTAGAAATTCATCTACTTTTGTTTATTCTTGCTTCAATTTAATCTGTGTGAAACATGCTCCAGTTAGTACTAATCCAATTCGTTCATGAAATTCATTTTGTATGTGTTACTGTGTATTCATCTTGGGCATTTACAAGATCATTTGTAGTTATAACTAACCCCCTTCTGGTTTCTTGTTTGATTCAATCAATTTCTGCCGTCTTTTAAATGTTAACGTTGTTTTGGCCACACCAGTAAGTCTAGGTATGCAAAGTCTATTTTTGTCATTACGGGCATGCCACGGCGCGGACGTAGAATGTAGTGGTTGTAGTAACGGGGTGCGCTTAGTCTTTTGCTTCTAATCAAGCGACTGAGGATGAAGAGAGCACCAACTTCACCGCAGAGTTCTTCAGATTCGTCTTGCGTACTGGGCAAGGACTTACTGTAGTCTGCCTGAGCGTCACAATATCGATATTTGACGTAAGATCAAGTAGAGCTTCAACTGGGAAGGAAAGGAAAAAAAAGACAAAGCTCCAAGAAACGAACAGAGAAATGAAAGCAAAGCTCCGGGAGCCTGTAAAAGAAAAAGGCTAAGGCGTGATGCTTTAGCCTTGGGGGTTCAACTGTGTTGAAAAGTTGAAAGTTGTATTGTATTTTTGTTGATTTGTTTAGTGTGTGTGTGTGTGTTGATTATATCCTCAAACTCTTTTATATAGAGTTATTTTAGGGCTACATGTATTGGCCCAAAACATATCAAAGACTTATAGAAGTCTTCAACGATAAATGTAGCGTAAGCAATATTAATCACTCACTTGATAGTGATTATGCTCCAACGAAGTAACTACTTGCCTTTGTGTAGAAGAGTAGAACAATCTCATGAAGATATGGACGTGGACTATTGGATAATTCTATACTGAAGAGTTCGCGTGCACGTGAAGGTGTATGTGTTGGTTACGAACCCTATTCTTTAATTGGATTTGCATGGATGACCAATAGTCCCGTCCATATCTTCATGGGATTGTTCTACTCTTCTACACAGAGGCAATTAGTTACTTCGTCGGAGCATAATCACTATCAAGTGAGTGATTAATATTGCTTACGCTACATTTATCGTTGAAAACTTTTATAAGTCTTTGACATGTTTTGGGCTAATACATGTGGCCTTAAAATAACTCTATATAAATGAGTTCGAGGATACAATCAACACACACATAATCAAATTATACACAACTCAACAACTCTTCAAGCTTCTCAAAACCCTAAATGCTAAAGTGCATCTTGCCTTAGCTTTCAGAGCCCGTTCGGTCTCGCCCTTGTTTAATGTCCCAATGAATTACTCTGTTCGCTACCTACAGTGAGTATCGATTGCAAGCGAATAAGAGAGCTACTCGTAATCCCTCGTCCGGGTGGCACCGGAGCCCTTTCGTTTGATTAGAAGTCTAGCACACGTGCAATCTTATTCTGCGCTAATACGGTGGCACGCTCTGTACTCGTTGTTTTACTTTTTGTACTGCTAAGTTACCTTTCTGCTCCTACTGAGGATCGTGACCAAAACAAACGTACCAAGTGACGAGGATATATACTCATATACCAATACCGACACTTAACTAACAGAGGTTGCTAAGACAAGATCGAAAGCAATCGCTTATGGAGTAGTGAAAAATATGCAATATATGATGAGATGGGTACATGTTCTGCTTAGTGAAAAATATACAAACCACCTACTGTGTTCATGAAGCCTAAGTGCCCGGCCCCAATGAGGAATGAAACAATCAAGCTATTAAATATTTATATGACAGATTATTTGTACTTTTGAGAAGATAATCTTGCTTGTTATTGTTAATCCATGCAACTTGCTGACCTCATAGCTAGCTAGCATTGCCTGCTCAATACTTTCATGTGATTCTTTTGACAGGACTTGTGAGAGAACAGAGAAAAGATAGCATAGTTTTTCTCATCTCTCCTTCACTCTGCACTCTGCTCCCCTTGGTTATTATCTAGTTGTAAACTACTGGCCTGTGAATTTTGGTTGTGCAGTACCCACCCTAGTCGAGTATTTGTTTTTCATATAAAACTAGGAAGAACTAACACACAATGGTATATACATTTATAAAACAATGGAATATACTTGGAACTGGAAACAATGCATTATAAAACCAATCAGCCTTCCTGCATCTTAAACTAGACATGCATGAGTGTTTATGGCAGGATAGCACAAACAACCATACAATCAAGTGATGCCGAGAGGTCCTCCACATTGGTGGCCTAAAAATCAAGGGGAAAGCGAATCCAAGGTCACTGGTTTCCTTGGAAAGTACAAAGTGATTGAGGTCTAACTAAACTTGTTTCTTGCCACATAAGCCAATCTCTCTCCTTGATGGTCTGAAATTCAAAGCATTAAGGCTGTAGATGCAGAGATTAGCTTGCTTTGATTTGACTGCTATTTCATCTGATGTGGATTTGAAACCAGGAATATTACAGGCTGGAGATCCACTCCACATTAAGCTTGCCTGGCAGGAAGAAACTATTGCAGAATCTTCTGCACATTTGATTCCCTCAACAGATGGGATTTCCAACTTGTACACCCCATACCTGTTTGTAGTTCTATTTGCTGAGAATGATATGTGTTCTGCAATTCTTGGTGACACTGCTTTGAACATGCAGTCTATTCTAACCTCAGCACCTGGTCACAGGTAAGCATACATTAGTACATGCTTGCTTAGTAATTACAACTGACTTAGACAGAGAACAGTAATCTATATTGAGTACCTGGTATGAAGTAGCTGTGAGTGGAGAAGGTGTTGTTGGAGCAGATGTCACAGTAAACAAGGCCCATCACAATGATCTGGGAGTTGCCTTTTACTGCCTTAGCTCTTGCTGATTCACCTCCCAGAAAAACTGACTGGAAAAACATAGAGGAAATAAGAAAGAGAATTACTGAGTTCATGGCAACAAATAATGGAGATGAAGTGCCTAGCTAGGCTTCTGGTATGGATTTCAGCTCTGAGAGCAATATCACATTGTTGAAGATGCGTAGTGTTTCTTTTTGTGTGGATAATGAGCGAGTATAGATGATGGAGATACAACTTTAAGCAAAAAGTTGGGGAATTTTTATCCTTTTCACTAGAAACATAGACATGTGAATGTTATTTGGCTACATATAGAATTGATGTGTAGGAAAGAGAGAAAGAGAGAAAGAGCACGAAAAAATACAGATTCTATGGCAGTAAAAAAGGTGCAGATTTAGGATAGAGTTGCTCACTAACTTGCTTGATTTATAGAAAGAAAAAAAGAGCTCTAACTTAGAGGCAGAGAAACCAAAATAAATCTCAGTACATTTGTTGAGCATTCTGGCCTGTTCCTTGGCTTCAACTTTTTCCAGCTGGTAATCCATCCGCCAAGGTTTGTGTCTTGGAGAAATGTCAAGTTGTGAACCCCTTAAGTTTTCACAACCTAAAAGGGTTTTAGGTAATGTTAACTCAGGTCTTGCATATACTTCTATGGGCTTAAGATGAAGTTCCTCAGTTATTTACACTCATCTAAATTCATCCCAATGGCCCATTTGAAGAACAGTACAGCAAATTATGAAATAAGCAAAAGAGTCATCGGTAGAATAGTGTGCGACTGGCTGCACTAGAAACTGGTAGCATGAAACCAAAACAAGAACGAAACGAAAGCTGGAAGCATATATAAATATGTAATTATGTATGTTTCGAGCGAGGATACTGAGCTGGAGATTAAGCAACAGAGTTGGCAATTAAATTTTGATTGATTAATAAGGATCTACAAGGCAGTGCTCTGAAGTTTGACCTGGCCATATGTCTGGTTAGAGTACAGGCTAAGCGAGTAGACCATAGAACAGTTCATGATCGATCATCTTACATGTTTATTTGTTAGTATATTTACAACTGCATACAATGCAAACCAGAACCACCTGCATCCGGCAAGTAATGAGAATCGCTGCAAAAAATCATTTGTTAGATTCCTTTACTGCAAAATATTGAAAGTTGTTGTGGGTAATATTAGTAAAAACACACGTATACTGCCGTATATGCATGTACATAGATACCTATTCTTGATTCAAACTACAAACTGCAGATACTCTTGGTGTAAAATACTGATAGTTTTAGTACAAAGAACTATTGTCTTCATTAATGGACAATAATAATAATAATTTTAGTTCAAGAACATATATATTTAATTTGAGCATATGTATATATATTCGTTTATTCAGTCTTTGGTGCGCGCATATCTAACTAATTTAATTAGGTATCGCATCGTTTTGTCATCGATTTATATGGTTTAAACTTCATTAACATTAAGATCGAATATCAAATTTGATGACCCTGTTATACACTAGCTAGCTTTAGGAGGTTGAGACGGGTGAGGGTGAGGGTGGCTAGCTTTAGGAGCGAGGTTGAGACGAGTGAGGATAAATTGATGACGGCAATGATCAAGTACTTTTGTTACGAACAAGTGAAGCAGCATGTATAAACGGAAGAGTGTTCGGGGTCTTTCCTCCCTCACTCATTTTTAAGCCATTAAAAAGGAAAAAGAAAAAAAAACAGCATGTATAAAAGTATATGCTAATCTACCTTGCTCCAACTGGTAAAGATGATGCTGACTTATGCTCATTGAGCAAGACTGCAGGATCGATTGAATATTTGGATATGAGAAAGGACGTGCATGTCGTACGTGCGGTGTTGCTGATATGATTAACTAATTGAATGGTTGATTAAGATGGATGGATAGAAAGAGCTAGAAAGATATCAGATGCCGCCTAAGAGCAAGAGATGGGGAGTCATGGACAAGCGCTTCATTCCTTTGGCAAATCCAAAGCTGAGGGCGGCGCCACCGACGCCATAACCGACGATTTTGCCTATGTTCCCCTCTCGGCTTCTTTCTTCACACCACCGTCTCATACACACACGTCCTGCGACTTCTCCCTATTTACCCTTCACTCAAACTCCCTATTCTCTTGTTCTATATTATCACATTTTGCCCACCCCACTTCTCCAAATTTTACTCCCATCATCAAATCAATGAAGAAAATGATCCCTTTGTAAATGCAAAAGTGAGATTTAGAGAAAACCATAGACTATAATTAAGCAGCAAGTTTAACTATACTTTTGCACCTATGAGTATATGAATGTATGTTCCTTCTTTACGAGTATGAGTTTACAGCTCATCCGGTAATCACCATATCTTATCACTAAACTAAATATTAAAATTTACATATAGATTGGTTTATCATAGCACGACTCTTCTAATATCAATTTTGGATGTTCCTCAAGCCTCTAGCTACCCAAATTTTAAACCAATTAATCTAAAAAGTCTAAATAGAGAGAGGCATGTAAAGCCCGGTTTCCTCTCTGTCATTTCCCATTTCTTCAAGTCTCTTTCCCTCTAGTCCTTTTCATCTCCTTTCCCTTTCCACAGATCTTTCTCCTATTTAGGATTATCGCTTAATTAACCACTGACTAATTCCACATTCCCAGCTAAAGGTATTTCATTAAATTACCTTGTTCCTCTGGGCCGGCCCAAGGAAGGTGGGGCCTGACCCTTTCCAATTTTGTCTCATTTGCCTTCCTAAACCCCAAAGCTCAGTAACATACAGTTAAAACTTAAAACAGGTGACAAAAGATGACAAGATTAATCCCCTAGTAAACAGCTAAAGCTTAGTGTAGAGGAGATGAAATATATGCAGATCATGCATCACATACATACCTACAAACACTAGCAGTTTAATTCCTTTTGGGGTTGTCCTTGATATCTCTTTCTCTTTGTTTGGACAATCTGCTCACCAAAAAAAAAAAATGGAGTAGGAGACAAGGTACCCCTCCAAATAAGAAGAGAACTTCCAAGTGTTTCTTCTCTTTCCATACCAACTTGCCAACAGAATTGCAATAGCTTCAATAATCTATAGCATGAGAGCAAAGTTGAAACCAAAAATCTCCGTTTAATATAGTTATAGTTTCTTGTTTCCAAAATGATGATGAACTCTCATTGTGGGAGCATGGGTTCGATCAAGAGTGAGAACTCATGTAGCGATTTCAAACCAACATCTCCCAACGAATCAACAATAATGTCCGAAGCGCCCAAGAAAGCTACGAGTACAACCACTACTGCTCTATCTTCTTCCGACATGATGGAACAAAGTACTACTAGCTTAACACCACCGAGCCTCAACTTTCCAGCTCTCAAGTTCCAGCTAGACGGCGACGTCGAAGTTGAATCACCGGACCATTCCATATGGGAGGCGTTTTTTTCCGAACAATTTGATACGGATTTCATGGTCTTGTCCCCGGTGGCAAACACGAACAATAATCTCCCCAACTCTCCACGTTCTTTCGGTTACAATAACGGTCAGGTGATGCAGGGGCAGTCTAGCTTTTCGAGCTGCTCTCCTCCTCGCTTTGGTTCATCTCCGCTCGGAGCATTTAGCAGAGACAACAGCAAAGGAAAGGGACTCAGTCCACTCCGGAGGGTTTTCAACTCTCCGGTGAACTACATACAGCAAGAGCCGGAGAATCTTCAGTCACTACCACCGGCCTCAATCGAAGACTTCTTGGATGACTATCAAAGAGACGGCTTCGTTGCAGCTTATGGCAACCCTAACCTTAACAACCAAACAACTACATGCACATCAAAGATGTCAGCAGGAGTAAACAACTCATCGTCCTCGCAATCTTATCACAATCCAATGACTTCAATGGACTGCAACATGTCCACAAGCATGCAAAACCCTTCAAGGTTTTCGCGATCGGTGAACGAAACATCTTTAGTTACGGCGTGTAACTCTCAGACGAGCCAAGAGTCGAGGGGTGGTGGAGCGTATCATCATCAGATGGGATCCAACAGTGGTGCACCGTTATCACAACAGTTGATGCACGAACGCCAGCAAGAGAAGCAACACATGCAGATGCACCCACAAAAGCAACACCACAACAACCACAATTACAATATGATGGTGCCTTCTTTCCCTCCTGCTGCCCCTGAGCCGGTAAATTTTCTTTATCATATAAAAGCTTAATCTCGTTCAATCGGAAAATATGAGACTCATCAAATTTGTTCACCTGACTCTACATATTTTTTTGAAAGGGTAGTGCTAGGGGGCCTTAATAAGGCCTAAGATTTGTGGTCTTAATCCTATGTGGCATACCATGTCACCTAGACACATCATCAATTTCATAAATCATGTTATTTCATATTTAGATCAAAATACAAATTTAACCCTACCAATAAATGAGTGCTACATACTAATATGTAATATTTTCTAACCTTTTCAATGACCAAGTTTATAGTCATACCAAATTAAGCTTATATACCATAAATTAATTTCGTAAATTTATTAAATTTTTCTAAATCTTTGTGAATCTAAATTTAATTTTAGACTTTTAACTTATATTTTAATTTTTTCGGGTTAAAATATTTGATATCTATATTTAAGTCAAATTTAGTATTCTAAAGATAAAATAACAAATAAAAAAAAATCCTATTTTGAATGAATTTCATATATATAAAATTTTATTTGGACAAAATATATATATATATATATATATGTAATTTTTTCTTGGATTAACTTGTTTTCTCTTAGGCAAATATTTATATATGTATATATAGATATATAGGTACGTATATATACATATTCATAAGAAGTGGCACTTTTGAACAAGTATATTTTAAAAAATATATGTATTTTTACATTATTATTAGTGTTTGATCTAAGCATAATAGTAATGAAAAAGTATAAGAGAAAGAAAAGGCTATAAATATATATTTTTCATATTAAAAACGTATGATTTAGAGCCATTTGATTTGAAATGATAAAATGGTCATTTTGCTTAAAAATGATATGGCAAGATATATTCAATTGGTGACGTGTCAAGGTGACATATCATGCCACTTAGGATTAAGGCCAAAATTCTTAGGCCTTATTAAGGCCCAGAATCATTTTCCTTTTTGAAAAGCACCTGACTCTACATAGAAATAAAGTGTTGCTGTGCATGTATTGATCAAATTGAAAAATCTATGATTGCAACTCTTACTAAATGAAACATTATCACATCCTTTAGGAAACAATTTTGTGAACAAACTATAAAAGTCCCTTCATACAGTTTAATGTTTCTATTTTATCTGGTCTACTTCTCCATGACGCACCAAATTGTTCACTGAAAAATAATTTAGAAACACGTTGTTAAACTTAAATAAAACTAGCTAGTGACATCGATCATTTGGATAATAGATTGATCCATACATACGTGCAGGAACAAGACAGTGGTCTCCAACTGGTTCATCTTCTTCTTGCTTGTGCCGAAGCTGTTGCAAAAGAAGATTACCTGTTAGCAAGACGGTATCTCCACCACCTCAATCAAGTGGTGTCGGCTCTGGGCGACTCCATGCAACGCGTTGCCGCCTGCTTCACAGAAGCCCTAAGCGCACGCCTTGCTGCAACTCTAACCACCAATTCAAGTGCTTTGGCGCCCAAGCCCTTCTCTCCTTTCCCTCCTAATTCCCTAGAAATCCTCAAGATATACCAAATCGTCTACCAAGCCTGCCCCTACATCAAGTTCGCTCACTTCACCGCGAACCAAGCCATCTTCGAGGCGTTTGAGTCCGAAGAACGAGTTCATGTCATTGACCTCGATATCCTTCAAGGTTATCAATGGCCAGCTTTCATGCAAGCCCTAGCAGCTCGATCGGGAGGTGCTCCATTTCTCCGTATAACAGGAGTCGGTCCATGCATAGAGGCGGTGAAAGAAACGGGCCGGTGCTTGACGGAATTAGCCATCTCTCTTCACGTCCCGTTTGAATTTCATGCGGTTGGAGAACAACTAGAAGACCTCAAACCACACATGTTCAACCGAAGAATAGGAGAAGCCCTAGCAGTGAACACCGTCAACCGTCTCCACCGTGTCCCGGGGAACTGTCTCGGCAACTTACTAGCCATGATCCGTGACCAAGCACCCAACATTGTGACCCTAGTGGAACAAGATGCCAGCCACAACGGACCCTACTTTTTGGGGAGGTTTCTCGAAGCCTTGCACTATTACTCGGCGATTTTCGACTCTTTGGACGCCACTTTCCCACCGGACTCGGCTCAAAGGGCCAAGGTGGAGCAGTACATATTTGCGCCGGAGATACGGAACATTGTGGCGTGCGAAGGAGCGGAGAGGACAGAGAGGCACGAGAGGCTTGAGAAGTGGATGAAAGTAATGGAAGGGAAGGGTTTCAAAAGCGTGCCACTGAGTGCCAACGCCGTGACGCAGTCGAAGATCTTGCTAGGTTTGTACTCGTGCGATGGCTATAGGATGATGGAGGACAAGGGTTGCTTGCTCTTGGGGTGGCAAGACCGGTCTATCATGGCGGCGTCTGCATGGAGATGCTAGAGTTAGCTACCTCTTCCTCGATCACCATTATTGTACGTGCCAATTTCATTGTCTTAATTTTATTTTAATTTTTTGTCCAAAAAGATCCATGCAGAAAACCAAAATAGATGGCGATAGAACAGAGACTAAAGCGTTGATTCTGTTTGCTTGGGGGGATAGAGACCCTAGGGGTCTTAGGTCGATATTAATCATTTTTTTGTATAATATTTCAATTAATGAGAATTTTGTTTCTGAATACAGGCTCGAGTATCTATCTGATTTTCGTCTAGCATTGTGTCGTTACCACTGGACTCCATAGGATCTGAAAATTATCAATTGGTGGTAAGGCAAATTAAGAAGGGAATTCCATTATGATTTTACATCCTTTTTGTTTTTCAAAATGAGTGCTGATATATGAATCTAATTCCTACTACAGTATATACTATAGCTTATATAGGTATAATACAATGATGTATAAAGTTTGCAATGTACATTATAAAAACGATCACTGATTGTATAAGGCGGTACCATCCTACATAAAAAGGCCGAGAATGGATGTAACGTAACATTTGGCCAACATTTTCATCACATGTTTTAGTCCTAAACTTGGGACACGAGTTTTTCACTTCTTGAACTCGATCATCGGTTTGAGACTATTTGGATTTGCAAACGCAGAATTAGCCTAACCAACCATGCAAACTTGGTCCGAAACACCATTGATACTCATGACATGAGCACATTAACTTGATTCAAAACAATGACAATCAAACAGATGGAGAAGTATCATTACAACAGACATTGTAGTATAAACAGAGACAACATCGACCAGTTCAACCCCATAAGCTTTGTATAATTATATGTATTTTTTCTGATACATACTAAGCTACCAAAATACATCAAGCACCCATTTTATGAAACGCAAAGACTTCACTAACATGCACTGTTAAACAGGAACTCCCTCCTAGTGATAACGGGGGATTGGACTGTTGCACAAATTATTTTCTCTCCAGCTATTCATTTCCATGTTCCAGGAGACCCCAGCCCCAGGAGACCCCAGCCAAAACTTCGCAGTCTTCACCATTGTCACAAGGATTGTCCGACTCTCTTACAATATTGAACATGAACATAAGTTTTTCCTGGGGGCCTCATCAATCTTCTTTTCTGTTCATGACAGCAAACTAATATTCAACGCACTGAGTGGATGCCAACAATATGTAGTATGTAATGAATTCTATTTTATTTTGGAATTATGCAAAGACAGTTTTAAACTTTTAATATAGGAATAATATCGATTGAACTAGTCCTAGCAACCTACTTTCACAATCCTGAGTGAGGACAATCCTCTACAGAAAGGGTGCCCTTGATGAACAGAGATTAAATACACAATAAGAGGTAACTATGGCTCAAAACTCTCAGCTGTTGTGGTGTTAAGGAGAAGAAGGTTGCTTAAGTCTGTGAATTTGAATAAGTGAGAAACAAGTAGGCAGAGTGCCCCTTGCAGATAATAGACCACTTTTGAAAGGGCAAAAGCCAATTTCTACTAGTCATTAAACAAAGTAATTTAATCTGACTCGAAATAAATGTAAACAAAGAAGTTCAGAGCAAAAACCATTACATCAAATTAACTGAGGATGAAAACTACCTGTTTTTGCTTTTGCTATAGAAGGCTGAACAACAACATGCATGGTGATAATGCCTCTTGGAAGCTCTCCAAATGGTACTCTACACTGGCCAACAGTCTTGTTGTTTTCCAAGATCTTCCCAGCATTTATCAATTTTATGTCGTTTGCTCCTTTTGGTGAAATTTTTTTATCTAATAGAATACCAATTATAACTTTTAGATGGTGGATAACAATATGCATAATGAAGGAAGCAGGAAACAAGTTTAATAGTATAGTTACTTCTTGAATTGAAACATATATATACTATTGGAGAGGCAGAGAGTAGCAGCTAGGAATGAAGTATTGTCAATTCAAGAGTGCAGATTAAAGCATCAGAAAAGTTTGTCTACACTGCAGTAAAATGTTGAACAACACAGTTTAGTTCCCCAACCATTATAATAAGGGCATTGGCTGAGGTCATAGACATCCTATGCCTTCAACTTTACCAAACAACAAGAGACATCAATTATAGTTGTTAAGCATGCAGAGCTCAAACAACTCACCTCTCACTGTCTTACTGGTATGTACTAGAATGAAGCAAAAGGGGAACCCAGCCCAAAATAACTAACAGTCTTGTTTACACACCAAAAGTATTAATGCAAAGCATTTTAGGGAATGTCATTTATATAGATCTCAAGCATACTAAATGGAAGCAACTAAAAAAGGACCTGATACATGATACAAGAGTTTTCTACTATGAAGATTGAGGAGTAACTTGTTCTCTGGTACTTATGTTATTAGCTTTCTAAACAACAGAAACGCAGTTTGGCCACATTCCACAAACAAGTAACACTGATTCCCCTAGCGGTGTGGAACAGTCAGAGGAGGTACTTGTCTGATTCCACCATTTGAACATACGATTTTTATGTCGACTACTACTTAAATTCGGATAAAATCAACACATAACAAACTCCGTTTGTACGAACCACCAGCAACAAAGACTTACCTAAAACAAAAGAAAGCATAAACTTGAGACTGTTACAAGCTCAATTAGTTGGCTTATTGGAAACAGGGAGCCCTCTAAACTTTCTATAGGGATTTTATCACAAACGAAGATGAAAGTAACACAAAAATGAACTCACAACAGTGCAATAACCTCCGCGCACAAGTAAATATTAACATCATGAAAACACAATGTGGAAGTGTCAGACCTTTAGGCCACTCGGTGACGATTCCCTCCTTAAGCATTGCCACCGTAGACGCCGGCGAGTAGCGGAAAGGACCAATATCCGATCCGTCATAGAGTTGGAACTTGAGCTCAACCAGGTCCTCCTCCGGCATTGGAAACGTGAAACACTCACTCCCTCCACAAACTTAATTCCCACACAACCTCAACACCTATCTATAGAGTCCCCAATTGTCAATACCCTCTGATTCCTGAGCACAAAAGTAGTGAAAATAAGTCACAATTCATTATCCAAAATCGGGGCACCATCAAGTTCACTAATTTTGCTCACTAAATTGTTGCTGAAACTTAAACAAGATCAAAAATTTCTCATGAACAAACCAAAATGAAGCTAAAAAGCAAGAACCAATCAAACGCAATTCGAGCTAAACTGGTACACGCACCTGAAAGAAGGCATGGATTGAGCAAAGATTAAAGCTTTGAGGGGTTTTCCTTCTTCTGGCCAAAACCCTAAGGCTCGATTTGGGAAATATAAATATTTGATTACAGATAGATGGCTTCTCTCTCTTTCTCTCTATTTGTAATTTTATTGGGGATGAAGAAGAAGAAATAACAAGGAGAGGAAAAGTGAGATTTCAATTTGGAATCTGCCAGTAATAGTAAAAGACTGAAGATTACCCATGTAAGAACAAGAGAATCCGGATCTGATGTTGGGAGGCGTAGTGCAGAATAGAAATGGAGCCGATAAGGGAATGACAACAAGGGTCGGTTTCTAGGTGGCAGGAATCGAGTGGCTTTTTGTAGAATTAAGAGGGTCGGTGAGGAAAAGAGAGGAGAGCTGGAGATGAGTCAACCTGACCATTGCTGCACTAAGCTGCGGTGCTCGCACTGTACGTACAGTACAATTGAATTTGATGGGCCAGTTCTGGGATTTTGGAGCCCAATACTATTCCTTTTTATGGGCGAAACAAAATGGAAGTTATTCTTAGACCTGTAAATGGACCGGATCTGGAGCGGATCTACCTAGATCCGGATCCGGATCCGTAATAGAAATTTTGGATCAGGATCCGACCCGTTACCTGCCGGATCTTTGATAGCTAGATCTTTCGGATCCGGCGGGTTAACGGATACCCGACCCTTTAATTCGATTTGTTTATGATTATAAATATTTTCAAATTTTAAATAATAATTTCTTAATTTTATCATAAATTTTCATAAAACACTAATGAAATGATATAACAAAATAAATGTTTACATCAAAAGTTGAATTACATGGTCAAAATACTTCTTAACAATAAATTAAACTAATATATTCAAAATACTAAACCTCCAATGTATTTAGCAAAGAGCATAAAAAAAACATAGCTAGGCATCGTAACCTTCAACTTCATCAAATAATCATACTTTAGACGCAATTTAGACGTTTAGGTTATCTAAATAATTATTATATTATTTAATATTTATCAATAATATTATATTTATAAAAATATTATTTAATTATTTTTAAACGGATCCGGGTCCTTAACGGATCGGATCAACCTCGATCCGTATTCGATCCGTTTCATAAATGGGTAAACGGATCCGGGTCCTTAACGGATCAACGGGTCTAATTTTTGATCCAAACCCGTTTAAAAACCACGGATCCGGAGCGAGTCTGGATTAAGATCCGGTCCATTTACAGGTCTAGTTATTCTTGATGTGCGTCCTAGCTTGTTCATCCTAGGAAATCAAGTGATGTTCATAAGTGTTTACACCCAAATTAATATTTTACTGGACAGTAATTGTCTTAGTGAATATTAATTAAATTAATGATCCACGTCATATCGGCGAGCCCAAAATAATGGGTTTACAAGTAATGGCCCGCCAGAAAGTCATGCGAGCTGGACAGTCCGCGTACGAATAGACTCCGCGTAACAGACTTTGCGTACAAGAGGAGTTTAATTGCTGGGGGAACGCCTCGCCCCGACTTAGCATCGTACCCCAACTTGTATATACAAGAGCACGTGCATGGCTTGTGGTCCTTTAATTACATAAGCATCTCGACGGCATCTTGATGGAATCTCGCTACGACTTGGAAGCATCCCGCCGCTCCCTTAAATAAAGAATGGAGCAGTGTTTAATTGCATGATCGAGCCAGTACGTGAACATGCATGCTGGAGAGTATGTGGTCAGTAAGGTTTTTTGTCCTTGCCAAGTTATCATATATGGTTGCATGGGCATACGCCCACATCCAGAGAGTCGTGTTAGAAGGCAATCATTGTGCCTGCATGACATTTACGTTCAAGGGTTAGCATTCTAAGGCAATTTTGATGCCTTTGGGATAATAACAATACAGTAATATCTATCCCTACAATGTCTCAATTGGATAAGGAAACAGCATCCAGTAGCACACGTCCAAAGTCATCATGAGGTGTTCTAACTCAAGTCTTCTAGACATAGGCAGTTAGTTATTTCGCCAAAGGATAATCACGGCCAACAAGTGATTAACATCGCCTACACCACATTTATCGTTGAAGACTCCTACAAGTCTTTGACATGCTTTGGGCCAATACATGTGGCCCTAAGTAATTCTATATAAAGAAGCACTACGGCTTACAGACTCTCTCTCTACAACAACTCAACTCTACAAAATACAATACAATTCTCGACCTAGTCGAACCTCAGACGCTCCCCGGAGCTTTCCTTTCGTTTCCCTGTACGCTCCCCGGAGCTTTCTCTTTCTTTTTTTCTCTCCTTCCCAATTGAAGCTCTGCTCGATCCTATGTCGAGTATCGATATTGTGACGCTCAGGCGGACTACTGTAAGTCTTTGCCCAGTACGCAAGGCGAATCTGAAGAACCCTGTAGTGGAGTTGGTGCTCTCTCCATTCTCAGTCGCTTGATTAGAAGCAAAAGGCTAAGCGCACCCCGCTACTACAATCACTACATTACGCGTCCGTGCGGTGGCACGCCCGCAACAACTAAAAGAGACTTTGCTCGCCCAGACATACTGTTGTGGTCAAAACATTGGGACGCCCAGTGGGACCAGGGTAGTCTCTGAAGTCACCTTCATTGGGATCGACGGTCGAAAACAAAGATGCGATAATGGGTCGGCATGATTGGGACGATAGATGGGCTACCATTGACAGGAAATATGCCGAAGAAAGAGCTGCCAGCGACAGGGCATACGCCGAGGCAATGGCTGCCATTGCCAAACGACATGCCGAGCGAGTGGCTGCTAGGAAAAAAGAGGAGGCCATTGCGGCCATGGAAAGATAGAAGGCTGAAGAACACAGAAAGGCTAAGGCGAAGGCCGATGAGGAAGAGTTTCAGCAACGCCGAGTTGCCTTCCAAGACCGGTTGGCAAAAACAAGAATGAAACAAATACTGTCCCTCGTAAAGCTACACATCGAAAAGGCTTTACACTGCCAAAATGTAAAGACTATAGTTGACGAGCATGTCCTTGCCAAAAAGATTGAACTGCCTAGCATCCAATCTATTCGCGAAGATTTTTCTTTGGACGAGCCCACGTCCAAAGAAGAAACTACTTTTTCAATCAATGATGAAGAAACTGAGGTCGAGGCCGTTGAGATTATGGATAATCATTCTATCTCAAAAACTAACGGTGTTCCTCAGAAAAAGGAGCATGAAGATAGGACAGAACAGTCCATCCTAGAAGAAGAAGTTGGTTCAAACACTGATGATGATGGCGAACCACAACTTCACATGAGAGGTGACCAAGGAGCCAGCTTTCCTATGCGGGATGTATATGTGGATACAGGTCAAACACATGGGGGACAAAACTGTGTCCTCGAACGACTTCACCGAGATGATGATCCTACTAGCCAAGAAGAACCCAAGTATGATCAATTTGGCTTATGCGATAAAGAAAGGGTTTTTGGCTTTATCAAAGAAGGTGGTAGTCAAGAAGCTACTGGATATGATCATAATCAAATATATGATCAATTCAATCTAGCTACTGGACGTTTGCATGGAACCGGTCAAACCCTACATCAAATTCCCAAGTCAATTTGTGGCTTCATTGTCCAATTCATATGGATTAGTGACTTGCATGCTATGCTAAAGCCAACCAATGACTTTGCTGTATGTGGTTTACTTTCTCATGAAGGCAATGTCATCGTTGCTTTCGACTATACAAATTCGAGTCACTTACAAAAGAAACTCATATGCGATGGTACAGGCCAAGCCTGCACCCAACGTGATACTTGTGGTGGCTTTAGTATGACTCCCTTCCAGGAAGAAATCAATTCTTCTATTGGTGGAGTTTACTGTGATTTTTCAACGGAGCCAATTTATGATGAATATGATGAAGACTATATGTTGGTGCGTATGTCTCATAATCATACTCCATAAGAGTTCAATCCTAGTGAAGCTCTTGATATAGTCTCCTTCCATAACCAATGCGTGGATATATCTGATAAGACCAAGCATTATGACATGATAATCGGTGACAAGGCAGATCTTTACACCATTCTACCCATAAGGATGCAATTGAAGATCATGTTTTGCCAAATGACAAAGATGCTTGGGGGGCAACAAGACAGTCCTTACGAGCTACTTTCTTCAAATTTTTAGGTGGTTGACGCACAACATCTCTGCTCAACACTTGGAAATTTTCAACAGCGATGTTCTCATGCCGAAAACATAACGGCGTCGAGGCTTGGAGTGAAGCATTGGTGGCCTCCCCCGTGGCCTTACGAAGGGTAACTAGCCATGCTATACTCTCTTCTTTCCTTTACTCTTAGCTTTACCTCAGTTTTTACTTCTGTTTTCTTTCATTTTTCTTTCTTTCTCGCATTGAAAAAAAGAAAATACAAAAAAATCAAATAGCAGAAAACACCAAAAAGAGATCCTTGGTTTTGCTGAAATGCAAGACAATGTTTTTGCCTCCAAAAGGCTTGAACTTTATTTGAGGCCTATTCCTGAGGCCTGGAAACAATACCGCAGACATTCCATATGCCTTGAATTGCTGCCAGCGAAGTCAAGTCAGAGAAGAAATTTCAATAGTTGCTGAAAGTTGCAACATCCACTACCGAACAGTCAATTTCGCCGATTAAACTGGAATGGTCTAGGAATAACCAGCAGGCGAGCCCTATATCAATGGAAAGCTCTGGATGTCTATTTTCCAAAGGATTTTACAGTTCGTTATTTCGCCATTCCTGGAAAGATTTATGGTAGATTGAATGCAGGCGGGTCAGGATACCAGACAGTCCACCTCGCCGATCAACCTGGAATGATCTAGAAATAACCAGTAGGAGAGCCCTATATCAATGGAACGCTCCGGATGTCTACTTTCCAGAGGATTTTACGGTTCATCATTTCACCATTCTTGGAGAGAGTTATGGCAGTTTGAATGCAGGCGGGTCAGGATGCCGGACAGTCCACTTTGCCGATTTAGCTAGAATGATCCAAGAAGAACTTCACCGATTCAGATGGAATTATCCAAGACGACCTAGCAGGCGAGCCATATATCAACAGAAAGCTCTGGATGTCTACTTTCCAGAGGATTTTACGGTTCGTCATTTCGCCATTCCTGGAAAGAGTTATGGCCGATTGAATGCAGGAGGGTGAGGATACCAGACAGTCCACCTCGCCGATCAACCTGGAATGATATAGGAAGAACCAGTAGGCGAGCCCTATATCAATGGAAAGCTCTGGATTTCTACTTTCTAGAGGATTTTACAGTTTGTCATTTCACCATTCTTGGAGGGAGTTATGGCAGTTTGAATGAAGGCGGGTCAGGATGCCGGACAGTCCACTTCGCCGATTCAGCTGGAATGATCCAGGAAGAACTTCGCCGATTCAGCTGGAATGATCCAAGATGACCTAGCAGGCGAGCCATATATCAACAGAAAGCTCTGGATGTCTATTTTTCAGAGGATTTTACGGTTCATCATTTCGCCATTCCTGGAGAGAGTTATGGCAGATTGAATGCAGGCGGGTCAGGATACCGGACAGTCCACCTCGCCGATCAACCTAGAATGATCTAAGAAGAACCAGCAGGCGAGCCCTATATCAATGGAAAGCTCTGGATGTCTACTTTCCAGAGGATTTTACGGTTCATCATTTTGCTATTCCTGAAGAGAGTTATGGCAGATTGAATGCAGGCGGGTCAGGATACCAGACAGTCCACCTCGCCGATCAAGCTGGAATGATCCAGGAAGAACTTCACCGATTCAGATGGAATGATCTAGGAAGAACTAGCAGGCGAGCCTTATATCACTAGAAAGCTCTGAATGTCTATTTTCCAGAGGATTTTACGGTTCGTCATTCCGACATTCCTGGAGAGAGTTATGGCAGTTTGAATGCAGACAAGTCAGGATACGCGCGAATTTGCAATATGCTTTTTCAATGTGTTTTCATGACCTTGCAGCATGCTTTCTTTTACTGAGGGGCATCTATACAAGTTTTGTGTACCTTTATTCATACACCGGGATCTACTCAAGGTACTACAACTCCTTCACAGGGGGGCCTACTAAAGTTTTGATGTCTTTTATTCGTCGAACATACATCAAAACTGGGGGGCACATATGGGATAGAGATGTGTTCCAAATATTTTAGACTTTAGACCCTTCTTGAGGCGTCTTGGTCATTATTTAGGCCAACACCTGTGGCCTCTAAAAGCTATGCGATCGTTCGCCGACATTGTCCTTTTGTTTGACTCTCATTGGTTCGCACTGGGGGGCAGCGAAGTCACTCCATGATCTGAATATCAAAAAGTTGGTTCGCCATTGCCAAGAGCTCAAACATAGGTCATTTTTTGAATCCAGTCAAAGTGGACGTTTACTCGAGGTACATCCCTTCGAGGTACATCCATGGCGAGTCAACAAGTTTTGGCCACGAGGTATATCCATTCGAGCTACATCTCTTCAAAGATATTATCTAGTCGAGGTGCATGCATGGTACTATGTTCTCTAAGTGGAGCAGGCAAAGCCCACGGCATTATTCTTTTTAAGTTCAAGTTCAGGGTACCTAACTATGTTAAGTTCATGATCATCAGTTTAATATGGTACTGGGCGAATCATACAGCAACTTCGCTACAATGCTTTGTTACCGGGTACTTGAGTTTTAGAGCCTATTCACAGGCTTGTTAACTCACATTTGTTTTGTGTATGAACCGAGCCAATACCAGTGGCTTTGGGGCAGCATGAAACATAAACCTCTTCAGTCATTCTTAACATTCATGACTTCAAGGCTGGGGGGCAATGTTTACACCCAAATTAATATTTTACTGGACAGTAATTGTCTTAGTGAATATTAATTAAATTAATGATCCACGTCATACCGGTGAGCCCAAAATAATGGGTTTACAAGTAATGGCCCGCCAGAAAGTCATGCGAGCTGGACAGTCTGCGTACGAATAGACTCCGCGTAACAGACTTTGCGTATAAGAGGAGTTTAATTGCTGGGGGAACGCCTCGCCCCGACTTAGCATCGTACCCCAACTTGTATATACAAGAGCACGTGCATGGCTTGTGGTCCTTTAATTACATAAGCATCTCGATGGCATCTTGATGGAATCTCGCTACGACTTGGAAGCATCCCGCCGCTCCCTTAAATAAAGAATGGAGCAGTGTTTAATTGCATGATCGAGCCAGTACGTGAACATGCATGCTGGAGAGTATGTGGTCAGTAAGGTTTTTTGTCTTTGTCAAGTTATCATATATGGTTGCATGGGCATACGTCCACGTCCAGAGAGTCGTGTTAGAAGGCAATCATTGTGCCTACATGACATTTACGTTCAAGGTTTAGCATTCTAAGGCAATTTTGATGCCTTTGGGATAATAACAATACAGTAATATCTATCCCTACAATGTCTCAATTGGATAAGGAAACAACATCCAGTAGCACACGTCCAAAGTCATCATGAGGTGTTCTAACTCAAGTCTTCTAGACAGAGGCAGTTAGTTACTTCGCCAAAGGATAATCACGGCCAACAAGTGATTAACATCGCCTACACCACATTTATCGTTGAAGACTCCTACAAGTCTTTGACATGCTTTGGGCCAATACCTGTGGCCCTAAGTAATTCTATATAAAGAAGCTCTACGGCTTACAGACTCTCTCTCTACAACAACTCAACTCTACAAAATACAATACAATTCTCGACCTTGTCGAACCTCAGACGCTCCCCGGAGCTTTCCTTTCGTTTCCCCGTACGCTTTCCGGAGCTTTCTCTTTCTTTTTTTCTCTCCTTCCCAATTGAAGCTCTGCTCGATCCTACGTCGAGTATCGATATTGTGACGCTCAGGCGGACTACTGTAAGTCTTTGCCCAGTACGCAAGGCGAATCTGAAGAACCCTGCGGTGGAGTTGGTGCTCTCTCCATCCTCAGTCGCTTGATTAGAAGCAAAAGGCTAAGCGCATCCCGGTACTACAACCACTACATTCCGCGTCCGCGCGGTGGCACGCCCGCAACAACTAAAAGAGACTTTGCTCGCCCAGACATACTGGTGTGGCCAAAACAATAAGAAAACATTAATGTTCTCATTCCCATACGTCCTTAACAATCCTTAGTTAATGGTCACAAGGAAACTGATACTGCATCAGTGATACAACATGTACTGAGACATTTCTTTTGTTATTTTTACAAGATAATAATATAAATCGCCCATGCGTTAAATTTACAAGTTTCTACTCACGGTTACTTCAAAATTTGTATCATTACAAGCGGGGAAAAGACTCGAGCCTACCATCACGTACCGTTGGAAATTAGACGTTTGCTGCTCCAAAAGGCATTAATTTGCCAGCCAATTTATGGTGGGGTGCACGTCTATTTCTTTCCGGCTACAGTCAAGTTCATTAGAGCAAAAGGCAAAAGGCAAGGTTTGCCTCCAAGTTCATTAGGGCCACTAAACTAAACTGCCACATTTTCCGGCGCAAAAACCATTCTCCTTGCACTTTTTGCTAGTTTACCAAATCGGGACTGGGAAAAGAATAGTAGTTAGTGACTTTTATGTTATGTTCAGAAACTACGCCGTTGTTCCTTTTTCTGTCCCATCAGTTAGCAAATTGTCTTGCATCATATAATATTACACTGCTTCTTCTTCTTCTTCTTCTTCTTCGTTAAAGCCTCAGAGGTTTGGAATCAAAGACTAAGCGGAAGTTACAGACAGCATATAGTGATTAATTTGGAACTGTGCAAGAATAGAAATTCAGAGACAAAGACAACACTGAAGATTAATTGATGTAAGAAAAACTAACCCATCTTCTTCTTCTTCTTTTTCCCCCACTTTTCTTGTATACAGAGGAGGGAGAAGTTACATTTCACTGAACTAACGCCCATGGTAAAACAATAAAAACAGTACTCAAAAGGCAGCCCAACACCCCATTTCCAGAATCTAGAGAGAGATCCCGGAAAAGCTAGAAAACAGAAAATAAATTTCAGAAATAGAAAATTATTTTTAAGAACTACCAGCTAGCTAGCTAATGAGACATTGCTTAATTAGTGATTAGTGTCGCCGAAACCCTCATCCTCTGCATTCCTTGCTTATTCTGCTATGTTATAACTGATCATTTAGTTTTTTGTTGATGAAAAAGACCTGGTACGCAGTCCTCTCACTCAGAGCCACAGAGCACCAGCCTGTTTGAGAAGAGGTACGAGCGAGCCATTAATGTGCGAGGCCATGACTCTGTCCACGGTTCCGACAAGCTTCCCACCGATGAAGACCACCGGCACGGCGTTGGAGGTCCCCATGAGACTCATCAGAGCTCTCTCCAAATCCTTGCCTCCTCTGGGATCCTCGTCGAGCTCGTACACCGTTGGATTGACCCCCATGCCGCAGAAGAGCCTCTTGATGGCATGACACATGCAACAGGTGCTTATACTGAATATCACCACCGCGCTCTCCGACGCCATCCTCTCTATGTGCTCCAGTGGATCACTGTAACTGCTCCTTGTAGCCATGTAAAAACCCCACGACTCAGTTTGGTAATGCATTGTGATGATGATAAGTCAGAAACTAAAGAAGAAGAAGAGGTAATGTTCTTGGTTAAAGACTCAAACTCTCAAAGAAATTAAGTAGCTAGCTAAACAAGAATGGAGAATATTGGTGAGGAGTGGAAGGAAGGAAGGGTCGGTATTTATAGAAGCGATTTTGGACGAGGACGTTAAAGGGTAGGGTTGAGAATAAAGAAATGAAAGTGGTCTGATGTGGTCGTCACTCGTCAGCGCATGCAAGAGAGATTGAGAGAGGGGACCGGGCCGGAGTTTTTCTATGCTAGTAATTAAGGAATATCATAATTAATTTGGAGGAGGGTGTTTAATAAGGGTGGAAGCTTTATGGGATAGAGACGAGACAATGAGGTCAGGCTTTTTCAGAGGAGACTTTGGGTCTGTTTGGTATAGCTGTGGCTTCCAAAATAAGCTGGCTGTGGCTGATTATGAGAATAAGCAGCTGACAAGCAAAGCTGCTGAGTGTTTGGTAAACTGGCTTTTTGTAAGTGCTGTGAATGGTAGAAGCAGAGGCAAACTGTTTGGTAAACTAGCTTTTTGAACCAGCTTTAAACTTGTAAATGACCAATTTAACCTTAGAATTTGTTTTTGCCTTATTTTTTTGGTAATGTATAATAACATAATTGCTCTTCAATTTTTTTGTTCAATGTATAATAACATATATAAATCTTGTAGACTATACTTGGAGTTTTATAAATCATGGTTACCAAGAGAATAATATTAAACACTATCATAAGTATATGAATTACATTAAGCTCATTACAATTATAATAATTTGTCTTTCATCAGTAAGAAAGAACCACCATAAATTTCATATTACCTTCAAACATTCATATTACGTGAACTCATCAAACTTTGAGCGATCCTATCTCTTACTAATTTCATTTCTTGTGCTCCATGATTATGTGATTCTTCTTGTTCATCATCATCTATCTCTATGTCACCACTTGAAATGTTATCCAATCTTTCTGAATTGCAAAAATCTCTATCGCGTTCCGCATGCCTCCTTATATAATTATGAAGTGCCATTGTGACAATGACAATCTTCACTTGCTTCTCAAATGAGAAACCTAACATGTTACTTAAAATGTGCCATTTCGCTTTCCAAACTCCAAATGTGCGTTCTATAACGCCTCTTAGAGAAGAGTGAGCTTGATTAAATACCTCCTTTGCATTTCTTGGTTCTCGCCCACGATATTGTTGGAAATGTTGGTTTGCTCCTTTATAAGGTCCTAAAAACCCCGGCATTTGTGGGTATCCCGAATCAACAACATAATATTTTCCTGTTACTTAAAATAATTAGAAACGACTTAAGTAAAAATATTAAAGATTTAATAAAGGTTACTATAGTCAAATATATTACCTGGTGGAGGTTTAGGAAACTTCTTACTTGGATCTCTAAGTACATTTAGAAACACTCTTGTATCGTGAGCGGACCCTTCCCATCCAGCACATGCATAAATAAATTGCATATCAAAGTTGCATGCCGCCATAACATTTTGAGTTGGTGTTCCTTTTCTTCCGATAAACGGTACTTGATATTGAGGAGATATTGAAGCGGGAACATGCACTCCATCAATAGCACCAATACAATCCTTTAAATATTAAAATTTACCATCAAAAGACATAATAAAATCAATGCAATTCATATCATATAAATAAGGAAAGTTTGACTAGTACCTTAAAATGTGGCATGTATCTCCTATCATTCATGATCTCCGGGGCAATGCCATTAAAATGAGGATCTGTTGGTTTGATAATTTCTTCACTATATTGATACAAAATATCTAGTGCCTTTCCAAAATACCTACTAATAGTTTCTGTGGAATGTTGAAAACGCTCTCCTTCCGATCTAGTTCCACACCCATGTCCTAATAAATGCAATACCAATCCTACTACTTCAACATGACTCGTTCTATTTGAACCAAACACCCCAAACTTAACTTCCAGATCACTACATAAACGGTAAAATATATCCTTATCCATTCTAAATGCATTATAACATCGAACATTATTCCCTTGGAGTACTTCCATCACCCACCTATTACCTGTTTGAGAAGAATCCATACAAGGATTTTTGTCAATGTAACTCTCATAATAATGTTGGATTAACAAAGCATTTAGCTGCACACAAGAATAGAATATCTGATCATCATCATCATCATCTCCAGAGTTGTTCATACTTCAACGAAGACCTGCATAATCAAATCTCTACACACATTAATCATTATTAAAATAATACAAGCTTATTGTTTTCAAAGAAAAGACATATCAACATAAGTTTACAAAGTTCAATCATGCTTATTGTGTTCAAATGAAACATAAATATATAGATAATAATTCATAATTGTTTTAAAGGAAAGACACATGTTTGATTAAGTCTTTGATTCTTATAACTAAAGATCATCCCGATGAACATAGACAAACATCAAATCAAACAAACATCACAATAACATCTCTCTATTTTTTTAATTTGCCCATCTCATATTGCAGCCACGCCAACCTCGTGTTAGTATCTTCCATAGTGCTAAACATCTCTCTTTTCTCTTGGCACACAAACAAATCCGTGGCAAAGAACCACAATGGAGAACAAGGCTCACCACCCGGCAACGAAGTCACATCCTTCATAACTTCTTTGATGCTAGCGCCTCCCTTAGCAATTGAAGTTGCGGTACTTCTGCTCTCAATCGCCTCACACATTCTATCAATTTTGGTAGCCAGAAGAGCAGCACCTCCCACCTTCCCCTTTTTTGCAGCCACTCCCTTACCTTTTTCAATTCTCTCACTTCTTTTTCTTATTCCTTGGGTAGATGTAGGCTGAATATCGTATGAATCACCACTTTCTTCAAGGTCTTGTTCATTGTCACAGTGAACCGGACTTGTTGGTTGAGGTAGTGAAGAACCTGGTGTACAAGCATACCTACCGGTGGCTACAACTCCTGAAAACAACTTATCCAACTTGTCTTCAAACTCAGGTGTAATTCCTTTTTTCTGTAACTTAGCATACTCCTTGTTCTCCTACACAAAATAAATAGATTTGTTAAAACATGTTCCAGTAACAAAATATAAAATTAATTGAAAAAATATGATAAAATAGAGTACAAACCTTGATTTTCTCACGCCACCAATCTTCGGATGCATCTATAGTCTGGAGCCTGTGATCCCAATCAAGACCGGTCTGTTTACCCTTCAAGTCTTTCCATAGTTTCCACTGCTCTTTAAGGTTATCCCACTTATTTTTCATTTGTTTTTTGGTGTATATTTTACCCGTTTCTTTTTCAAAATTACGTATCACATTCTCATATCCCTCTTTACTAAGATGAGTGTTTGGTCGGTTATTATTGTCCACCTCCTTCATACACAAGTCACAAAATATTTGTACTAATTGTTCGCTCCAAACAGCCGACGCTTTTGCCATCTAGCACAAATATAAGCAAAAATAAATATAACACACAGACGGTTATTTTGTTCAATGCCATTAAAGTCGAATTGTAGTTTCCTAATCATAGTTTCAAATTCTATGTACTGAGATAAATAAAAAACTAATTGTAGTTTCCTAATCATTCTAGATATGAGGTGATAACAGGAAAAACAATCAGTAGTAAATGTTTTGAGAGATAGGTGATTAACATACTTTTCACAAGCCCCTTTCCGGTTCTTCTCAGCCAAAAATGTCTTTGCACCTCTGTCGTACCAGGATTTTATCTGGTTTCCACTTCCTTTGATGTTTCAAGCTCTGAAGAAAAATAGAAACAAAGACCAGGTAAGTTTTGAGTTCTAAAATCAAAACATTATAAAGGGTGCAGGACACTGTGAACATAGCAATAGAAAATAAAACTGTTGATCAAATGTGTAGAAACATCTACAAGAAATGTTCATTCAGTCAGTGAGTAAAAACCAATTGGAAAGCATGTATACATGCTCTGAGCCACTAATTGAAAATAAGTAGAAAGTACTACTGCAAGAGAAAGGCTATTATGCTGGTTCTACGCTTAGACCCCTACAGTAGAACCATGACAAATGGTGATGCATTTCAAAAGAATTTCTTTAGACAAGATGCATGCCATGAGATTCCATATTAGATAATTGAATATTGGCAGTACTTTGCTGCTAAGCAGGATATATAGTAGAGCATTGATATGGTAAGGAATACTGGTGTGCTACATCACCATACATGGTTTACGGTCTATAAACATGATGCCCACTTGGCTTTTCCTTTGAAGTTTTTAGTTTAAAAAAGAATTGGTTTTTCTCGTAGAGATATTGGTGGAGTGTGTATCTATGTATACAGCATAACTGAAAACAGTCACCTTGATAAATAAATAAAGATGCAATAGAATATGGAATTATTATTCCACAGGAATAATTAGAATCAGAGGCAATTCATTATGACAAAACTTTCTAGCATAGAGAACCAATGACAATATGTATCACAAAGTTCAAGACATTGTTTTTATTCTGGCGTGTACCAATGTTATAATTGGACCGAGACAAAACATAATTTGCATCTAATAGTTCAATAGATAATGAATTATTTTCCGAGCACATGGACATAGCAACTTTGATAAAACTTTTTCTCAGAAAAGCAAGTTATATAGTCAAAAAGCACATATACATACAATCTGGGTGTCTCCTTCTGTTATAACTCCTAACACTTCATGAGTAGTTGTGTTTGTCTTCCGCGAAACAGCAGAAACCTTTGTTCCAACCTGTAACAAACAGAGAAAGCATGGTCACAATGACAGTCATCAAGCATCAAAATAATGTTACATCTCATATACTAGGCTATTCTCTTAAAGATACCTTTAGCTATTATATATCGTACAAAGCAGTATACTGAATAATAAAGGTTTAGAACACAAGGCTTATATGTCCAATGATGGGAATCTTAAAATCAACATTGCTTTCCCTCCAATATCTAAACTGTTGGATTAAAACAACGGTGCAAGAAACTATGAACCCGCCATTATCTAAACTGTTAAGCCTTCTCTCAAAAAGCACATACATTTGCTTTACCCTCACCAATTGCCGGACCAAACTCTGACCACAAGAAACCTATTACCATCACTCTGTCCAAAACTAAGCAGATTACCATCCCTACGCTCTTCATCTAATCCCAACAGTCCCCGTCAAGCTCACAATTTCCCCAAAACTAAACAACCAAAAAAAACATACTTTGAAACAAAAACTAGCACAACCTCCTCCTCACCGTCCTCCTCCTAATCCCAACAGTCACCGACTTCTGATCCTCCTCCTTCACAACCTCCTCCTCACCGTCCTCCTCCTCCTCCTCATCACCTCTCTCCAGCGCCGCCTCAAGCAGCGCCTTAGCGAGCACCCTCCGCCTCCTCTCGTCCTCCTCCTCCTTCAAAAACCTCAGCTTGGCCTTGTGGGCCTCATCTCCAGGGACCACCCTATCGGCTTTGCTCCGGTACTTGTTGTCCCACGTCGGAGTTTGGGGTTTGGGATCGGAGAGGGTGGTGGGTAGGTCGTACTGGGTGCTGTTGAAGTCGAATTCGGAGTCGGATTCCGAGGAGGAGGACGGGGTGGAGGTGGGATCGGAGTGTTGGGGCTGGGCGGAGAAGGAGCGGCGGAGGAGGAGGAGGAGGGGTGGTGGGTTTGGAGGAGAGGAGCCTCAGGGAGAGAAGGGATTTCATTTTGGAGATGCTAGGAGAGTGAGCACCAAGAGGGTTTTGGGGTTTAAGGCCGAGGGAGTAAATCATATTATAACGAAAAGCTAGTAAGACATCACAGAAAAGCTAGAAGAGGGAGGACTTACCGGTGCCGGAAACCAGCACTGTGCTGCTGGAGAAGGTCGTGGCGGAGCTGAAGAGTTAAGACATCACAGTTCCTGCTAATTCAACGTTCTAATCTAATTCCTCACTTCATGTATCAGGTGCGAAAAGGAGAAGAAGAGAAATCACCAGAAAATCAAACGATACGTTTGTGAATTGTAAAGGAGAGCGGCAGAGCTGAAGAACTGAAAGAGAAGACGCGAATGAAGTAGCAGCATTTTGGTAATTCCTGTGAGCCATCAGGGGTACCCATTGGTATTTTAAAAGATTCATTAATTCATCGCTACAGTGTCGCAGCTTCTGCTTTCAAAAAGCTCGGTAGCCGCTGCTTTGGCTTTTGGCTTGAAAATGCCCGGGCTTCAAAGCAAAGCAGGCTGTTTTCAAGTTACCAAACAGCTTATGCAACTTTACTACAAAGCAAAGCGGCCTAGAAGTGGAAACAAACGGGGCCTTTGGTTAATAGACGGCTGAGCTCGTCCTCCTTGTCGGTCTTATTCCTCCTCCTCCTCCTAAAACCCTAAATTAATAATAAGCTCAGGCTTTATGCGATTCGTATTGATTTTAGAATTAAGAACGTGCCGGTCATCATAAAACCTTTGTTTCTTCTCTTGACGTAACCCTTCATGCGCAGTTTACTCTCTCTAGCTAGCTAGCTAGCTCTGTGCCTTTCTCGATATATTCATGTAGCTAGAATTAATGATCAAATCGATCTCTGATGTGGTCGAATTTTGGATCTATTGGACCCCCACGTAGTAGCTAATTCACTTGCTTAATTAAGGGATGCTTTAGTAATACAAATTTGATTATATGCCCGGTATATATCTATGATACTTCTCTCTCTGCAGACACTAGCTAGGGTATCTTACTTGTTGTTCCCATATCCATGTAGGGATTATGTCATTATTAGTTTTCATTATCATCGCGTATATATTATTAATCCGATCAAGTATAATTGGAGCAAGAATATATGCTCACATATGTATTTGTTAATCGAGAAAAAGAATAAAGCTCTATATTATGTGACTATGTATATCAGTATATCACAAACCGGAGAATGATTTACGGAATCATCATTGGCAAGTTGAAATATTTAAACATAGAAGATAGAGAACAAAATTGAGCTAATTAACTTAGAACAAATGAAACGTACGTGAAACATGCACGTATATATTACTAGAGCGGATTCTACACACACCGAAGTGCACTTATACCACTCATGTCTAAAGTCTCAAATTGCCGTATGGAAAGATCAAATGAAGACTAGAGACCCTAAATTTTTTTCTTTCATTTTCATTTTTGATCCGATTAAATTAAACGTCCATAATAAGAGTACTTTTTTGACCTCGAGTTCTTATCTTCTAAGTTGAAAACACTTAAGATTATTTTTTTTAATTTTATTAACTGTTTAGAATATATGTTTAGAAATAAACGTCCATAATAAGAGTTTAGAATTAAACGTCCATAATAAGAGTATTAGAATATATGCATGTAGTGTAACGTGAATGACTGAATTAAAAATATTGCATTTTAGTTGCTCGATCCACCTACACGTTAATGTGTAGAAGAATTTTGATATATTACAAGCTTATTCGATCGTAATTAAGTAAAACATTTTCTAGAATTCTATAGAAATGAAATGAACATGCATATATATGAGTAAGGAGCAAGTGGGGCATGCATATATATGAGTAAGGAGCAAGTGGGGCATGCTTAGACATGCTTAGACATGTACGCGGCATGTTCACCGTGTAGCAGCAACTTTTTCACTATCCCCCCCCCCCCCCCCCCCCCGCAGACCCAGAAATATGTTAAAGAAAAACGAAGCAGCAGAGAGATCGAATCACTACCAGAAAATGAGTCTTGGGCGACGAAACAAAAAAAATCGTCGCCTAAGGCTAAATTTCGTCGCCTAATATAGAAACTAGGGCGACGAAACAATATTTCGTCGCCTAAGATATTTATATCGTCGCCTAAGTTTTTTTAATCCTTAGGCGACGAAACTAAAATATATCGTCGCCTAAGTATTTTATTTTTTTATTTTTATTTGGCCGACGAATTACCCTACTTTCGTCGGCCAAGAGTAATCCGAATAATTAAAATAAAATAAAACACATTTAAATTTCATTTTTTTATTTTTACTCTTGGGCGACGAATTTAACAAATATCGTCGCCCAAGTATTATCTTGGACGACGAATTACCCTACTTTCGTCGGCCAAGAGTAATCCGAATAATTAAAATAAAATAAAACACATTTAAATTTCATTGTACATGATTTTTTATTTTTACTCTTGGGCGACGAATTTAACAAATATCGTCGCCCAAGTATTATCTTGGCGGACGAATTACCCTACTTTCGTCGGCCAAGAGTAATCCGAATAATTAAAATAAATAAAGCACATTTAAATTGTAAGGTAATGTTTTTTATTTTTATAGCCCCGTAAGCGTCTCGTCGATTGGAAACTATTCTCAGTTGAAGGTCCGGCCAGATTACGTGATTTGGAGGGTCGAATAGCCGTTTCCGTCCGTTTAGGGGTTTGACCGCTCCGATTGACCGGACGGATCGAGCCCTTGTCGTTGTCCGATGGAGCTGAATTTTTGCCCACCCACGTAATTCGTTATGCTGGTCATATCTGACGGTCGGTTTTCAGTTCCTCTTCTCCGATCACCAAAATCACGATATTCTGAATTTTATGATAGAACTCTTGGCCGACGATTTTCTTTATCTTGGGCGACGATATTTATAGTGAAGAACATCGTTGCCCAAGTAGAGTATCTTAGGCGACGACTTCAAAAATCGTCGGCCAAGATAACTCTTGGCCGACAATTTTCTTTATCTTGGGCGACGAGATTTATAGTGAAGAAAATCGTCGCCCAAGTAGAGTATCTTAGGCGACGACTTCGAAAATCGTCGCCCAAGATTATCTTGGCCGACGATTTACAAAAAACAGGGCGACGATTTTTATAGAATCGTCGCCCAAGAACGCCATTATAAAAGGCAGAAATTCGGAACCAACACCCAATATTTCCGATCTCTCTCTCTCTCTCTGCTTTTCTGTTTCTGAACGGTGATCCTCTGTCTCTCGATCGACTTCGCTTCCCCGATCCGACGCCGAATCCATTTCTGTCTAGTTATGAAACTAGTTTAATTTGCTCATATTTTGTAGTTACTGTTGCCATTTTTTATGGATAGGAAAGTGCAATGATGAGAAAAATGAAACAAAACGTGTTCAAGGTTACGAGTACTCCAAATTGTCTATTTCTGGTGTTGGGATGGATTTGGATTTGGATTTGGATTTGGATTTGTTTTGTGTGTGAGATGATTTTAACGTAGCATATAGAATAGAGAATGAGATTGGTTTGGCTACAAGAAAATGCAAGAACATGAAGAACCAGAAGAAAAAGAAAAAGAAAAATTAACAGAGATAAATTAATAAGGGTAAAATTGTCATTTGACTTTGTTATGGTCTTGACGTGCATGCAACATCAGCAAACTAACGGTTTCGTCAGGAAAATTGCTATCGGTTATCAAAAGAAAGAAAAAAAAATAAAGGATAAATATCATCTAAAAATAGGAAAAAAATTTAAATATATCTTAGGCGACGAAATTGCTAAATCGTCGGGTAAGGACTTACCATATAAGACGACGAAAAAAAATTATCGTCGCCTAAGATGTAGTGATCTTAGGCGACAAAATATTTAGTTTCGTCGCCCCAGGTTATAAAATCTTAAGCGACGAAAGAAATTTTCGTCGGCCAAGGTGTTAAATCTTGGGCGACGAATTTTTTTGGGCGACGAGAAATATATTTTAGGCGACGAAATTCGTATCGTCGCCTAAGAATTACTCTTAGGCGACGACGGTATGAGTTGTCGTCGCCCAAGTTCTTGGCCGACGCACTTCTGCCGACGACGTCTTAGCCGACGACATGTCGTCGCCTAAGTACTTAGGCGACGAAATTTTTTAACAAGGCGACGATTTTTTTTCGTCGCCCAAAGTGAAATTTCGGGTAGTGAATGCAATGCAGAAGAGATATATAGAGAGCTTGAAAAGGGACGTAGTGTCCGTACATTAAGTTCCTTTAAGAAGAAAAAAAAGAAAGTTTTCTTCGGTGTATGTTTCAGGCCTTTGGGTCGCTGGCATCAGTGGCATGGCCGGCTTTAATTTTATACGTGCATATATACGCGCAGGGGGGAAGTAAATACGTACATTAATACGAGGTGCAGTGCAGCAGCTGGGCAATAACTGGGCAAGCAGCTGGGACTGGGAGGGAGATCCAGAGACAGCCGAGGTAGCAGCAGCTGGCCGGGGGGAGGGAATTGAAGAAAAAGAAAATGATATTATTCGATTCTGCTTTGAATCACAGTTGTCAGAAATACTCGACACCCCTCTTTAATTTGCTACGTAGGACGTACGCACGCCTGGCCTGTTATTAATTAGGCATTTTTACACAAGAGTAAATAAACTTCCTCCTTACCCATGTATATATGTACAATGTACGTATGGATATAAAATCGATGTACATGAATGGTGCAGCAGTAAGTGTATGGATATCAGTATAGTTGCAACAATACTAGCTAGCATAATAACTATATATATACGTACATAGATTGATATAAATGACAACTATATATATGTGAACGTACATATACGTACGTAGACACGACAACTGCATGTATACATATGTATGTGAAAAGTACGTACGATCGAGCTAGCTAGTTTCAGAGTAATGCTGTCACAGAGACGTACACAGGGCCTGGATTAATGTAACCCACGCCGGATGTAGCTGTATATCCGATCCGTATGTTGGTAGAAAGGGGGTTGGTCTGGAAAGGCATACAAAGCATTGAAATGCCTTAACATGCATGCATGCATGCTTCTGGCTCTGGGCATCTGCATCAGATCAAAACCCTGAAGATTGTGTCTCTTGCTCTCCCCACACGCACCTTTGCTTCTGTGTTAATCTGGTCAATACTACTGTATCCATTGGTCAATAATATCAATTCTTTTGAGCTGAAGTAATCGATCTGTACCGTTTGTCAACAATATCAATTCTTTTGAGCTAAAAATAAAGACCTGCTGCCTGCATATATATTTTTCAGATGTACGTAAAAGGTTGTATTGACTATACAGTAAAAAGTAACAACAAGATCGAGCGTGATCGAATCCTCAGGCTTTAATTTTGTCCCAACGTATATCTACTTGTGTATGGACGATCACTTTACCATTTCTGGTACGTTGAACCAACAGAGGGCAAATAAAGCGGGAGTGGGTTATTGGGGGTATCCTAGTCGAGGACTCGAGGAGCTAAATAAGCCCCTCCTTATTGGGAGCTGAGACTCTGAGAGAGAGCTAGAGCCTGAACCACTGTGCAATATCATAACGTCAACCAAAATAATCCTCCTTTTCTATGCAAGCTTCCTTTGCTTTAGCGTTTAGCTTTTAGGACTTGTACCATTTGTCCCTTTGCTCCATTGGTGTCTATCTATTTTCTTATACGGTTTTTAATTGACCGGTAATTAAACATTCTTAATCTGCTTAACCCAAGAAGAAATACATTCTTAATGTATTAACCACTCTTAATTAAGCTAGCTAGCTTCACTGTAAACTCTAACTAGCTATTAGCCATTGTTGAAGAGCTACGAACCAAACGTGAGCAAGACTAATAGCTTGATTAATAGTAGTCTTTGGCTCTTTGCATTGGAATAGCAATAATGGACAATCTTCCCGTTGTGAGGCTAGGGTATTTATTTTGGAAACTGAGATGTGAGATTAGGGATAGTGAGGTGGGAGAAGATAGAAGCACAGAACATGTCAACATGCACGTCGTGGTGATCGAAAAGCCGGTGACTCTCACATGATGCTGGGCAAATGAGTATTTTTCCGTATTTCAAATACTAATTATCACTGTTTCTCATAATCTGTTAGGGTTATCCCAAACTTCTAAACATCAAGGAACTAAGAAACGAAACGAATTATACACATCAAGGTGCACTTGCATCATTAATGTGCAAGTCCTCAAATCACCGTATACGAAGATCCAATGAAGACAAGAGACTCTAAATTTTTTTTTTCATTTTTTTTTTGATCGATCAAATTAAACGCTCATAATAAGTGTACCTCTTATTCGACCTTATATCTTCACCTCTTGTGTTGGAAATACTTAAGACTACTTTTTTAGGTTTCAATTATGTTAACGGTATTAGAATACATGCATGATAATACGACGTGAATAACCGAATCAAAATATTACATATTAGTTACTCGGTTAACTTGTATCTTGGTACGTAGAAGAATTTTCGATAAAACATAAGGTGATAGATAAATTAATGTTTATATGTTTTGGAAATATAGCTAGGCTGGTATGGTGTTCTGTTTCTAAAAACTATTAATTGGTAAGGCAATATTCACCAACACATATTGTAAATTAAATAAAAAAGAAGATACCGGGCGGCGGACAAGCATTACTCTCGGAAGGGAGACACCGTCAAGTTCAGCTATTGTGTATATAATGTAGGAAATGATTGGGAATTATAAGCGCGCGGCGAATTAATATACGTACTGCTGCATGTAGGTTATTGAAGAAGGTAGAACATTATTAATTAGCGGATAATATTAAGGAGTGTATACAAATTATTCACAGCAGTAAGTAGTGATACGTTATACAGGGGTCCCCGGAGGAGCGGCATGAACACAGAAAATAAGTGCGGAAAAATTAGGTCAGCTAGTAATTGAAGCTAGCTGCAACGTACTGTGTAAGTTGGCCAAACATTTTCTGAGCTTCTGTGATACCCAGCAGAGAGCTTAATCAATGGAGGAGGAAGAAGGTGATGATGAATTGGTGATGATGATGTATGTCGATCGTCGTCGAGAGCAAAATCTGACGCAATATTTAATTGGCATCTGGCTTGCCTTTGGTATAAAATTACTGCTAATATAAACATGCGACTTTTGAGAGCTAATTAATAAGCTTTAGCTCCTTGAGCCGTTAAAGCAAAAGACATGACGGCATTTCTCAGCCTTTGTTGCTCGCCCATGACGTTAGCGCGACGTTGACTGCTTTTTCTTCCCTTGTTTCCTCACCTACTGTTTGTCGTTTTTCACTTTCATCGATATGCTTTCTGCCTAACCTTATAGTATTGTTACTGTTAATTTCGTTTTAATTAAACCAAATTAAACAGTTTCTGGTATTAGGGGGCTTCAAATATCAATGCCCCTGTTTCTGTTACTGTTTAGGAACTTGAGCTAAGCTGTTAGTTTGTGTTAGTCTTTGAGCACAAAAATGAATATCCAAAAACTATAACTAACATTTGTTTGGTTGTTCTCTCATAGTTTTGTATATAGGGTGGTACCGATCTTGGTATTGGGATCTGTCGGTGGTTCTGTCTCAGTCTCACCTTATTCATGCCTAAGCCAGCTGCATCAGAATTATTGTTCATGGTACACAGGGGGTATGTCTGTCTTCCTCTACTCTTTTGTCTCGCTTCTTCATTGGCCACCAAGCTTACTTATTACCTCTTTTGTCTCGCTTCTTCATTGGCCTAGGGTTTGTCTGTCTTCCTTGTTCGCTTCTTCAGTGGCCTTACTTTGATACCTTCAGTCTACATGGATTTTGCTTAATCTGTTATAGACCCTGAAACTGAAAACATAGATAATAATCATTTATACATTAATCTGCTCACAGAGTTTAGCAAATTAATCAACCTTGTCTATGGTCGTTAAATATCAAGTTTTGAGTTTAACGTAATGTTTGTCTTTTGCATGTGTCTTTGCTTACCACCACAGAGGGTTGAATTAGAGGATCGGAGAGACGGTGGTAGTGCCTACCATGGAAGTCGATCGAATTATATGCCAATTCATGTCTAACAAAACCTTGTCCATTTGTTTTAAACATGTATTCCATCAATTCGTGTCGATTACACTATATGTTTCTGGAACTAACATAACTTGAAAATCTCATTTGAATTAGTGTATATGATTTCGTCACTTGATTTTATACAAAATTTCTTGCTATAGCACAACACGGTTTTTTTTGGTCAAAATTGAATTTTTTTAATTTTTTTAACAAATTTTTTGTATTATCAAATCATGGCAGCTTTGAAGTATTTCTCGAACTGATGGAGCTTGAGAATCTCATTCGGATCAGTATATACGATGTTTGCTTGATTTGAGCAAAATCCATTGTTATTGCACATGTACAGTTTTTTTTTTGTAAAAATTGGTGGTTCTTATTTTTTAACCAATTTTTTATTATTATCAAATCATGACTTTGAATTATTTCTCAAACCGACAGAATTCGAGAATCTCATTCGGATTAGTGCTGTTAGTGATGAAAATTTTCATCACTAACAATTGTACGATGTTCGTTTGATTTGAGCAAAATCTCTTGCTATAGCACATGTACGGTTTTTTTAGGTGAAAATTAAAGGTTCTTATTTTTTAACCAAATTTTATTTATAATTAAATCAAGACTTTAAAATACTTTTCGAACTGACGAAACTCAAAAATCTCGTTCGGATTAGGAGATAGTTGTTGTTTACGCCTAAATTAACATTTTTACAAGACAATAACTGTCTACGTAAATGTTAATTAAATTCTTGGTCTATAGCAGCCGGCGAGCCTAAGTTCCTTTAAAGTTTACAAATACTGGCCCACTAGCAAGACCACGCGAGATAGATTACAAGGAATACCCGCGGAATGGCTCCGCGCGAACTAAACGATCTCGCGCGCTTGGACTTCAAACAAAGACATATAGCTCGCACGGACTAAAGGATCTCGCGCGCTACAAGACAAAAAAAAGCTCGCACGCGAAATGATTTCGCGTGGAGTAGGGATCTCGCGTGCTTCATATAGTCCGCGCGAGATGATTTTGGCGTAGGCGAGGCGAAATATGTCTAGACGAGCTAGCGAACTGCTTCGCGAGTCTGCGTGATGGACTTCGCGAGGTAGACACGTGCAACTGCCTTTAACCGTTTCTGACTTTTTACAGTCTTTGACACGCTTTGGGCCAATTCCCGTGACCCTTAAACATTAAAAATCCTTCTTTTGGCCCGCGAGCTACTATAGCCTGCGAGGTGGAGTTGGACTATAGAGTCCGCGGTTCGCACGAGTTAGTCTTCTACATGGACTGTAGCATTCCGCGGGATAAGACTGTTCCTAATTTCAGTCTGCATGGGACTCTACAGTTGAGAGACGCGCCAAAAGCAGTGTCCTATTCTAAATGAACTATGCGAATTAGACATGTGTCACATGCAGATTGGTCTGCATGGGATGAACAGTTCTTTTGTGCTTCACGTTGCAGTCTAACACGTCTCTCCTATCTCTTTCGCGGCAGACTCTCTTTCTCCCACTATATAAAGAAGCTCCACGGCTTACAGACCTCTCTCTACACACAATTACTCAAATATAATACAAAACTCTTCAACCTAGTTGAAACCTCTCGACCTTGTCGAAATCTCCAGCGCTCCCAGGAGCCGATCCCTCTTCGAAGCCTCTTCGAAACCCAATTCTAAGCGCCCCGCCGCCTAGAATTCTTCAGAGCTCTCCAGAACTCGCCCCGTTTCCTCGAAAACATCCCTATAGTTGCTCTGCTCACCCCGCCGTGAGTATCGACCGCTTGTGCCGTAAATTCCTCGTCCGCGAGGTGGCACGCCCGCAACTTCATCCTCTTTGGATCGTTATTTACCTCGGCTCCGCACGCTGAGGATCGTGGCCAAAACAGTTGTATTCAATTGTTGCTTGATTTCATTTCTGTTCCAAGTTAAGTTAGGAGTTGAGATTGTGATTGATGCCTTGATCTATGAGAGTGATGAGATATTCAAGTCTGGAAGGAATTACAGACTACGCATTTCCAAGCCATCATGTGAAGAGACAACCAGGACAAGGAGGTACCGCGAGGCGTGCGTTTGAATTTACAAAGCTAATGTCTCCTTATCCGATGGGATTTAGCCAATACATGTGGATGTAGTCCTTTTATTGGTTAAGAAATCATTACCAAATATGGCTAAGAAATGGAAGAGGCTGATCAGTTTGACCGGACGGTCGAGGTTGGCCTACTACCATGATTCCAAATATATCCAGGTGTTCCCATTTCCACATAGAAAAGCAAGGAAGATGAGACAGTCGACTAGACGTTAGACAATGGTGGCTCTCTTTCCGTTTCCGCCAGTCTACTTCGGATTTTCGAGCAAACATGGTCTCTCCACCGCCACCAACGTCCCATATACTTGATAAAATTTCTATAACAACAAAATATCACTTCTATTTAATGAAATCAATCACAGATGGAATATAGGTCCACAAGAAACTACAGCAGCTCTTGTTTAGTTAGGTTTTCTGTCTAAACTCACATCTATCTCAGGCATTATTATCCTATTCTCCGGTCAACAGGCAAAGGAGCTTCTAAATCCACAAATTAATGACTTTAGAAAATACAAATTACAGACGTTTACTATGTGCAAATCTAATTAGCTAGCTACGTAATCAGAAGCACACAAGCAATCAAGTTCCCTCCCCAGGAAGAAAATGGAAACCTTCAAAAACTTTGTAACACCCAAGTGCTTATCTACTTCAGCAAGAGCCCTCCTTCCTTCAGAAACTGAGAATTTCATTGCCTAGACATTGGTGCCAATTGCATGGATGATTGTTGGCTGTAGAATTTACCATCTGATCCTTGGAAACTCTGATAAGGATTTGCCGGTGCCATCAAAGGTTGAAGACCATTCACTTGAGCTCCTCCTACTGGTGTATAACCAGGCACTGCTGATGTCTGCGGCTGGGCTATGCTATAAGTAAAAGATACAGATGTTGTTGGTCCAGGAGCCTGCAAATACTGGGATACTGGGTACTGTGATACTGGTGGTAACGGTGGCAATGGTGGAGGAAATGATGGGGGAGGTGGCGGCTCGGTAGGAGTATATTGTTGGCTGGGGGCAGACACATTGAGCTGGAATGATTCAGAATGTGAGAAGGGAGAAGATGCAGATGGGTTAGGACTCCGGGGAACATAAGATGACAATTGGTCGTCACTATTGAGTTTAAGTCTCTTTTCAGATGGATAATCACCAGAAGACCCTTTAACTGAATTGCTGATAACACCCTCTGACGCCAGAGAGGAGAGGACATAAGAGAGCATCTGGGCTGAGTCTGTTGATGCGGTTAGCTTTGCTGCCACTGCAGCAGCTGCAGACCTGCGAGGATCTTCCTCCACCTGACCAGATTTTTCAGCAAAAGGGACCTGCTGTGTGTACATTACGGGAGCTGATTGCTCTCTACCCACCGCCATAAAGATGTGAGGTGCTGCAGAGGTATGAGCTTCTTTTGAGCTCTGATCTATTGGCTGCAAATTATTGCTGCTACTCATTAACTGACGGCAGAAAGTACTGGCCTGTTCTGACTGTGACTGTGCCGCCTGGAAAACAATACATACAGTGTACCCACTTAGCAATGCAATGTAAACATACATGGCAAACTAACCTAAGGTCTTTATTTGCTAAAAATATGATACTTTACAGACAAATTCAATCTGATGGCTATTAGTTTAAAAAATATCCACATAGTTACGTTACTTTTACACAAGTAGATTGACAAGCATTACACACCTGAAGTTGGTTTCGGAGTTGATCCAACTTGAATTCCTGATGACAAAACTATGTCAGCTCACAAAACAGTTAATGGCAATTTTAAGGTCTTCAACGTGACAAGAGCCAGTAGACTAACCTGCTCTTGAAGAGCCTCTTTCAGATGAGACACAAGAGTAGCTCTCGATGATTCCACTGCAGTTAGTTGATCAATACAGTCCCTCAGAATAGCATGCTGCCCATGCACTTCCTCTGCAAATGCAACTCCTTGAAATTGCCCTAGTCGAAACAGGAAATTAGAACAACAAACTTCCAGCAGAAGATGCCAATTCAAGTACAGTTGTATTAATTATTATACAAGACAAACAACTTTTAAAAAAAAGAAAAAAGGAAAACAAATCCAAAAGATAGTTAAATCACACCATACATAGACTAAATTATGAACTTGACTTGTTTGTATTTGTGATTTGAACATACAATCCCCCTCTTTATAGAAGTGCAGATTTAGACTTTTTAAAATAGCATACAAGTGATAAAAACATTTCTAATTGTAGGATGTTTCGCATTGAGACATCACGCATCCGTGTTGCTCCAGCTACAATCTATATGACTATATGATCAATTATGCTTAAGTTTGTAACCACAAAACATGCTGTGACAATAAAACATATGAAAAAACAACAAAAATCAACCTACGTATCTATACACAACAGCCTATACCATACATGGAAAGTGAGAAAATAACCATGATATGAAAATTTTTCATTGGTTGCAAACGGGTGTTCCAAACCACTAAATACCAAAACTTCCACTTCTTAGTTCAAATTCCAAAATAAAACTCATCTCCAGATTCACCACAAGCTCTCTGATCCCCAGTACCCCCACCCCAAACATGTCTTCCAGATAGCTGTCCCAGTTTTCAATATACCATAATTGTTCATATATGTTCCTGGCAAGTAGCAAGCTTTGCAAACATAATACTACACACACTTCAAGTACATGCCATTAAGTTTTTTATTGGCCACTATTATGTCAGTTCACCTACTACTCCAGCTCTTTCCTCCCAAGATTGCACCCCAAAAAAGTCAATCTCATTGATTTTCTCTTTCCCCTCTTCGAATAAGTTTAGAGAAGGTATGTTTGCTATTGCATTGTTTCATATTACTAAATACTGTATAACCCGATTGAGTGAAACTAACTAATTACAGTTTTACTTTCCACTTAATGCGCAATAATTAATCAAAAACACAGATGCACAAACATAAATCTACAAATTCTAAAAGTTTCTCATGAAGATACAGGGGTGGAAAATACCTGAATTGAAATCACCAGCAACTTCCTTGTCTGCTTTCTCAAGACAGTTGATAGCATTCTTACATTTTCTCAAGATAGTGTCTTCATCCGTCTGGCCACAAATAGCTTGGTAATCGGAAACTATCTTGTCCAATGAAGTTCCAGCAGGCTGTTATACGAAAAATTAGAGATCAAATAAAAAACTGCAGCAAAATGCTTAACCAAAGAAACAAGTGTGCAATCTAAATTACCGATCTAACCACCAAATGCTTCCCATTTCTATTATTATTTTCCACCTGCTTTCCTACAAATTCTTCCTTTAGAATTTGGCCACGAGAACCAAACACTTTTCTTTCTTCCCAAATATTAATCTACAAGAGAAAATACAACAACATCAGCATATCCTCATTCTGAATTTTTGAAGTAAAATGGAGTGAAGACGAAAAGTCTAAACAAAAAAAAAACATATTTTCTACATCATTAAATTCTATTTTGCTCAAGCCTTCCATCAAGTGGTTTAAGATAAACAGTTTGCACAGTGATGTACCAGTCGTTGTGCTGCATTTTTTCCAAATTCATCTCCACTCTGAATTACATCACGAAGAGCATCTGGAAGAACCTTCCAGAACTCACCAACAAACTCTGCACCTTTTCGCCTACTGTTCTGTAAAATATCATTTGCAAGATACAGAAAAGCCAATCTTTGTTCGCGAGGAGAAGAATGAAATTGCCTGGCCCAAGTTTCAACAACTTGCCTTGCTTTATTCATATGGAAAATGCACCAATGTGACAAAGCTTAATTTGAATTAAGGAAACCCACCAATTGAAGCCACAAAGTAACTGACACCAAAACTAACAACAATCATTGCAACATATGTGAAAAGAATCAGAAATGCAAAAGCTCAAGTTGGGAAACAAGAATTGCTAGTTTTGAAAATATCAACAGAGAAATCAACTAAAATACAGAGTAACAGCTAAAGAAACTCAAAACCAGACTAGGAAAATTTATTGAAATTGTTGATTGCTAATGGTTTGAAAAACTCCCTTTAACAATCCTCATGGGAACACGAAAATTCCAAAGTTACAAAGGAGATTTCAAAAAACAAAAGGGTGATAGTTTGTTCCGCGAGACCCTGACACACTAGTTAAGTCAGAATAAGCAGAATATATCTAAATTTAAACCTATAAAATAAAAGGCTAAAGTAGACAATGCTTTGCATATGATTCATCAGAAGGATACTCTCTATGCTCGCTTGCGAGCTGTTGAGCTTGGCTAGCTTCTCCACTAAAATCTGAGGATTGAATGCGCTTCCCATGACTCCAGCAAGAGTTGGCCTAGCTAATGATTGCAGTTCAGAGCTTTACAATGAGAAACCTTCATCAAACAGCAAAACAATTAATTTCTACCTGTGGTAAGATGAAGAGGAACAATACAGTAAAGTTTAGCATCACTTGAACTAATAAACTATGTATCTGGAATTGGATCTTACATGCCTTTAAAAAGCCTAGAAGATATGACACCTAAGAACATTATGCAAAGACAAGAAAACACAATATTTTCGTTCTAAGTGATATTTAAGTACCAAAGTGTCAAAATTTGGAACGCAAATTTCCAGTCAATTTGCAGACGTCTCTCCACACGACCACACATAAACCACCCAAAAATTTCCTGAATTTAATCCCGTTTGCAGACCTGATAGATTATCCACTGTCATTCTACACTCCAAGAACAATGTCATTGAAACGCCTTCAACTATGCAAAGTTTTGTAGGGCCAAAGACTAAGCAAACCCAATTCACAGACTTCTAAAATTTTCAAAACCAACGCGCAACCTACAAACCTCAACTGTTTCAATTGTTTATAGCAGTTTCCGTCTCATGAATTTAAACATACTGAATGTAATACTCTAATAAAGGTAATAAAACAATCAATCCCAAACTACCTGGACATAGTAAGCCATAACAGCTATTCGAATTTGAAGCAGACAAAATTTTCAGATAACAAAACAAAGAGAGAGTTAAAATTAAGAGAAACAGAAAACAGAAGCAGTAAGAATTAGAAGCCCTAAAGCTGTTGAGGGGTGACCTCACCTGTTGTGGTAGCTCGCAGGAGGACTTGTACCATGGAATCAATGTTGGGTGTCTTGAAAGTAGGGTTTGGTACCAAATTGAGTTCGGGGTCGGACTCGGATTCTCTCCCAAACCACGGAGACAAAAGACAAAAGCTTCCGAGTCTAACGGGGTTGTTCCTTTGAGTCAGGGCTTCTCCGCTAATTGGCTTTAGATATTACAAGAGCGGTCGGTGTTCAAATTCCTAAATTACCCTTTTCAAGTTTGGGGGTTCTTTAGCCATGTTCCGTGAGAGAGGTCCCTCCTATATTACACAAGTCCATCAAATTCAGTCCAATTACTTTGGACTGTACCAACTGGAGTTTGTCTTAGGTTCAAAGTGCATGTAGACTGTAGAGCATTCTTCAAGTATATGTTTCTTCCAAACGTGAAACATGGCGCCATGAGTACTGTGACAATGCCATTCTGGAGCCTCTAAGAGATTGATTGAGTAAACCGTGTGATTTCGATTAATTTAAAACGGAGAAGTAGTGTATGCCAAGTTCGGTTTCCTATATCGTCTAGGAACATTTTGATAGCTCTAACATTGATAGTTTGAATCTGTTTTATTTTTGTAATGGACAAAACATAAGTAGACAGAACAAATACCAGGGTAATGGACAAAACATACGTAGACAGAACAAATACCAGGACTATTATTTTAAGCACCCACGAAGAACAATCATTAATTTCAAGGACATAACAGTAGTCCATGAGAAACAATCACGTTACAAGTAGGAGTGAATCACGAAAATTAATAGCTTACATAGGGGAAAAAAAAAACAAGACACTTGTTGCTGCTGATCTAGATATTCATCAATTCTTGAAAGACATCCATGGCAGAAGCTGGAAGACCCAAAAGCACGTTTATGTTTTTCTTCTCTGTCCCATTGGACAGGAATAAGACCACCTCCTTCTCCGGCAAAGCCACTGGGCCTGAGAGTATAGACTCTCCCCAACCAAAGTCAGTGGTGTAAAACGAAAGTCGAGACCAAGTTGTGATCAAAAGAGTGGATGCCAGAGAAGGCCTAGCTCTCGTCGTTTCGAAATAGTCTATGGCTGATCTCATGTAACCGTCAGTGACCATCTTGATGGCATCTTGAACAAGCCCGACCGCATGTGACAGTGGCTTTTCCAGCAGCTCACCTGCTTCACAGATTGAATTTGTTAACACAATGCCATTCCCAAAGTATCCTTTTGGGAGTGGTGGGCTGAACTTGGGCCTCCCATCAACAGCAAACAAGAGTTTGATCTGTTTTTCAGGTAAGAGTCTGAGTGCTCTAGTTCGAGCTTTCCACACAAATGCCGAGAGGGCTTCAAATGTAGAGCACTTGTCAAGAGCGCCATCTTCCCTGGCTTTAGCTTTCAGCTTTTCGAGCTTCTCAGTGTCAAAACAGAAGGACCTATACAGCATCTTGTCCTCATTAACTTCAGAAGAGTTACAGCTAGAATTGCCATCAATAAGCTCGGAGAATTCTTGGTGCAGGTGATCTATCTTAGGTGGGTTTCGTGCTTTGAGTATGCTTCTGTCTAAAAATGGAGCAACTTGTAATGGCAAACCTCTCGCAGTTTGTCCCCATGAGTTCACAAACTCCATAGCCCCAATGCCATCAAACATACAGTGGTTCATGCACAGGCCAAGAGAAAACCCTCCACATTTGAATTTTGTCACCTAAAATGTCATAAGAAATAAGTTACCAAGTTTTGTATTTTGGTGAATAGTAATGATCCAGTGTGTTGAGGTAGAGGGTTGCATACCTGGGCCACAAGAGGAGGCACTTCTAGTATGTTCTTGGCCCCAGGAATGTCATAGACCAACTTTCCAAGAGTCTCTGGATCAGGCTTTGTTATGTCTCCAATATCTTCTATTGTACAATCTGCTTCTGCCTCCACGAAAACAGCTCCTTCTCCCGTACAATCTACAATGAGCTTTCCTTCCGAGCTGATTGCGAGGCGTCCAGCAAGTGGATAATAGCGGACAAGAACCTTTTTGAGAGCATCCTTGATCACTTCCCCTGCCTCGCTATTATCTTTCTCATCTGACTTGAAGCAATATATAGTTTGAACAATGACCGCAATGTTTTGGTCGAGGTTGGAGAGGAAGTACAAACCCTTGTCTGTCTCTACTGCAGGGGAAACCAGAGTTGGCTCCCCTTGCTTCACTCTGAGTTGGAACACATTCCTGTTGGAGTTGTTCATTGAAGCAGACTCACCAGCTTCCACAACCTGAACCACAATGTAAACAAAGTTGAGAACAAAAGGCAAGATTGGTAAGAATCAGAAGCTCGATGGATAAGTGGAATGAAAAAAAATGCAATATGTTTGACTTATGAATATTAACACGCATGTTTTGCTTTTGAGAAAACAAACCATGTTTGCAAGCAGAAGAAGACGGTTCTCAAAATAACTGAAGGGAATGCTTAGATCTCAATTAAGAAGCTGTAATATAGAAAAGTGAATGGCTGGGACCTCCTTATAATGTAGATGTGTTACTTATCTGAGAAGATTAATATAATGTGAAAGAGATTGGTAGTTGTGTCTGATATCTGAAATCAGATAGCTCATATGTGACAAATGATTTTGGGTAATATGGAGTTGCAGATTCTTGTATTGGGGTGGTGTTTATCGGGCACAGTCTTCCGTTACTTGTAACTTATTAGTATATTACTGAAAATGGGTGGGAGTAGGTTACTGGTACTCTGACCTAACCTACCAGACTGAGAATCCATTATGGGTGAGGTTGGCCTCCAAAACTTGCTTACTTGGTCTAACAAGATATAACCATGATTCAATGATTCATATACTGATGAATACGGAAACGCCAATTTCTGGTAATCATCTAGGTCTAGAAAGTGATAAAGAAAAGAGTGAAAACAGAGCGAACTTTGTCTCGTTAAGTGTTAGGTTGAACATAAACGGATACAGTCACTGTCTCACTGACATGCATGAAGGTGACATATATAAAGGAAGTCAGTTTATATTTATATTTATATTTTATGCTTAAACTAGCTTACTTTTAATGACAGATGAGCTGTTAAGTTGATCCATTTACAAATTTTCTCAGTTTCTCTGTACCAAATTCATCTGCATAAAGGAAGATGCTTCTACAGTAGATATAAAGCCAATAGGTGAACTGCTGTGACCACGTCTTAATTGCATGTATTTGGAGTAAAAGTACCTGCAATCTTAAATTTGCTTTGCACATAAGAAGAAACTAGAAACTCTGATATGCTCAGAATTCAAAATACAGAAAGAATGTTAACTGCATGGAAATTTCACGTTTGAATCACTTAATTTATAACACTGTAAATGTGCACGCAAGTTGTTACATAGAAAAAGCTTGGAACACACAATGGCAAACCAGAAACAAAAATTATAAAATACGGAATAAATTCTACATTTTTTGTTTGTTCTATATTCCAGCCATCAAGATACAACTCCTAATGCTTTTTGCTGATTCTTATCACACAAACACCATTAGTTTCTACATTCTTATGCTCTATTTCCAGCCATGCGGAACTACTCAGAGCACCATTTGACATGACAATGTCCTGCTCTCTCATTGTTTTGCTTGTCAATAGTCCAACTACTGAAAACAACTCAGTGGGTGGCAAACTGACCTTGAAAAGTCATGCCGGACCACACTTGCTAAGACAAGCAACTCCTTCTTCTAGATAATCCTCTCTTGTAATCCAAAACTCGGGAGCATCCTGCATGTAGTAACCACCCCATTGAAAGTTTCTTAGATGACATCATATACAAACCTACCCTGTGCTAAAGAGAACAAGCAATGACATGTACCTTCATAATTCCAGCAAGGACTGCACCACCTAGATACACCATGTGCTTTCTTCGCGGAGGATCTTCGATTCTTAATCGTAACTTCTGTTGATCGAAGGATTAGAGCATGAGGAATACAATATTTGAGCATAACTTTTATTGTCAGATTCAACTTCTTGATATTTTCTCTAATTATTGTCTTTTTTTCATTTTTAAATTATGATTGTGCACCAAGCTATACCACTGACAACCTCACCGCACTTTTTAAAGGAGGCTAAGCAAAGTTATTTCAGTACAACTTCAATATCAAACTTTTTCATATTTCTTCAAAGCTCTGGTTGTCCCCTTTCAAGTCTATTAGACACAAAACACATAATACCTTCAATCCATCTTTGTTACCCTTCAAAACAACGTCAAGGTAACGATCCAGAATTTCTTTCTCCAAACTGAAGAAACACCAAAAGGTAGTATCAGAACTTAATCAATATCTAATTCACATTTCTGTTTCAATTTAGGAAAAACAAAAGTGTGCAAGAATGATAAAGAGTTCACTTGGTTTAATCTTCAAAAATTGATCATGGAACTCATATACTTGAGATTCTGAGAATCCAGATATGAGTTATATTCACGTATGCATTTGATGAGAGAGTGAGAATGCAGATGGGTTCATATTACCGAGGAACTGATGTTTTATATACTTGATACATATGTAAGAAAACAGTAATAAATGACCAAGGCTAGGACCAAAGTATGGTTTAGATTTCATCCTACTATATCAAACATACAGAAATTTGATATACACATGAATATTGCTTGACAAAAACTACATATAAGAAGTCATGCAAAGAAGACTTAAGATTTTACCGACTGGGTAATCCAGGATACATCGTGCTGCCTCCACTTAAAACTATATGCTGGTAAAGCTGCAACAACAAATTGCACTTGCACTTTAAAAATCAATCAATTGTAAGTTTAAGGTACACAAAGTTTGCATACTTGAGATATATTTATTTAGAACTGAATCAACTGATAGACAAATTGCAAATCTCATTGAACAAATACAGAATTGATCCATGCTGATTTGTAATGCAATTTCTATTAGTACCATCATCCTATTGTCGATATCCATTTCCTGAATGCAGCGGAACACCATGTCAGCCATCCCATCACCTTCAACATCTATAAGTTCCTGTACAATGAGAATATTTGTGAAATTGAAAACCTCCAAACTCGTCAAATTGCAGCTACTAGTATCACTCTGAAGAGATGATAACTATTGTTAGTTGTGAACAATTACTAGAAGACATATAATTGACTAGAGAAGAATTTAAATTAAACAATATGCAGAAAAGAGGACATGAAGACTGGAAAATTACAGGCGTGAAAAGAGCCTCAGGAGCCTGGAACCTTTCAGTGCCGACTTTGATCACCCTTCCATCAGGCAGCTGATCATACCAACATATATCAGTGAATTCAGATCAATAAGTTGGTCAAAACTATAACTACTCAAAACCAAACAACAAAGTGACCAACTAAAACATAAATTAATGACCAATTATTATTCAGAAAGTACATTTATCAATGCCAAGTTGCAAACTAAGAAGAATTACTGGCATTCTTTAGAGAAAGATAAATTTATATTTATTTAAAAAAATTGCCACTACAGTCGATTAATGTTTTGAAGAATAGCCACTGCACTCTAATCATGTTTTAAAAAACCGCCATGTTTTTGGTGGTGAATGTTTGAACACTAATGAGAAACCAAAGAGAATTCAACTTACAGTGTAATTATTTACAAGTATGGTTGTCTCCAGTCCCAATTGATACTCCCTTTTGTAATCATAACTGCACCAAATGGAACATATGATGATTACTGTAATCAATAAGTTCCATAAGATTAAAATACGGCATAAGACTTGTTTACCTAATATAGCAGAGCTTCTCTTTGATTTCTCTAACACTCTCAAAGTCCGCCGTCCTATTCATCGCATACCTAAAACACAGTACAATTTTTCAGATCAATTTAGTTTCTCTACATAACCAAAAAGTAGATCAAACAATATTGATGTTACTATGTTACGAGTAGTTGCTTCTCACCCCCTCCGTGAGAGCAAATCAACAAGATAGGATGTTATGTGCCGGCCAGCTACATTCATTCGCTTTGTAAGATGAGGAAATGAGTAGCCATCAACAACCGGAACCTGGGGTGTTGAAGCTAAAATAATTTAGATATAGTATAGATTTGGGGCCAATGGTTTACTAAATGATCTATTTGTTTGCACTTTTTGAGGAGTAATCAACTTAAAATATGTACTTAAAAAGTGGTACACTACAAAAACTGATCCAGAAACTCCTAATTCGTAATGTCAAAGTTGGTATTCAGGTATTACCACATGAGTAACTCCATCACCAGAGTCAATAACCAATCCTGTCAGCAAACCTGCAGAAAAGAAGAAATGCTGAAGCACATGTCAAAAAGGATAGTTTAGACACATCATCCTGTTAGCAAGTAAAACTAAGCGCTTCCACTTTTCTTAGGTATCCACAGAGCTCAAAGTGCAGCATTTGAAAAGACATGCCTTTTTATATGAATAAATATAGGGCGACAAATGAATTGGGCTAAGAACAGCAATACAAACATTTAACATTTACTCATCTCTATAAGCACCTTGAGCATACAGTGTCAGAACAGCTTGAATTTGAATGAAAACGCCAGCAAAATTGTACTTCTCAAACATGGTCTCGATCTGAAACATAGAATCAAGCCAAATCATGAGAGGCCAACAATAATAATTCAATACATTGCACACATAAATTAACCAAACTAAGCTACTGCGTGACGAAAAAGAAATTGCAAAACAGACCATCTTTTCGCGGTTCTTTGAGGGATTGAGAGGAGGGTCTGTGAGTAGTATATGGCATTCAGTAGGATCTATCTGTTGACAAACAATACCAATCAGAGTTAACAACCATCAAATCGAAACTATAAGATTTAAGATTGCCAAAAACAACAAAAGGCAGCAAGAAGTATACTTTGAGCTCACTGTAGAATGCATGGTCCCAGACATGTCCCATATCATCCCAGTTCTGCACAATGCCATTGTTAACCGGATAGTTTATCTCCAATTGGTGTCGAAACTCCGCGCAAGCTTCACCAACAATAATATCCTACACCAATTCATGTAAACAAAAATCAATACATGATCTTTTCAGAGCCAACACACTAAATTTCCAACCTTTAAGTCAAAGAGTGGTGAAAGTTCAGACCTTTATTTCTTGTTCCATGAGTGATTCCTCATAGCGAAGCAATGGCCTTCCAACCACGCACGGGAACACCGATGTCGGGAAGTTCTCTCCAGCGAACCCACATTTCACGTACTGCAAATCAACCCAGAACACAGATTAATTCAGATCTAAAACAGAAGCCAGAAACCGAAACAGGATGAAGTAATTGTTCGGAAATGACGAGGATCAAAATCATGGGAGTTAGAAAGGGTAGAAGTAGTACTCCGGTGCCGTTGTCGCAGACGACAACTTTGCGGTTGTTCATGATCAGTTCAGAGCTCAAGTTTGTTGGTTTCTGCTGGTTTCGTCTACCACAATACTTCAACCAAACGCAGTGAGAAGAAACGCTTTATATTGTGGACCCCCGACCCGTCTAGCTCACTGGGCCTCAATCCGCCTAGCCCGCTTAAAAAAGATTTGCTTGTGTGCGCGTTAAATTTCAATCCGTTGAGGCCCACAAGACCTCAGACCGCCTAGCAGCCTCCCGTGTCCGCTAGCCTCCTGTTTTTTTTTAAATTAACTTTTATCTAAACTTTTAAATCTTATAGTATTTGGTAAATGAAAGAAAAACAGTTTTTTTTTTTTAAATTATAGGTCACTAACTAACAGCAGTTTTTAGAAATAACCTAAATGTTACTTTTAAAAACAGTTTCACCAAAAACACTATAAATTAATAAATTTTATTTTTACAGTACTTTTAAAACTGTTTTAATTCACAATTGATTATTTCTGCGGTACAACAACAACATGTTTTTTTTTAGGAGTAAATACTTGTGACACCCTATAGTTTACACCTAAAATCAGTTTTGTCCCTCACTTTTTTTTTAAACCGATATACCCCTATATTTTGAATTCTCGACTGATTTGCCCTTTTCTCAGCTGGTTATGACTGTGACATGCTCATTAACAGTCTAAATAACCCTTCACTCTTATCTCTTCTAGCATAGTAATAGGGGGCTTAGACCTTGCTCTTAAAACCCAACCATTGAAGCTCTCACAAGTATTGTTAATGAGCATGTCACAGTCATAACCAGCTGGGAAAAGAGTAAATCAGTCGAGAATTCAAAGTACAAGGGTTAGGGGTATATCAGTTTAAAAAAAAAGTGAGGGACAAAACTGATTTTAGGTGTAAACTACAGGGTGTCACAAGCATTTACTCCTTTTTTTTTAAGTCAAAGTAATACCAATTTAGTCTTAAATTTGGGCCTATTGTTTGTTACTGGGCTAGGCAGTCGCGTTTTTACGAACTAGAGGCCCAGCCCGCAAATAGACTGAATTTCCTAGTATAAAAACGAAAGACAAAGCCCGAGGTTTTCATTTAGGTCATTTAGGGTTTACGCCGTCCTCAGTCTCTCCCCAGCAAATTGAAGAGCGCAGCTGCCGCAAATGGTGAGCACCACCGCCGCCTCCTCTTGCTTTTTTATTCTTTTGCAACACCTCTAATTTTCCGTTCTGCTATCTCAATTTGTTTAACCTAATCGTTTCAGGGTCCAAAGAAAGGTGCCAAGCTCCCAGTCGCAGCTTCCAAGAAGAAGCCGGTAACTCACTCTCTGCTTCTCTATATGTTGTTTTGACTGTTTCAATTTTTTTCATTTGTAAGATTTGGTGGTTGTGGTTGTTATGTACTGATTGCGGTGGTGGGTTGGTTTGACAGGAGAAGGTGGTGAACCCACTCTTCGAGAAGCGTCCGAAGCAGTTCGGGATCGGAGGGGCATTGCCACCGAAGAGGGATCTGACCCGATTCGTCAAATGGCCCAAGGCTGTTCAGATTCAGAGGAAGAAGAGGATCCTCAAGCAGAGGCTCAAGGTCCCACCAGCTCTCAACCAGTTCACCAAGACCCTTGACAAGAACCTCGGTGCGTTCATCGGTCCATTCCTTTTGTCTGATCCTTGTGTTGATAGTTTTTCAGTTATTGTTCTGGGTAGAGTGCAACGTTCAATGCTTTTGCTAGATACTTAACAAGCTTTCTCTCTTGGTAGTTATTATCCAATGTTTGTTTGCTGTTTTATGCCCTTCTTAAAGTTGAAAGAGACTGTTAAACATGTTTATGTGAATTTGATGCAGTGGTTATAATCTTGAATGCATGTTCTATTTCACCTTGATTTTGTGGAGAGCAAGATTGATGTTGGTTTGACTTGTATGGGCTGGTCAATTTGATATATCAATGTTTTTTTTGCTTGCCTGTAGCTACAAGCCTGTTCAAGATGCTTCTGAAGTACAGGCCTGAAGACAAAGCAGAGAAGAAGGAGCGTCTTTTGAAAAGGGCCCAAGCAGAAACTGAAGGGAAAACTGTTCAAAACAAGAAGCCTATTGTTGTGAAGTATGGTCTCAACCATGTCACCTACCTGATTGAGCTGGTATTATTTTGTACCTTCTACTAATGTTGTATTTTCTTATAATTGATAATGCGTTTGAGTGACATATTCTATAAAATCTTTATCTGCAGAACAAGGCCCAACTTGTTGTGATCGCTCATGATGTTGATCCAATTGAGTTGGTTGTATGGCTCCCTGCTCTGTGCAGGAAGATGGAAATTCCTTACTGCATTGTCAAGGGCAAAGCACGCTTGGGAGCGGTAATTCTCCTCAAATTTATGTAATGTCTTTTTGTTCTATCTTTCCACGGCTACTTGAACTAATTTTTATAGTCTGTTTTGCCAGATTGTTCACAAGAAAACTGCTTCAGTTTTGTGCTTGACAACAGTCAAGAATGAAGATAAAATGGAGTTCAGCAAGGTCTTGGAGGCTATCAAGGTAGGTGTTTCTGTGAATTTGTTCTGATTACCTTCAATTGTCAGAATGAAAACAACATTTGTTGATTGCTTTGTGTAATCTGTTTGATTTTTCACTTGCAACGCAGGCCAACTTCAATGACAAGTATGAGGAATACAGGAAGAAGTGGGGTGGTGGCATCATGGGTTCCAAATCACAGGCCAAGACCAAGGCAAAGGAGAGGCTCCTTGCAAAAGAAGCTGCTCAAAGAATGACTTAATTTTGGTCATGGTGTATTGTGATTCACTTAAATTGTGCTTCTGAGTATCTACCTACTGGATTTCGTATTGTAGCAGAGATTTTGTTTCCTTTTATCAAATGCAAGCTTTGGTTATAAAAATTTGGTACTAAGACACACATGTCCAGAAATCTGCAACTGTTTTTGTTTGACTTAACGGACAAGTTTTTATGCCTTTGGTATACCATGAAGTGTTTTTCCATTTAGGCATGAATTCATTTTCTTCCCCTCTTTCTATGTTCGGTTCCACAATGTTGATAGCTCCTTTGTTTAAGGAGGTGCCATCTTAGCATAGTACATGAAATTTGAGGAGAAACTTGATGAGCCATGAGCCTTCTCAGATTTCTGTTAGCTAGTTTGTGAAGCTAGTTTAGTAGTTGACACTTGAAATATGGTATCATATGAAACAAAAGAACAACATAAAAAGAACAACATAATTCATCTTAGAGAGCGTATTCGGCGCACCCGGAAATTGAACGGCGAGATCACCGGTGAGACGCCGGGTGGGGCCGGGCACGGGTGAGTGAACGGTGAGATCACCCTGGTGCGTTGTATAATTTTCGTTCATCTTAAGGTAAAAGAAAAAACAAAAATAACCGAGGAAAAAAGTAAATAAAACTGAAAAAACGGAAAGGGAATAAATAGAAGGAGAAGAGATATCCGCAAGCTCTCGCCACAAAAACAAGACACACTCGCGCGTTGCCTTTCTCTCTTCTGATCATATACCCCAATAGCGATTCACCAACCCAAACCCTCTCTTTCCCCTACGACCTATATCCGCCAAACCCTAGAAATCCCTCCCCCTCTGGCTCTCCGCTTCGCCATTCTCGTAATCTGCAAGTCTCCGCTGCTTGCAGAGAGCTTGTTACGTTTTTGAATTCCTCATCAAAATTCCTGCAATTCGATTCGCTGTGATAATGGCCCACGGCAAACTCAGTCTCCCTCAAGATCTCCTCCCCTCGCCGGCGATCTTCTCCTCCACCTCCAAAGCAGGTTCGTCTTCGCCGCTTTCCCTCTAATCCGCATTGCCTTCGATTCATTCTTGTTATTCCCTTCTTCGGTAGATCTTTCTCTCTGTTCCAACCTGTCTCTGGTTCTCGTTGTTTCTATGCTTTTGATATTTTTGTTATTCCGGCCGGTTTTGAATTAGGGCTTAGATTGGATTCAGAGCTATCTGGATGTTGCTGTTGGTTTTTTCTTTTCTTTTCTTTTTCCGCTTTTGAATTGAAGATGGAATTTGGTTCTGTTACTCTGTTTTCTATTGAAGTAGGAGATTCAACTGTTTGGCTCACCGAGTCGTTGCTATGTGATTTGCACTCTTAATATTTAGAATTCTTTGATTTGAGTCGATGGTCTTGTGTCATCTTGAACTGCTGACTGTATTTTTCAAGTCATGGTATGTACTGTTTGTTTTCCAGTTATAGAGTCTGCTTTGTGATGAATTTGAGAATATATACATCTTTTTTGTTTTTGAACCATGCTAGATGAGGCCTCGGAAGGAAATGCTGGGGAGAAGGCTCTAACAGGGTCACTTGATGAGTCAAAAGGTGGCTTTTGCGCTTTTCTATGCTTGTAATGTTTTTCCAAATGCGAGAATGCTCACCTACTAGCTAGTAATATAATTTATTTCTAATAAATAGTGGGTGCCTGGCGTTTATGAATTTATTACGCGTTTAATTGCAGATCACCTAGCATCTGAGAGCACCATACCTTTGTCTCCTCAATGGCTGCATGCTAAGGCAGTTGATGCTAAGCCACTTGCAAGTGGAACATCAGGGGTATGTTCATTTTAACTAGAGCTTCTAGAAGTGCTTTTATTTGTAGTTTGGTATGCTATATTCAACAAGTACTTGAAATAGTAAGCCAGGCTATGCAGGTTTATACGGTGAGGGTGTGTGCATTAGACATTTGTTATAGTCGAAGGCGTTAGTTAGGCATTAATCATGTTACTAAGTTTTTTAAACTATTGACAATAAATTAACTGTTTAGGTAATAACTGGAAATTTGGTTTGCCAGTTCTGTCTATTTTCTGGGCATGTTTGAAATCATCTGTATGACCCAATGTTAGAGCGAAGATAATGTTGGTATATTATATCTTCCGTATGAAGAATTGGTTATAGATGATGGAAACGATTATAAATCTCTTTTTGCCTCAAGTTATTTTGTGATCTTCGGATAAAAATTGGCAGGAAATCCATGCACCAGGGTCTTTGTCTCATGGTAACTCTACCGATTCCAATACAAGAGACGTGTGGCGTTCAGATGGCTCTCGGGACAGAAAAGATTGGAGGAGGAATGCACCTGATTTAGATGTTAACCGTCGCTGGCGTGAGGAGGAGAGAGAAACTGGCTTACTTGGTAGGAGGGATCGCAAAAAAGAAGATCGCCGTGTAGGGGTCACTTCAACTAGGGATATTACTGAGAATAGAGCAGAGGATCACCGAGCAGGTGGCTCGTCTACTAGAGATGTTACTGAGAATAAAATTTTGTCTTCTGACCGCTGGCATGAATCGCGGAGAGACAATAAATGGTCATCAAGGTGGGGCCCTGAAGATAAAGACAAGGATTCTCGTATAGAGAAAACAGATCTTGAGAGAGAAGATGCTCATGTTGACAAGCAGTCTCTTGTCAGTAGCAATCATGCAGTTCCTGAACGTGATGGTGATTCTCGCGATAAGTGGAGGCCACGTCATCGCATGGAGGTTCAGTCTGGGGGGCCAGCGCCATACCGTGCCGCACCAGGATTTGGGATGGCCAGAGGACAGGTGGAAAAAGTAGGATTTGCTTCTGGACGAGGGAGGTCCCATGCTAGTGGTAGTGTACAGATTGGAAGACCTTCCTCTATATCTACTATTGGGTCTATCCTGGATCAAAATCAAAGTGTGTTGGGAAAAGCTGGCCCCTTTACTGAGAAGTATCGTTACCCCAGGGGAAAGCTCCTCGATATTTATCGTAAGCAAAAGATAGAATCAACTTTCGATATTGTGCCTGAAGGGATGGAGCATGTCTCTCCAATAACCCAAGTGGGCTGTATTGAGCCATTAGCTTTTGTCGCACCTGATGCAGATGAAGAGGTATATTGATTATATTCCTAGTATATATTTAAGTGTGTGTGTGTGTGTCTTCTAAAAAAATGTTCAATACGATCAATTTTGTTGTTGTCTGTTGTTTGTCATTTGGCTGCATTAGATGAAGCCAGAATTTGTATTAGACATTTATGCAATCACTAACTTGTTTCTGTCATCATCGGGATCTGTCTGGTGTGTGATTCAGGCTGGTATGGAAGATATATGGAAGGGAAGAATCACCAGCAGTGATGTACTATGCAGTCCCTCCAGATCAAAGAATGTGTTAAGTGATGATGGTAAAGGTTGTTGTTTTGGCATTTTGTTTGGATCCTGCCTAATAAACTTTTTGTTTCTTTTGACATGGGGTTCTTTTTTCATATACTCAGGAATTAGTAATGCCTCCTTAAAAAAGGAGGAGGATAAAAAGATTTCATCACAGTCTGAAGAAAATGCGCTATCTACTGGAGAGGTCTCAACTATTTGTGGCCCGCAAACACAAACTTTGAATGGTAAGGAAAACAGGTTGATCCTTGTCACTCTGACTTCTTTTTTTCTGTTTGAAACTTGACAAGATGGGTACTTTTTCCATGTTTATTAAGGGAACTGACATTTGCACTCACCACTTTTACAATCCACACTCCTCGTTTCCCTTTTTTGTTAAAACTTTTATAAAGAGGCAAAACACATGTCCCTTATGACAAAACTTAACAAACTAATAGAAGAAATAGAAGTCTGGTTTGTAAAATGAGGAGTGCAAATTTCAAATCCCTTTAATAATACTATTTCATACTTACTTTCGTGTATTAAAAAACTTCCACACTTTTTTCCAGAAGGGGTTGAAGGCGGGCACAGAGTTCCTACTGGCACAGCAGTCGCTGATGGATCGAATCTGGTAGCTCCAAAGAACTATGATCGCACAAGTGCTACGGAGACTGATGGCCTCAGTAATAATGTTGATGAATTAAGAATTTCTGGATGCCATGATGTGAGAGATTTCGTCCTCACAAAGCATTCTATGTCGGAATATTATGAAGCAGCTACTAATGTGACTGGTAGCCAGCTTCCTGATTCAAGTTCACCATTTCATATTCCATCTCTGCAGCAAGCCTCGAGTAGTGATCATGTCAAGAGCAATGAGAAGGCAGATCTGGAAAGGGTTGTCTCATTTGAGGATTTAAGTTTATGCTATCTTGATCCTCAAGGGAGCATCCAGGGACCTTTCCTGGGGATCGACATAATTCAATGGTTTGATCAAGGATTTTTTGGAACTGACTTACTGTTGCGCTTGACTGATGCCCCTGATGGTTCTCCTTTTCAAGAACTCGGTGACATGATGCCGAATCTGAAAATTCAATCCGGATCAGTCTCCAATTCCAATTTGCCTACCAACATAGAATCGTTGGATGGTGTTGGAAGCATGTTGGAAGAGAGGAAAACTGCTCCTCACTATGATGAGTCTAACAATCTAAATATACAACATTGGACTTCATCTGGACTTGAACCTACCTCGAGAGATGATTTGCACTCAAGATTACGCAATAACGGTTACAACTTTGAACTCCAGTACCTTGATAATCGAAGGTTTCAAAATTATGTTGAAAGAGATGAAGGTATGCAGTGTTTTTCGACTCTTCCTCTTTATATTATCATCATCTGTCATAACTGTGACTCTAATTGCTTCTCTATATGTTTTACAGAAATAGTATATCCTGGAAGGCCTAAAAGTAGCAGTGATTTTCCTCTGAGGAGACCTTCAGCTGATGTTCAGGGCTCATTTTCAAATTCCCCAAGTGTTCCTTCCCTTGCAGATGAAGTTTCCGAAAGTAACCTGCCTAATTGCCAGGATGATAAGTTACACCCTTTTGGCCTGTTGATGTCTGAGCTCAGAGGCAACTTTCATACAAGACCTGCTCAAGCTTCCAATGTGTCTTTAGGCATGGATGATCAGGCACAGTTTAGTGATACCTTGTTTGAGGGAGGCATATCTAAACTTAATTGGTTGAATAATCCTAATATCCCAATGCATCAAGTGGTGCCTGACATGGAGCATCTAATAGAACTACAGCGTCAAGAACAGCAGCAGCATCGCTTATTGGAGCTTCAGCAACAACGGAAGCTGGAGTTTCAACGTCAGCAGCAGCACGAGTTGGAATTTCAACAGCAGCGCCAACTCCAGCAACAGCACCAGTTGGAGCTACAGCAGCAGCGACAGTTGGAACTTCACCTTCAGCAGCAGCACCAGTTGGAGCTTCAGCTGCAGCGCCAGTTGGAGCTACAGCAACAGCTCCAGTTGGAGCAGCAGCAACAGCAATACCATTTGGAGCTTCAGCAGCAGCGGAAGCTGGAGCAGCAGCGGCAGCGTCTTCAACAACAGAGGCAGTTGGAGTTTCAGCAACAGCAGCGTCACTTAGAGCTTCAGCAACAGCAGCATCAATTGGAGCTTCAGCCTCAGCACCAATTGGAGCAGAACCTTCGCCATCACCAAAATTTGCCGCAACACCAGCAGTCCCAAGCCGAACAATTTCTCCTTGAACAGTTATTGAGTCAACAGATGCCTGGTAGTTATGGGCAGTGGAAGATGGATGCTACACCAGCCAACCTTCATGATCAGTTGCACCCAAATGATTTGCACCATGTATCTCATTCATCAAGGCACAATCCCTCGCTTGAGCAGATCATCCAGGCAACTGTGGGCGAGGGTGCCCTCCCAGTACATACTGATTTTTTTGATATCATATCTCAGGCCAAGCTAGGGAATAGGAACACATCAGAGCTGCCACTCCGCCTTAATGAACAAGAGTTGCAGGCACAACAAATATCTATGGCATTGAGAGAGCAGCAGATGGAAGGGGAAAGGCGTATTGGTGGGCCTTGGTTTGCAGATGAAGCAGGTCCTTTTGTGAGGGATCCTGCTGGGCTTCACCGGGCTCACATGTTGGGACATGATTCTTCAGAAAATTACCAGAAACAGCAGAGGTTTCCATCCAATGAACAGGAACTAAGCCATCGCAATTGGAATTGGACCTCTCAGGAGAGACCTCAGGGAGGATTGTATGAACCTAACCCTACTGAATTTGATAGGTTCTCAGTTCCTGCGGGTTCTCATGGGATGAACTTGGATATTGCACACATATGTGGACAAGATCTAGATGTGCACGAACAATATCGGCTTAATTCCTCTATTGATGAGCGTGGATCTCTATCTTCCAGAGGTCAGGGAGGCTCCATACATCTTCCTTTTAATGTTCTTCCAGATCAGTCAGTTGGTATGAACAACTCCTTCACAGAAGGCCCACATAATTCAAATTATAGCATCTTACTGCAAGACCAGTTGGGTAGTTATGGTATGAATGAGCAACCAAGTAATCTGGCAAGAAGATCTGATTCTAGAGCATTTATGGACCCTCCATTCTTGTCAGGAACCAGGGATACTCCTCATGAAGGCAACATGGTGGAGCAACAAAACACAGCCATTGATAGCGAGGAACTACCTAGTAATGCCCATTGCAGGCATAGCTCACTGAGCAGCGCTGGTAATTTTTGAAATATTCTTATATCTTGGGTAATCCCCTTTTAAAAAAAAAAAAAAAAACTGAGTAGGAAGCTTTTCTAATGGTTCAGGTGGATGTGGGGGTTTTCACAGCTCTGAGATGGGAGTAGATAAATCACTTGGAGAAGATGTTCATGATGGAAGGTAGATTATTTTGTTATTTACTTTCGACGTGTAATATTATTTGTTATATGTTTGTGAGAATGAATTTTCTGGTTGTAGATAGCATTGGCCATTGATGCACTCTGGTCTGTAATCTAAAAGTGGTATATCTATATTATTCTTGGTACTCTCTGATCCGTCTGATGCTATGTCTAATCAGTTTGGTCCTCTGTCAGCAATGGAAGAAGTAAAATATTTTTTGCATTTAGAACCCCTTAAGGAGAAATGATATTACATGCTGTAGCATGTTTCAGATGTTAATCAATGTATTCTTGATTCTCCATTGACAGGCTGCCTTCTACTACAACCAAAGGGTTTGACAGTGCTACATCGAGACGCCGCGTGTTATCTTCCCAGGATGTTTTGTCTGAGTCTGTACTCTCTCTACCTGTTAAGCCAAGAAGCACGACAAGCCTCAGAACTTCTGAAGAAAAACCTGCTGCCACACCGGTCTCTGAATCTCTAGCAACTAGCAAAAATCATGCACAGTTCAGGAGGAATTCATCTTACAGTGATGCTGGTGTCTCTGAGACATCCTTCATGGATGTGCTCAAGAAACCAGTTACTCCAGAGGCTGATAACAGGGGTGCAATGGAGTCATCTGATGGAGGTGGCCAAGTGGGCCGAACTGGCAAGAAGAAAGGCAAGAAAGGAAGACAGATCGATCCTACTCTCCTAGGCTTTAAGGTATCCAGCAACCGGATCATGAAGGGTGAGATCCATCGCCTTGATGATTGACGAAATGGAACCATGCTTGGTGAGACATGGCCAGAATGAGATATGTTTTAATATTATTATTCTCAGGTATACCAAATGTACAGCAGCTAACATGAGATGTATAGTTGTCCAATTGTCCTTTCCAGTCCTCTGAATCAAAAGTAGGTACGCAGTCTTGAAGCTTTGCAGTGGTTGACCGGTATATACAGTTGTCAACAAGATGTCGAATTTTGTAAGAAGCATAGCAATAGAAGCATAGAAATGTTGATGAATTGTGTTCGTTTTACTCTCTTTGTTTCGATTTCGACAATGAAACCAGTAATTCTCACGTTGCAAATTTATCACATCTTTGATCTTTTCCCATGGCACCAGCCCAAACTGATAAAATTTATGTACTTTTCTTTTGAACTTCACCAACAAAATTGCCAGCTTTGGTACCAAAAATATGAGCCATTCTGCAGCATAGCGTAGAACCTTTCATCCAGGCAAGCATTGGTTCAACTGTCAAATGGTATGACATATTCTGAAGATTTTTGGCAGACAATCAGAATTCAAATGAAACTTATTTTGGTTATCTGAGCACTGTGCGGTGTATAAACCTGACATGCTGAAATTCCTTTGGAAGCATTATTATTGCTTGAGCCCTGTAAATTTCTAAATTGTTTGAAGCAACTGTGAAATCGGCTCTGGTGTTGGAGAAGAAGAAACCGATGCTAGTTCATTTGAAATGGTTTGCAACATGGAGGATGAAGCTTGGCGAATCCATTTAATGTGTTCAATTGCCACTGGAATCTCTTTAGCATCGGCTAAACATTTCAGCAGAACTACATGAGAATCTGAATGTTCTACATTAAAACTGAGGCGGCAGAGTAACCCAGAAGCGGCAGGGTAAAGACCTGCAGAGAGCACAAACTCATAAGCAACAAGCCAACAAACCACTTGGAACTAACACACACACACACACACAAAAAAAAGCTTATGAAAAAGTTAAATGCTTTGGAAACTGCAACATCCAATGTACATCATGTGTATAGTACCTACCTGCTTTGCATAAAGAGAGGATAAATGTACCCAACACAGATTGCGCAAGCATCAAATCCTGTTCAACACACTTGTCGAAGACTTCCAAAGCAGCTTGAAGCTTTATTTCTTGACAGAGCCCTTCAAGCAGAATTGTGTAAGTCATCGCATCAGGTGTCACTTCTCTTCCCAGCATGTGTTGAAAGAGCCTTAGAGCCTCATCAACTGGGCCTACTTCCGAAAACTTCTGAATTAAGATGTTGTAAGTCTTCAAATTTCCTCTGCACCCATTTGCAAACATCTCATCCCACAGCCTTTTAGCAGGCCTCAATAGATCTTCCCTACAACATGCTTCAATAAGAGAATTATAAATTGTAAGATCTGCGCTTATGCCTTTCTTCTTCATCTCTGGAAGTACCCCATAGGCTTCCTTCACCATTCCTGCTTTGCACAGGAATGACACCATCACATTGTAAGTCTCCAAATCTTTAAAATAATCACCCGAAGACAGAACTTGAAAAACTTCCAGCAGTTCATCAGAGTTGCTATGCTTACTTTGATTCCTACACAAATTGCTCAATGTCAAAAGAGTTGGGAATCTTGCTTTTCCAACCATGAACTTGAAAAACATCATTGCAGAGCCAGGATCAATGGCCGACACTGATCCTATCAACACATTGAGAACATCATCTTCAATTGGAAAGTTCCCGCTAACTATCACTTCTCCCAATTCCTTCGCTTCAGATATCCGTCTCTCTGAAATCAACCCAAGTATGAACTCTCTATAATCACCGCTCCTCGGAGCTACCCCTAGCTTTCTCTTCATCTTCTAAACCTTCTCTCTATCAACCACATTCCCATCACATCGAAACCCTTCAGCAACAATCCTATATGCCATGAAATCAGGTTTGCAGTCTCTCCTCCTCAGCTCATCCAGCACCCAGAAAGCCTCTGACGCTCGCGACGCCTTACAAAGCCCATGAATGATCAAAAGCGCCACAACGGACCCATTAATCTCCGAACCACCCCTCCTAACCTCATCTACCACACTCAAAATCTTACTCAATTCACCACTCCCACATAACCTCCACACAAACAAACCAAAACCAGCTGTGCTCAAAGGCAAACCTCTTTGAGTCATTTCATCAAACACCTTCTGGGCATGATCGAAATACCCATCAGAAGCCAAAGCAGCCAAAAGTGAGTTGCAAATCTCATGCCCAATATCTTCAATCCTAACCTCGCTGAACACCAAGAACGCATAGTGGGTCTTTCCTATGATCAGTGAAGCAATCACGGAGCGGTATACCGAAGCATCGAGCCAGATTCTGTGGGTCCTGACCTGCTTGAGCAGAGCATCAATGGTGTTGAATTGGCGGGAAAAAGAGAGAGACTTGAGGACTGATTGGTAGGTGAGGGAGGTGTGGGAGAAGGAGGGTTGCTGAGAAGCCCAGTTGAAGAAGCCGAGAGCGAGGGAGTGGTGGTTGAGGAGGAAAGGGTCGATGACTCCGGCGACGAGTTGCGGACTCAGTGAGTCGCGGAAGCCGAGGCGATGGAGGAGGTTCTCGAGGGAAGGGTTCCATGAGCGAGTTGGCTTTGTGTTGTTGGAAGCGGAGATCAGAGCTCGGCTTATTCGACTCGCTAGCTCTGTTGCCGACGAAGCTTTCATTTCCTTCTGCAACTACGAAGTTTTGGCGCCAACTATTCGCTTGCTATATCAAGCTCAAAAGCCCGCAGGACATCATATGGGTGTGTACCTTTAATTTCAAGATCATGTGAATTTTTGAAGATTGAGACATGTTTCAAGTGTCTTGTATAAACCACATGATCTTCATTTGCAACAAAACTGGGCTTCCTTCAACTAAGTTTTGGTTTGATTTCAGCCAAAATCAAACGAAATCCCATGTTTTATACACCATTTTTTCCGATAAAAAAAATCGTGAAAATAAACGATTTTTTCGAATGTTATTATTTTGTTTTAACTAATTTTTTTTGAATTATCAAAACATGACTTTTGGGTACGAAAATCTCAATCGGATTAGTGTATAAGAGATTCGTTTGATTTCATCGAAAATCTTTTGTTATAGCACATATTTTAGGTCAAAATGCAATGTTTTTATTTGTTAATCAAACTTTTCCTATTATCAAATTTTGACATTTAAGTACTTCTATAACCGACATAACTCAAAAATCTCAACCGGTTTAGTGCATACGAGAAACGCTTGATTTCATAGAAAATCCCTTAACATAGCACACGTATTTTTAGGCCAAAATTGAATGCACTTATTTGTGCACCAAACTTTTCTTATTATCAAATCATGACTTTTGGGTACTTCTCGAACTGACGGAACACGGAAATCTCAATCGGATTAGTGTATACGAGTTTTATTTGATTTCATAGAAAATCTCTTGTTATAGCACACACATTTTTAGGTCAAAATGCAATGTTCTTATTTCTTAAACAAACTTTTCTTATTATCAAATTTTGACATTTAAGTACTTCTTCAACAGACAAAACTCAAAAATCTCAAACGGTTTAGTGCATACGAGAAACGCTTGATTTCATCAAAAATCTCTTAATATAGCACACACATTTTTATGCCAAAATTGAATGCACTTATTTGTGCACCAAACTTTTCTTATTATCAAATAACGACTTTTGAGTACTTCTCAAATTGGCGGAACATGAAAATCACAATCGGAGTAGTGTGTACGAATTTTGTTTAATTTCATAGAAAATCCCTTGCCATAGCACACACATTTTTAGTTCAAAATGCAATGTTCTTATTTCTTAACCAAACTTTTCCTATTATAAAATTTTGATATTTAAGAACTTCTACAACATACAGAACTCAAAATTCTCAACCGGTTTAGTGCATACGAGAAACGTTTAATTGCATCGAAAATCCCTTGTTATAGCACACGCATTTTTAGGCCAAAATTGAATGCACTTATTTATGCACCAAACTTTTCTTATTATCAAATCATGACTTTTGAGTACTTATCGAACTGACGGAACACATAAATCTCAATCGGATTAATGTATACGAGTTTCGTTTGATTTCATAGAAAATCCATTGCTATAGCACATACATTTTTAGGTCAAAATGCAATGTTCTTATTTCTTAAACAAATTTTTCCTATTATCAAATTTGACATTTAAGTACTTCTACAACCGACAGCACTCAAAAATCTCAACCAGTTTAGTGCATACGAGAAACGCTTGATTTTATCGGAAATTCCTTAATATAGCACACGCATTTTTAGGCCAAAATTGAATACACGTATTTGTGCACCAAACTTTTCTTATTATCAAGTAACGACTTTTGAGTACTTCTCAAATTGGTAAAACATGAAAATCACAATCGGATTAGTGTGTACAAGTTTCGTTTGATTTCATATAAAATCCTTTGCTATGCACACACATTTTTAGTTCAAAATGCAATGTTCTTATTTCTTAACCAAACTTTTCCATTTATCAAATTTTGACATTTAAGTACTTCTACAACCGACAGAACTTAAAATTCTCAACCGGTTTAGTGCATACGAGAAACGCTTGATTGCATCGAAAATCCCTTGTAGCACATGCATGTATTTTTAGGCTAAAATTGAATGCACTTATTTGTGCACCAAACTTTTATTATTATCAAATCATGACTTTTGAGTACTTCTCGAACTAATGGAACACAGAAATCTCAATCGGATTAGTGTATACGAGTTTCGTTTGATTTCATACAAAATCCCTTATAGCACACACATTTTTAGGTCAAAATGCAATGTTCTTATTTCTTAACCAAACTTTTTCTATTATCAAATCATGACTTTTGAGTACTTCTAGAACTGACAGAACACAAAAATCTCAATTTTTTTTAGTGTATACGAGTTTCATTTGATTTCATCAAAAATCACTTACTATAGCACACACATTTTTAGGTCAAAATGCAATGTTCTTCTTTCTTAACCAAACTTTTCCTATTATCAAATTTTGACATTTAAGTACTTCTACAACCGACAGAACTAAAAAATCTCAACCGGATTAGTGCATACGATATTCGCTTGATTTCATCAAAAATATCTTGCTATAGCACACGTATTTTTAGGCCGAAATGCAATGTTCATATTTGTTAACCAAATTTTTCCTATTATCAAATCATGACTTTTAAGTACTTCTAGAACTGGCAGAACATGAAAGTCTCAATTTTTTTTAGTGTATACAAGTTTCGTTTGATTTCATAGAAAATATCTTACTGTACCACACACATTTTTAGGACAAAATGTGATGTTCTTATTTTTTAACCAAACTTTTCCTATTATCTAATTATGACATTTATATAATTTTACAATGACGAAACTCAAAAATCTCAACCGGTTTAAACGTATTAGATTCGCTTGATTTCATCAAAAAACACTTGCTATAGCACACACATTTATAGGTCAAAATGCAACATTCTTATTTCTTAACCAAACTTTTCCTATCATCGAATCATGATTTTTGAGTACTTCTCGAACTGACAGAACACGAAAATATCATTTGGATTAGTGCATACGAGTTTTGTTTAATTTCATCGAAAATCCCTTTCTATAGCACACACATTTTTAGGTCAAAATGCAATGTTCTTATTTCTTAACCAAACTTTTCCTATTATCAAATTTTAACATTTAATTACTTCTACAACCTACGAAACTCAAAAATCTAAACCATATTAGTGCATATAAGAATCGCTTGATTTCATCAAAAATCTCTTGCTATAGCACACGTTTTATTAGGCCGAAATGCAATGTTCTTATTTCTTAACCAAATTTTTTCTATTATCAAATTATGACTTTTGAGTACTACTAGAAATGACAGAACACGAAAATCTCAAACTTTTTTAGTGTATAAGAGTTTCATTTGATTTCATCGAAAATCACTTGCTATAGCACACACATTTTTAGGTCAAAATGAAATGTTCTTATTTCTTAACCAAATTTTTCTTATTATCAAATTTTGACATTTAAGTACTTCTACAACCGACGGAACTAAAAAATCTCAACCGAATTAGTGCATACGATATTCGCTTGATTTCATCGAAAATCCCTTAAGTAGACACATTTTTATTTCAAAATGCAATGTTATTATTTCTTAACCAAACTTTTCTTATTATCAAAATTTGACATTTAAGTACTTCTACAAACAACGAAACTAAAAAATCTCAACCGGATTAATGCATTGATTTTATCGAAAATCTCTTGCTATATTTTTAGGTCAAAATGCAATATTCTTATTTCTTAACCAAACTTTTCCTATTATCAAATTTTGACATTTAAGTATTTCTACAACCGATGGAATTCAAAAATCTCAATCGGATTAGTGCATACGACATTCGCTTGATTTCATCGAAAATCCATTTCTATAGCTCACGCATTTTTAGGCCAAAATGAAATGTTCTTATTTCTTCACCAAACGTTTTCTATTATAAATTCATGACTTTTGAGTACTTCTCGAATTGACGGAACACGGAAATCTCAATCGGATTAGTATATACAAGTTTCGTTTGATTTCATCAAAAATCCCTTAACACAAACATTTTTAGGTCAAAATGCAACGTACTTATTTCTTAACCAAACTTTTCCTATCATCAAATCATGACTTTTGAGTACTTCTCGAACTGACTGAACACGAAAATCTCCAAGGGATTAGTGTGTACTAGTTTCGTTTGATTTTAAAGAAAATCCCATAGGAGACACATTTTTAGTTCAAAATGCAATGTTATTATTTCTTAACCAAACTTTTCTTATTATCAAAATTTGACATTTAAGTATTTCTACAAACAACGGAACTAAAAAATCTCAACCGGATTAATGCATTGATTTTATCGAAAATCGCTTGCTATAGCACATGCATTTTTAGGCCAAAATGCAATGTTCTTATTTCTCAACCAAACTTTTCTTATTATCAAATCTTGACATTTTAGTACTTGTACAACTAACGGAACTCAAAAATCTCAACCGGATTAGTGCCTACGAGATTCGCTTGATTTCATCGAAAATCCTTTGCTATATCACACGTATTTTTAGGCCAAAATGCAATGTTCTTATTTCTTAACCAATTTTTCCTATTATCAAATTTTGACATTAAAGTACTTCTACAACTGACAAAACTCAAAATTCTCAACCGGATTAGTGCATACGATATTCAGTTAATTTCATCGAAAATCCCTTACTATATAGCACACTCATTTTTAGGCCCAAATGTAATGTTCTTATTTCTTAATCAAACTTTTCCTATTATCAAATCATGACTTTTGAGTACTTCTTGAACTGACATAACACAAAAGTCTCAATTTTTTTTAGTGTATACGAGTTTCGTTTGATTTCATAGAAAATATCTTGCTGTAGCACACACATTTTTAGGACAAAATGCAATGTTTTTTTTATTTCTTAACCAAACGTTTCCTATTATCTAATTTTGACATTTATGCACTTCTACAACCTACGGAACTCAAAAATCTCAGCCAGATTAGTGCATACAAGAATCGCTTGATTTTATCGAAAATCCCTTGATATATATAGCACACGTATTTTTAGGCCAAAATGCAATGTTCTTAATTCTTAGCCAAACTTTTCCTATTATCAAATCATGACTTTTGAGTACTTCTCGAACTGACGGAACACGAAAATCTCAATCGGATTAGTGTATACGAGTTTCGTTTGATTTCATAAAAATTCCCTTGCCATACATTTTTAGGTCTAAATGTAATGTTCTTATTTCTTAACCAAATTTTTCCTATCATCCAATTTTGACATTTAAGTACTTCTACAATAGACGGAACTCAAAAATCTCAACATGTTTAGTGCGTACGAGATTTGCTTGATTTTATCGAAAATCCCTTGCTATATATAGCACACGTATTTTTAGGCCGAAATCCAATGTTCTTATTTGCTAACCAAACTTTTCCTATTATCAAATCATGACTTTTGAGTACTTCTAGAACTGACAGAACATGAAAATCTAAATCATATTAATGTATACGAGTTTTGTTTGATTTCATCAAAAAGCTCTTGCTATAACACACACATTTTTAGGTCAAAATTGAATGTTCTTATTTGTGAACCAAATTTTTCTTATTATCAAATCATGACTTTTAAGTACTTCTACAACTGACGGAACTCAAAAATTTCAATCGGATTAGTGTATATGAGATTTGATTGAGCTTGGGGTTTATGTGTACGTTGTTGTGTGACTGCAGGCTACATTGTTGATGTATGCCGCGAGCGAGCGGGAGGCTTCCCACTGGCAAGGTGATGCTGAGGCCAAGAGTCAGCAGTTGAAGGAGGCTGAGGAATGCAATCGGGGCCTTTCAGAGCAGCTAGCGCAAGCGGAGCAGCTAGCGCAAGCGGAGCAGAACGCTGCTATCTTCCGGGCCCAGGTGGCGGAGCTGAAAGAAGATATAAGGAGGAAGGATGAGCAGGTGGTAGCTGGGGAAGTGGCGGCTGCCAAGGTAGCGTCTTTGGAAGCTAAGGTGGAGAAACTGATGCATGCACTTGCAGAGCTGGAGGTGTCCTGGAAGGCAAAGTGTGAGCGGGCTGCCGCGGCAGGGCAGAAGTTGTTCCAGGAGGGCGAAGTGTATAAGCAGCAGTTGAAGGGTGCCATAATAAAAGGCAAGATAATTTGAGCCGACTATGCTACCAGGCAGGCTGGATTAATAAGGTGGCCATGCGCAAGTGGTACGCAGAGAAGAATGCTGCGAAGGTGGCATGGGAAAAAATGGCGCCTGAACAGAGGAAGCAAGCCGAGATCTCACGGTCTCTGGTGAAGCAGCATGAGACGTTGCGCATAACGTCTGCTGGGCAGAAGGGTATGCCAGCTGCGGGCGACCCGCGACCTCTTGCAATTGGGGATGCTTCATCTGTAAGAGCCATCGGCCCCGAGGGGTATATACCTACCCAAGTAGTGGCGTAACAGGTGGCCTCTTCTACCGTCCCGTCTCGTGATCCTCGGTCTTCGGGGTTGTCGGCACGTACGGGCCTTGAAGCTCAAAAGGTTCCAGTGAGGAGGCGCTCTGGCCCTGAAGGAGTTCCTGGCAGTTCACTTGTGCGCCCTGCCGCAGCTGTGAGACCTTCATTTTTGTACCGGGACCAGTCGAGGAAGCTGGTTGGACAGAGGGTGGTGGAGAATGTGAGCCAGGTTCGTGGGCGTAGTGGCGGGTCGAAGGGGATTGTCAACAAGTCTGGCGACTCATCCACTGGGGGAGAGTGAGATGTACTTGGGCATTTTGATAGTTGTAGGATTGACTGTTGTTTTGAATAATGTAAGTGGCGTGGTTAGCCATTGTAATTAGTTTATACTAATTTACCTGGGAGTCCAGGTTGATGTTTTGGTGTTATGTGTAGCCTTTGTGTTTGTCTTACTGTTGTTTACTTTTGTATGTTTGTGGCCCTGCGTTGCGGGGGCGAAGTGTAGCATGTGAGAATGACAAAACACTTCATTGCACCTAAATTTAGCCGCTAGCGGGTGAAGTGTACAATGTTGGGGCCGCTACTGGGCTATTGTACATATACAATGGCTTTTCAAAGCCAAGGTTAAAATTGGTGGCGAGTGTTCCAAGGGTGGGGGACAATGTTTTTGTAGGACTAGGTCGCGAGGCTCTCTTTCCCGCTCCCTTCTGGGTCGTCCCGCGGGTCGTTGATGAGTTTTAAGGGGTTGAGAGGGAACATCTCATAGGCTCTTCGCCTTTGCTGGATGGCGTTAAGATGACAATGCTCAATGGCTGCTCGATCCCCTTGAATGGTCAGGGTGCCACCTGGGGTGGGAACTTTCATGAGAAGCATGTGACCGGCTATGAAGCACTGCATTCCCCAGAGGATGTCCCGGCCTAAGATGAGATTGTAGGACGAGGGGCAATCGACAATGAGGAAGTGGGCCGTGATGGAAGATCGGCAAAGAGCTGTTCCCACTGACACGGTTAGGCGGTCTGAGCCTAACGGTTGCACTGTCTCACCAGAGAAGCTGACAAAGGGGTCGTGGTTATTGTACAGCTTAGTTCAGTCTCGCCAGAGTCCTTTGTAGCAATCGGAAAACATGACGCTTACGGCGGCCCTTGTGTCCACTAAAGCTTTGTGGCACCTATAATGATCCACTTGCACATTGATTATGAATGGTTCACAGTGGTGGAAATTTATGGTATCCTTATCGCTATGGAATGTCACTTGATCCCACGCTGTTGGGGTGATCGTGACACCGCGTTGGATGTCTAGGATTTCTGAGGGTGTCGTGCATTGCCGTTTTACAGAAGGCTTGCGTGGGGGGAACCGTGGGGCTCCACCATGCAGGGTTAGGATCTGGCCATGTACTTCAATGGCGTTAGCGCCTGTGGCGGGAGCACAATATTGGTAGAGTTTCCCATTCTAGACCAAAGGCTCGATTACATTGCGGAGGCCATGGCACTGCTCTGTTGTGTGGTCGTTATCATCATGATAGGCACAGTACCTGTTGCCGGTTATTCTCCGGGGCTTTTTTGGATACCTTCTTTTAGGAGGGGGATGAGATCTTTATGCCTGGCCCATATGTCCTCATACGTGGTGGTTAGAGTAGTGTGAACCTCATAATAAGGTGGCGGGGCGGAACGGCGCTGTTGTTATGGAGGACTCTGGTCCCTTGACTTATATGGGTGGTCGCGGTTTCTCTGGTCCCTTGACTCTGGTCCCCATGGCGACGGTCAGAGCCGCGTCCCTGGTCTCGGGAGGATCCACGTGACTGCCCTTTATCTTGTCCGCGGTCAAAGTGCTCATCTGGTGGTGGGGCGGGAAGTGCTAACGTGACAGGGGCGGAACGTCCGAGAGTGGCGAATTCAGTGCGGGCCCACCGTATAGCCAGGTCTATCAAGGCGCCGTAGGATCCTGGAGGGTTCCTATTGATCTCCATTAGGAAATTGCCAGGGAGTAGGGCCTGACAGAAAGCTTGCTCCGCCACGCGAGGTTCCAAGTTGTGGCATCTCGCTGTGACAGATTGCCATCGGAACAGCAGTTCATGGAGGCCCTCACCATCTTTCTACTTGATGTGGAACAAGGTATCTACACTGCGATAATGCTGGTGTGTAGCATAAAACGGCTGAGGAAGTGTTCTGAGAGTTGGTCGAAGTTGTCAATGGAGTTGGGCGGCAGATTGAGGAACCAACTGAGAGCCTCGTCCAAGAGGGTCTCTTGGAAGGCGTGACAGGCTATGGCATCACTGTAGCCAGCGGAGATACAGAGTGAGAAGAATGTCTCGAGGTGGAGATGAGGTCCCCAGTGCCTTTATACTTGTCCATCTTGAATGGCTTGGTTCCCAGAGGCCGCTTATCCATCTGCACTCAGGGTGTGAAGGGACTTGGGTGATGTCCATAGCCAGAGAACAAGGGTCGCTGGGTCTCGCGACTCTCGACGCCTTCAATCCGCGAGGCTAACTGTGTGACTGTTTGGCTGAGTTGGAGTAGTAGGCGGGTTGGCATGTCGAGAGGTGGGTTAGGGGAGTTAACAGTGGTGGAAGTGGAGATAGGCTGGGCAGATGTATTAGGCTGATGTGGCAGGGGGAGTCATTAGGGATTGGAGATGGTTGGGGGCTGTTAGTGGAAATGAGGGGTGGGTTAGGGGATGAGATACGTATATGATCTGGCTAGGTCCTCCCGGGAGCATGGAACCAATCTGGCCTTGACTAAGCAGGGCGTCCGGGGTTCCGGAAACTCGCGCTGTGCGGTCCAAGCTGTCGTTGTACAAGTTGTGATGCTCTAACGTAGCGCGGAGCAAGAATTGTTCTTTTTCCAACTCGGCGATGTGTACCCGGTACGCTTCTGCTTCTGCCTTCTCTTTTGCCGCTTGCTCGCGGAATGAATGGAAGTCCCGCTTGAGGATTTCAAGGGCTGTGGCGGGGTCGGGATGGCTAATGGGGGCTGCATCGCTGGTTTGGGGAAGGGATGTGTCGCCGGGTTGGAAAAGTTCCTCCTCTGCTTGAGTGCCAGGGTCCGTAGGGTCATCAATGATTTCCACCATGGTGCCGAGTCAATGGGAGTTCCACAAGATAGGGACCCTCCTTCTAGCGTCAATTGTTTCTACATGCTTCGTCCCGAGTCGGGAAGGGGTCGCGGGTCAGAGCGAGATAGAATCCTCGGAACCTGGTAGAATCCTCGAAACCTGCACTCGGAACCTGCACAAATGACAACGTCACGTAGTCGGGACTGGGGTAGCCCAGTCTTTGACTCTCCGATGCTTAAGTTAGCTTTGAGCACTTGCAATGTAGGGGAGTGTAGAAGAGAGTTGTGTGTACCTTTTGTGGTAGCTTGTGTTTGCTTTATAGGCCAAGGTTGGGCACTTTGGCCTTAGTCTCCAATGTAAGACTACTTGTTAGTCTTAGTGATGTCTCCCCCTTTGGGGGTGTTTTGTCGCTAGAGTTATTTTGGCAAGCGGTTTGCTACTGGCCCTTCACTCCTTGGATATCCGTGAAGGGCTTACCAGGGCTATCTTGTCTGGAATGACCTTCGGTGACCGGGTAATTGCACCTTATTCGCGGCTCAGCTAAGTATTTTGGCTATGTACTAACAATTTCCCTAAAAACCCCTTGCTATACACGCATTTTTGGGTCAAAATTGAATGTTCTTATATTTTAATCAATCTTTTCTTGTTATCAAATCTTGACTTCTATGTACTTCTCTACCTGACGATAGCACACGTATTTTTAGGTCAAAATGCAACGTTCTTATTTCTTAACCAAACTTTTCCTATCATTGAATCATGACTTTTGAGTACTTCTCGAACTGACGAAACACGAAAATCTCATTTGGATTAGTGTAACGAGTTTCGTTCAATTTTATTGAAAATCTCTTTCTATAGCACACACATTTTTAGGTCAAAATGCAATGTTCTTATTTCTTAACCAAACTTTTCCTATTATCAAATTTTGACATTTAAGTACTTCTACAACCGATAGAACTAAAAAAATCTCAACCGGATTAGTGCATACGATATTCGCTTGATTTCATCAAAAATCCTTTGCTATAGAACACATATTTTTAGGCCGAAATGCAATGTTCTTATTTTTTAACCAAACTTTTCGTATTATCAAATCATGACTTTTGAGTACTTCTCGATCTGACAGAACACGAATATCTCAATTTTTTTAGTGTATACGAGTTTCGTTTGATTTCATCGAAAATCTCTTATTGTAGCACACATTTTAAAGATAAAAGGCAATGTTCTTATTTCTTAACCAAACTTTTCGTATTATCAAATCATGACTTTTGAGTACTTCTGGATTTGATAGAACACGAAAATCTCAATTTTTTTAGTGTATACGAGTTTCGCTTGATTTCATCGAAAAATAGGAGTGGGCGCGGTGTAGTGTGATGCGGTTTGAGGCCGAAACCGCATTACAGATTGAATTTTCGGTGTTCTAATTTTGCAGACTGCAACTGCTTCTAAGTAATGCAAACTGCATTATTGGTGCAGCTCGATGCGGTTTGTTTCAAACCACATTACATAGTTAAACCTCATTATTTAACAATGCCTAAGTTCGCAAATAATTAAACTGACATATAAACATTCATTCAATTGATACAAGTCATTCAATATAGTCAAAAACTCAAAACTCAATCAACCTGCAACATAGGTACTGCAACTTTGAACATTCAAACTCAATCAACCTGCAACATAGGTACTGCGACATTCAACATTCAACATTCAACCTAAAATAAAAACTAAACATTCAACATTCAAGAAACAGTGAAAACGGTGGATGGGCTACCAGTGGAAGCGAAGGACTCGGTGATGGGGTGGTTCAACTGGTTCCGATGCTTGGAGAAGGCAAGGATGAGGGCATAAAGGACGGCACAACATTCAGTGAGTGCCCTTCCATAATTTGCAAAACACAAACACCCAAATCAATTTTCAAACCCTATTCAATTTAATAAAAATCTAATTCACCTTTCAAAGAGAGAATAAGGAGAAGATTCAGAAGAATCCAAGACATTAAGACGTGTGAGAGAACTCATAGAAGAATAGAAAACTAAAACAAGAGAGTAGGAAGATAGCAACACAACTAAGATAGTGTGGTAAACTAGTGATGGCAGAATGAGAGAGTCAGAGCCCTCTAGCTTCAATGGTTTCATTGTGTGAGACTTTGCATCTAGGGTTAATTGGTTTTGGGAGAGTGAGGGAAGAAGAAAGTCAAGAAACGGATGCGGCTAGGGTAATTAGGTGTGAGAAGGCTGACTCTTTCCCTCATATACATAGATATTATAATATATGAATATTAATAAAAGTGGGTTGGTCGGTTTGCAAGGGGGCGGTTTTGTACCCGTAACTGCACTGGATTAAACGGTTTCGGTGTAGTGTGTGAACAAAACGCTGTCGTTTTACCTAAATTCGGTTAACCACACATAATATTTCGGTGTGGTGCAAGCGGTGACTGCATTTCGGGGTTAATACTCCCTGGCCTATCGAAAAACACTTATTATAGCCACGCATTTTAAGGTCAAAATGCAACTTTCTTATTTCTTAATCAAAATTTTTCTATCATCAAATCATGACTTTTGAGTACTTCTCGAACTGACGAAACGCAAAAATCTTATTCGGATTAGTGTATACGAGTTTCATTTAATTTCATCGAAAATCCCTTCACTACCAGAAGAAAGGCTTTAGCCGACGAAAAAAAAAAACCAGGCCGACGAATTTTTTTTTGTCGGCTGAAGTGGACTTTAGCCGACGAAATTTTCCTTCGTCAGCTAATTTAAAATCTTCGTCAGCTAAAGTGTCTTATATTTACAGATGTGGACAACAACTCATCTGGAAAAAAAAAACTATACGTAGAACCTTCAAACGCAAAAAAGTCGTGAAATAAGATATGACCAGAATGGTGAAATACGTCTACGGTTTAAAAATGACGGTATTCCGATAAAGTCTCGGTGCCGATAGTTGACTTACCCTTATTATTCACTATGCTGCAGATTTGGCGTTTGGTGTCTGATTGACTATTGTGATACCTTTCCGAAAGTGTAACGGTGCTATGAGTCAAACCCATCGCTTTGCCATGACGTATAGGCTTTTTTGGACATCCGAGTCCGTTTAGGGCTTCAAAATGCAGTTTTCTTATTTTTTCAATTAGAGTTGACCGTTTCGATCGAGCCCTTAACTTTGTCGAATCTAGTTGCATTTTTTATCATAGACATATTTCATCATAATGATCATATCTGACGGTTGAATTTTGGTTTGTGAATTTTAGTCATCGGAATCACAACGTGTTTACTATTTTCCGTTATTCGGGTTTATGGGGAGCCCTATCGTCGGAAGGTAAATGTCTCAAAATTTTTATATGGACAGTTGCGTCTCATCTATGTAAGAGTTTTGTGTGTGGAAGGTTTGACCAAACTACGTAATATAGAGGGAGATATGAGCATTTTCGTGTGATAAGTGACGATGGATTATGGTTGACCGTTTCGATCGAGCCCTTAACGTTGTCGGATCCAGTTGAATTTTTTACCATAGACATATTTCCTCATAATGATCATATCTGACGGTCGAATTTTGGTTTGTGAATTTTAGTCATCGGAATCACAACATGTCTACTAATGTTGTATAACTTGTTTAGTAGGTTATACAACTTTGTGAACCAACTCTACATAGGAAGCAAAATTATTAAAAATATCGTGAAATAAGATGTGTTCAGAATGGTGAAATACGGCTATGGTTCAAAAATCACGTAAATCGGGTAAAGTCTCGGAGCCGATAGTAGCGGTCAACCCTATTTACCGTTATTATTTCTTATGGGGAGCCCTATCGTCGGAAGGTAAATGTTTCAAAAATTTTATATAGGTGGTTGCGTCTCATCTACATGAGAGTTTTTCGTGTGGAAGATTTGACCAAACTACGTAATATAGGGGAAGATATGAGTGTTTTCGTGAATTTATAGATTTTAGCCGACGAAAATATATGAAAAGTCGTCGGCTATAGTTATTTTTTAATTTTTTAATTACATAATATAGCCGACGAATAACCTAATATTTCGTCGGCTATAGTTATTTTTTAATTTTTTAATTACATACTATAGCCGACGAATACCCTAACGTATTCGTCGGCTAAACCCTAAATTTTTTGGCGGTCAACCAAAATTTTCAAAGTACTTTAGCCGACGAAAATATATGAAAAGTCATCGGCTAAAGTCAAAAAAATTTCAAAATTTTAAACCAAAATTTTTTGGCGGTCAACCAAAATTTTCAAAAGAGTTTAGCCGACGAAAATAAAGAATTTCGTCGGCTAAAGTTCTTTATATAGGCGAAGATGACAGGAAGAGTTTAGCCCCCTGTCGAGCCCCCTGCCGAGCCCCCTGCCGAGCCCTGCCGAGCCCCCTTGCCGAGCCCCCTGCCGAGCCCCTACCGAGCCCCTGCCGAGCCCTGCCGAGCCCCTGCCGAGCCCCTTGCCGAGCCCCCTGCCGAGCCCTGCCGAGCCCCCTTGCCGAGCCCCTTGCCGAGCCCCCTTGCCGAGCTCCTTGCCGAGCCCCCTTCCGAGCCCCTGCCGAGCCCTGCCGAGCCCCTTGCCGAGCCCCCTGCCGAGCCCTGCCGAGCCCCCTTGCCGAGCCCCTTGCCGAGCCCCCTTGCCGAGCCCCTTGCCGAGCCCCCTTCCGAGCCCCTGCCGAGCCCTGCCGAGCCCCTGCCGAGCCCCTGACGAGCCCCCTGCCGAGCCCTGCCGAGCCCCCTTGCCGAGCCCCTGCCGAGCCCTTCCGAGCCCCTGCCGAGCCCCTGCCGAGCCCCCTGCCGAGCCCTGCCGAGCCCCCTGCCGAGCCCCTGCCGAGCCCTGCCGAGCCCCTGCCGAGCCTTGCCGAGCCCCCTAACAAAAATTACAAATAGAAACTTTAGCCGACGATATTCAAACACTATATTAGTCGGCTATAGTGTTTTTTAATTTTTTTAAAATAAGGTTTAGCCGACGAATAACCTAATGTTTCGTCGGCTATAGTATTTTTTAATTTTTTTATATTGTTTAGCCGACGAATAACATCATGTTTCGTCGGCTATAGTAATTTTTTAATTTTTTTATATTGTTTAGCCGACGAATAACCTAATATTTCGTCGGCTATAGTAATTTTTTAATTTTTTTTATAAGGTTTAGTCGACGAAATATAAGTCGGCTATAGTAATTTTTTAATTTTTTTATAAGGTTTAGCCGACGAAATATAAAATATTTCGTCGGCTATAGTTATTTTTATTATTTATTAAGCACTTTAGCCGACGAATACTTCGTCGGCTAAAGCCTGGGACTATTGCTAACGACATTTTTTTCGTCGGCTAAAGTGGGACTATAGCCGACGAAAAAAAAAATTTCGTCGGCTAAAATCATCACAGACGGCCTTTTCCCGACGACACTATAGCCGACGAAGGCTCGTCGGCTAAAGTCTTAGCCGACAAATTTTTTTAACAGGCTGACGAAATTTTTTCGTCGGCTAAAGTGCTTGTTCTGGTAGTGCTTTCTACACACACATTTTAGGTCAAAATGCAATGTTCTTATTTCTTAACCAAACTTTTCCTATTATTAAATTTTGACATTTAAGTACTTCTACAAACGACGGAACTCAAAAATCTTAACCGGATTAGTGCATACGAAATTTGTTTGATTTCATCGAAAATCTCTTGTTATAACACATGCATGTATTTTTAGGCCAAAATGCAATGTTCTTATTTCTTAACCAAACTATTTCTACTATCAAATCATGACTTTTGAGTATTTCTCGAACTGACAGAACACGCAAATCTTAATCGGATTAGTGTATACGAGTTTCGTTTGATTTCCTCCAAAATTCCTTGCTATAGCACACACATTCTGAGGTCAAAATAAAATATTCTTATTTCTTAACCAAACTTTTCCTATTATCAAATTTCTGATATTCAAGTACATCTACAACCAACAGAACTAAAAAATCTCAACCGGATTAGTACATACGAGAATCGCTTGATTTCATCGAAATCCCTTCCTATAGCATACGCATTTTTAGGCCAAAATACAATATTCTTATTTCTTAACCAAACTGTTCCTATTATCAAATCATGACTTTTGGGTACTTTTCGAACTGACAGAATATGAAAATCTCAATCGGATTAGTGTATACGAGTTTCTTTGAATTTCATCAAAAATCTCTCTTACACATCACACGCATTTTTAGGCCAAAATGCAATGTTTTTATTTCTTAACCAAACTTTTTCTATTAATTATCAAATCATAACTTTTGAGTACTTCTCAAACTGATGGAACACGGAAAACTCAACCAGGTTAGTGTATACTAGTTTTGTTTGATTTCATCGAAAATCTCTTACTATAGCACACATTTTTTGAGGTCAAAATGCAATGTTCTTATTTCTTAACCAAATTTTTCGTATTATCAAATCATGACTTTTGAGTACTTCTATAACCAACAGAACTAAAAAATATCAACCGGATTAGTGCATATGAGAATCGCTTGATTTCATCAAAAATCCCTTGCGCACACGCATTTTTAGGCCAAAATTGAGTGCACTTATTTGTGCCCCAAATTTTTCTTATTATCAAATCATGACTTTTGAGTATTTCTCGAACTGACGGAACACAAAAATCTCAATCATATTAATGTATACGAGTTTCGTTTGATTTCATCAAAAAGCTCTTGCGCGCTATAACACACGCATTTTTAGGTCAAAATTGAATGTTTTTATTTGTGAACCAAATTTTTACTATTATCAAATCATGACTTTTAAGTACTTCTACAACTGATGAAACTCGAAAATTTCAATCGGATTAGTGTATATGAGATTTGATTGATTTCCTTAAAAACCCCTTGCTATACACGCATTTTTGGGTCAAAATTGAATGTTCTTATATTTTAATCAATCTTTTCTTGTTATCAAATCTTAACTTCTATGTACTTCTCTAATTGACGGAACTCAAAAATCTCAAATAGATTAGTGTATAAGAGTTTCACTTGATTTCATCGAAAATCTCTTGCTATAGCACACGTATTTTCAGGTCAAAATCGAATGTTCTTATTTAAATAAAATTTTCAATTATTAAATCATAATAAATAAATACTTATCGAACTACCAAACTTTTTCAATTATTAAATCATAATAAATAAATATTTATCGAACTGACGAAACTCGAAAATCTCGATCGGATTAACGCATAGGAGTTTCACTTGATTCCAGTTAAAATCCTTTGCTATAGCACACAAATTTTTTGATAAAAATTTAGTTTTCTTTTTTTTTAATTAAATTTTTCTTATTATCAAATCTTGATAATAAAAAATAAAAAATTTCTCCAACTGGTGGAACTCGAAAATCTCAATTGCGCTTATTTTAGCCAAAATCTCTTGTTTTAGCACACAAATTTTTGGGTCAAAATTTTATGTATTTATTTTTTAACCAAATGTTTTTTATTATCAAATCATGATACTTCTTAAACTAATTGAACTCGAAATCTCAATCTGATTAGTTTATACAAATTTCTAAAGTTAGAAAAATGGTTGTATTATTGTTCTAGCTGGAAAAAAAATGTGACTTCAATAAAAGTTGTCCACTTCTATAGCAAATGCAATTAGAAATTATTATTGAAGAATTTATAGGAGTATGTTGTATATGTTGAGAGGAGTTTCATGTATAGTAGACTTGTCGGAGTGGTATCCATGAATTATTTGACTTACTCTTGCTACTAGATGCAACTGTTCCACCATTCATCGAGACCGAACGCAAGAGTTACAAGGGAGACTGGGAGAGTAGTACAAAGAAAGGAGACTATGGTGGACAAAAACGGGAGTAAAAACAAAATGCAAATTTATCTAAAAATTTACATCATATTTCATTGAGCTACATTAACTGTACAATGTTCTATCTTTGTGCAACCTCTGCCCACCACTATGTACATTAATTTACTACACTACACAAATCCAATCACTAGCTTTACAGTATAGATTGGTTTCTGGGTTTCTTCTACTCTTCTAGACACTTGTATTAGCATATAACGCTAGCTAAACCCCCAGTCAGCTCTGCAGGGTTTAGGGTGGCCATATATATACAGTGTTTCTTAATTTCTACATACTTCTATATGCATACCTGAAGCATGGATAACCTTTTTACAGTTTCTAGTTCTAAAGAGAAACTAAGAGTAGGATCTGATTGATTTAAGATTCTGGAAATTTCGAGCTTTGAACAAGTTGCCAAAGAGATATCCCATTTTTGTCCCTTGAGGGGACTTTGATGGTGGAGGGGTTGCATTGCATTTCACCTGCAGTATGGTCTGGCCAATCTCTCTGCGAATTGAATCAATCATCTTGGGATCAACTGGGTTTCCTGTCACGTCTGTGACATAGAAGGTGTCCAGAGCTTTTCCTCCTTTAGTTGAAATTTCTGCTCGTTTGATAGACAAACTGTTCTCTCTGAATATCCGAGTGATATCTGATAGAAGTCCAACCCGGTCATCGGTGCACAGTTGTAGTTCAAGCCCCTGCGTGGCAGTTGGCAAAGCAATACGTATTAGTAAAGTTACGAAGAAGATTACTGAACAAGAAGTTTTTCATTCTTTAGGGGAGTTCATGCACGTACCTCAGATGCCCGCCTTTCAATGGCTGCTTCAAGACATTGTACAACACGTTCTCGCTCAGCTTCTGAGCTTATAGGAACTCCATCAACATGTCGAATATAGAACTCCTACATAAAACAATTTTACCCATAAGCAATAGATTTATAGAAGTTTTTAGTATGTTAAACTACACCTCAGGAGAAATTACTATAGGAATTTAATCCTACCTGATAAGCTTCTGTCATCCCTGTATTTACCATTCCATGGAATACCACATACTGCATGTCCGTTAAAGTGCAAATGATGTCAAACAACAATTTTGGTCTATCTTTTGCCTTCATAGTAATGACAGTGTAATACTTCTGACTGCAATCGAAGGCAGTTACTTGAGGTCTTGAGCCCGTGTCCTCCACTCTGCGCAATTCAGCTCTTCCAACCCTCTCATAATCTCTGTCAGCAAACATAATCTGGTGCAGCCTTCTATCTCTATTTGTAACTCCAGAAGTTGCAAGTGTCATTTTAGCAGCCTTCGACTCATTGTTTCCTCTAAGGACATTGCAAAGCAGCTCCTTTATTGAAGAAAGGCGGTTTGGATCTTTGATTGCGCAACCAGTAGTATCATCTGTGACATGAACTACAGCTGCAGCTCTGGCATTGTGTGTCCATATCTCAGCATTTACCACATTACAGTGAAGGTCTGCAAGAACGGCACACACTTCAGATAATAGACCAGTTCTATCAGTGCCACTGAGCTCAATTAAGGTATGCTCTTCTGAGGGTGTCACACCAACAGAATCCATAGATGGTACAAAGCTGGCATTGCTTTCAAGTCTCTGCAACATTATCAAGTTGAATAATATGAGCAGAAATGGCTTTCACATAAGTTGATATATCTTGGTCTTTCTAAATACTAACTAAGTTCATAGGTGGTGCAGAGGAGCCATGAGCAAAATTTATTTTCACAAGCCCAATCCCAAGCAAGAAATATGACCTACGTTAGGACTAATGATGAAAAGGAGTTCATGACCCAAGGTCTTTTTGATCAAGTGCCAAGAAGCAATACTCAACTGAGCTTTGAGTAATTCGGCTTTGCATGCAGAGAAAGTATGATGTTCATCTTCAGAACAAGATACCACAACCCTCTGACTACTTGACAGTAAACATCAGAACAATCTGTTCATGTACTTACAATTTGTATATAATTGATAATGTCCTTGTCTCTGATCTTTTTCCCATCACGGTCAATCACGTTGAACACTGAAGATAGAAATTTAAACCAATGTTAGCAAAAAGGGGCAAGGAGATGAGGATAAATTGAAAATTAAAATAGTGAAAGAGGAGATGGCAAGGGAAGTTGAAAAAATAAAGCTTACCATCCATGAACCATACTCCATCAGATGAGATATAAGCTTTTGTTATTACAAGATTCACATCTGCAAGCACTTGGACAACATCTAGGAGAATTCCATGTTTGTTGACACTGTCAACCTGAATAGAAATTGAAGAAATTAAGCGTTGACCCAAGAAACTAAACACTAATCCAAACTTGGTATTTTATATGATCTACTCATATTATATATGATTGACTGTTGTATTCAACTGATACATGTTATAAGCATTGAGCAATTGATCATGCAAATCACAGGGTACAAAGCCTCACCTGGATAATAGTAGCATCCTCACAAGAATCATTGTCAATCAAAACTCTGCAAGAGCAAAAATCAAATCAGATGAAGCTTCTGGGTTTCTCAGACAGACTCCAAAATCAAACCTTGTCCTAATTAATTGCATGAATGAGAAATAGAACCCAGTAGAGTCATGGAAACAAATATAACATGTAAAAGAACAATAAGACACACAATTGCACAAAAGGAACATGTAAAATTCAGATTCAAAATACTAACTCAAAAATTAAAAAGTGAAGGCAATCAAAACAAAAAGAAATCAAAACCCAGAAAAGGAGAATACTTGACATGAATCGTACCTGGGTGGGTTCATCCGCCTCACGAACTTAGTATACTCATCATCCATTTCTTCTTCCTTTCTCTTCTTCCAAATCTAGATATCAATCCTCCCAGAACCTTAAAATAGAAAGTTTTTAAGAATAAACCAACAAACAAACGTATGCTTCACAAAAATACATAGACTTTAACAGAGACAAGACACACTCTTTAGTATCCTATATAAAACAACGATGCCTCCTCTATCCAACATTGAAGGAAAAATATGAAACGGAATATGAAGAGAGAGAATCTCGGGAATAAGAAGAAGTGGAGGGCTTTTCGGGGGGTCGTAGGCCCGGAAAAGCTGTGCACGTGTCGTTTTTTGAGTGGCTGGGCGGTCGGTCAACTGCCTCCCGCCGCGGTCATTTGCCCTTTTTACATTCGGTGAGAGCGGGAAATAATATGTCACGTGACGTTCGGCGAGGCACGTGCGGTTTTACGGTGCGCTCCCGGATCTTTTCTGGTATTTATGGCGGCAATAGCAAGCAACTGATTTCTCACGGTTTTTTTTCCGATTACATTAGCGTTCTCACTGTTACTAATCATTTTTATAGGTATGGAGGATTAGTCTAGTAAAACAAAAATTACAGACTTACAGCTGATGTAAAAAGTTAAAGGTAATAAGGCATGTGAGCTTGAAATTACTACCAACAAACTATGAATTTGAATAATATATCTCAGTTCTATTTGGTAGGTGAAGCCGAAGTGTATATGTAGGTGAAGGGACAGTTGTGGATAAATTTGGTCTGGTTACAGATCCTTCCAAACTATGATGAGTGAGATAAGCCATAGACGGTCGCGACCACTTAATATAACAACAGAGATTGTATACCTTATCTAATATTAGAATTGATGAGGTTTCTCCTAGATGGATCAGATTGCTAATGATGAGAGAAAAGAGATCAGTGATATACAAGTCAGGAACGTGGAGTATCCCAAACAACAAAACAAGGATACCTTTGGACCAGGATTTGCCGGAAACAAACAAATAAGTCGATCGTTTGCACATCATATATATGGACGATGATCAGTCAAAATATGTACTATTATCCTGAAAAATCAAAATATGTAAACAAGTATATATTAATCTATGGGACAGCTGATCGAGGCTGCTGATGACTATGTTACTGTTAGGTTGCTAAGTTGAATTCGGATTCTGTGAAAACCTAGAATCATATATATATGATCGAGTGACGCGCAGAGCATTTTAATTAGGCATGCATGCTATTTGAGTATTATTTGATTTCCGATCCAGGTACATAGCTAGTTAGTAATTTCGGATTTCTCTGCCTTTAACTAAGATAGGAATATACCTGCAGATAAGGAGGATCAATAAGAGTAGACATCCTGCTCGGCCTTGTGGCTGAACTTGTTCTTCAGCTACTGTGCTTGATTCATGTTCAAGAAGGAGAATAATTAAAGTCCAGGTAGCTTAGCAGATCAGCTGCAGCCTGCAGTTAGCTAGCTGTTGTTTGGTCACGTACGTTTCCATTAGATGAAAATATCTGTTGAAACGGAGAAAAGGTCTAGTAGCTAGCAAAGATATTCGATGATATATGCATATATGTCACTGCCATGCCAGGCCAGCTTACTTTGCTTTGATCAGTTGGCCTTTGGGGTACAATCGGAGGGAGCCACTGATTGATGTGGTAGATAGCGATAGAGATAATATAGTTGGAAGATGCAATGCATTAACAGTAAGATGGCAAAGGAATCGATCAATTAGAGATGCATGGATATTGATCGGTGCACAATTAACCGCACACTTGGTTGTGGTGGCGGGCTGATTAAGCAACGAGCAACAATTCAAAACGTAGGTCTCAGAACCAGAAAGGTCGACGTATGAATCGAATAATTTTTTTAAAATTCTAACTAGTGCCACTGAAATATGGGTGAAGAATAACACTGATATCTAGGACGTCTATCAATCCAGATTTAAGGGATGCAGTTTTCAAGATACTCGTCAGTATATGCAGTAAACCCTACGTATACCAAGGTGTTCATATTCGTCGAACAATGAACAATAAAAGTAAACGGGGCATCAAACTCCATCAATTACTAATAAAAGATAGAACAACGTAAAAGAAACTCATAAAATGAAAGAAGTAGGTTATATATATAAGTAGGGAAATTAGTGAATTCAAGTTTTTGAAAACCAAATTGATCGAAATGATCGACCTCAGGTAGGCTCGAAATTTGTTACATAGCCCAAACCCATAGTTCTACCTTCTTATATTGAACATTTAAAGCAAAAGAAAAGGAAAGATGGACGTGATGAAGCAGAAACTGAATGGACATACAAAGAGGCCAAACACCACTGATATATATATATACACACACACACAAAGGCATCTTCTAGTGCGGACGTCCATATTGGGCTTAAAGTGCAGACGTCCCTCCGTTCTTCATCTAACGGCTCCGACGACGGTGCGCCTCCACCCGAATGGACATCAGAAGCGTCCCCGACCACTTTTTCTTCTCGGCGAGATCGATTTGAAAGTCTGAGCAGCAACTTCCACCCAAAACTTCAGACAAGATCGGTATGGCCAGAAAACTAGTATTTGGCAAACTCATCGGCAATGGAAAGTGATCGGGGATGCCTCTAGTGTCCGCTCGGGTGGAGGACGGAGGGATGTCCGCATTTTAAGCCAGTGCAGACGTCCGCTTCAAAACGTTTATGTGTGTCTATATATATATATATATATATATATATATTATCAAGTCCAAATATCCTTATTTATTTAAAATATACGGATTTTGTCAATAGAACCATTTTTCAGTCATATTTTTTTATCATAGCCAACTAGTATCTATATATGACATGATCATCTCTGTAAAATTTTAGCTAAATTAGTGATCGTAAGGTATAGAAACTATATGATTATAATGAACGAACAAAATTTATTCAACAGGAACCGTTCGTGTAATTCACAATTTTGAATACCTTAATGATTATTAATTTGGCTAAAATTTTGTAGAGATGATCTATTCAATATACCTAAAAGATGAATTGTTGAGATGAGAAAATATGATCAAAAAGTATCTCAATTAAAGAAATCTGTATTTTTTTAATAAATAAGGAGGTCTATATCTGAAAAGGCATATATATATATATATATATATATATATATATATATATATATAGTTTAATTCTAAAGCGGGACACCGTTTTAAAATTAAAATGTGGTGCTCCTCATTTCGCTTGCTTTTAGGTCACATTTTCACATCTCCACCGTTCAGTGTCTATAACATAATGTGTAGATCATTCATGTAAAGTTTTATCCATTATAGAGATCATTTGAGCTTCTGTAATTGTAATTTACACTAACGGTTCCGTTTAAACAGATTTTGTTCAGTTGATTCTTTTAATCTAATTCGGTACCTAAATGACCTCCAAATTAGATGAAACTTTACACTGAATGATGAAAATATGAAAATGTAACGTGAAATAAGAAATATCTCACTTTATAAGGAATAATATATATATATATATATATATATATATATATATATATACATATATCAATATTCAAGTCACTTAACAGTCTTTAGGAGCTGCCCTATATAGGGCAAGCCCAGAACTATGATAATGCCAGGATGATGGATACTTGAATGACAATCGACAGGCATGAGTGAATGAGTCAATGACTAGATAGTTAATTACTTGGTCATTCATCACATCTCTGAAACAGATCGAAGACATGCATCACAGATTTTCGGACAGTTGGATGGATTGTCTATGCGTCGTGCCACCCATCTTGGTTTAGATGATAGCTAAAGTATGTAGGGTTTTTTTCTTTTCTGTCAGAAAGTAAAATTTCCCGCAACAGAGACTGAAGCAGAGACCACAAAGATGAAACGATACTTCTGCTAGCTTGCTCAGGTACAAGAATGAATGAGAGAGCAGAGCTCATATAGCATAATCTACAGCCTTGAGTATCATATTCACACCATAATACAGATAATCCCCTCGGCTAATAAAAACACAGCAGTATGCAATACACATTCACTTGTGTATAAAACTATGAACTGCATTATTTGTATCTAGAAACTTACACTTACATAACGAATCTCACTACCAAAAACAATTTGGATGGGGCCTCAATATAAACAATCTAAGGCCAAAGAAACAACAGAGTAATCTGTGCAACGCTGATCGCCATATATGTAAACCTCAGCTCAGCAGTAAGCTATTGAAACTAAGGGAATTCCATTATAAATAGAAGAAGAATCTGAGACCATATGAAGGCAAGAAAGAGTTGACATATCTGTCTCCGTGTTATGGAGAATAAAGATAAGAATAAAGTTAATTAGATTTAGAACATCTGTTACTCAATGGATATGTTCCAAGTTTTCCCATCCTATATGCTGACACTAAACAAGAGACCCTTTCCATGCAACTCCTGTAATATGCCAAAAGACAATAATATTCTACTGAAAACCTTGTCTTACTGCGTGATACTTGTAAACTACCACAAATGAATAAGAGTATGTCCAGTTAGTGCTACTACAACTAAAGCCTCACAAACTTGCCAACCTCTATAGAATTGCTCAGCATGGCTTCTTTTCTACAGTATATGCTGACATATATTGCAAACTCAGATACAGTAATACTGATACTCTCTTTTTCTTCTTTAATTTGGCCAGATATATTGCGAACTCAGATACTCTAAAGAAAGAAAACTGTGAAGTTCTCATAAAGAAGTTCTTTGACATATTCTAGTATGCTTTGGATAGCTTAGTAAATTAGCATTCATGACAGAGTCTCCTGATTATGTTATGACAGTGTTAGCTCCTACCCCTCCAGTGATGGGATTTGAGTTGAGTAAATCAAATAGATTATTAAGCTACACCCTAAACACATAAAATGAGGGATCCCCATTTGAAGTTTTGCCCAAAAGAAATCAGGTACTCTTCTCTGAGAACTGAAGTCTATTTGGATACTCAAGGAGGTATGAGGGCAAGCTAGAAGAGTACGGCTAAGACACTACTCTGGTGAGACCAATGCCTTCAATGATACTTCTTAGTGATAATAAGGAACAGGAAAAAAGGCAATAAAGAATGTTCAAGTAAGGAAACAATCCCAATTCACTGTTCTACGGCTGTCATTCTTAACGAAAAACTATGTGCTTTGTGTGCTTTGCTAATGACATTATATGATATTATTTAATCTTGAACAAAACTCACTGAAATTATAATATTGTGGCAAATATCACAAGAACAAAGACCAGTTTTAATGACCTGAGAATGGACTTGACGATGGAAATTGCTAGCTAGAGCATATAATCCCTGTAGCTATAAGTTGAAACCAGCAGAGCATTCACAGAGGAAAGAAGCACGTTGTTTATAAAGAATTAAAGACAAACTGAGACTAGTCTAAAGATGCATTCTTTGGAAGTAATATGAGAAACCCAGTAGAGTACAAGTAATAGATAGCTGATTGAGATACTAGTAAATTGCTTGTTTGTGCAAAACATAATGAAGATCTTAGATGATTAAGAACAACCCTCATTACATCTAGGAAACAAAATTGGATAAGTATGACTGTAGAACTCTGTGGTTTAAATCTTCACAAACAAACTGGAGCACCACTTCATTCACACCTAGTGAAGAACAAACTAATTAAAGATGGTTTTGACTATAATCAACACACCTCTGAATTAAAGCAGCAGTTAAGCCGAACACCCAAACCATCTGTTTGACTGTGCCCAATTCCCACCTGCACAAGCAACAACACACTCACCAGTCAATTTCCCCATGCTTAACACAAAGATTAGTGATAAAAAGAATCAACCAGAATCAAGTTAGCACCTTTATATGGAGACTTGAGTCATGCAATGGAGAACAAAACAAGGAGCAAAAGAAACATCCATTTCCAGTGCCCCTATTGAATTATCTCTAAGTATACAATACAAATACCATTACCAAAAAAACAAACTCAGAGTCCCCAACAAATGCTACTACTGCTTGATTTCATAAAGATTTAAACTTTCACCACCAATTTCTCCTCTGTTTGGTTCCTACTGTCCTGTGCCTTGAGAATCATCCTTAGAAGACGGAGCTTGCTGGTGTTGGTGCTGCTGCTGGTGGTGTTGCTGTTGCTGCTGTTGATGGTGGTGCACTCTAGCATGGCCCATCTGCTGGTAAATCTGGTAAGCCTGAGAATTCAAAACCCCAAGGTGGCCATCTTGAGACAACCCAAGTTCCAAACCAGGAAGCTGTTGGCTTCCCCCACCCAGAATTGAAGTGAAACTCATAGGTCCCATGTTGGTGACTGGCAAGTCAAACCCAGGAAGGCCAATCTTTTGGAAGTAATTGGAGCTGCTCTCAGTCCCTCCCAGATTTGTAGTAGATGGACCAGATGAAGATGACTGTGAAGAAAAACCAAACCCAGCAGGGGGCCATAGCCCAGTTGTTGCAGCCACATGGGGCCTCCCTAAATTCCCTCCCACCATAGCCCAACTGGTCCTACCTCCACTGGACCCTAGATCATCTGTCTTTTGATACAAGCCAGCTGATATTGAAGCCCCCTGCTGCGATACAGACCCGCCTGCCGCCGCTAGAGCCGACGCCGGGATCGTCCCGGTGCCGGTGGTTGCAATTATGGACGGTTCAGCCTGCTGCAGCAGCCATTGGATTGTTTCTCCGTCCGATTTGTGGCCCAATTCCCGAGTCAATTGGAAGATTCTGGCGGCGCAGAGAGCCGGCATCCTTATCCTTCTTCCTCTGCCTTCCACCTTGGTGTGTCTGTCTTTGTTTGAGCTACGTTTGGGCGCCAACTGCTTCTTGGTTTCGTCTTTGTCCGCAATCACAATCTGGAAGTCTTTGATCTCCGCCGGTTTCACAACGTTGTTGTTGTTGTTGTTGTTGTTCTCACTCATGGTGTTGGGTAGTTGCTGATGATGCTGTTGTTGTTGTTGTTGTTGTTGTTGTTGTTGTTGAGGTTGTGGGAGGCTCAAGAAGCTGGGTATCTCCTGAGGCTGCTTTGAGGCCTTGGGATCCATCAACAGAGGAAAAAGAAATTAGGGGAAGAAAGAAACAACGAAAAAGGAAAAGGGGTGGTCTTTGTCTTTGATGGAAGAAGGTGGCCTGAAAAGTCCTACACTTTCATGAGTTTTCACCGTTTTGGGCAAAACTATAGAGACAAAAGCCCTAGGAAATATTAAAATCCCAATTCAATGTGACTCTCTCCAGAAATCAGAATTGGAGTCGACTTGTTCTTGTTACTTCTTGCTTCCTTCCTCTGAGTCTTTTGTCTTCCTATCTTCTCTCTCTTTCTCTGTTTGTCTGCCCATCTTGTCCTTTCTTTCTTACCTCTTTGTACAACACTGGCAAAGTTTTGACTAACACAGATATACAACTTTAACTGCCAATTTTACCTCATTTCAAATTTCACCACCTCATCTGCTCATCAGACACAAGGGATTAAAAAACCATTTACCTATTTTGACCTGGCCAGATTAAATCCACTAACCCTTCTTCCTTCCCCACCATGCCACAATCTGTGGAGTCAGTCATGGTCCTCAAGGATGATCCAGGGTGGATTGGAATCCCCTTCTCTTCTTCAATCTCCAAATCCAATCTTCTTCAACCTTAATAAATGATTTCTCTCCTGTATGCTATAATTGAATGAGCAACCAACATCTTATGCCATCTCTTGTAAGGCACTCAACTGCAATGTGGGAACTCATAAATGTGACACTTGGCTACCTATGAATGGCTTGAGGAGCTTACTTCAAACCCACTCTTGTTATTTATCTAGGCCCATCCTTGAGATATGCTATAAAATTGATGCAACTGACTGGGGAAAAGAAAGGTGAATGATCATGGGATCAGCAACTTCTCAACTTCATAGAATCAAAATACTAGAATGACTGTTTTTTTTTTTTTTTTTGAAAAGCAATACTAGAGTGACTGTTAGTTCAAAGTTTCAGACAGACCAAAATCACAATGGAGGTTGTTGTTGAAGTTGAGTGGTTTTGAGCTACGTACTGAAGTTTTGGTTTGTTTCAAATGGTGATTAGGCTAGCTCTTAGGGTATATATTTGCATGAAACCCTAAAATTCCTGATAGAATACAATCGAGAATTCCATACCATTACATGCTTCGAAAGTATAGCTATAATGCTGAGAACATTGAGTTAACCTTGAAGGATCCTGATCCTATTCTTCATTACATCTTACAATATCCTATTCTTCTTTGAAGGCTTCAATTTTCTTTCTTCTTAGTCTCCTTGAGAATGATTAACATTTAAGCTATATGCTAGCGAAGGAGAAAGTCCACATGTTTGCAAGAGATATTACACTTGTCAATAATAATTGGGATGAGTGGATAACTATAAACAAGTAAGGAAAATGACAAGAAGTCCCTTAATTTTCTCGCATGACAAAGATGCCTCATATCAAATATTAACCAAAATTTCAATTTTCAATTGTACTTGGAAAGCAATTTTCTATATCTTGGTGTATTTCCACTATCTTATACATACCATACCACATAAAATATGCCAATACCACAACAAAGAGAATTGTTATTTCTGCTGAGTTAGGTGCATGTGTGTTCGTGCTTTCTACCGAACATAAATCAAGGGACTGAATTAGTACTGTACACCGCTTAAAAGTTTAACCCAAATTTCCTATATTTCCATTCGCATCTCCGAAGTAAATGATCGTTTAAGTTGAGTGCAAATGAAGAGAAGTGGTAAAGTAATTAGATCTGGAAACTCCACAGTGCAGAAATGTTTAGGCCGGGTTAATTAATTTGTAGTAAAGTAACTAGCTTGCACCTCAGTATATGTTTATGAACTTACATATATCTTTTTTAGAAGGTTATATATAGTCTCTGCTAGAGATGACTTTCGTGATCTACAAGTTCACAAGAATGGTTAATTTAGTCGGTTTAGTTGGTCCAAACATGCTTTAGCCTTCAAAATTCAAAGGGTGTGCAAGTTGGTATGATTATTGTGTTCCCTTTATACTATTTGATTAAGAGAAAGCTTGATGAATCAAATTGAAAGGGAGGGAGCTAGAGCTAGAGCTGGAAACGTATATCCAACCGGATCACCAATCAGTAGTAAACGACTCCCATGGTTTTATGGAGCATGAGTGCATGACAATATTGACAACGACAAGAACCGCTGATGATCAAATTTCCACATTTCTGCAATATCTATGGAACAGTAGCTAATTCAAACTAGTACTAATTAGAACTAGGAATCACCTCACCAACGCACTAATCCATTGCCTTTCGGTCTTTCACTGCATGCATGATTCTGTATTACCTATATATATATATATATATATACCATAAGCATGTATGAACTATATATGAAGTTGATATTCGGTCACCATAGTGGGGATCCATCATTTGAAGCTTTTTCTTTTCCTGCAAGTTTGATTCGCTACTTCGCTAGTGCTCTATTATTAAACAGAAACAATTCAAGAATGATCATTCAGAGTAGTACGTACTAAGCAAGGAACTAAAGAATTGATCGAGATCGAGCATGCTAGCTAGCTTTTCCTGTTCCCGGTTATACTTCTTAATTTAAGCATTCGCTAAAGCGAAAGAAGTGTCAAATGAGGGAGCTAGCTTTAGGGTATGAAGGAATATAATCACTTGATGTGGAGAAGACCAATTGATCGATGAAAAATTAATGGCGGGAATGGGAATGGGATTGGGATTGGGATTGGGATGAATGGTAAATGGTAAATGGTACGTGTATGGTGGTGATTGAATTGTTAATGACAAGTGCTTCCCATCACGGAGACAATGCAGGCCCCTCTTCGAAAGTCAGCTCTTGAAATATCTGTTGGTCATCAATATCTTTCTTGCCATGTATGGCTAAGCTTTTCCATATAAGAGTACGTATTCAAAGCTTCAATGGGAAACAGATCTAAGCTTTCATATTACTTACACCTGGGTTTTTACTGCATAATTCAAACCTCTTACTTCCATCGATCTGTTTCAGCAAAACCAGATTAACAGTAGGTGTTAATTAATTAATTCTAGATGCCAAGGGAAGTAATATGATGGGGATAAAGCCTAAAGCCTCCACCACAGTAGGGTTTAATTTTTCTTCGATATATTCTTTGACATGTAGCTTTCATATTCCCCGTTTCAAAAATTGGAAAATTAGCTAGGGTTGCTGATCGATTATATATACGGAACGGAAGAAAAAATGCAGCTTTGTTAGCAAGTTAAAAAAAACTCAAAACTCACAGATGGATACTGACACTAATGATTAAGGTTTTTGAGTTTATGGAATTATGGGCCACCACACCATGAAGCGTTAAGGTAATCAACATTGTCATTTCGATATATGGATGCCTCCTATTTAGGCAACCATTCCAACTAATATAGAAGCAAACAATGATAAGCACTAAAACTAATTAATCTGTACCGATCAAAAATGAACAAATAAATATAAGCTAGCTAAGCTAGAAAAGTTCTATATCATCAGTTCTAGCTGTACAATGGCTGCTTCCTGCATTGGATTCATGTGTATGAACTTGGATGAACATGGCAGCAAATCAATCAGCAGCATCAGTTCTCAGAACAAATACTTTGTTAATTAGACGTGTATGATTTATTTGGAGGAGAAATCTCCAGGAAACTCCCAGCTGCAGGCTATCATTCAACAGCTTGCTAGCTAGGTATTGCGTATAGCTTATACAAAACAGACAGCTTAGGGCAACTCCAACAAGGATTCTAAAACCCAGTTTCAATCCTATATCCATACATTTCATCTCCAACGGGTCAAAAACCTGGGGTTTGGTTTTGGAAATTAAATATAGGACCTGGTCCTATTCTCAGTCTCAAATCTGAGACACTTTCAAGACCAAGACTATTGGGTCCACTTACGTTTGGGCTGGGCCAGAAAAGAAGAAGAAGAGACGTGCTCGGCACAAGGTCGGCACGAAACGCGCTCTCCCGCTTCCGCACGAAACGAAGATGCACGTAACGCGCTCTCCAGCTCCAGTCGCGCTGCTGTTTGCAGAGGCTGGGCCCCATGCACATGGGACGGTCTCCCAGTCGACCGTTGAGCGCTTCAACGGGTATGAAATGGACGGCCAGGATTGATAGCATAATTTGAAATGGACGGTTAGTCCAGCAGAGGTCCAATGGTCAGAAAAAAATTCACACCAGATTTTTACCTCTAAAACTCGTTTTTACCTCAGAAAAAAAAATCAGAAATAACATAAAAAAATGTATATCCGTTGGCAACTTTTTTTTTGAAGAATTCTATAAATACCAACCCATTCCTTCACAAATTCCTCACACTAAAATCCTTTTCTCCTTCCAAATTAACTTTTCATTTAATCACATCTGAACTCAGTTGTTTGTCGTATACACCGACACAACACAAGATAATATTTGTCAATAATTTGATTCTTTGTCATATATATGCCGACATAAAACGACAAAAAATCAGTATGCATTAATTATTTTTTTAATTAACAAAATTATATTTAATTATAAGAATAATTTAAAATTTTGTGATAAAAATAAAAATTGTGAACTTTTATTAACTTAATAAGCTTATTAACATATTATTTAATATAATATTCATAAATATACTACCTATAACTTATTTTAATCAACAAAAATAAATATAGGACCTCATATATGACTCATTGTTAGAGATAAGAAAATGAGTCCGAAATGAATAGTGCAATAAAGAGGTCCTATAATGGACACTACCAGAAGAAAGGTTATAGCCGACGAAAAAAAAAAAAACCAGGCCGACGAAGCATTTTTTCGTCGGCTATAGTGGGCTTTAGCCGACGAAATTTTCTTTCGTCGGGTAAGGTAAATTTTCGTCGGCTATGATGTCCACTTTAGCCGACGAAATTTTATTTCGCCGGCTATTTTAAATTTTCGTCGGCTATGACAAACTTTAGCCGACGAAATTTTTTTTTGTCGGCTAAAGAATTTATGTCGTCGGCTAAAGTTCACAAACCATGGCCGACGAAATATTTAAAGGTTTAGCCGACGAAATTCATAGTCGTCGGCTAAAGTTCTTTATATTTGCAGATCTGGGCAGCAGCAGCTCATTTCGAAAAAAAAGGAAAAAAACGGGAGAAGAAAAAAGGGGAGAAAAAGTTTGGGTGTTGTCGAAATCTGTCCATAATCAGTTTGTGGAGCCATATATAGGTACGTATATGTATATATATGTTGATTAATTGAGTTTTATTTGAGTTGATCGATTCTAATTAGTGTGATTAATTGAGTTTATTGATTTTGATTGTGATTGAGTTGATTAATTTTGAGTACGTTGGATGTATATATATATATGTGTTGATCGATTTGGTTGATGATTTGAATTGATAATATATATATGAATTAATTTATTGTTAATAAATAGTAAATATATATATGTTAATATTAATTTATAATATTATTGTGTTGATATGGTATGAAGTTGTTGATGATATATATGAGTTCATAATGATAATTTTGTAATTAATTAGTTGTAGTACGTACGTAGAATATATATATACTAAATGAATTGAGATTTTATATATGGCATGAAATTTTATTAATAATTAGCTAGCAGCGTTATAAATAAATATATATATATATATATATATATATATATATATATTTTGTTATATTTTCAGGATATGGATAAGAGTTGGATTTCGCTTCCAAAATGGGACAAAAGATACGGTGCAGGAGTTATGAGTTTTCTAGAATATGCGATGAATAATGCTAACGGGAATACAATTTTCTATTGCCCGTGCACGAAATGTCAGTGTCGCAGCGATATGTATCGATTTCCCATTGACAAAGTATGGCAGCACCTGAGGAGTAACGGGTTTTGGGAGAAGTACACATGTTGGTTATATCACGGTGAAACATCATCAGGGGGTCCGCATGATCATGGCCAATTTTCTGAGACGGGCAGTGCTAGTACATCCAACGATCCAACAACGACATTCATCAACGACATGTTTCCTTATGAGAGCGGTGTATGCGCTCAAGGACAGTATATGTCTGACCCGGTGCAGCCCTTCCCTAGAGCTGTGAACAATGCTGGTATTGAAAAGTACAACAAACTGCTTGCTTTCCAACAGACCCCTGTGTACCCCGGTTGTCAGAAGACCGTTCTTGAAAGTGTGATGGACGTAATGAGGATTAAAGTTGAGACAAAATCGACCGTGAAGGCTGTTGATGAGTATCTACAGTACACTGCTTCGATGCTGCCCAACGGTCATCGTCTTCCTACCACTCATCGGAAGGTCCGATGTATCCTGAAAGATCTTGGGCTTTCCTACATCAAGATCCATGCATGCAGATATGACTGCGTTCTCTTTTGGGGTAAAGATCCAGAAGGGAATGACCTTGGTGGCCTTGACGCATGTCCGGTATGTCACACTAACAGATATAAGCTGACTCCTGCAGGCAACAGGAAACCTGTAAAGGTACTTCGGTATTTCCCTTTGACGGATAGGTTAGAGCGGTTGTACATGTCTTCACACACGGCCGAAGCGATGAGATGGCACGCTGATAGGGAATTGCATGACGAAGATACCCTTATACACCTTGCTGACGGGGAGGCTTGGAAGCATATAGACAGGCAGTTTCCTCAATTTGCGTCAGAGGTCCGAAATGTGAGGCTCGGGCTCTCATCCGACGGGTTCAACCCTTTTGGGAACATGAGTCTGCAATACAGTATATGGCCGGTGATTTTGGTACCGTACAACCTTCCCCCATGGATGTGCATAAAGAAGGAGTACAATATGTTGAGTTTGTTGATTCCGGGGCCCGGTTATCCGGGGAAGTGTCTCGATGTGTACTTGAGACCTTTGATTGAAGAGCTTAAATTTTTGTGGGACGTTGGTCATCCCACTTATGACAAGTACACGCACGAGATGTTCCAGATGCATGTCATGGTTGTTGGCACCATCAGTGATTTTCCTGCCCGTGGGATGTTGTCGGGCAACGTTGTTAGGGGATACAAGGCTTGTCCAGAGTGCCTTAGCGATGAGGGGAGCAACAGTCATTGCAACAAGATATGCAGATTGGGTCACCGTGCTTTCCTTCCATATGATCACGAATGGCGGTTCGATGAAAAGGCATTTGATGGGACCGTAGAACACGGCGTGCCTCCCAGAAGATGGACGGGGGAAGACATTTTAGCGGTGCTTAATGAGTACGATTTTGGGCAGCTCAGCAATCATCCCAACATTGTGGCGGCAATACCTGAAAGACCCGACAGGTACAAATTCTGGACACATAAGAGCATATTCTGGGAACTCCCATACTGGAGTAAGTTGTTGATCAGGCACTACCTGGATGTGATGCACATAGAAAAAAATGTGTGCGACAGTGTGGTGGGCACAGTGCTGAACTTGGAGGGGAAGACGAAAGACGGTCCTAAGGCACGCATTGATCTAAAAAAATGCGGAATAAGAAGACATTTGTGGTTGAAAGAAGGGAAGAAAAAAATGCCTCAAGCTCCTTACACCGTGAAGCCTGACCAGAAGAACCTAATTTTCAGGTGGATGAGTTGTGTGAAGTATCCTTCAGGCTATGCAGGAAATATTGCCCGGTGTGTGAACTTCCGGGACAATAAGATGTACGGGTTGAAGAGTCATGACTGTCATATCTTGCTACAACGTCTCTTCCCTGTTTTCATTCGACCATTCCTTCCCCGTCAGGTGGTGGAGCCGTTAGTAGCGTTGGGAAGATTTTTCCAGAAGTTATGCACACGGGAAGTGTCTCAATGTGACCTCCGGAAAATGCAAATGGACATCATTTATATCATGTGTAAATTTGAGAGGATATTTCCTCCAAATTTTTTTGACATCATGCCTCACCTGATGATCCATCTTCCCGAGCAATTGTTGCTTACCGGTCCAGTACACTACACTTGGATGTATCCCATGGAAAGATACGTTTTTTACTTTCATGAATTCCTCAATACATATACATGTTCAATAATCATAACATTTTGCAACTTGATTTACAGGCAACTTGGAGACTACAAAGATTATGTGGCTAATAAATCCGCTCCTGAAGGATGTATAGCTGAAGCATATATTGCGCACGAGTGCGTCACCTACATGAAGTTGTATTTAGGAGCGTTGAAGGAAACTCCGCAAACCATACCGGTAGATGTACCGAAGTTCAATATTTCCATAGTCTCTAGTGATGTTGAAGTGTATGGAATTTTGCCAAACTCCTACAAGTTGCAACCACATGAGCTAGTCATTGCCCACTGGTGGGTATTGATTAACTGTCCAGAAGTTGAATACTGGAAATACATCTATCTCAATCATCCCAACATTCAAGGTGATCTCGAGTACCACAACAGGGAGTTCGCAGATTATTTTGGCGGTTGGGTACGTAATTTAATTTTTCTCTACGGGTTTATGTTTATTGCATAATTATCCATATTTACAGTTGAGATGGTTGGTTGCAGATAAACCATATTCAATCTGATGGTCACCCAAATTGGTCGCACGAACTAAGACTTCTAGCCATGAAGCCGATAGTCTCAAGAGTTTATCCGATGTGCAAGGTGAATGGCGTGCAATTTATATGCGAACAAAGAGACAGCAGAAAGAGAACACAGAATTCTGGGGTCATGGCACATGGTGGGCGGAATGGAGTTGACTATTACGGTGTTCTTGATTCAGTGGTGGAACTCGTTTACGGTGAAGGCATGACAGTGCACCTCTTCAAGTGTAGATGGTTTGATACTAGGCCGCAAAGCATGAAGACCGATCAGTACGGAATATTATCGGTGAACACTGCTACAAGTTCTTACGAGGATGACCCCTTTGTTTTTGCCACATCGGTAAAACAAGTGTTTTATCTTGATGACCTTGCTAAGGGTGACGCGTGGAAAGTAGTCAACCTTGTGCACCCTCGAAACATTTATCGGGCGGCTACACTTGGAGAGGCCGAAGACGAGGAAGAAGATGTTGCGTATCAAGAGCCCAACGCAATAGGTATTCCTAACTCCTCTACCATTCGCCTTAATAATTTTAAAGCGGGTCGTTCGGTGCGAATTCGTGATGAAGAGCCAAGGCTTGTTGATGTTGATCCAAATCAAGAGTCAGACGAAGACTCTGGCGATGAGGAAATACATATATTACCAGAAATTAATTCTGACACCGAAGAAGACTTATCGGATGATTCCGATTACGAGCCTTAGTTTTAATGTATGATTCCGATTAATTTGTATAATTTTTCAAAGACTTTTTCCTTTATAGTTTACACATGTTGAATTCATATTTCAGTTATGAATATATGAGATTTTGGTGATACATGATGAACAAGGTTTTTTTAATGTATGGTTTACGAATATCGTCTGTTTTTTTTTTCCCTATTTTTTTACTTTAGCCGACGAAATATACTATAATTCGTCGGCTAAGATGTTTTTTGCCGACGAAAAAAGCCTTAATTCGTTCGTCGGCCATAGATGTTTTTTTTATTTATTTTTATTACACACTTTAGCCGACGAAATAAACTGTGATTCGTCGGCTAAACTACCTTAGCCGACGAAAAAAACCTTAATTTCGTCGGGTAAACTTGTTTTTTTATTTTTTTTTAATTACTCACTTTAGCCGACGAAATACACGGTAATTCGTCGGCTAATATGGTTTTTGCCGACGAATAAGCTAATAATTCGTCGGCTATAGTTATTTTTTTAATTTTTTAATTACATACTATAGCCGACGAATATGTTAGGGTATTCGTCGGCTAAACCCTAAAATATTTCTATTACCTACTATAGCCCTATGTTCGGTGGTTATTTTGCGTAAAATTTTTATACGACTTGTTGCGTGTCATCGGTTTAAAACTATTTTCAGTTGGAGGTCCGGCCAAAATACGTAATTTAGACGGTCGAACGACCTTTTCTGTGCGTTTAGGGGTTTGACTTACGAGATTGACCGTCCGGATCGAGCCCTTATTCTTTTCGGATCAAGTTGAATTTTTTCCCATACATGTATTTTATCATGATGGTCAGATCTGACGGCTGGATTTGTGTTTCTCAAGTTTGATCATCACGATCACAACATGTGTACTAATGTTGTATAACTTGTTTACCAAGTGTTATGTAAATGTTCCGTTTCAAAAACAAACTATACGTAGATCCTTCAAACGTAAAAAAGTCGTGAAATAAGACATGACTAGAATGGTGAAATACGTCTACGGTTGAAAAATCACGGTATTCCGGTTATGTCTCGGTGCCGATAGTTGCGGTCAATGCAATTTTCCATTCTTTCTCCCTATGGGTAGCCCCGGGTTCGGTGGTTATTTTGCGTAAAATTTTTATACGACTTGTTGCGTGTCATCGGTTTAAAACTATTTTCAGTTGGAGGTCCGGCCAAAATACGTAATTTAGACGGTCGAACGACCTTTTCCGTGCGTTTAGGGGTTTGACTTACGAGATTGACCGTCCGGATCGAGCCCTTATTCTTTTCGGATCAAGTTGAATTTTTTCCCATACATGTATTTTATCATGATGGTCAGATCTGACGGCTGGATTTGTGTTTCTCAAGTTTGGTCATAACGATCACAACATGCCAAATGTATAAAGGTTTAGCCGACGAATTTCAAAGGTTTAGCCGACGAATTTCAAATGTTTAGCCGACGAATTTCAAAGGTTTAGCCGACGAATTTCAAAGGTTTAGCCGACGAATATATGTATAGCCGACGAAATTTTGTTCTTTAGCCGACGAACAAATTATTTCGTCGGCTAAAGTCCTCGGGTTTTAATTGCGAACCCTAGCCTCCTCCCTCATTTCTGCAGTTTTTCAACCCTAGCCTCCTCCCTCCCGGTCTCCAAAACGCTAGTGGTGCTGTTTGTCTGCTCAAGGTACGCTCCCATAAACCCCAAATTCATCGATTTCTTTTCTGCAAAATATATGGATTGATGATTGCTTCTGCATTTTGCCATTTTGGTTGTATAAAACTGAGAATGACCGTAACTTGTACGTGTTGAGTTTCGATTTGTAGTACCAATTATCTTGTTTTGATCTAAAGAAACAATTCAAAAACTAGTTACATAGAACGATTTTGATATCAGGGTTAACTAGGAGTCATAATCTTTTTGAAATGATGGAGTTGAGGTCGTTACTCTCCTCAAACAATTTGCGGAATCCAGTATTTGTAGGTGTAGAGATTTCTGTAATTTTAACATTTCTGTAATTTTTAACATTACAAAATTTTAAAATTATTGTAACATTTCAAATTTTAACATTTATGTAATTTTTAATATTATTGAATTGTTGTTTTAATATTATTGAATTGTTGTTTTGTAATTTTTAATATTATTAAAAATTTAACACTAGATTAACTAGAGAATCGGGATGAAAACGCGAAGTTGAAGAAAGGAATAAAATTTGTAATTTAATTTTTGTTAATTTAATTTGTGTTAATTTAATTATGTTAGTTTATGTGTTTATTTTTGAATATATGTGTTTATTTTTGAATATATGTGTTAATTTATTTTTGATTTCGAATTTAGTTTTACGATATGTTAGTTAATTTATGATGATGTTGATATATATAATATTGTTATGTAAGTAAAATATATATATATATATATATATATATATATATCTATATATATATTGGTATGTGTATCTATTTATTGAATAAGTATAATTTTAAAAATGTATAATTTTTTATAAAACAAAGACAAAATAATCTAAAGCCTTTAATTAATATTATAAATAGGATGAGCAGCTTTTTTCGATCGAAGAAGAGTTCGAAGGGCCAAAGGTCCGAATCGTCTGAGGGAACCTCTAGCAACCCTCAAACGACGTTTCAGGGCCACATGACAGCCAGACGTGCGAGCCTTCTGGAGACGGCGCCGGAGGTGCCCGTTTCATCGAGGCAGGTGGCCGTCCCTCGTTCCCCGAGGCCCTTGACGGAGGTGTCTGCACCTCGTATGCCCGAGATACACCGGGCGCCCACTCCGGGTCCTACTTCTTCGGATAGTGGGTCATCTGGGGTACAGATGCCGCCGCCTCATCTGTTCCTTCTACGGATGATACCGGCGATACCTGTAGTCGATGGCTCAGGGACGCCGATTTATCCACTGCCCCCGCCAGTGGCTCCATCAGCGGCGTACCGGTTCCTGCCTTTTGATACGCCTCTTATTTCTGCGAGGGTATCATCATCGGCGACAGAGCCGGAATCCGTCGCGAGCTCCTCAGGTAATCAGTGATGCATGATTACTTTTAAAGGGTCATATATATTTTAATAATCAATTTGGCCGAATCATGTCATAGGCACAAAGAAGAAGAGAGGCCCCGTCACAGGGAAAGCTCTCGAGAAGATGGTGAGTACCATGGGGAGGATCCCCATAGATATTGACGGGGATGGCCACGCAGTATCGGGCGGGAAGTCGAGGATGTACTCCGGCCGCATGGGTGCTCTCATTAGGGATAGAGTCCCTATGTTGTGGTCCGACTGGGGCGAGGTCCTGCAGGAGGTTAAGGACATGGTCCACAACGCGATGTCGGTGAGTTTACAAAATAATATTATGTATTAAATTGTTGATTTCTCGAAAAGCTAAACTAATAATAATCGGTTAAATGCAGGTGTGGTTTGAGGTTCCCGAGCACCTAAGGGACAGCTGGGCCGACGTTGTGCATGGGGGAAGGTACGTTGGGAAGTTAATGAAAAATAATTTTGTATGTGATATTAATAATATTTCTAATATTTTTGTTGTATCTGTAGGTACAAGGAGTGGAAGAACGAGCTGCGGACCCATTGGACTAAGCACGGGAACGCACGTTCTGGTACCCCTACTGAGTTCCAGTACAGGGAGTACGAGTGGCGTTGGCTTCTGACATCAGAATTCAACAACCCTTGTAAACAGGTATTTAAATAAATTAGTTAGTTAATTTAAAAATAAGTACGTGCGTTTTAAAATATTCTACTAATAGTTTACTTTTTTCTTTGAAGGCGGTTTCCCGGGTGAACGCTCAGAACCGGCAACGCAACACAAGGAACCATCATGCCGGTTCTAGACCGTTCGGTGTCTTCATGGACGAGGCGGCCAAGGAACATCCAGAAGTCAACCCCTACGTCTATACGTACGAGAATGCATATCCTGACTCCCAGGAGGATATTGTAAGTCACTTTACGTTTTTAAATTTTTAAATTTATGTAAAAATTTTAATTAATAATTTTTTTCCTATCCATATAGGCGAGGGTGAGGGAGGCTAGTGACGAGGTCCTGAGTACCTTAGTGAGGGAGGCATGGCCGGACACGCAGGATTTCGAGATGTCCGAAGCCATGTCCCGGATCGACAATTCGGATCCGACGATTGGGGCGAGGATCATGGGCACAGCCTTCCCACCGAGAGGAAACAACTTCTACTGCCGAGGTCTAGGAAAGAGAGGCGAGGGGGTCCTGAAGACCACTCCAGGATTTCAACGAAAGGCAACCTCGACCAGTAGCAGCACCACGTCCACGATCAACAGGACGACTCAGCTAGAGTCGGAAGTTCAGAGACTACGAGAACAGCAAGCTGCTCAAGCTGCTCAAGCTGCCTCGCAGACAGCCTATATTGCCTCGTTGGCAGCCTTTAATACCGCGCAGGCAGCCTATGTTGCCGAGATATATGCCATCCAGCAGGCCCAGCAGCAGCAGATGTTGCAGTACATGCAGGACTTTGCAGCTGCCCAGAGTCAGGGACTTCAGCCTCCGCCCATGACGCTACCCCAGCCGCCGCAACCTCCGCAGCAGCCCCCAGAAGATGACTTCAATTTAGACGATATAGACTTTACGTAGTTGATATATACTTTTATGTAAATTGATACTTTTATGTAGTTCATATATTTTTTTATGTGTTTGTTGTTGGTTATATGAAATTGTTAAATATGTCTTTTGCAGCTTGCATGGAATGGTAATTCAGAAATTTCGGGGTTTTTTTTTTTACTGGAATGCACTTATAGCCGACGAAAAAAGCCATAATTCGTCGGCTAAAGTTTAAAAAAAAAAAAAAAAAGTTTAGCCGACGAAATAAGCTTTAATTCGTCGGCTAAATGCCTATAAAGCCGACGAAAAATACAATATTTCGTCGGCCATAGATGTTTTATATTTTTTTATTACAAACTTTAGCCGACGAATATTTTAAATTATTCGTCGGCTAAAGTTTGGAAGATAGCCGACGACATTTTGTGTCCAACCTTTAGCAGACGAAATAATGTCGTCAGCAGACGAAATAATGTCGTCGGCTATAGTATGACTATAGCCGACGAAATAATGTCGTCGGCTAAAGGTTGGACTATAGCCGACGATATTATTTCGTCGGCTATAGTATGACTATAGCCGACGAAATTTTTTTTCTCGTCGGCTAAAGTCATTACAGACGACCCTTTCCCGACGACGCTATAGCCGACGAACCTTTAGCCGACGAATTTTTTTAACAGGCCGACGAAAATTTTTCGTCGGCTAAAATGCATGTTCTGGTAGTGGGATATAGGACTCCAAATCCAAAACCATTGTTGGAGTTGCCCTTAGGTCATTTACTCATATGGTACCATTTTTGGGATGTTGCTTATTTTAACCTGCTTCGATCTGTATCTGTTTGTTAGAAAGATTCGAATTGTGCAGGCAGTAGTACTGAATTGAACAACCATGCAACCAACTGTATATGGTACAGCATATGGAGAGAATCATCAGTAAGTGGTTGAAAACAAGAAGAAAACTGCATACATAGTATGGTACTTTTGATCTTTCAAGTAATAACATCGAGTAGTTTAGTGGAGATGCAGCTGTTTGCTAGAGCTGTTTGTATGCTATATAGCAATATAGCATGAGGAAAGAGGGAACCCCTAGCTAGCTTTACTGCTCAAAATTGAAAATGTAAAACGGGACTGAGGGACATCACATATGGCTCAGACTGCGACCTCTTGTATTATTTGTTTGGCTCCACTGTTTCACATTTGAAATGGATTCTTTTCCCAATTTTGATGGATTGATGTATCTCAACCACCCATTTTATTAGGCAATGAAGTGGGATACATTCATACATCTATCTTAAAATTATTGCCATCAATTCGTCAAGTAACATCATATTGAAATGCAATACCAATGTCCAATAGCAAGATAAAAGTGCAGGCGTCATCATGGATTTCTAGTTTTCACTTCAATGTCCAATACCAATGTCAACATTGTTTTTTAAGATTAGACTCGAACCAAAGACATTATTTTCTCCCTAGTGTATCACTGAATATTTGGGCTAATTGTTGGTATTCTTATTCAACTTCCTTCAAGAAAATAAGGTGACACGAAGAACAAATTGAACACTTGACATTACCATAAAAGGCCCTGCAAACACAAAAATAGCAATTGAAAAGCATAAGAAATTAAACGATGGCGTGCATAGATAGGGATCGAGGAGATCGATATATGTCATATGTGAGGGAAGGATAAGGATAATGATGACTGAGGTCCATCCCATTCAGTTAGAGATACTGGCCGGCTTTTATTGGAGCTCAGCAATCGGAGTGGAGAATATAATGGATGGTGCATATATAAGAGGAGGTCGATCGATCTCTATTTGTTAATGTGGTGGAACTTCCTCTCTTCCTTTTCATTTCTGATTCTTCCTAATACGTACCGTAGACATATCATTATCCATGCGCAAGCTATATGCAACCCAGAAGAATTTGCTTCAAGTGAAATGGCTTCAAGATTGATGGAATATGTTTTATAATTTGGAAATCAATGTTTCTATTTTTTCTTCTCACATGTAATGAAAGGCTATGAGGTAGCAACATGCAGGCATATATACAGGATGAGAATCTCAAACAAAGATGTTATAAAGGTTGGTTAAGGTGTTTAACTGACAACTTTGAGGTCATGGGTTCAAACCTCACGACATATGTAGGGTGTGTGAGTTATTAATAAAAGTTTAAAAAAAAAAAAAAAAAAAAGGTTAAATATATGTTACGAGAGGTGTTTCTAAGCACATATGAAACTATTAAAAAAAAAAAAAAACCATGTGTCAACAAAAAGTGAAATTTCTATATCGCATGCTAAATTCCAAAGTTTCTATTTGTGAAAGACGGATTTTTATGAAAGGAAACATTTTGTGAGAAAATTCCTTGTTCGGCCCCCACCGGGTTAGGACATTCATAGACTCACTCCCTTTGGGCGATATTACATTATTGTATAACATCTTTCCACTTTTTGTGTTAACCTTATCAACCATTTGTAGTCAGTAAACAAACCGTATGATAATTAGTAACTTGAGCAAAAGGTTTCCTGTGAGACGATTTGAATGATATAAAGAGGAAAGGGAGACTAGACTTCCAAGTAATCAATTGTCTGGTGTACATAGAAGCAAGACAACCCTAATAAATCATACATATTTATGTTATGTACAAAGTCCAACCAGCCAACCCACACAGCCAGGTGAGCTCCCGGTTGAAACAATACAACAACCTTTAAGTTGCAATCACAACACCAGCTAACTTCTCATAGAAGGTCCAAAGTACATGCAGATGGGTGGATTGACCTTGAAGATAGAGAGGATTGCGGATGGAACCGTCCAAATCCCATCACCGCATATTAGACCTGAAGCGACTGCCCCTGCAAAATCCTCTGAATTCTTCCTATTCACTCGCTCCCATATAAAGAGTATTACTGTCCCCACAAACATATCAATGGCAAAGTAGGCTCCGATGTAGAATGGGACTGCCATAGCCATTGGAATATGAATATATTGGGATACCTTCTTAGGAGTCACGTCCCTCAAGAGGTTTATCACCAAAGCGGCCACAAAGAAACCACAACACATAGCCAAGCAGTGCTTTGGCAGCTCAGAGAAGCCTTCAATACCTAGAATTGCCATTTCCCTGAATATAACAGCATATGGTGCTTTATACGGACCGTCAGGTGAGCCAATATCAAATGCAGTCCAAAACAACCAAAATGTTAATGGAGCAATCACACAACCCATGGCTGTTCCCACTAACTGGCTGATAAACATAGACTTGGCCGAGGACATAGTTAGGTAACCTGTCTTGAAGTCTTGCATGAGATCAGCTGCAGTAGATACAATGGACATCATCACCCCACAAGCAGCTAAACCAGCGATAACCCCACCATCACTTCCCACTAATGAAGCAATGATGAAAAGACCTATCTTCCCATAAGTTGAGGTCAAGTTCCAGTCCGTGAGGCCAGTGCCAAAGGAGTTGCAAAAGGCAAGAGCAGGAGCAAGGATGTATGAGCACAGCACCAAATACCATTTGAGAGGCGGAAAGATAATTGGCATTGTTGCTGTCGATATTGCCACCAGGGCCACATCCAGAACTGGCAACCCAGTTTGGTATTCTATCCTTGAGAAATACCTCATCCCTCTTTTTTTGTTCCAGGATTACTTCAGAACTCTCACCATCTGCTAAGCACAAAATACTATTAATCTTCAGCAGAAAACATTTTCATTCCCACAAACAATAACTAGACGATATATACAGTAACTCCGAAGATACTGATCAGATAATTTAATCAATGAAAGCAACCTTGAACAATTAATTTGCTTAGGACCTAATATTAAAACTAGTTTTGGCTCGGACTACTTAAATTCTCAGTATCTTTATTTGGCACGATAAACCATACAGCATGCCTGTGCAGTAAATACATATAGAGTGCCACTCTTAAGTCAAATAATTTACTGTAGAATTCCTAATTACAATACCGATATTAAACAACAATGATGTTTCACCCAGTTAATGTCTTGTACCACAACTCAATCAAGGTTACTAGATACACACTAACAAGTTAGGATAAAGAGGAAAAAAGAAAACTTCAACACTGAACTGATGTCTTCTGTATATGAATTCAATGTGAAGAAGTGAAGGGTGTCAAATCAATTATCCATGAACATTAGACATGATATGAATACTCACCCAACTTTTCTTTAACCAAAGGAAGGTTGCCCTGTTTACTACTTTTATTGCATATTTCCTTGAGAGTAATGGCTATAATCTTGATCAAATTGTATAGACCATCCCCCAAAATAAGGGCAATAGCTATGAAGACCTGTAAACGAACATTACGGATTAAGTATGATCATTATTGAGCCAAACATCAATATTGCTTTAATAATGGCAGTGTTACCTCCAACAGAAAGGATTCCACAATACCTTATAACCATAAAGACCTTTGAAATCATTGCTACCTAGGTCAGCTGGATACCAGTGCCCAGCATGTTGGGAGATGAGAGGCCAAAGGAAACCCCATGATATGATAGCCCCAAAAAGCACCGAGCAGTTTACAATGTGAGGGCATATAAGACCACATCCGACATAAGTAGGACTGAAATCGAAATAAAACCTGCACACAGTGAATCATGTCAATATGGACAACTTCACTTCTAATCCATAAACAAAGTATTTTGTTTCTCAACACCAGCTACCACCAGTGGCTCGAACAAAGTAGTGTTAGTCAATACCAACCTCAACTTATAATGAAGTGGTGAAAATGAGGGTGGAAGGGAGGGGGTGAAGGAAGGGATGGGATGGGAAGGGTATTAGACTCAATTAGAAAAATCAAACGAAGACAAATAAAAAAGACCTAGACTTACGTGTTCTTAAAAAGTGTCAATCCAAGGCTAGGAAAGTTGTCAAACCCACATGAATCTCCAATACCACTAAAGAACCACTTAAAGCAGCTCCAGATTAGACTCATGCTTAAATACTTTCCAAGACAATGCACTTGCTTCCTGCAATAAAAGGGTACATATTGATTTTAGAATATTAAATAAAATGATTCACTATGACCGCATGTCTCAATTTAATAAAGACAAATAGAAAGTAATTAGGATATTAAATCTATTTTTCTAACAGGAAAGAATGAGCAGGGTGGCATTTGCTGAAGTTGAGATGAAGATTTTACCCGGCAAGCTCTGCACCACTTTTAGTGTGAAAGCTATTTATCAACATTGCTGTGGCAGTCCCACTGGGGTACGTAAGTTTGTAATCCATGACCATAACCTGATTTCAGAAGCATATAGAAGTGAGGATGCTTTCAACTACAACGATCATAGTGGCCAACAGGCATGTCAAAACTTTGTCTTAAAATAGCCAGGCCAATTTACAAACCAATAGACAAAAGTTGCTCTGAAAGGTTAATAAATAGGCATACAAATTGAGCATGTTCTTCGACAGCAAACTAAAAACACATTGTGAAAAGCAGATCCATGGAAGCTAACAAGCAACTATAGGAACACACCAACTACATAATACATAAACAAAACACCCGACATCCTAGACTAGCACCAAAGCCGAAGTAGTTACCTTGCGAAGTGGAACGAGACTAAAAAGTCCAAGGAAGCTGACAACAACCAGGAAACCAGTCATCCACCATAAGCTTGGATTAATAACATCTTCTGCCCTGTTACCAGGGTAATCCTCACCGATAAGCTTATATGTTCTTTCATCCATTGCAACCAAATACGAACCAAATCCCCCTGCCACCAATTTCATCTCTCTCAATATCACCAATAAACCAAAATGCATATCAAACCACAAGTCTGGTCCTAAAGATGCAATCTTTATATCATATATGTCTACAATGTTCATACTACCTAACACAAATTGCGAAATAAAACCAATACCCAAAAACTTAATTACAATACAAACAACGAAACACAGTGATTAAGAGGTGATTAATGATTTAGGATTACCGCTAAAGGCGAGGCCATAGCAAGCGACGACGCAGGTTTGGATGACAGTGTTCTCTTGCCTTGTGAAGGGCTTAACCTCAAACCCTAATTGGGACAAGAACCCGGTCCACGACTTGACGAAGAAGAACCCTAGCAGACCGGCGGCGACGTTCAACGACGGGATGATCCCCACCGTCAGATTGAGCTTGTGTGTGATGATGCAGAAGAGAGTCCCCAGCACGGCGCTGACCACCAGCCCTCTGATCGTGATTTGATCCCTCCATTCCGGCACTCGGTCGTCGTCGACGCTCTCAACGGCCTTGATTTTGTCTGAATCGTCGAGCAGCAACGGCTCAGATATCTCCACGGAGGTCGTCTCGGTCCCCTTGACTTTTGAGAATCTCTCGATAGGGATTTCAGGGTCAACGGATTCTTCAAATTCTAGCGGATACAGGATTTCGGAAGAGACAGGATTTGTATCTGGTAGCGTTTTGAAAGGTGGTTGGTATTTGCCGCCTCCACTTATAATTTGCCGCGTGTCATTTCCGGGAGTAGGTTCATTGGGAATGTAACCCGTTAATGTTTCAGCCCATTGGGCTGCGAAGTCTGACCCAAATAATCCAAATGCAGATCTGACACGTTATCCTTTTGATCTGTACTACGCGGGCCACCGACCTTATCCACTGCTCAGGTACTCAAACTCGGTCGATAACTGACATCAAACCTAATCACCAGGTCAGTACTCGGTCAACAAGAGATTTATAGTCAGTTATCTTTAAATGTAAATTTAGTAATAAAAAAAATTATTTTTTAAATAAAATTGTTTTGTTTTTAACTTTTAGATGTAAATCTATGATTCTCTTGGTCAGTATCCGACAGTATCAAACTTTTGTGGCAATCTAATGCACTTGTTAATGGTAATCGAACCAATCTCTACCAATAACTTGCAGCAATGGAAAACTTGTGGAAGTGTTTTGGTGAAATGCGAATCTTAAGAGCAGAGAAACAGAGGATGACATTAGATAGAACATATTGAGTGCATCAAATAGTCAGTGGTGTCATTCTTGGACCTGAACTCGACATGGGAAATACAAGAGCTAATACGTAGTCCACCCAACTGAAATATGCACGAATGAGTGATGCAAGTAACGCACACTTCAATCTTGAATGGAATTGATTAACTGTGGACAAGGGAGTAGGACAAATTACTACCAAAAGAATTCCGAGTATACGTAATACATGACACAAGTGGCTTAATAAGTACAGGAAAGAAAGTAGGGAAGTTTCATAATATAGTTGTTGTGAATGCAAAAGCTCATCAACAAAACCAAAGTTGAATGATATGTTATCCTCATAAAAGATTTAAGAAACGAGTGTGCATAATCCGTCTAGAAAAAAGAGACTGATTATGGGCTAAATTATTGAATTCACCTACTAAAGCAAGCAACAGAAGATTAATGTATGGGCTTACCCTACTCATCGACTAATCAAAACGCAATAATTCCATACAAATAAGAACCATAAGAACAATAATAACATCCCAATTTGATCAGTGAGTGATATCTGACACCTGCGAATTGTAGCTCTTCGTTGGATAGCTAAAAATGAGGATGCTCAACACCCGATTGAGCATTATTGGTTGCAAAGTTGACATACTTGAGCAAGCTTGCCTCAATACATTCTAGTGGGAGACACATGCAAATTTTCATGCAAAAGAGGTATAAAAGAAAAGAAAAAACAAAGATGGTATACCATCCAACTCAAATTATTGTCATTTTAGCACAAACTTACCTCCACGAAGTTATACACCAAACTCTGGGAAAACTGAACAAAGTCACACAATGACTCCCTCACCTTCCTTTTGATAGTACATTTCTCTTTGTGTTGCCCCACTCGTAGAAGATCAGAGATGGATGCATGAATGCATTGCTCTTGTCTGTAAGCCTACAACAGCTTTCTACTTCCTTACCCTACTTCCAGAGATGCTTGTGGGGTATATGCAGATATTTCTGGGCCAGCAACGTTGTCCTGCTGCCTTCTCGATGGAGAAGATACTTGAACATGGTAAACAAGGCAGATGGGAGAATGCTAGCCTCTGAGCTAATATATGTCACAATCATACCTGCACGAACGGTCTTGATTAAGTACAAAACAACAGGGAGAAATTAAGGCTAAATCGGGTAGATTACATCACTATATGGCAAATTCAGATTCATAAGCTGCACGCAGAGAAGCTGCATCAGTGTAATTGAAGCAAAAATGGCCCTACACTTGTCCTGTGATCTACATTTCATTATAATAAGTTAACTTCAGTACTGCTTTCTAGAACCAACTCTGGATTAATACCAACTTTTAATATGCAATTAACAGCTTTAATAATAAGGTGAAAAATGATAATATAGCTAATACAATTTTCACTGAAAATGAACGAGTGAATCCCAAAAAACTACATTGCATTAACTCTTGTAATATGCTCAATGACAGAAGCTCAATTAGTTCCAACAATCACATTACAAAAACATGTATATTTTCACCAGCGAAACAGGTACACTGCCCACTCTCGTCGTCCTGTGCATTGTTGCACTACCCAAAAGAGACTTGTTTACAGATATATGGCAATCCAGAAGACATGTATGTGTTTACATGTTATTATATATCTTTTCAATGACGTCTGGCACTTTTATTGTACCTTTGAGGCTAACTTGAAGAAAACACAGATATGCACAAAGACAGAAGAATAGTTTCATGGTGTTCAAACCAAACCCCAATTTGTCTAGATGATTTGACCTTTGATAAGAGCAGCCAACCACAATCTTGTATCTTTCTAAATGGATCTATCTACTCAACCTTATCAGAGTGACTTCCACTTCATTCAGAAGTCAAATTGAAAGATCTTTATAAGATCATTCTGTGACTCTTTAGCATTCCTACAATCTCTCTATCTTCCTTGCAAACTACATTTACGTCTATTATTTGTCTCCAATGGTTACTGAATCAATATAACATCTATCCCTCCAAGAGGTTAAAAAATGAAGGTAAGTCTAAACTCATACCAAATGAATGAGATGTTATTTTCAATCTATTTAACTTCATCTTCGCAAACCATTGATGCTGCTGTTACAATGGGTGCACCAAAAATTTCAGCAGAGTAGCATTGAACCTCTCAAGGATCTCAGTATTGGTATTCCTACTACTTTTCTTCTGTTTTCTTCACAATTTACATGACAACCAAATGTAGAGATTCTGTTTTTCCTGTTTTTTTTTTTTTTTTTTTTTTTTTTGAGATTCTGCTTCTCCAGAACTCAGCATCTCAAGTAAAACCCTGTCGAGCAATTAGGATTTATGATTCCTCAAAATCAATATTGCCCCGTAGCCAATGTTTTATAGATATTGCACATAACCACTATCACTCCTGGGAAAATCATTAGGAGCACCTTATGCTACAAATCATACAACTGCTAGTAGGTACCTAATGAAATCATTTAACCTACTAAACCAGTTTAAATGTCCAGAAATGCAGACACCAGTTTCATTAATATGCACAGATGAAGTCTTTCATCTCTAGTTATTTTCAGTAATCTAATTCTTTCTGTGGGTACCTAATGAAATCCTTTAACCAAAAGATAAACCAGCTTAAATGTCCAGAAATGCAGAGACCACTTTCATTAATACGCACAGATGAAGTCTTTCATCTCTAGTTATTTTCAGTAATCTAATTCTTTCTGTACCAAATTTCAGCTTGGCCATCAGATGATGGCGAAGATGCCTATACAAAACCGACCATCCATCACAGACATGGATCTACGTTCTTAGAGCGACCTAGGAAGGACCAGAAGAAATCTTTATCTGAATTTGAAGACAGGGGAGAAGGAGAAGAAACATCCGTTATTGCCCCGGAGCTGTTTCATGGCTTTCTCACCATTGGAACTCTTGGCTTGGAAACAAGTGCCAGTGAATCAGTGACACCAACTTTTGCCACACCTTTAGAGAACTTAACTGAGCAAAAGCCAGAGGTCACAGAAAATGACTTGAAGCTCATCAGCTATGAGCTCGAGAGGTTTCTTGAGGCTGAGACAAGGGAAGGACTCTGTCCATCATCAGCAAGAGACAGTCATGTTAGCACTATCACACTCGGTGGCTGGGGAATGGAGGCCTCTGAAGATGAAGAGTACTGTGCAACAGTGGTGTGTCCCCTCCAAGAATATCTGCTTGGGTCCTCAGTTGAAGTACCACAAATGAGCACAGAAGCAAAGAAAGAAAACACATCACTACAAGAGTTGTTTGATAAGACCAAAATGACTGAAAATTTCGAGAAGAGTGAGATAGATCCCAAGCAAAAACGTAAATCTGCCACGGCTTCCATGAAGAAGATAATAAAAAAACTATATGCCTCTTCCAAGAGCCCCACTTCTACTAGTGGTCATCCAACTGATCCTGTTTCCATCCTAGAGAAACTTGGTGAGGCATCTGATTCTGTTTCTACCAAGAAGAAACCCCATAAGGTCAGGTTCCCATAGCTGAACAGCATATCTGATGGCTCTTGGTTATACACACAGACACATACCACACACTCATGTATGAGCATATGCACATGCCACGGATACATCATTGCATTCCTAATAGTAGCGACCAAGATATAAGTATGTCAATCAGATACTATCCATGATCTGTTCTAAGCATCTGTACAAAAGGTACCTTGCTGGTGAGTGGTTTACAACTTGAACACACAAAGGATGTGTCACTGGCATCATACAAATTTAATTGTGTGAGGCAGATTTAGGATGAAAGTAATCTAAGCTAGCGTGGTGTATATAGGGATACACTCATAAGCAGGTGATTTTGCCAGAGGATGTTCTCTGGAAATCAAAAATCCAGCCAGGGAACCTTATTTATGGCAAAGCATAAGTACAGGATCCATGAGATAAATGTCTCGTCAGAAACACAATTCTGTTTTCTTGATGTTTTACCCAAAACTACCAGATGTTCCCTCAACTTACATTACAATAGATATTGAAGACGACTTCCCGTTCAACTTTTTCATATTGTGTTGAATGCAGGTATTACGTATGTTTCAAAGAAAGGTTCATCCTGAAGGCTCTATAGCTGAAAAAGAAATTATAAAGTCCAAGAAATACAAGGACAAGAGCAATTCCAGTGACGTTGGTGGCTGTAATAGGAATCTGATGCTCATGGGTGCAGAGAATAGAAGGTTTCCCCAAGAGTCAAAGTTAAAGAAGGGGACCAAAAACTGTAACAAGTACATGGACATGCCTCAATACAGACTGAATGGCAATGATTTGAAAAGAAATGAAGAGCACTGGATCAAAACAGACGCAGACTGTAAGTATCTTTTAAATTTCATACCATGGCGACATACTTGGTTTAGTTCCTACCAGTACAAAACACCTTAAAAAAATTTAAATAAAAAAAGAAAAAACAGAAAACAGAAAACCTAACATTCAGGAGAACAAAAGTAAAAAAACGCCTAATTCAATAATGAGAAACTTTAAGAGCTAACGATTCAGGAATTGAACCAGATATCCTATTACTTCCAGATATTGAGAGAACTTCACAACATATAAGAAAAATTACTTAGGCCGCATATCATGTTTTGTCTAATGACTATGACCATGGACCTCATGGTCTGCAAAGTTGAGTCTACTATAAATGCACTAACCAGTTTACAATACTTGCATTTCAGACTTGGTGTTGGAGCTGTAGTCGCCAAAGTTGTAAAAAGTCATAAGTGGCCACCTTTATGAGAAAGAATGTGTTTGTTTGAATATTTCTATATGGTCATGTACTTGTTTGTGAGTGGTTAAGTGGCAAGTTGCATTCAGGAAATGACAAGGGAGTACTGGACGTGCCTCTCTTGTATCAGTGTAATGATGAAGTTTGAGTGTGTTTATGACTTTATCCGTATCAATAAGCATGCTTTTGATTAACAACAAAGCTTTAATGGTTGAGACTTGTGAACCAGTTTGGGTATTACAAATAAGTAGTGCGCCTCAAATTTCATGTTGGCAGAGTGGCAGACTCTTCCTATCACTGCCTACTGTTTTGTTCAGATACCATGTATTCTTACAGACATTCAGTATACTTGCTCTAGCCAAATAGGCAGATATAGACATATATGATATATCTCAAACATTATACCCACAAACAGACCTACACATTTAAATGCATCTAAAGTCTCCAACTCTCCATACAAAGCACTATAGTTGCTTGTATTTAAAATAGTTCAAAAATTCATTCATTATAGGTACCAGTTAAAGCCTCCACCTCTTAACAGTATAAACTAGTGGGACTTAGAACATTGTTATCAAGCTTCTGGCCATTTCTTAAGTTCCATATTTATTATTTTAAGTGAGATTTTGCTATCATAAACCCTTCATGTTGAGCATTACTATGGCAAAGTTGAAATATGAAAAGATTCAAACCTTGCAGCATCAGATTAACAGGAGGCACCAGCATACTAAATCGGCAGAGGCTCCTCCTTAAGAATTCCACCCATATCCATCCTCCACGATCGATCATCTAGAGCTGCTAACTCTCTGCAAGATGCATGATCAGTACCATAAACAGGCACAAAATGCATATGACAATATACCAGATACAGTACATTTGATATTGATGCATATGAAAATACCGGATACGGTACATTTGATATTGACTTGGTATGCTCTTTAAGCCACTAATAATCAACTGTCTCATAAAAGAACTTTTTTTTTTTCACCACATCGAGATTGAAAGAGCATCTCATATATGTAACTACTTCAGATGACTCTATTGGATTTTGGTGGCAATTATATGCACTCTGCTTAACAACTTTAATAGGACTTGTATACCAGGCTCACTCTCTACTTTGTACTGCTGTTAAGAAAGATGGTACATGATATCCAACTAAGTCTAATGCTGAAATTAAGCTTATGCAGGACACCTCCATCCATCAGATATTGGAAATGGCATATCCTGCACCTGAACAACCTAGTTCATTGTGGCAATGCACCAACTAATTCTGAGCATATAACACATGAAGAATAAGAGAATCTGAAATATGGCGAAGGGACACACTTGAGATCATGGCTGACAACCAGTATGGTTAATTCTTTCTTTAGATGCTTTAGCAGCTTTACAACATCTGCACGTGCCTTCCAATCTGATGAAAACAAAGGATGTATAATTTCAAATGAAGGATCAGAAACATAAACAAAAACAAACAAAAAAAAGGTAAGAACTAGAAGGTATAAGAATTAATGAAAAAATTCACAGAAAAAGGAATATTTTTAGACCAAAAATAAAGTATGGACTAGAACTTTGGCATGATTGGGTCAACTTGGTTCAATCTTAAAGTTTATCAAAATCACAATGAATATTGTGAATGAGAAAAACCAGTTCAAATAGTGACTGGGAAAGACTATTGTGGTTCTCAGTGAAGAATGTTCTGCAAGCAAGGCACAAAGGGCATTTTATGCTTCATTGTTCAACTTGCATGGAAACAGCAAAGGGGAAGACACATAGTGATGTAGAATTTAAGAGCACTAAATTCATCTTCATACCAAGACCAGCAAGAGGTTCATCCAATATCAATAAATCTGGGATTTGTACCTGAAGATTCGAGCAAATTGACAAGTATGAGTGACTTCGTACCAAAGCTATAACTAGCTATGTAAGACTGCAATCTTTTGAACTATAAATATCTGTGTTTATATTTACAACTAGAATCTTACTAGCTGAATTGCCAAGGCAAGACGACGTTTGTAGCCACCACTAAGGGAGTGAGGGTCTCTATCCAGTGAGATCCCACTTAAACCAACCTGCAGTCATCAATAAAACCAACAACGGAGTTTTGGTTTTGATATAACAGACCCGATAAATAATGAATGTAACAAAATTGTCAGAATATGTAGAAGACAGTTCATGCTGAGAAGAGCACAAGTACCCAATTAATTGCTCTGTGGAGGTTTCGAGCAAGATTCTCCTTCATTTGAAGATCTCCCTTTTGCCTTGGCCATGCAAAGGTTACTTCATCAAGCACATTATCAGCCACGAAATACCTAGCTTGAAAGACAGACATAATATTGAAACTTGGAAATAAACTTAATAAAAATTGAAGGCTACTGAAAGGTTGGTAATTTACAAACACTATAAAGCTGAAACAGATGTTGCAAACCAATTCTCACTGCCCTAGTTAACATAGACTACCTCTCTGGAAACTGAAACACAATGCCAACTCGTCCTGTGGATAAGGATTCAGGAGACTGAATTGGCTTGCCATCATTTCCATATTTTTGAATCTGAATTGAGCCTGAAGTTGGTTTGTTCAATCCTGCAAGCAGCTGAAGACGGGAAAAAAAAATCATCCAACAAGATACTGTTTTGGAGCTTCAGAATAAGATGGACAGCATAAAAGCTCCCTTAACAACAAAAACACACAACCTGCACGAGAGTAGTCTTTCCGCTACCACTCCGTCCAAAAATTAAGCCAAAGCTGAGAGATAAACATGAACCAATCATCCTACTAAAACATATGTAAGCTAGTTAACTGCATCGAACATACCCTATGTTCGTTCCGTCTATCTAAATCACTTGATTTTTTTCATGCAATAATAAAATGACATGACACCACAAATATGTACCTCTTCTCCGGAAGAGAAAAACTAACAGCATTTAGAAGGCGGAGCTCAGTCCCTGGCGGTTGGTAGCTCACATCTCTGACCTTGAAGTCACAAATTATTTACATTCAGTATTCACAGAATTACAAGTAAATTACTAGAATTAGACTTATTCCAAAAATTCCAATGCAACAACCACATTGCCTATCTGATAATCAACTACTTAATCCAATATTACATGAATTTTGAGGTAAAAATTAATGAAGGAAACTTACTTCGAAGCAGGAGTAATCACATTTGAATTTCACAGGTTGAAATTTCCGGAACTTCAAACTGCCATAAAAAAATGAATTTAACTAAATTAAAATTCTAAACGGGTAAAGATGAGCGAGAGAGAGAGAGAGAGAGAGAGAGAGAGAGAGAGTTGATTGCGTACCTGGAACGCGATTCGGAGGCGATTGAGGTTGCCGGTTGGAGCGGTGTCCAGACTGAAAAGGGGTTCAGAGCCAAAACTGAGCTCGCCATTTTCGCGGTTTGCAGACATATCAGGGGATTTCTGGCTAATTACATGTCACGGGCTCTCGGGTTTGGGCTTCCGGACTTATAGTACAGATTGGGCTACCCATTTGTAAATGGATTTCAAAACCTTTTCACATATATGATGATATATGTCATGTTTATGTTGTAAACGTATAAAATTTAATGAAAATAATAATCATTAAATTATTCATACGACGCATGGCTCTGAAAAATTGCATACGTAGCTCGTGAGTCGGAAAAGTTGAAAAGTCTTCGGAAATGACATGTGGTGACGTGTGAATGGTCGGTCGACGACAAAAATCATCAATCCCAACTAAAAGCAAATATTAAATGTCAATCGATAATCAAATTTCAATCAAATTAAATTGATTATCAGAAAGGAAGTCAAACATTTAATCAAATTGACAAAATACTTTATCGGTCATAATCATATCAATCAATATATACCGATTGATTTGATTATGTTAATAATTATAATTAGATCAATCAATCAAGACTGATTAATTTAATTATATCGTTAAGAAAATGCAATTAAAACAATGTCTTCAAAACATTCCATAAACAGAGGAACGTCGACATTATAAATATCATTTTTCATATCAAAAAGAGGACTTCCTAATAAGAGAGAAAAATTACTCCCGAGAGCTCAAAATTCTCCCAAAACCCTTAAAGAATCATTAAGCTATCAAATAGTCGATTTTTCATCAACCTCAAACTTAGAAGTTGTCAAATCCCGAAGAGACACCAAGTTGCCAAATAGCCGACATCTTCACCAACTACAAGACGAAGAGCAACCACCATGTGGAACTGCTCGTGGCCCAAACCCGATCAACGTCAAGCCTCTACGGCCCTTGATCAACTTCCTTCTACAAATTGTCAACACGATAAGAAGTTCAATTTAAGATCGAGTGCTCGTCACCCTTGGTTTAAATCAACGTCGAAGATCGAATCAGAGGACATTCTTGTTAAAAATGATACCCACAAAGATTGTAACCCGCAAATTTAATCAATACAAATATATTATTTTGTACATGTGTCTTTCTGTTATTCGTTACAGGAATTTTTGTGTTTACATATGTATAATCTCATAAACTCAATTTTTCGATGCACATTTGTAAAGATATAAGAGTAGTTGATATAACACTATGTTAGTTGTGGCATGTCCAACTACATAGTTTCCCTAAGGCTATTGTTATTTTCAGTTTAATGTAGTATCAGGATCTTGCACAATGTTATTTTTTATATTATACAATCTCGTTAAAAGTGTTAAAAGTATTCCATTGTAACATTAGGTTCATCCACTGTGTTCTTTCCCTACGGTCAGCCTATGAAGCTGCTCAAATTAGTTATATGTACTAGTCAAGTAAAGAATAAGTGGTACAACCAATTTTTGACTTACCTAATTTACGCTTCACAAATTTGTTCATAACCATATGGCATTGTGGCATATGCACACAACGTGTTTCTTTAAAAGACCACAACCACCAATGTGAACAAGCTTGTCTCATAACTCTCATTACCTTCCATAAAATAGTACTCTGACTATTCAGTCTAGGAACCCCGAGTCAACTCACTCATGTAAGATTTTACCTTGTAATTTACTAGTTTGACGTTGACTGAGGCTAAGGAAGACTGGACGTAGGATCAAGGGAAGAGGATCTAAAAGCCATCTTCATGATTTTCATTCTTCAAAGACTTTCAAAGCCTTCGTCAAAAGTATGATCGCAACTTCCACTTTGATCAGTTCATGTTCTTGTGTAAAATACCCAGCTAGTTCTCAACTCAACAACCACACTCATCCTCAAACACCCGGAACTTTACTCACCATTACAAACTAGACGCCCCCTGTGGTTCTTCAACTTTTCCATTTACCATGAAGAAAAGTCGAGTTTCTTTCTAGCTTCGCTTCAATTCTTCGCTTTGTATAAATAGTAATGTTGTAAAACGGTTATATATACAGATGAAAATGCACATGATGTCTAATTTTCACATCATCATTAAATGCAGTAAAATGTATGTTCATATATTATAGGTTGCTTACATCGGTTCATAAACAGTCTTTTTTAAAATATGAATTAATATTCAATTAACTACTTAGGGTGTGACCATGTAAACATTACCGATGTTATTCTCATAATAAATTTTGGTAAAATATGTAAAATGGATAAATGGCTTTTACTATCTCCACGTATGAAGTTTGTTCTATATATAATTGCTGCCTACCACTCCACATGCTGAGCAAGTCAGCTGCATTCTCGTCATTATACTTCAAATCATCAAATGGGTGCTCTGCGTGATATATAAATTAAACACACACCACGCCTTACTTATGGAGTTATGGTAATATCATCTACCTCCCGTTTGATGTCATCGATCGACAAAAGAGACCGACTCGGTTGTTCTCACCAGGAAGCAAATTAACAAAAACCCCTTGTCTCTTTTATATTAGTTTCATTGTGTCACAGGTATTTGGTCTTAGCATATAAGATCCTAGACACCTGCTTGGTTGTTTGATTACTCAAAAAATGGGGAGTCCTGCTGCAAAGAAAGTCCTGCTCACTTCCAATGGGGATGAAATTTCATCCAACATAGCCTTACAATTGGCCCAACGCGGTTGCAGGTCAGTTAATCTCTCAAGTTCCTTGCTTTTTAGTTTTTACCCATCTCCAATGTGAAATTCTGAATCTGGGTTTTGGTTATTCTGGGTGCATTTTAAGATGAAGCACACAAATGGGTTGATGACTTGTGTTGTCTTTTTGGTGATTAGGTTGGTTTTGATGGGAAAAGAGAGCTCTTTGAGGAGTGTTGCAGAGAAAATAAGGGGGTCACTGGAAGGTGTGGTGTCTATAGAGGTGGTTGGTGTGGATATGGAGGAGGAAAGAGAAGAAGTTTTTGATGAGGCTGTGGATAAGGCTTGTGAAATCTTGGGTAGTTTGGATGCCTTTGTGCATTGCTATGCCTATGAAGGTACACCATTCTCTTTCGGTTTTGGCCCTATTGGTAGTTCTGTGCTCAAATTGTTCCAAGATTTTGGAACCTAGATTCTGGGTGGATTAAAGATATGACCTTTAACCACATGGTTTTATGCACTGCCAAATTTATCACTGTTCTTTTTTTTCGACTAACCTGGTATTACTGTTCTTTGAACTTTTAACAGTCCTCCTAAATACCACTTTCTGTCTTTCTGGGCTTATGTTATTCAATAAAGTTAATTAGATGGTGGTTGTCAGAGCTGAACATGCTTCCATTTGTTTAGTGTATTTATTTTTTCATCTTTGAATTGTTATATCATGATGATCAGATGAGTTGTTTGAAGGCCTGTTTACATAAAAGACAAATCTTGAAGAAACCACAGTTTTTGCATGAAAAAAAGAAATGCATGTAGGATTGAATTGTTAAAATTGACAAGGTCAATCAATTTCCCCTCTGCCTTTACGTTTTAAAATTCAGTACTGAAAGTGAGGCCTTGGGAAACGATCTTGTAAGTTGAAATGTAAAGGCCTTCTTCTGTGGATGCTTGTGTCATTCTTTACTTTCCATTCAGTTTTGAGCATTTCTATGTGCTGAGATTAAGGTTGATGTAATTTAGTTGGAATCAAGTTGAAAGCAAGCAAATTTATCATTTATGTTTATATGGAACAGGCAAGATGCAAGAACATCTGCAATTATGTGTAGACGAGTTTAAAAAGATAATGAAGATAAATTTCATGTCTGCATGGTTTCTGGTAAATGCCGTTGGCAGAAGAATGCGAGATCATAAATCAGGAGGTTCCATCATATTGTTGACCTCGATTGTTGGAGCTGAAAGAGGGCTTTATACAGGAGCTGTTGCCTATGGTGCATGTTCGGCAGCACTGCAGCAGTTAGTAAGGGTATGTTAATTGCACCACACTCACTCACCCAACACAGATATTGCATATAAGTTTTGAGTATTTCAATCTTGCATATAATATGCACCCTTCATATCTGTTTTATACAGTATTTCGACTTCTCTTGGTTTACTAGCCTTGATTTTGTAAGGTCTAGATGTTTGAATTTTCATCGGTGTGAGGGAAAAAGAAAATTGATTTTGTTACATTATTGGTTATCAGAAACACCCTCTTAAGTTTCTTGTGTCCTGTTGGTCACATTAAGCAAGTAAGCATGAAGCATGATTGTCTGAGGTCATGAATTGCTCATTTTCCACTTGATTGATATAATATTTAATGATTAAGATTACGAGAACTTTTGCTTTAATTCCTCATATCAGTCTCACACTCTTAGGAATTGCCTCATTGTGTTGATCTTTGAAAGCTTTGTTTTTGGTATATTATAAGTGACCCTTTAGGCAAAGCATAAGCACTGCAAGTTTCTTTAGTTTTAACTGGGTTGTGATGTTATCTTCAAGTCATAACTTCATTTTAATGAACCTCTGTTGTATAACTGTACAGCTTTCAGTTTTATTTTGAATTGCTTGTAGCTTATCTCTACAATTTCTAGTACATCACATCTTCATCCAATTTATATGTTCCATTTTCTGTCTTCTCTTTATTTGTATCTTCTATTCTTCTATCTGTAACAACCTCCTTCCCCCTGCTGTTCCTTCAGTCGTCGGCATTGGAGATTGGAAAATACCAGATCAGGGTTAATGCAATCGCACGTGGTTTGCATTTGGAAGATGAGTTTCCTAAGTCTGTGGGAATAGAGAGAGCAAAGAAGCTGGTGAATGATGCAGTTCCGCTGGAGAGATGGCTTGATGTTAAAAATGATGTGGCTTCAAGTGTCATATATTTGGTCAGTGATGGTTCAAGGTACATGACGGGCACAACTATATTTGTTGATGGGGCACAGTCTCTCGTGAGGCCTCGAATGCGTTCTTTTATGTGATTCTTGCTCCTATTATATCCTCCTAGCCATTATTAGCTACTTAGGTTTGTTCATACTTCATAGGTGAACTCATTAGCTATTCTTACATTTGTTCCTTATGAATAAATAAGTCAAGATTCAATTGCCTTTCTAGACACGATGGGACTGAAACTGATAACTGGCTTGTACTGAGATGCACAATTTCAAAGATGGACTACAGTCTGCCAATTTCCAGTTTGAGTAGCATACAGCATGAAACATGCATCTGATCATGTTATGACCTTCCATTGAATTAAGTGACGCATCTTTCATCTTTCACTTTGTCAATGTTCAGAATGATCAAATGGTTGAACTCTTTCACTGATTTGTTGAATTCTCTTGCCAAAACCGATTAACATATTACATGTTTGCTCAACAAGACGTATGTAAGTACGTATTGGGTAGGTTGACTTGTGGGCATTTAGAGCATTAACCACCGGCGGGACTAGCTTAGAACCAAGGGGTGAGATTGTATGATTATTATTATAATTGACACCCCAAATTTTTAAAAAAATGTCAATTAATAATATTCTATTAATATGATTGAATTGTTATAATTATAATAGTAAACTATATATTAGTTTCTAACCAAATATTAATCGACAAAAATGTCAATTAAACATAATACTAAACAAATAAGGACAAATATTTACAAATAATGACACATTGTTATATTGTTGTCATGTGGCATTGCACATTTACAATTTTGTCCTTAATTAAAACTACTTCCATGTTACTACATCTAACTAGAAATCTGCTACTACTGCCTCCGACTAGAAATCTGCTGTTATTGCCACAGACCGGATGTCAAGACCTGTCCCGAATTTCACCCTAAAACCCGAGGTGAGTCCTGCGGGGATCACCTCCAAGGAAAATTTACCGAATGACTCGGCAAACCTCCCTTAAAAATGGACAACCCTAACTCGGAAGAACAAAATATAGAACCATTCCTTTTAACCAATAAATTAACATTATCCTCTACAACCTAAAAGTAGCAAGAATAAGTTATACAGAAATCCCAACAGTATTCAGAGCTACTAAAAATTTAAAAACACAGCGGAAGCTAACAATCTTTAGCAGATTAAACAGGTAACCTACTGACGAAATGTAGCGGATAGATGGGTCACTATGCTTTGACATTGCCTTCTTGACCTCAACGAACGCTGCAGACTTGGCATTTTAAAAATGAAGAGCCCAGAGGAAAATATTCAAAAACGTCAGAGTGAGTGGACAAAAGCAATTTCGACAACAAATAAATATTTCCCCAAAAATATTTTCAAAGAAAACGCTTTACCAACGACAGCTTAAAAGTTTAACTCGAAAATTCTGAACTGGTGTCTACCTTCGCTAGACTCTCAAACTTTAAGAAAAATGTCTCTCAAGCTAGAATATTATATATATCAGTATATATTCACACTCGACTATCTCTTGTACGATATCTATGAAAAAACTCGAAAAATAGATAATCATACAAGATTACGACGTTGGCGTCTAACGCTCACGTCACCCCATACTGAAATTGTACCTCAGTATGGGGGAAACGCCCGAGTGGTATATATACATGTTGATTCCTTGTACGAATTCGAAGAATAGAAAGTTGTACAAGACTACGACGCTGACATCTAACGCTCACGTCACCCTATACTGGAACTGTACCTCAGTATGGGGGAAAATTACGTATAGCTAGCTAGCATTTAATTATATACATATTATTCTCATAAACCACTATATATGAGTATAATCACCGAAATTCTCAATTTCGGAAAATTTCTAATAACAGAAAATCATTATTCAACAATAAAGCATTTTAAGCACATTATTTAAAATAAAGGTCCACTTACAAATTAGGCCTAAGCCTGATGTCGGTCGGAGGCCTCGTCAGCTCGAACCTTCTCACGTCCTGTTCTAAAAACATAAATAAATCCTTAACTAACACACCGACGTTTAAAGAAAATAGGCGTAATTAAAAATAAGCTCCGCTCGCTCAACCAAGCTGTAGTCGATAGACCAAATCTTAATTTCACTACCAACCTTAATAAACCTCCACAAACTTTAACCGACATCCTTTAAACACATTCCACCTTTCTAACCTTATTAATCTGCCAAAAATACCAAACTTCAAAAATTCACAAGTCTATCGCCCAAAATCTTAATTTCACTACCAACCAAATAAACCTCCACAAACTTTAACCAACATCCTTTAACACATTCCACATTTCTAACCTTAAATAATCACGTGACCGGATTTTAACTTATTAATCCGCCAAAAATACCAAACTTAAAAAATTCACAAACATATCCAAAACTTCTCCAAAAAATATAAAACTCATTCCAATAAACTCCTCATAAAAATCCCTACAAAAAACATTTTTCCCGGCGGCAGCCAGCTCCGGCGACATCCAATGCCCACCAAAATTTAACAGCACTTTCCTCTCATCCTCCTATACAACTTTTCTAACTACCATAAACACCAATTTCAAGCCTAACTATGCCAGTCGAACGAAAACACACAAGAAACCCTAAAACTTCCATTACCGATTTCTCCTTACCTAGCTAGAGATGGAGGGAGCCCTTTGGAGGGATTACTGCACGGGAGGAGGACTTTATTTTGAGCCAAGACTCGCCGGCTATGATGGCTGGAGGAAGGAGTTCCCACAACGGGAGCCTTTGGGCAGTCGGACCTCTCGGTGAGCTTTTCTCCCGATCGGCGGCGTACGCACGCAGGCACTGGCCCATGAAAAGAGGGGAAGAGGTGAGGGTCCGAACGGGACCAGTCCGGTGGCGAACGGACGTCGGATGTTTCAGGGAGGGGGAGAGAGAGAGATATATATATATATAGAGAGAGAGAGAGAGAGAGAGAGAGAGAGAGAGAGAGAGAGAGAGAAGAAATATGTTTGGGCTTGGCCCGAACCAACCCACCACTAATACTCATTCCAAAATTCAACACCCCAAAAATAATATCCCAATAAAAATTACATTTTACTAGCAAAAATTTCTATTTTTACCGTCGTCACATTTACTTCCTTCGAATAAATCCTTCAAAATAATCGTCCCCTAACACCACTCTGGGGACCAATTAAATTAAACACTTACTGACGAAGCCGATAAAATTCTTATTACCACTGTGCTAGTAATTAAAGTAAAAATTAAAGGTCGGGGCGTGACACCGGAAATCTGCTGCTACTGCCTCCAACCAGAAATCTGTTGCTACTGCCTCCGATCGGAAATCTGCTACTACTGCCTCCGACCGGAAATCTGCTGCTACTGCCTCCGACCGAAAATCTGCTGCTACTGTCGCTGACCGACCAAACAATTTTCTGCTACTGCACCGACTGTTTACAAACGTTCTGCTACTATGAATTGAAGAAGCTGCTACTGTCGATTGACTACTGTGCTACTACCAAATGTACAATAGCATCACTCATACTCATCCAGATCTAGGATTTTGAAGCTAATCAAAATCATAATCAATTGCTACAAAACTAAAGCACATAGCAAAACAAAAGCCCTCCAGTTCCACACAGCCTAAAACTAATTGAAGCTTCAATTTCCATAATATCAAAACACCGCAATAAACGGAGAAAAAGCACAAACCAGTTGATGTAGTCAGAATCAGAGAACCACTGAGGGAACCAAATGGAGGAATGCGTAGAGATCAACCGACCTGCCGTTGGATTGGGCTGTGGAACTCGTCGGCCTCGGAATGGATGGGAATGAGGTTTGGTACAGTAGCAGTCATCGTGGTCGTTGAACATCTGGATCGACCCGATTCGGATTGTTGGCCAGGCGTTGGAAAAACTGGGAAGGATCTTAGCGTCATCAACGAGACCTCGCCGTTATTCACATTCGGGTGTCATCGGCGTTTATTGTCAGCATCTAGCCGTTGTCGTCATTGATGTCCATCCGTCGTCGTCGTCGACATCCAGTCGTCATCGACCACGTCATCATGTCGCCGTCGTCGACGTCTTTTGTTCAGGCGTTGAGATAAGGATTGGCCGAGTCGCTTTCACCCCTTCGGATAGAAGACGACGACGGCGAAGATCTCGACATCGTCCGACTCCACCGTATGATAGATTAACTGGTAAGCTCAAACCGATTAAGAGATCAATTAATTGGATGTCATGGAATTTAGTGGAATCTCGACATCAGACTAACGAATTTGATCAAATCTGTAAGATTTGATTCAATCTAGTGGTGCTTTCATCGCCGAAATCGGGTTTTGAGGTGAATCGATTATATGTGATCGACGTCGCCGGTAACGTCAATGATGCAGTGGTGGTGGTGGTGGAGCGTGGGTATTCAGTAAACTACCTCCTCTACCCATAGACCAGTCATGAAACTTATAGATCGACGTCCAGACTACCTCGCCATGGTGAAAGATCGTCAATGCAACATCAGGAAGATGCTTCTCTAAGCTCCACAAGAAGGCACCATGAGAGTATAAATATGTATAGTGTCCCACATCGGAAACATAATGTAAGAGGGAACCTTCCTTGTCTATAAAAGGAAGGCTTCCCCTCTAGATATAGGGATCTGGAAAACTGTACTCCACCCCGCGGGATGGTTCCTCTTGTATCCCGCGCGGGATGAAAACTATTGTAACACCAAAGGCCTATTGACCATGATAGTAGAATCTTAAGTGGACGTAGCCGTGCCCTCCGATGGCACGGTGAACCACTATAAATCTTGTCCTTGTTCAAATTCATGCTCCACTGTGCTTTTGCGGAGCCTGCGGGTTCCAGCAGAAATAATTGGCGCCGTCTGTGGGAAGCATTACGAAAAGTCATGTTACTTTGCCTCCAAAAGGCAGTTCACTCATGTCCATGAGAGCTATAGGGTCATCGGGTCGTCCCCTAACCCAGGGTTTTAGGTAGCCCAGTCAGCAGGCCACTCGACCGGCTCAAGCTTTCAACGGGCCAGCAAGCCGTCCAGCCAGGTCCAACTACAATCAGGCCCAAGTATATCAGTGGGTGCAATATATCAGCGGGTGCAATTAATCAGCGGGTCAGGGAGCATCGAGTCCTGCTGCTTATTGATGCACAAAGACCCGAGGTTCTTCTCCGGTTTGTTTCGAATTACCTGTGACTCCAGCAACAGTAACACCCATCCCGGACCCTTCCTCACAGGGAACCCGTTGGCATCATTCACAACCACCCAAGTCTTAGAGATGAGTCTTTCTCTATCGGAGGATCCCACCGGCCGAGGGGCAACTCTTCCAACAAGCATGCTTGTTGTATCTCGCTAGCCAGTAGCGCCATGATCGTCATCGGGATCGCTCCATGCAGAATTGCCAGAGCCGCTCGCATGCATCCGGGTGATCGGGATTTTTCAATCTTATTGGTCATCGGGAGAGGTGCCAATGCAGTCAACTCGGACTTCATCAGTCCAGATCCGCCGGGAGCCCGTTGGCGTTGTTCGCAATAAGGTTTCCCGTATAAGTCTCGAGGTGAAGCAGTCCGTACTCGTATATAAAATTCAGTGGTATCACCGGGATAAGAAGTCTCCGGGTAGCGGATTCCAAGTTGAGGAGTCAAGGATTAGTCTCGATCAATCAAATATCCGGTACTTATACCGATCATGAGATATATCAACCCTTCGCAGGTTCACCTCAGAAGCAGGAGTTAGCTTCCAGGACCACTCATCGCCTAACGGGTCAAGCTCGTCAATCATTTTCTAGCAGGATAAGCATGATTCGCCCGGAACCGCATTCATCTTGGTCGAGTTCAATCTCGAGGAACATTCGTCCAGGTCCGAACTCAAAATGAGTCACCGGCACCCGCTGCACTCATTCATCGGCTACAGCTTGGTAAGCAAAAAAAAAGGTTTAAATTGCTGGGGATCATGTGGAGTGCAAATCGCATGTACCAGTGATCTCAATTCTCAAGACAGCACATTTGAGTTCTGAAAAGGAACTCCAGAACTGTGCAAGTGCAGTGCTCCCATCAAAATACACTTCTGAGCACCACTTCTTCGAGCAAGGAAAGGCAAAGCTAAGTCTCCTTACTACATCTTTTCAGCCTGGTCTTTATGTTATCATTGGTGTTTATTTGACAATCAGTCTGTTATGGGTGCAAGTAGAATTAGTTAAGTATGTCAGTCTTGAGTTAGCCATTTAGCCTAGGCTTGGGCATGCTCTGTTTTGTTGGGGTTATTGAGTACAGGTAATATCACTGAGTATTTAATTGGGCAATGCATCTCTCTGCCATAGAAGCAATTTTGTGAAATTCATGGGTCAATTGATTGTGAAAGTGTTGTTTTGTTATAATTCTGATACGTAGAGTGAGTGCAGACCATGAAATGGCTATGTACAGGCTCATAGATGATTTTTGCATCATGATATACACCAGATTTCTGCAACCCAACTTTGAATTTAAAATCTGGGTTTTGCTCATTATCTTGGTGTGAGTTTTGCTCATTAGCAAGTATAGGCCGAGAAAGGTAGTCCACAGTTTCATACAAATTAATTGATGTGCATATTGTGGTATTGTTTGGTATGTATTTGGTGTGATTGTGTTGGAAATGTTTCTTATGCATTCTTCCTTGGCTGCAAATTGATAAATATTTGATTTGCCAATCTGAAGTATTGAGTTTTCATTGTTGTGATGTTGCCTCCGTTTTAATTCTTTCTGATATGATCATATGAGGATGTTGATAGCTGCTTATCCGTGGTTCAAGTGTCCTTGTAATGGATATGTTAGTGTTGATATAAACCATTAGCCTTTGAATATCCATGTTAAAGTTCTTTGAGGTATGCACAAAAGCCAACATCCTCTTTCCTCAAAATCTTTTCTTATGAAGTCTATTTACAGCCTCCATATATTTTGGTATATCCTTGAAAGTATTTTAGTGCAAATCTGTTCCATGTCAAATCTTGTGTCATTGTAGTACCTAATGACCTCAAAAGAAGCTTCCTATGGCTGCACTTGATAGTTCATTTCTTGATCTAGTCTTGATGTCTGATTGTATCATAACTCATTCATATAAGTGGTTGATGTTAATCCATCAATATTTGTATACTTGTTAAATGGAAGTTGAAATTTTAAATCTATTGGAACTTTTTGATATATATCCTCCAACTGGTTTTATGGTTTTGAGTAATGCCTTCTGTTGGTTTGTTGTTAGTATGGTTCTCCTCTATTAGTTTCATGTTGTTATTTACTATTGTTCCAACAGTTTGAAAAAAAAGAAAAAAGAAGGGGCCTAAGTTTCTTGCTACTGGTTTTGATACACAATCGTATATTAGTATCTACATCATGATTTTGGTATTAATAAGAAAATTCTGGTCTCCTATATGCAGTTTCATATGCAATCCTCAAAGCAGTTCCATTTATGAAAATACAAAGTCCCATCTTTGATTAGTCTTATATGGGTTTACCTCTTTCAAAACGTACTCCTGTTGATAATAAAACTAATTGAGTTGCTGCTATGACATGCAATCTTATCGGTATTTCATTGATTTGGTCTTCATAAAAGGATTTGGTTTGTTGAAATCCTGATTTTTGAAAGGCGAGAGATTTGAGTTACATTATCATTTTCTGGGCAGACTCCTACCTCATTCTGAAAAAGGGATTTCAATTTTGCTAGTATGCCTTATGTAATTTGCTAGTATGCTAATCAATAGTACTAGAACACTTGCTTGCTCATGCACAATTCGGTATTCCACATGTTCATGACTGGCATATATAATGTCTTGCGCATGATTGGCAATTCACCATGACCACTTTTGGTGCTTATTTGAGTAAGTACGCATGTGAACACATGTTTGATATAACACCAACGAGACACATATGGCTTTGTTATGGGTTAAGGCTCCAATTCACAATTGGAATGATTATGTTCCACAATAAAAACACGATATCATCGGCATACCATTGTTGTAACTAGTGCGAACTATATAACATGCAGCCCCCATGATCACAATTGTCCATTCAAATTGTAATTCCCTGATAAGTGTCACCGGGAGGAAGCATGCAACAACTGCTTATTAACGAACTATATAACATGCAGTCCATGATCACTATTGTCCATTCAAATTGTAATTCCCGGATAAGTGTCACCGGGAGGAAGCACGCAACAACTGTTTACGAAAATAACGATTCCCGGATAATAACTAACGGGAGGCATGCACGAACCAACACGCATGTACATACCCGAGCAAGAACCAATGGGAAGCATGCGCACGAACTAGAAGGCATGCATACAACCCCGGAAATGTACCACCGGGAAGCATGGGCTAAACAACTAGAGCCATGATAACTGTAAGTCTCTTGTACAGCTCCCGTAGAGTGGGAGTTGGGCATGCCAGTATCATTCCCTTCATACGGAGAATAGTGGCCAGATAACCCACGCGGGGATAATACCCCGCGCTCGAGCAGAAACACACGATATGGAAAGGTTCGTCACCTTTGTCCATAAAAAATAAGACGTGATGACACATCATGAGTCTAAACTTTGGGGGACAGGGCTCAGTTCGCGCGAGGGGCCTGAGCTCGCCCGCGTGTCAACCTTCATGGGCGAGGCGGATGCCACAACAGTCCGCGTGAAAGTACTTCAAGTTGAGCGAATTATACTCGCGCGTATTCCTTGTACGCGGAGCGGATTCCATAGCTCCCGCGCGGAGCAAACCTAACAGCTCGCGCGGTAGTCAGTGTGCAAGCGAACCACACCGCTCGCAGAACGCACTTGTCAGCTTGCCCGTGTGTAAGCCAAAACACAACCCGCGTGTACTCCTTGTTCGCGCGAGCGGTCTCAGCTCGCGTGGTAATCCTCGCACGTGGAGAGCACATGTCAGCTCGCCCGAGTGACAACCCTTCTAGGCGGACCCCTCAGTTCGCTTGCAAGTATCATGTACGAAGATAGAATTCTCTCGGACTCCACGGCTCGCGGGTACTCCTTGTTAGCGCGAGCCGTCTCAACTCGCCCGTGTGTAAGCCTTTTTGAGAAAGGTGCTCATCCGCTCGCCCCAGTGCATGTCCACCTGTGTGGCAACTCTTTCCATAGATAAGTCCATTTAATTGCCTCTTATGAATGTACAAATCATGCTTCACGTACGAACTATATAACATGGTCGTGATAACTATTGTCCATTCAAACTTTGTGAGTCTCGGATAAGTGTCACCGGGAAAAAGCATGCAACAACTGCTTAGGATAATCTCAATTCCTGGATAAGAACTAACGGGAAGAAACATACCAACCGTTTCATGAGATTCTTATACCCGAGCACCAACGGGAAGCATACATGAACTAAAATGCATGAACCGATTTGCTTTTCGATAATTATTATGCCATATTCGTACTTGGCTCGCCCCATAATTGTGTCAATCATTTGTTCATTGTGAAGGTACAACAATCCGCGCCCGGTCGAGTAAGTTTTGCGGCCGGGGACCGGGAGGGGCATTTTTTATCTTCTAGGCGGACTCCTCAGCTCACCCTTGAAGAAATCAAGAAGAGCAAAACCCGTTCAACACACGCCCTGAGTACGGACTTAGGGGGATTGGACCGGGTGCCCGTATGTAAATAACTGGTCTATGGACATTTTGTATATTAAGTCCCCACTCAAGACATGTCTTGAACGAGAACTTGGGGGGACTTGTTGTCGATATTTAGTAAACTACCTCCTCTACCCATAGACCAGTCATGAAACTTGTAGACCGACGTCCAGACTACCTCGTCATGGTGAAAGATCGTCAATGCAACATCAGGAAGGTGCTTCTCCAAGCTCCACAAGAAGGCACCATGAGAGTATAAATATGTACAGTGTCCCACATCGGAAACATAATGTAAGAGGGAACCTTCTTTGTCTATAAAAGGAAGGCTTTCCCTCTAGATATAGGGATCTGGAAAACTGTACTTCACCCCGCGGGATGGTTCCTCTTGTATCCCGCGCGGGATAAAAACTATTGTAACACCAAAGACCTATTGGTCATGATAGTAGAATCTTAAGTGGACGTAGCCGTGCCCTCCGATGGCACGGTGAACCACTATAAATCTTGTCCTTGTTCACATTCATGCTCCACTGTGCTTCTGCGGAACCTGCGGGTTCCAGCAGAAACACTCTCATTTTTGGGCTTGAGCTTATGTCTTAAACCGTATAAAAATTAATAAAAGTGGGGTTTTTATGTTTTTAAATATGTGCTACTATGTAATTTTCTCTAATTATAATTGTATAGGTCTAGCTTCATTTCCATGTAATATTAAAATTATGAAAAAACAATAATATTATTTTTATTTAAAACATAATTTTATCAAACGATTTAAAATTATTATATATATATATATATTTTTGCGTTCCATGTAATATTAAGATTATGAAAAATCAATAATATTACTTTCAATTAAAACATAATTTTTTTCAAACAATTTAAAATTATTATATATATCTTTTTGCGTTTATTATATTTTGGCCTCCCTAAACCTACGGTTCTGGCTCCGCCATTGGTATTAACATATTGCACACTAAACTTACCAATGCCCTGCCAAGTGCCAACTGCAATTAATCTGAACAGAATTATACCAATGCATTGCGCTTTGTTAGTGTAAGTTGCACCAGGAGTGAGCCAGGGCTTAAAATGACATCGACGTATATTTCCATATATGTACTCCGAGTCTCAGCCTTCTTTACTCTCAGGATGATTCATATGATCATATCCAAACATTCTTCCTTTCTGCTTTTCTTCGCTGCTGCAGGAAGCTAGGATGGCCGGGTTATCGCCTTATCGGAAGTATGGTAGGGTGGTGCCGATTTTGGTGCTTGTAAGTTATAACCAGCCGTGCTCAGCTAGCTGGTTATACTATCATTTAAAGAGAAGGAACATTGATCAATTAAAATAGAAATTTTTCAGTCTATATATACGTACTCTATAGTCTTTACTAAACAATTCGCTTCTGGTCTTCCTGGTGCTGGCATGGTTAATACCTTCCTTGAAAATATTTAACAAACATATAGCAACTACTTTTTTTTGGTCGTGAACATATAGCAACTACTGGCTGCGAAGTTCCTCGGTTTCAACTTTCAACAGATTTTATGTGTCAAAGTCATGGTTCAACAATGGCAGGCTAATTCAAAACATGCATGGACTTCTAAGTTCTTACTTGTTTTGTCTTTCTTGTGCGGATCTCTCTCTCTCTCTCTGCTAGGAAGAAGAAGAAAGAAAGAGGAAAATCCATATATAATACCCTTAGACGATCTAAACAACAAATTAAATCAATATGCGCTTCCTAACTGATTTGACTCTCAAGTATTAAGGCGGTTCTCAAGAGTTGTGGTTCTCTCTAGTATGAGATGAGATAGAAAAATGAAGGCTGAAGTTGGCCAAACTTATTTTGTGTTTGCATGATTCAAAATGTATCATCTAAGAATGAATAACAGTGATCTTCACTATAGTTTTCACTTTTCAACATGCCTAACATTTGCATTGTTTCAACTTCCAAGCACAGGTAAAATTAATACATGAAAGTTTTATGTTGTTGAAAAAATTCGAAGTGTGGAAATCATCAAGCGACATAATACTCCTATACCATGGTGCGTGCATCATTTTACATCAACAGTTAAACAGTTAAACTACTATATTAATAAAACTGGTTAACCAGTACATGTTGCTATATATGTGCTAACTCTCCTCAATCTGTACATAGAGCCGAGTGTTTGAGCCCAGTGGGCATTTTCGGTCCAAGACTTGAGAAAGGCTTGGATACCATTTGGGCCAACGTCTGTGGCCTTTTTAGCCCACGAAGGGTGGCGAGGTTTGGCGGCACGTGACAGTGATTTTATCCAGAAGATTCTGATACCTCGCGAGATTTGGTCCTCGCGGGATCCTTATCTCCAGTTCACATGGGACTCTACAGTTCCTGGCGAGGATGGGTTGGAAATGACTAATAACACCCTCGGGATAAGGTCGCTTAGTGTTTAAGTTCGCTTACTACATGACAAATGAAATGCAGCGAGGCGGGGAACGAAACCTAAGCGAGATTGGTTTGACACGTGTTGCATGGAGCGCATGATTGGCAAGTTAATCGTATCCTTGTGGGATTCTATTTGCAGAGTTCGAATTGGATTGTGGTTAAGTCTCCATGAGTTGCTTACGGATGAATATATATAAGGAAGCTCCATGATCTTCAAACACACACAATCAATCAATCAACAACTCTCTCAAACAGACGAACTCAGTCGAAACCTTCGAGTCTTCTCGAAACCCTTACGTTCTAAGCGCACCACGCCTTAGACCCCAGAGCCCGTCAGGACTCATCTCCGATTTCCCAATTGTTGCTCTGCTCGCTCTTACAGTGAGTATCGATCGACAGGTGATTAGAAGAGTAAGCTCGGAAATATTTCCTCATCAGGTGACACCGGAGCCCTCATTCGCCTGGTCAGAAGTCAGGACGCGCACCGTTCTCTTTCCTCATCCGTGAGGTGTCACGCCCCGCACACACCCTTTTTACTTTTGTTCCCTCATCACCCCCCGAGCTGAGGACGTGGGCCAAAACATTGGCACGCCCAGTGGGACAGGGAGTTCACTTTTCTAGCAATCATTGGGAAGTCTGGCAACTCCCCCTACCGGAGACCTTCGCTTTCTTGCTTGAAACATAAGGCTCCGCAATACAAGCCCCATAACAGCGCGGCTTGCAGATCTCTCGCTAAGGAAGAGATTCTCACTCGGTTCGGCAATCCCGACCTTACTAAGTCCACAATGGCAAACTCACAACCAACCGCTGAAGCAGGACCTACTCTGTCCGCAGAGGAAGTCCGCAAAATGCTCGAAGAATTGAGGAACGATCTCAAGAATGAGATCGGGGAGCGATCTCAAGAATTGAGAAGCGATTTCAAGAATGAGATCAGCGCGCTCAGGAGTGAGCTCGGCTTAAAGGTCGAAGAAACTCAGCAAACTGTCCAGGACCTCTCTACGCAGGTCGCTAAGGACAAGGAGATCTGGCTCGCAAACCAGGAGAACCACGCTAGGCTCAGCGAGGAATTCAACTACGTGGTTGGCACGATCAGGGAGGACAAAGACATAATGACCGGCTCCCTGCAAAGGATCCAGACTGAACTGGATCAGAGCAAGGTGGCCTTTGCAAAGGCTTTGGAGGTCCAAACCCATCGTCTGAACGAACATGACACTAAGTTGCAGCAACAGCAGGACGCTTCCTTCTTCGGGAGCAAGAATAGCATGGACAAGCTCGAAGACTACAAAGAGCGCCATGATACCCTGAATACAAGGGTCCTGCAGATGGAAGACTGGATTCGGGCCCAAGCGCCAAAGAATCACGCTGTGAACCATACCAGTTCGAGCGCAGCAGAGGGCTCAAGGTACATCCCACCTAACGAGCGCCCTAGAGCAAATCCGAGGGTCGGGGCCCAGAAGGCTCCCCAATTCTCATTGGGAGCCAGTTCATCAAAGACACCGCCCCGTCTACCCTCGCCATGCAGCCCTGGAGTCACACTCAGGGGCGCCGGTGCTCTTGCGCCGCAAGGAATGGGGACACCAGATGACCCGATCGTGGCTTATTCCAGTTCGACCCATAAGAACGTCGGACAGACCCCTAGCTTCTCTGCATGGTATGGCCATGACCAGGGGGCAGAATCCGCACCAGTAACGGCAGCCGACTGGCGCCAACTCATCTCAAGCATTGTCAAGGAGCACACCGGGAAAGGTGATGCTACCTTGCATTATCGTGACCCCTATCCAGATAGCGTGGCACAGTACCCCTTCCCCCACGGTTTCAAGAACATCGTCTTCACCACATTTTCTGGGGAAACAAGGGAAGATGCAGCGACTCATATGGCCCGCTTCAAGGTCCAATGCGGCCAGTACGGGAATGATGACATGCTCAAACTCAAGCTTTTCGGGACTTCTTTGTCCGGAGCCGCTTTCACCTGGTATTCCAGACTGAAGCCGGGGTCAATTCCAGACTGGCCCACCATGGAACGTCTCTTCCGGGAGATATATGGCACAATTGAGCCCGAAGTCGGCCTCGACTCCCTCACGCAGATGAGCCAGCAGAGCATGGAGTCCGGAGTTTCTTTCCTCCAGCGCTTCAAGATCCAGCAGGCCAAATGCGATTACCTGATGCCTGAGCAGGAAGCCATTAAGTTGGCTATTCGGGGGCTGGAGCACCGCCAGCGGCTGAAGCACCATGGGGAGCGTTTCAGTTCCATGGGTGACCTAATCAACAAGGTCGGCAGCTACGAGCTCATCCTGAACGAGCTGGACGACAAAGCCAACGCTTCCAAGGGAACCTATGTACCAGGGAAGAACCGGATCGTGGGGGCACTCAGCATGCAAACCCCTGCTCACGATCCCTACTATCAAAGGCCAGAGCCAGCCCATGCAGATCAGGACTTGGACGACATTGGCGCGGTAGAGCTGACTGGCAAGCAAGTGGCTCACAAACTGAAGAACCTGAAGATGACCCGCGAGCCGATCACCATCCAGTCCTTTGCTTGGACCAAACCAGAGTACGAGTCGTACACCTACGACGCTAAAAACGCCCATTTGGTCTTCAATGACCTAATCGAGGCGAAGTACGTGCGACTGGACCACAAGATACCGCCTAAGGAGGAGCTGAAGGACAAGAAATACTGTGCCTTCCACAACGTATACAATCATGACACCAAAGATTGTGTCAAGCTCCGAGACCAGCTGCAGACTTGGTTAAACTCAGGCAAGCTGAGGATGAAGGCGCCGGGTAGCACGGCCTCATTGGTCGATGTAGACCCTTTCCCGCCCGTAGTGGGCATGGTCGAGGTCAACTGGGCTGATCAGGCCCAGGACGACGAGCGACGTCGCGCGCCTAAAAGGGGCCGCGAGGAAGGAGACGATAATACCCGCCAGCCGCGTCGCCAGTACACCTACAATGAAAGCCTGGCACACGAGGTCTTAGAAGATCTCAGAGAGGCTGGACTCGTCACACTCCACTCCTTGCCCTACAACGAGTATAAGGATGGACGCGTCCATTGCAGTTTCCATGACAGTTGGGGGCACAGGACCTGCGAATGTCGCCAGCTCCGAGACCAGATCCAAGACTGGCTTGACCTCGGATACATTTGCTTTAAGGACGAGGGCGGCTTTACAATCGCAACTGCTGGTTTCGCTTGGCCTCGCGTCGGCCAGCGAATGATCACATTAGACCTGTCACCAAATGCAGGACCATCCGAGCCGCCAGGCCGAAATCGCAAACGGCCGGCGAACAACTACATGCTCCCAGATAACCAGATGAGGAGCACAGCCGACCCAGCCCGACAGTTGGTCGCAAGACTCGAACCAGACCGCCCCTCCTACAAGGATAAGGGCAAAGCAATCATGAGGGACGATAAACCGCTCCCCGTAAAAGGCTCCCAGCCTACGAGCCCCAGGACTCGCGAAGAGCTGGAGAAAAGGGTAGCGCGCCTTGAAACGTACGTCGCTGCTCATTGGGCAGCAGCAATACCTCCATCCCCTGCCGCAAGCGAGATGGACATGTCAGAATCCAGTAGTGAGAGTCACAGCAGCGGCGCCCCAAGCCCTCGTGACGGCGTCTTGACCAACCCTTACATTCCCCCGACGTCCAAATCAGCGATCAAGGAAGGGATCTGGTACACGCAGCAAGGGGGCAAAGCCGGATTTGCAACCTCCCAGGCGCAGGCAATCACCACCACCTGAACAAAGAAGGGATCCGCAGCCTCCTAGACGCAGGCCATCCCCAGCACCTGAAAGGAGAAGAGACCAGCAGCCTTCCAGATGCAGGCCGTCACCCGTGCCTGACAGGAGGAGGGATCCACAGCCTGCTAGGCCCAATCCATCACCGGAGCCTGACAGGAGGAGGGATCAGCAGCTTTCCCGGCGTAGGCCGTCACCGGAGCCCGAACAAAACAAGGCCCCGCCTACCGGCCCTAGGCCTAAATTGTCCATGACTCCGGACTCAGAGTCTAAACGTGAGCCGTCTCAGCCCTCACGACGACAAGAGCGTCGAGACACAGATGCTGATACCAAAAAGGAGCCGCCATCGCCACAACAGCCTCGGCCGCGGCACACTCCGGAACCCGAAGCCAGGATGGTGCCCCGAGTATCTGCCCTGCAGCGGTTGGCGAAAGAAGACAACAGTAAGGCTCCCGCTGCAGCGGATAAACAGCCAGCTAAGGACCATCAGCCTTCGCCAAAGACAGTATGGCGTCCGCGACAACCTGAGGCGTCAGGGCCACCAGCAGAGACACCGGCACCTTCTAGTCCTAACCTCGCCGAGCAAATGGCCCAACGTTTCCGCGAAAATGAGGAAGCCGATGAGGCACACTCAGAACCTCGACTCAACCTAGAGGAAGACCAGGACGAAGAGCAAGCAGAGTCATTTACCTGCAATATGCTAGAGGTCTCCGGTTGGGATGCTGAGGAAGGGTTCAGCCGAGAAGCAGATGCCTTTGCAGTTCTCGAAGGGGAACACGGGATCATTGACACACCTCTGGTCCCAGTCTCCGAACAATTCTCGTTTCAGGTCGGGATGGTGTTCTTCATTTCGGAACGATACGCCCTTCCACCAAACACAACCTGCAACGCGGCGGACATCACCATCATCAGCGAGGATGACAGCATACCCCCGCCATGCAGCAGCGAAATGGGCCCAGTACTGGCCTCAGCCGATGACGCTCCGCAAGCAGAAAGTTCGAGCAGCTTCGCACAAAGGCCAACCATGACCTTTTCTACGCCAACCCTGGACATGGCCACCCACATGCGACCACTGTATATCACGGCAGAAGTCCAAGGGAAACTGATCAACAAGGTCATGATCGATACCGGTGCCGCGGTTAATGTCGTCACAACCCGCACCATGGGACTCCTCGACATTCCGCGCTCGATGGTCCAGACCACGTCCTTAACGGTGAAGAACTTCACAGGACAAGTATCCAGAACCCTAGGCTTACTGTTCCTCCGGGTCAAGGTCGGGCCAGCATCGCGGGTTTACACCTTTTTCGTCGCCGAGTGCGTTTCTCTTACAGCATGATCCTCGGCCGAGACTGGATCCACAGAAGTTTTTGCGTGCCTTCCTCCATGCACCAAGAACTCATGATCTGGGACACCGAGAAACGCGAGTCAGTCATCATCAAGGCCGACCCGCGGCCTTTCTCCATTTCCGCCAACCTCAACGATGCCCGATACTATAATACGGACTTGGGCCCGTTGGATGTTCAAGGCGTCGATCACAAGGGTCGCCCATACGGAGTAACGGCCTCTAATCTAACGCGATGGGGACTTACCCAGGCGAAGGACGATTTGCAGCGTCCTCACACCATCGCGACTCTCACACCCCATTCCGATGGATAGTGCCCTTTCCGAGGAGGCACGCGAGGCTGACGAGTCCTTGTGCGAAAGACTCCTTTCGTACTGGGCAGAACGCGAAGCCTACGACAAAGTCGCGACTATGGAATATGTCGATGAAGTGGTGGATTATTCCGATACCAAGGAAGAAGTTATTCAGTTAGCTCCTGCTGCCTTGGACGACACTCCACCTCAAGTCTGCGACCCCACTTTACAAGTTGACGTAGGGACTGCAGGAAAGCCCTTACTCATTTCCATCAGCGCAAAGTTGGCGGAGGAAGAAAAGGAAGCCCTCCTTGACCTATTACGCGAATACAGGGATTACTTCGCCGACAAATATGAAGATATGCCCGGCTTGTCCCCGGACTTAGTCTGCCACCGGCTACCAACCTATCCCGACCGACGTCCAGTCCGGCAGGACGGCCGCTTCATGCGAACTGAAACCCAGATCGTGGTTAAAGAAGAAATCGAAAGCATGCACCGATCGGGTATCATTCGCGTGGCGAAATATAACGAGTGGTTGTCCAACGTCGTCCCCGTCCGCAAGAAAAATGGCAAGATGCGTGTCTGTGTTGATTACCGGGATCTAAACAATGCAACACCGAAGGACATATACCCCATGCCTGTGGCTGACCCACTTATTGATGCCGCTGATAGCGACCGAAACCGGGCGTTTCAATTAAAACCCTTTTGTGTCAATTGTAGTATAAAGCAAATAAGGGTATCGTTACAAGCCGGGGATTGAGGGTACCTTTACAACTTTACGTTAATTACAAAACAAGAGAAAACAAAAGATAATAGTACTACAGATATGGGGTTTTGTGATTATAAACAAGAGAAAACAAAGAAACAAAATAAATAAGAAAATATCAAATGGATGAGACGTTAGAGACTCGGAAATCCACCACCAAGTATGTTTCAAGACATGTTAACAACCAAAACTTCAATCATTAAGTCACAAATCGGTATCAATCAAGAACAAACCGTGAACGCACTGCGTAAGTCCTTATTACTTCCCTAGAATACTTAAGCAAGATGAACGCACCATTACTAAGCCTTTAGAATAACCGATCAAGGTATAGACGCTATCCTATCAACAAATTATTCTAAGCATTAAGATCAATGAAAGTGATTGAACAAGTATGCAAAACTAGTGTGGAACGCCTACCTAGCATGCAATCCTTTTTATTTGGTTTCACCTATTGTCCTATAGGTTTTACTACTTTGAACTAAGCCGTATTAACCGTTTAGGAGATTAAACAACCTAATTCTAGCCCCACTCACAAGTTCATAATGTTCTATGTTGCGCATACATGAACATAAACAAGCAAGAGTTCTCCATAAACCAAAACCAAATAAACAATTTGAAAGACTTAATAATTCGAAACCAAGGTTCAAAACAATATCTAAAACATTCTTGAGGCTTCAAACCTTGCCCCTAACTAAGAGAAATCAGCCACACATGGCTGGAAAAACACACAAGGAGAATAAAAGATGACAAAGGAAAGATAAACCGTGGATGATAGAGAGATCAATGATGGCTTGGTGGCTTCCTTGTGCGAGTCTGCAACTATGGAGGTTCTTCTGATTATGAGATCGCTGCCTCCTCTCTAATCTCTTCGTCCTCCTCTCTCTAATCTCCTCCTCTTCTCTGCTGTGATTAGGGTTATAAAACCCTCAAAACTCGTCCATGGGCTTACCAATGTGGTCTGGGCCTCAAAATAGAAGTTTTGGTCCAAATCAGAAATTCGGGCAGATTGACCTTCGGCCACTCAAACGGTCATAACTTCTTCTCCAAAATAGGTATTGACGATCTGTAAAAAGTTCTGGAAAGTAGACTCTTGTAGCTTTCCATTGATATATGGAACATCTCCTGGATCGTTGTGAGCTAATCACAATCTTCTGTCGAAGTTGACTGACGATTTTTGACAGATTTTCTGATTCCTTTCCTTGCACAACATGAATTCCTTTTCCTTCAAGATTTCTCCTCTTTTGTCTCTTTTAGGCTCCTTGGCTTTATTTATGACCTAAAAACACAAACTTAGTTAATATGAATATTGTTAAGGGAATTACATAGCTAAATAGGGTCGGAAATACATTATAAACGTAGCACTTTGTGCTCCTATCAAATACCCCCACACTTAGCTTTTGCTAGTCCCTTAGCAAAATCTAAAACAAAGACTCAAAACAAACTATGCCTTCAACTTTATTGTCTCAAAAATCTCTTACTTTCATAGCATCAAGATTAGCACTCAATCAAGAATTAATTATGAGTAATTCGAAAGTTAATTAAAACATATACTCCGTATATGAGCAATGTAAGACACGGGGGTGACAATGGTGATGGGTGGAGCTCAGCATGTATCCAACAAGTATGATTCAACCTCACAGGATTACCACTCTTTCTTCTCTCAGAATCATGGCTAATGCTTAAAAGCTTTTTTTCACTCAATGAATGTATATAATGTGAGAGAATAAACAAACAAGTAGGCTCACATATAAAGAAAGAAACGCACCTTGTGAAATTAAAAAGATCTCATGAAAGATATCAACTACTTGCCAAACGGACAAACCCATATGCTCAACTTTTGTAACCAATCTCCACAGATCGATGGCTGCCCATCTTTTGGATCATAAAAGAACTTTATCAAGGTTAAAACTTGGCCAAGGCTAGGGTTTAATGAAACAAAGGATACGGAATTGCAAATCGTCCTTAAAACCTAGTAGAGCCATAAGATCACCTTAGAACATTCATGAATGAGGACAAAGACCATATATCATATCATTAGGTCTTCAATTTAAAACAAACTCCTCCATAACAAAGGGAGACTTAATACATACTTTCTTTTTTTCAATGCCGCCACATTCGTTTTTTTTTTTTTTACTTTCTTTTTTTCGGCAACACTTTTCTTTTTCTTGTTAATAGACAAGTCATTCCCCCCACACTTGTTATTCATCATCCTTCCATACGATATATCACAAAATAAGCTCTACTAGGCCCTAAAGACAAAGGTAGAGATATCACTATACTAAGCTCAAGGTGAGGATTACATGGGTGATGACAGAAAAGCTTAACGTAGGCTCAAAGGGGTTAACTAAGGGGAGTGCCGCGCACACAAATAAGGACATATGGCAATTTGGCAATGGTGGAAATCCTAAGTCATTTTAATCCCTTCCAAAATCAGAACATGTATCGATAAAAGTCTCGACTAGCACAAAAGTGAGTTCTAGCACTAGAGTCCGTTAAACTTAATCTGCGGCAAACAATCAATCAAGGAGAAAGATAATGAGATCGCTAAACATTGCCACGAAAATAGATGATGATTTATTCAATAAGCACTCAGAAAGAATAGCACAATAAAGCTCAAATTCTCACCAGGGTAATTATGAATCAAAACTCATTATCAACATGCTCAAAATTCTGTACCAATGTCAACGAAAAACCACATCTACTACACACTCATATGCTTAGTATACATCATAATTAACCAAAGAATTAATTTAACATCATCTCAATCTTGTGATCCTCTTTTAGCCATAATTTCAGAGATATATACTCATCCTAGACAGTTGAAAGGCATGATGATGACTCACAGAAAAACAAACACAATTTTTTTCTTTTTTTTTAATTTTCAACTCTAACAAAAACAAAACAAAACACAAAATGTGTGCATTCCCTTCCCCCACACTTAAACTTACGCATTGTCCACAATGTGAGAACAATATAGATCAAGCAATGCATAATAAATGTATAGAGGAAAGTGAAAAAAAAACAAAAGGTAGAAGGTGAGAAAAGCTCCCCCATTGTGTACTCTGCAGCCAACTTCCAGCTGATATAAGTCCCTATTGCAGCATCCAATGTCTGAGATTCCAATTGGAGATGAAAGATGGTGTTTCTAGCTGTTTTTGTATATGTGGAACGTTTCCTAACTCCAAGTGTATTGAAAATGGCAGCCCTGCAAAGTTAGAAGAAAAACATAGTTTGCACACAACAGCTGAGAAACAGACCTTTACTCATTCAAACCTGATTTCCAGTGCATTCTGTTGCCGGAATGTTAAATCGCCTCAAAGAAAAGTTGAAGCTAATTCAACAAGCTTTTCAGACATATATAGCTTTCCTCCACAGCATGGCTGGAAGTATCCCCTGTTTTGACCTTTTCCCGGCTGTACTGCACAACTTCTGGTTTCTTGGCAGTGACCTTGTTGCCTTCAACATCAAACTGAGAATGACTCGGGTCTCCAAATCCACTTCTGTAAAATCCTACAGAAAATAGACTCAGAGATCTTTCTTTTCATATAAAGCACACTGTCCCAGGTTCTGTGATCTGCAAACCGTAGCCCTCCAAAGTCGGAAGAACTGTTTTGCCGAGAGCACTGTTTTGACTGAATTTGGAGTTTTCTTCAACTTTTCTCAACTCTCACCTGCACACACACAAAACACATCAAAACGAACAAAATAAAGAAAGCATAGACAGTGGGGTTGCCTCCCAATGGCTTTTCAACAAGAATAATCAGGAGGCTTAGGCCGCGGTTCGATCAAATGCTTGACCATCTTCAAAGATATTTCATGGTCCTTTGGTAGCAATTTAAGTAACTTGGGAGCAATGGACATATAGGATATGAAGCTTCTCTTTTTCTTTCTCTTCTTCCATTGTCTCCAACTATTCGCAATCACAACAAGAATCTCCTTATCCGAGTTGAGACATTCAGGTACCATCATATCCGCATGCTCAACAAACTCACATGATGCTTCAAAAGGAAGAACATGTGTAGAGCTGGAGTGAGGGAGTGAAGAATCATGTTGTCTTCCAGATCCATGTACCGGCAATATAGCTTCAAATGTAGGAGGTTTGATGGACTCCTCTTTTAAGCAATCCTCAAATGTCTCAACATCGCGTGGCTCTTCATAGGACTCCTCCAAATCTATTTCTTCATCCTCAAAAAATATTAAATCATGAGGTTGACATGGAGCTGAAGTTGCGGGAAGTTCATGTGGAGTTGTCATCAATGAAGATGGCTTCTCTTGAGATATTAAGGTGTCCAAAATCCTTTTAGTTTCTACCCAACTATCATTGAAATCTTCTTGCTCCTCAATCCAAGCTTTATTTGAAGCAGCTAGAGCCTCATTCATCTCATTTATAGACTTGATCATCTCATCGTAATGATTTAACTTATCTGAGATTTGATAAGATGGTGCTTGTGTCCAGTAGTCATGGAATGAATATGGCGAAGCTTGGAACTCATCGGAAAATCCTTGTTGCATGTCCGGATCGGTGTTCCATGAAAAATAAGGAGAATCATCCCATACTTTATTGTGTGGAGGTGAATAGTAATCATTCCAATGCCCTTGGTTCTCTTGAAATCCTCCAAACATATTTTGATCATAGTATCCGTGATATTGGATGCTTGGACATGTCTCCGTTGAATGACCTACCATGGAGCATATGGAACATACATCACAAAATTGATTCCACATTGAAAAACAAAACAGAAACTTTAGTTAGTAATATATACACAAATTAATCTCAAGTACTGAAACTAAATAAAATCTAATGTGAAAAGCTATAAAAACAGAAATATATATACAAGAACTAACGCAAATTGCTAGGGATTTTTCAATCCCCGGCAACGGCGCCAAAATTGATAGCGACCGAAACCGGGCGTTTCAATTAAAACCCTTTTGTGTCAATTGTAGTATAAAGCAAATAAGGGTATCGTTACAAGCCGGGGATTGAGGGTACCTTTACAACTTTACGTTAATTACAAAACAAGAGAAAACAAAAGATAATAGTACTACAGATATGGGGTTTTGTGATTATAAACAAGAGAAAACAAAGAAACAAAATAAATAAGAAAATATCAAATGGATGAGACGTTAGAGACTCGGAAATCCACCACCAAGTATGTTTCAAGACATGTTAACAACCAAAACTTCAATCATTAAGTCACAAATCGGTATCAATCAAGAACAAACCGTGAACGCACTGCGTAAGTCCTTATTACTTCCCTAGAATACTTAAGCAAGATGAACGCACCATTACTAAGCCTTTAGAATAACCGATCAAGGTATAGACGCTATCCTATCAACAAATTATTCTAAGCATTAAGATCAATGAAAGTGATTGAACAAGTATGCAAAACTAGTGTGGAACGCCTACCTAGCATGCAATCCTTTTTATTTGGTTTCACCTATTGTCCTATAGGTTTTACTACTTTGAACTAAGCCGTATTAACCGTTTAGGAGATTAAACAACCTAATTCTAGCCTCACTCACAAGTTCATAATGTTCTATGTTGCGCATACATGAACATAAACAAGCAAGAGTTCTCCATAAACCAAAACCAAATAAACAATTTGAAAGACTTAATAATTCGAAACCAAGGTTCAAAACAATATCTAAAACATTCTTGAGGCTTCAAACCTTGCCCCTAACTAAGAGAAATCAGCCACACATGGCTGCAAAAACACACAAGGAGAATAAAAGATGACAAAGGAAAGATAAACCGTGGATGATAGAGAGATCAATGATGGCTTGGTGGCTTCCTTGTGCGAGTCTGCAACTATGGAGGTTCTTCTGATTATGAGATCGCTGCCTCCTCTCTAATCTCTTCGTCCTCCTCTCTCTAATCTCCTCCTCTTCTCTGCTGTGATTAGGGTTATAAAACCCTCAAAACTCGTCCATGGGCTTACCAATGTGGTCTGGGCCTCAAAATAGAAGTTTTGGTCCAAATCAGAAATTCGGGCAGATTGACCTTCGGCCACTCAAACGGTCATAACTTCTTCTCCAAAATAGGTATTGACGATCTGTAAAAAGTTCTGGAAAGTAGACTCTTGTAGCTTTCCATTGATATATGGAACATCTCCTGGATCGTTGTGAGCTAATCACAATCTTCTGTCGAAGTTGACTGACGATTTTTGACAGATTTTCTGATTCCTTTCCTTGCACAACATGAATTCATTTTCCTTCAAGATTTCTCCTCTTTTGTCTCTTTTAGGCTCCTTGGCTTTATTTATGACCTAAAAACACAAACTTAGTTAATATGAATATTGTTAAGGGAATTACATAGCTAAATAGGGTCGGAAATACATTATAAACGTAGCACTTTGTGCTCCTATCAGCCGCCGCAGGGCACGAGGTGTTATCCTTTATGGACGGCACGGCCGGATACCATCAGATCCCCGTCGCCGAGGAGGATCGACACAAGACCGCCTTCCGCTGCCCTGGTTTTGCTGGCGCGTTCGAGTCTGTTGTCATGCCCTTCGGCCTTAAGAACGCGGGGGCAACGTACCAGCGCGCCATGAACCTCATCTTTCACGACATCTTGGGCAAGCTGATTGAAGTATACATCGACGATGTGGTAGTCAAAACCAAATCGCGAGCAACCCACATGGAAGATTTGCGGCAGGTGTTCACAAGGATGCGCAGACATAACCTCAAGATGAACCCCGCCAAATGCGTTTTCTTCGCGGAGGCCGGTGATTTCCTTGGCTTCCTCGTGCATCAAAGAGGCATCGAAATCCCAAAGGACAAAGCACGAGCGGTAATTACCGCCTCGCCCCCCACTACCAAGAAGGAGCTCCAACAGCTACTAGGGCGAATCAACTTTCTCCGCCGCTTCATATCAAACGCGGCAGGGAAGGTCCAACCTTTTTCCCCTCTCCTCAAGCTCCAGGGGGCAACCGAGTTCGTATGGGAACCACAACATCAACAGGCCTTCGATCGAATCAAGGACTACCTTACGAACCCACCAGTCCTGATTCCGCCTCGCGACGGCGCCCCGCTTAAACTTTATATCGCCGCGGCCGATCTATCCATCGGTGGACTCCTGGCCCAGGATGATGAGAACGGGGTAGAACATGCCATCTATTACCTCAGCAGAGTTTTAACGGACTGTGAGACACGCTACTCGCCCATGGAAAAGTTATGTCTCGCCCTCTACTTTGCAGGATGCAAGCTGCGCCATTACATGCTTGCCTTTACCACGGTCGTCATCGCTCAATCCGACCTGGTCAAATACATGCTTTCTCGCCCTATCTTGCGGGGACGCATCGGCAAGTGGATCCTCGCCATGTCCGAATTCTCGTTGCAATATGTTCCGCAAAAGGCAGTAAAAGGACAGGCAATAGCGGATTTTCTTGCCCATCACCCACCATCAGAGCTCACAGCGTTTCGCGAGTTGGACTTCGCCACAGTAACACTCGCTCCCTGGACCCTGTACTTTGATGGTTCACAGACTGATACAGCAGCCGGAGCCGGGATAGCCATAGCAAATCCCGCTGGAGATCGCTTCTCCTACTCGTTCCAGCTCGACTTCAAATGCACCAACAACCAGGCCGAGTACGAAGCACTAATCATCGGCTTAGAGATCTTGTTAGACTTAGGAGTCCGCGAGGTCCTGATCTTTGGTGATTCTTTGTTGGTCGTTAACCAGCTTGTGGAAAAGTTCAAATGTTTAAGCTTGTCAATTGAGCCATACCTGCGCAAGGCTTTCGAGGTACTGGATCGATTCGACGACGTGTACATCGAGCACATACCACGTGAATTTAACTTCGCTGCCAACGAGCTCGCCCAGATAGCGTCTGGCCTCAGCCTGAGAGACGGAGTGCGCGAACGCCTGCTCAAGGTCGAACGCCGTACTCTTCCCTCTTTCATCGCCAGGGGGCAATTTCGGGACGCCATCCCAGAAGTTGCAGCCCTGGACCCCATCGACGAGGATTGGCGGCTACCATTCATCGCCTACCTCCAGAACCCCAACGATGCTGCTCATTCCAGGCAAATCCGCTTCCTCGCCTTAAACTTTGTATTACGCAATGGCGAACTCCGGCGGCGTGGGGAAGACGGCAACGACTTCCGCTGTGTATACGGGAACGAAGCTAAACGTCTCATGCGCGAAGTCCATTGCGGAGTTTGCGGCTCGCACCAAGCCGGGCCCAAAATGCGATGGCTGATCCGCCGCCATGGCTACTACTGGCCAACCATTCTGAAAGACTGTATTGCCTTCGCCAGAGGTTGCCAAGACTGCCAAGCTCACGGACCAGTGCAACATATTCCTAACATCCCATTGCAACCTATCATCAAACCTTGGCCGTGTCGCGGATGGGCAATGGATTTCGTGGGCATCATTCATCCCCATTCCTCTGAGCAGCACAAGTTCATTATCGTTGCCACCGACTTCTTTACCAAATGGGTCGAGGCCGAACCACTCAAGGTCACCTCTGCTAACTCGGTGCGCAACTTCATTTTCCGCAACATCATCTCACGCTTTGGTATCCCGGAGTGCATCGTTACGGACAGGGGGCAGCTTTCATGGCCGATTCAGTGGTTACGTACTTAAACGATTACGGCATCAAGCTTCTACACTCCACGCCATACTATGCTCAGTCCAATGGCCAAGCGGAGGCTAGTAATAAGGTCATCCTTGGCATCCTCCGCAAGATGTTGGAGTTGAACCCTCGAGTTTGGCACCAGGAGCTCTACCACACTTTGTGGGCCTACCGCACCTCCAAGCGAGGCCCAACGGATACCACACCGTACGCTCTCATGTACGGTCATGATGCCGTCCTTCCCCTTGAGATAAATATCGCTTCGCTCCGCGTCCAGGAACAGCATCAATTACTTGGCGAGGATTACGTCCAAGCCATGTGGCAGGAGCTTGAAGATTTAGGCGAGCACCGTGTCGCCGCCTTCAACAACCTTGTCCTGGAGAAACAGCGCATCGCCCGCTCCTATGATAAAATCACGCGCGGGCAGAGCTATGCTGAGGGTCAGAAGGTGTGGCGAGCAGTCCTCCCGATAGGGGACAAAACAGATGGTCGGGGCAAGTGGTCCGCTCGCTGGGATGGACCATTTATTATTCACCGAATCTTTCCCAAGGGGGCATACCATTTGCGCGACTTGGACGGTACTATTCATCGCAACCCTATTAATGGCCGCTTCCTCAAGCGCCACATTGCAGGGGTCTGGGAGCGCGAGGATCCTACACCTCCACCAGATCACGCCACCACAGTCAATAGTGCTACGCGCCATCGCGTACTCGCTCCGCCGCCTAACACTAGGGGGCAACTCGGGACAGAAGACTAATAGAATACATTGTAACGTACCAGCCTAAAAGGGCCTGTATTAGATTGGGGCCTATTCCAGAGGCCCTAAAAAATAAATTCATTCATTTTTGCCTTTTCTAAAAAGTTCTATTATTTTCTTCTTTCTCTGTAAACGTGCAAAGTCTAAACACAAAGACTAGTACAAGATTGGGGCCTATTCCAGAGGCCCTAAAAAATAAATTCATTCATTTTTGCCTTTTCACTTTGCTCAATACATGTTTCGAATTATGGTTTTGCGGCCAAAGCATTTACATTGATCAGAAGAGGTGCAATTAGACTATGTTTACATTTCAAAAAGCATAGATCTACAGATACTGGAAGCCTCGTCCCGGCTCGCTTGGCTAAAGAAAAGTCTGCCGCGGCGTTCTTCGCTTAAAGTTGACAGGCGCTTCGTGTCTTCAGACCAGCCAAAACCCTGACGCCGGCCTGGACCTAAAACAAATTGTTGGGAAGCTAAAGGTCCAGTGGGTCAGAGTCCCCCATGCTACCACCGGTCTTCCATTTGAAGGGCCGGCAGAGCCTCATGCGCTGATAGAACAGCAGGCGCAAGGCAGAGGGTACCCAACCTTTGGTCAGGCCGAACAAAGGCTTGGCCTGAGAGTAGATTTCCAGAATCACTCTAGGCCTGAGAGTAGATTTTCAGAATCAGCAAAGAATGGGAATGTATGGTTGGGGGCTTTGCTCTAAGCAGGGACAAGAGGATGAACAGAAGAGAATAAGAAATCATGGTGAGGGGGCAAAGACTTCACTGATACTTCACCCCGGCCAAGCGTTTCTTTTTATAGACGGAAGGGGCGATTGTGCGTTTGACAGTTGTCCCCCATGCAATATTTGCTCCGAGATACGGGATTTGGAGATAAGGTCAGACGCGTTTTTCAATATTGATTGCCCGCGTTCCGAGCGAGTAGTTACATTGAAAACCGTCACTAAATCTAGGAAAGAGATTTTTTCCTGACAGTTATTACAGAACAGTTGGCAAAGAGCGGGAAAAATTCAACTTTGATATTATCATTAAAGTTCGTACACAAGGGGGCAAATACAAGTTAAACTTAAACACGCCTACAAACCCTATACAAAGCTAGGAGCATGCCTTCTAAGGCTATTTCTTCTTCATAGGCTTGGGCTTGAATTTCTTCGGCAGCAGCCACGGCCGAGTCCAAAGCCTCCTGGGCCTCCTCCGCGGCCTGCAAACGGGCTTCCACTCCCAAAGCGCGGGCCAAGTCTTGGCGAGCCCGAGCAAGTTGAGCCTGCAGCTCTGCTATCTGAGCCTCCAGGGCCTCCACTCGCCGAGCGTGGCCAGCACTTGGTTTCTCTGAAGACGCTCCCGGGATGCCAGCTTCACCAAGCTCGGCCAAGAGGTTTGCCATCTGATTGTCTAAGTTGCGGCGAGCTTGATCTTGGGAAGCTGATTGAGCACCGATATCCAAGACTCGGCGAGCCTGCGACTCGACAGCACTGGCCAGCTCCAACGCTTGGTCCAGAACAGGGTTACCGCCAGCGAGATGACGATCCAGAGCTTCATGGGCCTCGCGAATACGTCCTACCAAGTCAAAGACGTTCGGGCGAGAGCCTTGATGAAACAACCCATGAAGGAAAGACCGAGCTAGGCGGATGGGTTCTGGGTCAGCAGGCGGAGTAGTTCGGGCCCAAAGACGAGCGGCCCGAATGCCGAAGGTAGAAGGCTCCTCGCCAGGTGTTCTCGTTGGAGCCGGAGTGGTTGGCTCGACCTCGGCGGCTTTCTCAACCTCTGGAGAGGGTGGGGGAGTGCCACGAACTGTTTCGGTCACCACCAAGGGGGCAGTAAAAGCCTTTGTTGGAACTGCCGGAGGCACTTCGCCGGTACGACCCACACGGCCCAATCGCAGAGGAGGAACCCAAAGTATCAGTTGGAGGCCTTCGGGTGGAGACACCAGGGGGGCAGTAGGATCGGAGACTTGGTTGGACTGGTCGAGAGCTGCATTTTCAACCGGAGCCAAGGTTGGCTCTGGGATTGGACCAGCTTCGCCCGAGGCGGCTGTTGGAGAGGACGGTTGTATGACTTCTTCAGTAGCCTTGCCAGCCCCCTCGATGACCGTGGTAGTCTCATCCGTGGCCGCTTCGGCAGTCTCTTCGAAGATCACCTCCTCGCTAGATTCAGCAGGTTCTTCGACGACCGTCTCCGCGCCTGCCACAGCGACTTCCTCAATGACCATCTCTTCGCCGGCTTCTGCGACCTCCTCGAGTTCCATCTCCGCGCTTGCCTCAGCAACCCTTTGGAGGGCCAAGTCCGTATCGAATGGTTCTCGAGATGGGACTTCCGTTATCACGGGCGCCTCTTCAACAACAGCGAGGCGAGGACGAGTGCGGCGGACCTGTCAAAAGCAAGGTTAGCGAGTCGCTCTGACTTAAGAAAAATTAGTCCGAAAGATGATTCGCTTACCGGGTTGCTTACCAAGCCATACTCTCGTTGGTACCGCGCTTCCTCCAGCAAGTCCTCTTCGTCCTCGATAGGACGTTTTCGCGAGCTCTCGCCGCTCGTTGGCCGAGGAACAACAGGAGCAGTCTCGCTGTCGGGGCCCGCCACAGTTTCCCTCCGGACAGGTGCCTTTCCTCTGGCAACTTTAGACCAGTCGACGATTCTCCGGCGGGGGGCAGACTGAGAAGAGAACAAGAGGGTTAGAGAGAAGCATTTTACCAATATGTCAAAGGAAGTTCAAAAATTACACATTTAGTGACCTACCGAGGGTGTGGGATCGCGTTCTCGGATGACGATCCCCGTCGGAAGCGCGAGCCTAGTTCTTGTCGCATCCCCTGAACCCCTCTCCGCACGGTCGTGCTGGCCATCGAGGATGGTACGGTCTGATTCGCCCAAAGTATCGTAAAGAGGACGAAAGATGGCAGCGAAGACAGCATCGTCTGGGAACTCCCAATGGTTGTCAGACAGGGACCGCCACCAAGCGAGGTAAGCGGGGTCAACACCCTGCGAAGGCTCGATCTCCAGCAAGTTAGGAGAAAGAGGGTAGATGTTTTGCAGCGGGGTGACCCGGTCGGATTCGCCAATTTTCCTCCATGAAGTATACTTGTTGACCGAATGGAGAAGCGGGTAAGGAATCCCTTGATGGAAGCCAAGTTGCCTCGCGAAGTGGTTGGGGGCATACAGCTCGAAGCCTTGGTCATCCTCGGCGAGCTGGAGGTCGCAGCATGAGGTTGCTCTTACGAAGGTAGTCCTCGCATCGTTGTCCGAGTCTTGGCGGGGGAAGAAACCCGTCGATAGGACCTCAGGGTGGCGCCGGCGAACCATCATATCCATGGTCGGAGGTGGCTCGAGGTGGTTGTAGAGGATGGACAGGCTAGCGAAGAAGGACAGAGGGGTCCGATTCGCATCATTCCTGCACACCGCAGAGCCAAGCAGCTGATCTTCGGGCAGGAATTCCACCGGGGCTCGCCGGAAGAGCGGAAAGTACAGCTGCATCCACAGGTCCAGAATCCACAGAGGGCCGCCAGAAAGGTGGAAAGGCCTCAGCGACAGCAGATGCAGGGTCCGGTAGAGTGCGCCTAATACAGGTTGCCCTAACCCGACTTCAACCCCATTGTACAGTGCTTCGGCCAACTTGGTCCATCTCCCGGTTGGTTTGTGAGCGCTGCCGCAGAAGACGAACTTGTCAAGCCAGTACTCCAAGAAAGCGATGCCTCCTTCATGCGGCTCCGCGTGGCCCATGTAAAATTTCCTCCATGCCCCGTATGAAATTCTCAGGGCGCGGCGGGCTCCCAAATTGCAGGCGTATGTGAACTCGGTCGACGCAAAGTCGCCTGGCACATACGGCTTTGCGTGGATCGACAGCCCGGTGATGGCGAGGATGTCCAGCAGAGTAATGCCCATCTGCCCGAAAGGGAAGTCGAAGGTGTTAGTGGCGCTGTTCCACAAACAGGCCATGGCAGCGATAGGCGCTCGATCGGTGTGAGGGGGCAGCGAGAAACTCAAGGCAATGGCCTCATGAATGCCGGTGGCTTCCCAGATCGTCTGATCGGTCTGGAGGCGCTCCTCGTACCACGCTCGATCCTCCGCGGTGGCGCTGGGCCACTCCCCGACCCGGACATTTACATGAGAGCGGGCTTGCCAGGTAGAAAAGTTCCCCGGTTCGCGCCGTTGAGCCAAGATTGGTCGACGCACGGAGGCGTTGTAATGGTTGAGATCGGCGTCGGACAGAGGCTTTGAAGGAGTCGGACCGAGCAAAGCCGCCCCTGTGTCAAGGAAATAGATTGGTGTTCCCTGAGGCGGGTTGGTGGCGAAGCGGCGAGCAAGGCTGGTCGACCATGAGGTCGCCGCCGTAAGGCTGAGGTTCGGGTCGTTGGCAAACGGTTTGGGAGGCATTGTTTCCGGTTAAGATTTGTTTGGTACTGGAGTCTGTTTGTTTGCAGAAGGCAGAGATTGTTTTGAAAGCGATGGTAAGATGCGGGGACCCGCGTCGAGGTTTATAAAGGAGACGAACCGTAACGTCCCTTTCAATCAATGGTCGCAACGAAAAGACGCAATGACGACCGAAACGTCAGCGCGTTTCAAAATTCAAAAGCCGTAATGATGAAGGGAAGCGATAGCGCCGAAGCGTCAGCACCTTTTGAAATACGAGTTCCCATAAAAAGCTTATTTAGGCCTTTTCGCTTATCCGTTGCGAAACGGATTAAGCTCAAGGCCTAGGGGGCAATGTTTGAGCCCAGTGGGCATTTTCGGTCCAAGACTTGAGAAAGGCTTGGATACCATTTGGGCCAACGTCTGTGGCCTTTTTAGCCCACGAAGGGTGGCGAGGTTTGGCGGCACGTGACAGTGATTTTATCCAGAAGATTCTGATACCTCGCGAGATTTGGTCCTCGCGGGATCCTTATCTCCAGTTCACATGGGACTCTACAGTTCTTGGCGAGGATGGGTTGGAAATGACTAATAACACCCTCAGGATAAGGTCGCTTAGTGTTTAAGTTCGCTTACTACACGACAAATGAAATGCAGCGAGGCGGGGAACGAAACCTAAGCGAGATAGGTTTGACACGTGTTGCATGGAGCGCATGATTGGCAAGTTAATCGTATCCTTGTGGGATTCTATTTGCAGAGTTCGAATTGGATTGTGGTTAAGTCTCCATGAGTTGCTTACGGATGAATATATATAAGGAAGCTCCATGATCTTCAAACACACACAATCAATCAATCAACAACTCTCTCAAACAGACGAACTCAGTCGAAACCTTCGAGTCTTCTCGAAACCCTTACGTTCTAAGCGCACCACGCCTTAGACCCCAGAGCCCGTCAGGACTCATCTCCGATTTCCCAATTGTTGCTCTGCTCGCTCTTACAGTGAGTATCGATCGACAGGTGATTAGAAGAGTAAGCTCGGAAATATTTCCTCATCAGGTGACACCGGAGCCCTCATTCGCCTGGTCAGAAGTCAGGACGCGCACCGTTCTCTTTCCTCATCCGTGAGGTGGCACGCCCCGCACACACCCTTTTTACTTTTGTTCCCTCATCACCCCCCGAGCTGAGGACATGGGTCAAAACACCGAGCTAGCAGAAACTCATCATAGAGCCGCCTACATTATTCCAACATATCGATCCCAGCCTCCTCGCTACGTTTTTATTTTCTTTCTAATTAATTACATGATCCCCAAAAGTATAAGATAATAAAGCTCATTCAGCTATCTAGCTAGTTATTTTTGCTTTTCTCCTCTGAACAACCTTCGTGCCGTTTACGACACTTATCTATCTCCCTCTCTCTCAGTCTCTCTATATAAATCTCTTTATAAAGTAGAATATCTCTCTTTGGTGAAAGTGAAACCCTAATACAGAAGTCGTGGTCATTGCTGGCTCATTACCTTAGCGGCTTAGTCGCTTTTTCTTCTTCTATATATAAGTTTAGTCTGACCAGATATTCAGCTTTGAAACATATATGGACAACAACCAAATGTTCTTCCCCGGATCATCATCATCATCATCAGCTTCATCCTCATCGTCAATGGCGGCTTTATCATCACCGAATATGAGAAGCCCTCAAGTACTACTTTACAGTAGCAGCGGTACTGCCAACTATGGCGGTGATGACCGTAGTAGTTCAATTAGTCGTCACAGCCTTTTGGGATCGACGACGGGAACAGAAAACCATGCAGCTAATGGCGGGAGACAACTTGGTGTTAAACACGATAACGACGACCATTATTCCGATGATCGTGCTGAGCATCATGATCAAAGTCCGGCGGCGGCTGATAACTCATCAGGTAAGATGAAGAAGAAAACGAGAAAGCCCAAGTATGCTTTTCAGACGAGGAGCCAGGTTGATATACTTGACGATGGCTATCGCTGGAGAAAATATGGCCAAAAAGCAGTCAAAGCAAACAAATTCCCCAGGTCTGTACCTCCGTAGCTTCAAATCTTCAATATATATATATTGTTTCTTCAATGAATTTTATATGCTGGATCATCATCAATCCTACATTTTCAGAGACCCCAGGCCAAAAAAGAAAAATCATCGATCCAAAATTATGATTGAGGTGTTTTTGATCCATGAATTAATGCCACTCGATCACCAGCTAGATTGGCAGATTTTATTTGTTTATGTGGTAGATACACTACCACGTATTTATTTGATGGTAGATCGATCCATATAACTTGCTCCTTAATTATTATATATGTTAACCACGTGTGGATTTCTTTGCTAAACGCCAGCAAGTTCTTTAAGTACTTTAAGAATTTAAGAATTTCTATTATTTTATATTAGTAGATGACTTCTTTTAATGATCTCAATTGTTGATCATCTATATTCATATGCAAGAAACATGTTTACAAAATTTTAACTAATTTCATAATCATTTGGTCATTTAAATTGATGTAATAATTATATGTCGTTAGATAAAATTAAAACGAATATTTTGCTAATCAAATTGTTAAACGCTTTTTATTTTGGCTAATTTTTTGTATAATTCATATGTGAGTAAGTAACTAGGAAATGAGTATATTTGATTGTCAAAATAAATGCTATAACTAAAAACATCGTTACTTTAAGAGCTTAAGGAGGTCATCTTTAAATCCGGACTATATATATATATATATATATATATATATATTTATATAATTGTCTAGTTCGGATAAATGATTCCAAGCATGTATATACATTTTGTATGTCTATGTACGTATGTGTACAAGTAGTTAACTGTACGTAGAAGTGTATCAATAGCTAGCTGCTAGCTAAAATCGCATGCATGTTAATTATTAATTAACTTAATTTGCAGAAGCTACTATCGATGCACGTATGAAGGGTGCAATGTTAAGAAGCAAGTGCAAAGGTTAAGCAAGGATGAAGGCATTGTGGTAACCACCTACGAAGGGATGCACTCTCATCCAATCGACAAGCCTAATTCTGACAATTTCGAACATATCTTGACTCAAATGCAACTCGCAAATCACACAGGCCAGCTAGTTTAGCTTGCTAGCTTTGCTTGCCACTCCCTTTGATATGGCTTCTATCTCATCTGAAGGAATTGTTAGATCGAGCCAGGTTTAATTTTGTGCCGGCCTCAGAAGCCTCTGCTGCTCCAAGTTCAAATGGATATATGTAGCGATAGAGCAGCAGTGTTTGATTTTTCTCTTTTTAATTAGCAGATGTTTGATTTCATTGAAGTAGTAAATTAAGAAGTGAGCAGGTTTTATATTATTGTATGTGTAGATCGAGCATGCATGCCTTGTCGGCCCTGATGCTCTTGGCATCAATATATTGTTTGTTTAACGCAATGCAAAATACTAGCTAGAATGCTAGATGCACGAGTTTCTCAAGTTCTTTGTGCTAGAATAATTTGAAATTGATTTATGTACTCCCGGCATTTTTCTTCTTCCACACTGAAAATCAGTTCCATAATTGGTTTGCTTTAGCTTAATAAGCTAAGTTCAAGGACTTCAGTCATACGATCATGTAAACTAGTATATTCATTTACGGAACTTCGTTCTCACTTTAATTGGATTTGATTTGCCCATAGATGGCTGATTTTTTTCTTCCTTTTTATATCTTGGATTTAATTAATTCATTCTCTTAACTTTCTATACCGATTGAATGAATTATTGTTGATGACTATATGACTATATGTAGTTGTGATCTACCAGAGAAAATGTAGAACTCGTATAATTTCATGATTCAAGGTAGTGTAAACATTTTGTTGTATGGATTACTCAGTCAATACAAAATCAGTTAGTTGATCATGAGCAACTGCAATTCTGTATCATATACTCTAGCTAGGAACAAATCCTTGCTTCAAAGTAAGTGACTGAACAAGTGAATGAAACCACTAGTACATGATCTGGAATTAAGCAAATTTATAGATGCAAAAATACTGGGCTCTATTTTCTTGGTCCAAAAAGGATGTAATTGGGCTTAGATTAAAGGCGAAGACAAAAGTTACAATCATATAGGCCATTCTAACAGGATACAAATGATACATAAACTTATAAACCCAGAAACGCAGAAATATACATAAACCACCTGATGTGCCTCTTTTGCATGTATTTTTTTTGGCAATGGCCTCTTTTGCATATACAAGTGCTTCAATTCCAGGAATAGTTGAGTACACAATGAAGCCTTTGTTGTCTTCTCCAAGCAAATCACCAAAAAATCTTTCTGTGCATGCTTGTTCCTTGTGCCCATATCTCTTTCTTTCACTATTTGTTCCCATTCGAACCCCGTCTTCTACTTATTTCAACAACTATATACTGTTTTCTTTTTCTTTTCTTTTTTTCGCTGTCTGTTGCATTGACACAAGTATACCTAAAGAATGGTCGTCGTCTAGTTTACACTAAAGAATGTCACCCACCAAAGCATGAATGACAAATAAAAAATGAGAGCTAGAACTGGTGCCCCCCGAATTCCATTAAAAACCAGTGTCGTGGGCAGTGATGGCTTTCGTCACCATTAGTTTAGTGCTGATTAAATACTAACCATACTTATCTTCAATTAACTATATAAATCTCAGCACAGTGAGATTGATCAAGATGTTTCTAAGCCATGTTTGGGTTCAATCATCTCTCATTATGGAAATCAACCAGATGGAGCTAAACCCTGTCATACTCATGGATGGACCAGAACGCAGACGGTGAAACATTCATTTCATGGAGATAATATTCAAAACAAAAAAGAAGTGTATTATACATTGGGATATAATTTATTTATTTTTTAGTAATGAATCACCTATAATCTATCTTACGTGACATGTTGACGTGGTATGCATATGTCATCAAAAAATAATTTCTAATATTTTTCTATTTCTATGTTTTATTCATTACGGATTTTTTTTTGTTACATACAAAATTTCTTTTTTCACTTTTACTTTCTTAATTTTATTCTTTAAACCCTATCATTTATCTTTCTAACCCTTAAAAAAAATAATCTGCCTACAAGTCTTCAAACAGATGATAGAAAGAAAATTAAGTAAAAAAAAAATCCGTAATGAATAAAAGATGATAGAAATTGAAAAATATTAAAAATCATATTTTGATGATGTGGACATGTCAGGTAAAGTGAGTTTTAGGTGGTTCACCAAAATGTGGTTTATCTAGCATTACTCTTTATTTTTTTAACTTTTTATTCAAATAACTCACACACCTTACCTTCTGAGATATAATATGAATACCGACTACATTGACTATAAAAAAAAAAAATGAATTCTACCTATGGGACTTCTTCTTTTCTTTACTGTTTAAACTACCAAGTCCACCTGGTTGGTTGATCATTAACAAAGTAATTATACTGTTAATGAGATATTATAAATATGTAATTATTAGATATTATATGTTTAGTTATGTATAGAATTTTGCACTCCCATCAGGCCATCACCTAAATTATAAGAGCTTCATCTTGGGCCCTGATAAATTATTGGACAAACAGAAAAACAAAGCAGAAAATGGACAAAACTCTCAGCCTCAACCCTCAGGTGGTCCGCTTCCTAACCTTGCTGGATTTTTCTGCTCTCTATCTCTTGCCCTACAATGTGGTTCATTTTCTTTTTCAGATAATATTAGCCAAGTTTTAATTAATTAACTGAATATCTAATGGTAGTGGGTCACTAAATTAGATTATATTAGTTCATCCACTACTCATTGAGATTCCAACTTGGGGTTGCACTTTGGACACAATGAATCTTTTGACCTTCCTTCTTTTGGAGGGAACAGTTGCGCTAAACTACTAGTTATCCCCAAGACCCCAAACCATTTTCTTGGAGCCTCCTGTGTTTTTCTTATTATACCTACTGCCTTGTACTGCTAATTGCAGCTGCTACTAGCCTAGCTAGCTACAAGGACTTGTGGAGGGAAGAGTCATGGAGTGGGACTACAAGGACTTTGCCTGGGATTCAACTGACGACGATCAGTTGGATCAGCAGCTAGAGGAAAATGACCTTGCTGCTTTGGTTGGTTCAAGCAGTACTAGAAGCAGAGGAGGGGAATCATCATTCAACTTGGTGGATTTGAAGCTTGGCAGTACTACAAGTGCTGAAGTGGTGGCTCCAATTGCAACAAAGCCCTCAGTTTTAGTATCATCATCTTCTTTGTCCAGGACCAGAAGGGTTGATCATCATCAGAAACTCAAAGTATCTTCATCGTCTACGGCGACATGCTTGGTTGATGGTTGCAAGGCAGACCTGAGTCGCTGCAGGGAGTATCATCGCCGTCACAGAGTCTGCGAGCTCCACTCCAAGACCCCAATTGTGGTCATCAGAGGTCAACAAAAGCGATTCTGCCAGCAGTGCAGCAGGTACATTTATCATACATGAATCATTCAGATGGTCAATTTAGCTATAGTTTGATCAGTTTTGATGGACATATTTGCAAATTCAGTTTTACAAGCTTCAATGCAAATTCAGTTCAATAGACATATTTGCACTTACTTTCCTGATTGAATTAGTAGTTATGGATTCCAGTAATACTCTGGTGAAATGGATCGAGTTTGGTTTATCCAATTAGTACTTTTTTACTTTAATGCAGTAGTTCTTATAGTGAAGTCCATCAGAACTTATGCTCATTAGTACCTAGCTAGCTTTTGTTCGAGTCATTAGAAGTTTTTGTCAATCTGATAATTTTCAATGGCTGTCTGATGTAGATACTATGTGTCCTTTTTGAGCGTGGCACAACAGATTTTGATTTCATTGAGTGTTGATTGTACAGATTCCATTCTCTGGTGGAGTTTGATGAGGTGAAGAGAAGCTGCAGAAAACGTCTCAATGGACACAACCAGCGCCGGAGGAAACCCAAACCAGAATCCTTCTACTTTACTTCCAAGAACTTCCTCGCCAATTTCAAAGGTATGTTATACATTCAACCATTTCAACCAGATCGAGTACTTGACTTTTAGGACTAGTAATATGTGCTTCTGTTACTGTCGTCGATTTCATATATATTCAGAAGAAATGGAGTTGTTGTTGTTAGCAAGTAATGGTAAGAATGAGATTAAATTGATCAGAGTTCATTATTAATTAACCCCTCAACAATTGATTGATGAACTCACTGTTAGAGAGCTTGCCTAGTTTTGATGGAGCACAGATGGAACGTACATTTCCTTGGAAATTATTCTACTGTTTCAGGTTGTCCATCAGTAGTTCAGTACTGCATGATTGTGGTTGCCTTGGGGTGGCCTAAATGACCCCCTTGCCAAAAAAAAAAAAAAAGAGAGAGTGAGATGCCTAATTAGTTAAGTTGTCAGACTATCAACCGACATGTCACTTTCTCACAGAAGAAGCAGTGGAAATCTCTCCAACTTCACTAGAATGCAATTTTTAAGTTGAAGTTTGTGAAGAGGCAAATTTTGGTGCTACCATGCTAATGTTGATCATCATCTTATCATGTATCAATTTTCCATTTCTTGTTTCCTATGGTTCTTCATATTGATTTTGGCCTCAGATTATGGGACTGATAAGCCTTTTCTACTAAAATATAGGCCCCAGAATATTGCACTTTGGAACTCCACAGCTATGTGCAACCACCAATGTCAGAAGTCTGTGGCCTTTTGAGGCCAAAAATACTGCAGATCATCAACCGATGCTTTATAATCGTCACCAGCGGTTGCAAGCAGTTGATCACCTAAGAACACCTCCCAATTCCTTCACTAACAATGGAGGAGCTGATAAACAGTTTATTTTCTTGCAAACCAGTGACCCTAAACTTTCAGCTTTCAACCAAGCAGCAATCCCTCAAGCTTTTACGCGAGAGCCATTTCCAACAATAAACGCTGCTGCAGCCTTACCACAAAGCACAAGGGCTGCTGCTGGTTCTGCAATTTCTTTTGATGGTACAACTCGCAGTATTGATCCGAGTTGTGCTCTCTATCTTCTGTCATCTTCAAATCCAACACATGGTTTGGTGAACACCAGTCTAAGCCACATGGTTGAGCCCAATATGGTCACCAGTACAGATTCAGGTCATCAGCAACACCAAATGAAGAGTGTCTTTGAATTACCATCATATTCCTCAAATAATGATGTGGAGGACAAGTACTGTCTATCCTGATGGCTTGCTGGCAACTGAGGCTCAATATTTTCAATATGAATCATGCTTTTATATATTGAATAAGTATCTACTGGGAAATAGTAAACTACATATTATTCAGAACTCCCCAAGCTTTCAGTAGTTTTGCCAAGTCTGTCAAATGCGGTTCTTATTGTATTCTTTCCTCCCAGCCTGATACAAGGTTGTTATTCTGACTTCTGAACACTCTTCATGTTTGTTTTTGTGTTTCAATGAATAAAGTAATTACTGATCAACCTTTTTTTTGTATATGAAGAATATGTAGATTTTATTTTCTAATTGAACAGAGAAAGGTCACCTACATTCTGGCATGTATATGATAAGCTGCATTGACAATTATATATGAACAGATGTTTATATCAGAAACTCGAGACTTGTACAAAAATGCTTAAAGTTTTGGATAGCCTGCAATCCCTGCATGAGAAGTAGCTAGTTCGGCAAAAGTACTTGGTGAGTTGATTACTTTAATCAGGCAACATTTGTGCTTATACCTGAACATGATGATTAATCTTCAATTACTTTACTTAGTCTGTTGCAAAGCGGCAAGAATCTATCAAATCCTTGTTTGTTGGTAGCTACTGGTAATTCATATTAGTTCTGCCATACCATCCATACAACTTTTCTTTTTCCTTCCTTTGTCTTGTAGCTTAAAACAACCTGATTGACCTCTTTACGTAGCTGTCCATAATTATAGGTCTAAAAAAAGATGAAAGTCAGGTATCAAATGTGGTTTTAGGCACCCTTTTCTACACTGCATTGGCTCTTGCCCCCTTCCCTACATATGGAGCAAGCCTTTCAAACTTCAAAATCATTCTCTATCCCAACACTCCTCAGTGCGCTATTTTCAACCCAGTCCTCCCAGCCATGCACTACAGAAAGGCTTCTGATTTTAGGGTTTAGCCATTTAGGGATGGCAGATGAAGTCATGCATCCACACAGCAGACTGATACTGCATGTACGATTTTTCTTTAGTTTTCTGCTTGCTTGCTTCATCAATGTGGTGTTGCTATTGTTCTTGAAATAGAAGTGGTATCATGGATGATGTTGGAATGTCTCAATTAAATCAAAGTTCTCGATGGTCAGCTGAGTCCCTTTAATCTGATTGAGCCGTGCCAATATTTGCCTCTCTATCTCCTTTGACTTCAGTTTCATAGTTTCATTTTGAAGCAAGTGAATATTGTTCACATTTGATATGATAGTGGGCCTTTGTTTTGGTCTTGGTATTAAGAAGCCCAATTATTAAGGCCTTTGAATGGTGTTGTAGACTGTAGAGCATCTCAGCACAGCACCTTTTAGTCGATTATAATCCTGAATCATGATAAGGTAAGCATTGACGAATCAATGCCTGGAAAATAATATTTCTCATAAAAACCAAAAAACAAAAAACGAAAAAAAGAAAAAGCAAAGACTGGAGGACCAATCGTGGACCAATTGCATTGAGAAATTGCAGCAAAATACAAAAAGCTGTGGACACAGAGCGATCGACAACACTTTAGGATGATGCACATATTCTGTATCACTTTATATTGCATCATAACAAGCTTTAATAAATTGTCAAAGAATCGAAGACCAAGCTTTATCTAGCTTGCGAAACAAGGGAACACATATATAGGTCCGTGTACGTACATACATACATTCAACAAAATTCCACACTTCACAGAAAGAGATCGATCGACTTGATAATAAGTTGCAGATCATATAAATATATATATATATATATATATATATATATACACACACACGAAAATGATGTGAAGACAATATGAAACGGACGTCTGCATTGGGCTTATAGTCCGGACGTCCCTCCGTTTTCCTCCGTCTGGCACAGATGACGGCACGCCTCCACCCGAGCGGACACCAGAGGCGTCCCTGATCACTTTCTCTTCCTGACAAGTCCACCGAATTCCAGTTTGCCGGCGAGATCAACATTGTCTGAAGTTTTAGGTGGAGGTTGATGCCCAGACTTTTAAATCGATCTCGCCGGCAAGAGAAAGTGATCGAAGATGCTGCTGGGATGCCGCTGGTGTCTGCTCGGGTGGAGGAGCGTTGTCGTCGGCACCGAACGGAGGAAAATTGAGGAACATCCGCACTTTAACATAGTTGCGGACGTCCGCTTCATATCCAGCCTATATATATAGATGTCCGCATTTATTCTTACGGTGCGGATTTTCACATCTCTATTGTCTGGTCTTTAGATACTAATGTATAGATCATCTATGCAAAATTTCAGCCAATTTGGTTATCATTAAGGCACTCAAACACGATTAAAACAATGGATGAACATAATTCTATCAAACTTGAACCGTTCATGTTTATAACAGAAAAATACAGTTTTGAATACATTAATGATAATTAAATTGGCTGAAATTTTACATAGATGATCTATACATTAGTATCTAAATACTAAATTGTGAAGATGTAAAAATTCAATTGAAAAATGAGTGTAAAATAGAAATCCGCATAGTAAGAATAAATGCGGACGTCCGCAACTGAGAAGCTGTGTGTGTATATTTGTTTCTTGCACTGTGATATACAATTCTTCTTATATTTTTCTCTCAAAAGGCACGTAAGTGAAAGAGAAGAGCTAGCTACCGCAACAAGCTAGTCCACTGATGGAATTGGTATTCCTGGGCAGGCCAATTGAGTCTGTAATTGTATAAATCAGCTTCAGCAGGTAGAATATCTTATCCGTGAAACTAAAGTTGGACAACGAATTTGGCATGTAACTTTATTTCGCATTCTATAGCCATATTAGCTATAGTGATCGATGATTCTGGGTTTAGTAGTAGAACTACTGGTGTCTAATATCTGAGTATAACTTATCCAACCTGCAACTTGAAAGTATCCTTAACCGCAGCTTCATCCATCATTCAAAAGGTAGCACTCGTAAAGTGATCAGATGCTTCTTTGAATTCGATCTGCCCTAATTTCTCTATCTACCTCCAACTTATGTCGACTGCTAAGTATAGAAATATATACCAATAATACCATTGTACATACGATATACGTGCACATCGACAGAGCTGTGTATATATAGCTATATATCTAGGGTTTAGTACTCTCGCCTCCACTACGTACGTACGTTTCATGCATATATCTTGATCATCGATCAACTCGATCGATCATGGTTAATTCCGGCCTGTTTGCTTTGATCTCCGATTTTGCATCCAAAGTGCTCAAATGGGATCACATACTGAGTCGTACTATCTAGTTTACTCTGAAAAAGACACTATTCTTATCTTTCAGATATATATATATATATATATATATATATATATATATATATATATATTCCCCCAACTGCAAGTTTCGGACGTTTTAATTGTATTCTTACTTTTAAATATGCTTTGCCGTCGCTAGATAGTATCTAGCACCCTAAAACTAAACATCAATTATAATACATGATCGAGTGGTATTTACAAATGGAAACCATTATAACATGATTTGATTAGTCAAGAACTCAAGATTGAAGATCGAGCTAGCTAGGGATGAGATGAGAATATGCCTCACGCACGCGGGTTTATCTGTGAGAATGGCATACAAACTGATAAAAGCAATTAAACAGGAAAATTTGCCTGCAAAAGTAAGGTTGTATGCCATGCATTAATGTACAGCAGAATTTTCCCACGCATGAATGCAACTATGCAAGTGCACGTAAAACAAGTAAGTACTAGTTAAGAAGCGTAAGGTACTTGCCTGTGTAAATTCTCTCTGGCTTTCTTGATCTCCCTGAAAGGATGAGCAGTACGTACGTACTTGCATGATGTTCCTATACTTGAAAACTAAACTCCAAGTTTATCATTTTTAAGACGTTTTTTGTTCTATTTGAGTGATAAGATATTACGTTGTTGCGATCTCTGCCTAATTAAGGTTGTAAAGAAAATGCATTATAAAAATTATGTTCTCTTTAATTAGGTTTAGGATAATATGGTTAGTGCGGTGGCATGGAAGTGGGGATCGGAAAGCATAATTTCTAGGTTTGTGTTTTTTTATTTTTATGGGTACTATATTTTTGCTTGGTTCTCTTTCATTAGCATCTCATCGTTTTCCAACTACTAGATATTTTAAGCATAAATTGATTATATAGTCACTGCCAGAGTGTAGTTAACTATATAGTGTAGGTAATATTAAAGAAAACAGATCATAATCTCTATTATTCGCTAAGCGCGTATATATTATATGTTGTAATCATCCCAACGACGTGAATCACGTTGCTAATTCTGATAGTCTGTATTATATATAAACCATGCATATCTGTATATATTAACAAAATGATTAAGCTTTGCTTAATGGTGGACTTAATCAATTTATACATAATTACATAGACACACACAAGGACCAAAGACTTGAGGTACTTGAGTGATTATATGCTTCGAGATATATACCTGAGGATGTGGGACAACGACGCAACCTGAATGAGATTGGTCGATCTATCTGCAATGAGGTCGATCTATCTGCAATATCCCATTTCAACCTTAGCTTATAAAAGTAATAATAACCAAAAAATACAAAAGCTAAATTACTCCTCCCTCCATATATGTCACAACTCATGCGCTATATATAGACCCCTCAGTTACACTAAAAGATACGAACTTGCCCAATTCCATTTCATACATATATACCAGGAGTCTGAAGCTAGTTAGTTACTAGGAATATATCCAGGTTAAGATTGATCAGGTCGATCCGATGGAGTCGAATCGCAAGCGCAAAGGGTTCATGAAGGGGAAGCTTATGCCATTCTATCGTGTTTCCAAACCTTCCTCAGTTTCATCTTCTACTACAACTACCAGTACAACTAGCAAGCAGTCCAGCATGCATTACGTGATGAGCAGTAAGGTTAAACCCAGCCAGGCCTATCCTTTACCACCTTCAGTAGGTTTTCTGGTCCACAACCACAAGGACTATCATGTCATTGCAACTCAGGCTCAGGCTCAACCTAAACAGAAGATCACCTTCATAGTACCACCTTCTCATGCGGATCGCAAGCAGCAGCAGCAGCCCAATCAAAACCATGCTGGTGATGACATGGTTGATATGAAGGCGGCAACCTATATTTCATCAGTTCAAGAACGTTTCAAGCTTGAACGTTGAACGTAACAGTTAACTCATGATCGACCCATATTTCAAGTCCCGCATATACCTATAAATTAAGGCTCTGGCTAGCTAGTATCAGTATCTTGCTAGGATTGAAGTCATCCAACAGTGTAGTTCGATCTCATAATAAGTCATCCCCTACTTGAATATGTCCAGGAAGAAAGATTTGTTTTGTTCGTGTACGTAAAGATCGGATCTTAGTGTGCTTAGTTTTCATTCGTTAATTATAAATTTATGGTATGATCGATCTTTAAACTTCTAATACGTAGATCTTCTGTAGTACAGATATATATATATATATATATATATATATATATATATATATATATATATATATACAGTCCCTATCCAGAGCGAAGCTTCGCTCTGGAATTAACGTGCGAAGGTCCTTATTTGACTCACTTTTCGATCATATTTTTCGATCGTACCCGGTCAGTGTCTAGATACATATCGTATGATCATCCTTACAAAGTTTCATCCAATTTGGTGACCGTTTAAGCCTCCATAATCATGATTTACTCCAACGGTTCTACTTGGACAGATTTTGTTCTATTGATTTATTTTATCTGATTCGGTGTGCAAACGATCACCAAACTGGATGAAACTTTGTAAGAATGATCATACGATATGTATCTAGACACTGACCGGGTATGATCGAAAAATATGACCGAAAAGTGAGTCAAATAAGGACCTTCGCACGTTAATTCCAGAGCGAAGCTTCGCTCTGGATAGAGACTGTATATATATATATATATATATATATATATGTGTGTGTGTGTGCACGACACGTGTACTGAAATTATTTTTGCAAAAGTTATAGAAGTAATGAAAAACTAGTGCAGCATCGTGTCTAGATTCCTATATAATTGTTAGTACTTTTTCTTCATGTTCTTTTGCTTTCTTACCAAAGTAGAACTTTTTCTTCATGTTCTTTTGCTTTCTTATTACAAAAGTAAATAGAATCTTATCTTTGAGATATAAATCTTGTTGGTGAACAATCATATATTTGATTATAAATATGATAGAAATTTTAATAAATAATATAAGAAACATAACACTATTCGTTTAGGATTGAAAGTAGTGAATCAATCCTAATATAAGAGTAAAATAGTGTAAGAATCCTATAAAAGTAGTACAAGGAAAGAAAGAACTGACTTGATATTCCGATTGAGGCATGCATAAATGCACTTGACTAAAGACAGATTTCGCCCCTACCCTTGTGCTTGTAGTTCGATGGGCGTCCGCCTTGTAGAATACAACAATCGATGATCCAAAATAGAAGCACCGTAATTTTGGAATCTAGCGAACCATAAATTGTATCTTATACTCTCTTGACACGAACAAGACATATATAAGAATATTTGAGGATTCTCAATCTAATATTTAAGGAGAAATGAGTATGGGTTTATATAGAACCCCAAGTGAACCAACATGTCTGTTCACTTATCTCCTTGAAGAGACACACTTATTCCTAAAGACACCTATTGAAAAAGACACACCCTTTCAAATGGAAAAGTCATGAGTAAATTTTATTTTCATTCATTTTGAATATTATTACATAATTTCCAACAATCCCCCACATGAATGAAAAATGACAATGACAATGAATGACAAGGATTTAGAGAGTACAAGCGAACAAGAGATGCATTTGAAGATGTGTCTTTTGGACTTGAACCTTTCATAGTGAAGACCTATCAGATTTACTTGGTGAAATAGTAAATGTAGAAGATCTTTGAACTATTCACCGTTTGTGTAAACCAAGACAATAAGTCTCACACATCTCTTATTCTAATACACTATGGTTCTTATGGTTATGTTTATTTTGGTCCTGAACAATTTCCACATTCATGAGAGCTCTAGAGAACTTAGCCATATCATTCTTATAGAAGCGACTCGACTTCTACTCTCATATAGGTGATCACACTAATTAAGAACACTCTGCTATATTCTTCTTGATAACAAGATATTAGTATCATTAAATGCAAAAACATAACCTTATTACAGCTACGGAAAACACACATTGATCATAGGAATGAGTGAGTTGTGTGTTATATATGCATCTTGAGTCTTCCCCAACTAGTTTGCCTATTCAACCTAGACCATGGGATCTCCAATGTTGCTAGGTTAAGTTTTCGCCAAGTAATGACTCATTGTGTTATTGGCTTTAACTCATTCCCCTCGATCATCAACTATCTCTCTTGTCAAACCATTAACATTTGGATATATAAGGTTGACAATCAAATCAAATTTCACTTGAGAGTAGTTGTTCATATCTTTTTGATCGATATAGAGATGTAAATGTCAAAGCATTCCAACACTATCTCTTCAATTGTATTACATAAAATTTATAGACATTCTAAATACCCCCGCATTTGAGAAGTAAACCTTCAATCATAGGTTCTTGTAATGCAATTAAACTTGTAATGTATTCACACAAACCTCATTTAGGAGCACATTCTTTTGTGGAATAATTACTCTATCTTTCTTCTTGCCTTTCTCAAACCTCGGGTATCTTGAAGCAATCCTCAAACATCTTTCTCTGGCCTATGAACCTTCAAGTTCTTACGACGTGAGATTTCTTAACTAAATTTGCAAGATGCTTCTTACTTATATGATCATAAAGACCTTGAAATCTTTCAAAGATCATATAATATAATTCTTCAATTAAAAATGACTTATGGAGTTTCATGGACTGCCTATATATACTTGTACAGCATGTATATTGCATGAATTGCAACTACAAATCATTATCTATTCATACATACATATTCTTTATATATAGATCCATGATTACTATATAGACAAACAAACAAAGTAATGGCAAAAGGATCGATGCATCAATCTTACATCTTGCATCCTTGCATACTGGTTTGTTTCAAATGTCTATCGTCAAGTCACTGTTACTATAGAAACATATATAACAATCTCACTAGTTGCTAGGCATCTGAAATGCTTTACGTTCTTGCCACTTCATATATATCTATCGGGTATCAAGTATCGTGCAGCAATTTATCATAACCATCTTCTCATGCGCGCCCAAGAGAAATAAAATCTGATTACATCACAAGTCATGATTTAAGTCTAGTTTCAGACTCACACCAAAGGGTATGTACAGACAGAGTCAATTCTAATCCAGATATTACACGATGCGTGGTTAGATCAATATATGATCTCAGTTGCAGTATGCATCTGAGATGCGTCAAGTTTGTAAAACCGTATATTCGGCTTTTCCAAATGTAGTCATTCATCCATTCAGCCATTCATACATCCATATGACTTGAATCATAGGTTTGATTTCGCCCAGTTCATGAAATAAATTCAAGATCTCAGTTTCCCTCGTAGGTCGATTGAGACTCGTACACAAAGGCACTTCTCTCTTCTCTCTTTGCTTTAATCATGCTTACATATGAAGAGATTCTTTGATAAGAGTTTATTAAACATGATTATACATATGAAGCTTGACTAACTGAATCATAATTTCATATATGCGTCAACTGATAAATGATCAAGATATTATGTAAAGAAAGACAAGCAGTACTCAACGGATGCAACTTTTCACATATGCATACACGGTTAAAATGCCTATATCTTTCCTGGTCAGATAATGAATTAGTAAATACCAGTTTCATGCGACTTGTTTGCAGAGATTCATAATGTATAAGCACATATCACAATTTACAAATTCATGTTAAGTGCAAGCATATATGTACAAACACGTATTTCTATAAGTATGTATGCCTTCATATAATGCAATTCAATATAGTTGCACACTATTTCATGATTACAACGAAAAGGTATATATGAATGCAACAGTTATTCAAATACAGTACATATGATGGAAATATATAAACACTTCTGGTAACTGAACAATATCTTTACCATCAATTAATTAATCAAGTATATCATGCATCTTCTCACTCTTTCTGTTTCTATTTTTCTTCAATTGCAACAAGAGCTCTATGTTCTTTCGTATACTACTATACAACCAAGAACTCATCATCTAGCCAATTGGAAAAAGTGTACGTATTTTCATGCGTAATAGACAAAAGATTCCATGAATCAGTTTTAGCAAGAACTTCTTCCAACACATATCACATTGGAACTTTCCTAATGTGATATTGGCCAAGTTATGTCTTGTCCTTGAGAATGAAGAATCGTCATATACCCACATGATTGTTTCATTAAACATCTGTCTTTAGATTGTTGGTGAACAATCATATATTTGATTATAAATATGATAGAAATTTCAATAAAGAATATAAGAAACATAACACTATTCGTTTAAGATTGAAAGTAGTGAATCAATCCTAATATAGGAGTAAAATAGTGTAAGAATCCTATAAAAGTAGTACAAGGAAATAAAAAACTGACTTGATATTCCGATTGAGGCATGCATAAATGCACTTGACTAAAGACAGATTTCGCCCCTACCCTTGTGCTTGTAGTTCGATGGGCGTCCGCCTTATAGAATACAACAATCGATGATCCAAAATAGAAGCACCGTAATTTTGAAATTTAGCGAACCATAAATTATATCTTATACTCTCTTGACACAAACAAGACATATATAAGAATTGAGGATTCTCAATCTAATATTTAAGGAGAAATGAGTATGGGTTTATATAGAACCCCAAGTGAACCAACATGTCCGTTCACTTATCTCATTGAAGAGACACACTTATTCCTAAAGACACCTATTGAAAAAGACACACCTTTTCAAATGGAAAAGTCACGAGTAAATTTTATTTTCATTCATATTGGATATTATTACATAATTTCCAACAAATCTTACATCGAGAATACGAGACATTGTCTGTGAGTTAATAAAGATTTATATCACTTCATCCATTACCAATTGATTTTACATATAAACCTCATACTACTTTATCACCTATAAATTTTTATTCTCATCCTCTATGAGATATTGATATCAATATCTTGGATGATATATATGCATGTATATATTTACAGAATCACACACACATATATATATATATATATATATATATATATATATATATATAGGCCGCTAAAATTTCAATCTCTCATCAAATTTTACACTCAACCGCGCATGCGTAAGAATTTTATGCAAGTTAATGTGGCCTCATGATGATTAATTAACTTCTTTCATGTTGTCCCTTAATCAGAATATTGAATCACTAGCTGGTAGACAGATGGAATATCTCCTTTATTGATGAAATGGACTAGTGCACTACTGCACTGCACTGCACCACACACTTTATGGATCAGTTATCATTATCAATGGCAACTTTTCTGCAACCAAAGGTGACAGACATGATCCAATTAGCTTGCAAGATAGGGAACATATATGAGGTATAGTTACTCGATGAAACTTAGAACCCAAGCTTTTTCCAGCTATACTGATGCTCGGAGTTGATGTTAACTATTAGATTATATGATTAAAAAGAGATCGAGGAAGGATTATGGTGAGTGATGATGATGTCAAGGATACTATATATAAGTTTGATATGAAGCTGGACTTAAAAAGACCTATTGCATCGCATTAGTGAAATTTCTACATGAGATAGAATTAAAATACTCTCCATTAAGGCCCGCTTTCAAGAAGCCTTTTTGTGGAAACTTGGTCACAAATGCAAGCTCAAACAGGTTGGGACTAGAACCGCCCATGGGTATGACTAAGTAGAAAAGGTTATAGCCCATCTAGGGGTCATCATTTGGTCCAGTCTAAAAGCCCGCCTGGTCCTACGAGGCCGGGCTAGGGTGGAGAATTCAAAGTCTTGGTCCGACCCATGACCTTGTCTTTTTCATGCCCATCAAAGCCCGCCTAAAAACCCGCCACAAAGCTTGTTCAATTGTTTTATTATATTTTTATAGAGTTATTAGTTAAATATGTGAACTAATTAATGTAGTAAATTATTTTATTTTTTATTACATTTAGTTCAATCATTAACAAATCTTAACTCTCTTTTTTTATAAGTTTTTTATTTTATTTTGATAAAATTCTATTAGATATATGTATATAATAAGTCAGTAAGACCCGAACCCGTGAACTATGATTTTTTGAATAACCCGGCCCGGTCCGGCTCGAGCCTGGTTTTCTGACGATCCCTAAGCCCGGGCCGGGTTTTTTGATGATCCCTAAGCCCATCAAACAATATATTCATAGCCCATCAATTTTTAAATGACCTCTACACTTTTATAATTAACAACTTTCATACTATCAAAATGTATTGTTTAGCTAAAGTTCTTATGTTATGGCTGCTAATTTATCACGAATTTTATATGTTGACACAAACAAAAAATATCATTTCATTAAGGTTATCGGCCGTAAAATTATCAAGAATCTACTGTACGTATATAGAAACGAGTATAAAATTATCGAGTATCTTTGCAGAGACCACCATGTACCGTATGACTTGGACCAACAACTCGCCTCATATTATAAGATCATCTCAACCTGTGATAGACAATCCCCATACCATGGATAACCATGGCTGAAAGGGATAGCGTATCTACTACATAAGGGAGAGTACATGTCTTACGCTGTGTAATGTACGCCATTTAGATACGTATGCAAGGGTGCACACCGTGTACTGATACATATCAGGCACCGAGCTGAGGTCAAGCAAATGTGTCCGCTGTCGACGAGGTGTTTAAAACGCACCGCTTACAATTGTAGGAAACTGGGCCTCAGGTGACCTGGTAAAGATTGAGCCGAGCTCGATCCGATCCGAACCATATATCGAAAGAACAGCCTGTACTCGTGGTCCGTTGTGAGTGGACCCGACTCTATTCCTATCTGGAAGCGTGCAAAAGCAGGAAAAGATATTTCGGCCGAAGATCGTATCGTATCAGAGCCTTGACCTCTCACCACCACTTGTTCGAGGGTAACACTTGCAAAAATTTACCATTACGGGAAAGACGCGGGGGGACATTTTTGGACCGACGATGGGACATCAAACATCAAACCCAACAGTTCCAACTCTCACAAGCAAAAAGCGCCACGTGCACCACTTACCACTTAAAGCATCTCCGTGGGCCCCCCCCCAAGTTTCCACACCAAAGGCAAAGCACAGCTGAAAATGATGCTATTTATAGCAAGACTAGAATTACTTGGGTTCTGTGGGTGAACAAACAAAAATGACACCGGTAGTACCAGTAGGCTTCAATGATACCAAAACCACCACTTACCACTTAAAGCATCTCCGTGGGCCCCCCCCCCCCAAGTTTCCACACCAAAGGCAAAGCACAGCTGAAAATGATGCTATTTATAGCAAGACTAGAATTACTTGGGTTCTGTGGGTGAACAAACAAAAATGACACCGGTAGTACCAGTAGGCTTCAATGATACCAAAACCCTTTTTTGGGCTTTCCTCCCGTTACTAAACCGGCCAACTCACACGTGCCGGTGGTACTCTTGCCTACGTGGCAAACCCAAAAATATCCAAGCCATCCCAATCCGACATATCATCATCATCGGTAAGTTTCTTTAATTGGTGAACCCATAGATTTATTACTCCAACGACTTTCCTTTTTTGCCTTCGATTACGATACAGACGGTCATTTCAATGAATGGACGCTGTTAATTTCTTTGTCTTCATTAGGGTAGGAGGGGATTGAGTAGTATGATGAGCACACGTGGCGGAGAGAGAGATGGACGTTCGTATATTCCAGGGTTAAACACAGACGATATTTATTTGCCCATAAAAGATATTAAAAAAAACTATATTTAGAGAGAGAGAGAGAGAGAGAGAGCAGTGTCCGTAATATCCAACCTCAAGAGTCACCGACTGACCGCCCCAGCTAATCCATACACGACCGGGTTCCCGGTGGCGATTCCGGTTACATAACCCCCCCTCCTTGACCTCATTTCTCTCAGATTCAATACTCCTCCTTCACTCACTGCGCTCTAGGGTTAGGGTTTTCGACTAATTACGATCTACCCAAGCAGCGGAAATGGGAAGAGGGAAGGTGCAACTGAAGCGAATCGAGGACAAGATCAGGCGCCAAGTGACTTTCTCAAAGCGAAGGAGTGGGCTGATGAAGAAGGCTCGCGAGCTCTCTGTGCTCTGCGGCGTCGAGGTTGGGCTCATCATCTTCTCCGCCAAAGGGAGGCTGTACGAGTTCTGTAGCGGCGATAGGTACGCCGTCCGATCTCTTTTCTTAATTTCTCGGGTTGCAATTTTTTATTTTTTTTATCGTTTTCACTTTCGACCGCTTGGTTTAGTACTTTCTTCTATATTATATGGAACAAATATCTAGCCACTAAGATCGACATAGCTAGCTGGATAGCTTTGCCTTTGCTTTGCTTGGTATTGTGTGTATATCTCTATGTACCGTACGTTGGTCAACCGTTGGTTTACATGAGCTCTTATTCGAATTAGATTGTTTTTTTTTCTTTTCGAATTAAATTTGCATTATCTGTCTAATTAGCTAGGCAGCTTAATTTCAATGATGCAATAATGCAATAATGAGCTGCTGCTGGCTAGAAATTTCTTCATATTCTGCAGCTGGCTAGAATTCTGCTGCTATGTCTGTAGAATATATCAGACATATTGGAGCTAGCTCTCTCTCGTCAGGTACTGTTGATAGAGCATGAACCATTTTAGATAGAGCTATCGAGGCTTCTGTGTACTTAATGCCCAAGATGATCATCCTGATCATGATCATTTTAACGAATGTATTCGAAATAATGATTTTTTTTTAAAATTATATATGCATGTACTTAATACTGTGGTGGAATATAAGATGATTTTCTTTATGTTTTTTCTTGGTCAAGTAGCAGAAGCCATCACTTCTTTAATAATGTTGCATGCCATTCGATAGTGTTGGCGGATTACGACGTCTATATAGATAGAACATCAATATCGATCTTGAGCGGTGGCTTTTGAGGTGGGGGAATGAAGTTGGTACGATATACTATACGCATGTAGATTAGAGATTATACAGGATAGTGAAGGTGGCGAGCATAGAGCTGCAGATATTCCCTTTTTTTGTTCTTTTCTTCTACTGCCAGTATTCCCTAGAAAGTTAAGTCGACAGTATTTCACCTGAGCTTCCATGCATGGCTGGCTGAAACCGATGGACACTAATCTGGGTCACACTTTAATAAACCGTTGGCATACCTTATACACACTACTGATACTAACACGATCATATATGAGTTTGAGTAATTTATCTAACATATAACTGAGGGTGATGAGTACACAAATCATATACAACTAGGAGTAGGAAAGAATCATAATAATATTAATATGCTTCTGATCAAAATTACAACTCCATCAATGAGAGGGATGGATTTGATAAGTTGCTTACTAGATGGAACATTAATTGATGACTGCTTGGCAGTGTTTGCTTGGGTCTGGGAAAAGCATGTTTGCATAGTCTTGATTATCAGATCAAATTTGCCCATTGTAGTCAATCTAAGCAAGTTATAAGCTCGAAATGAAAGAAATAAAAATAAAACCCAGCAACTACTTTTTTTTTTATGAGTATTTTTTTTTTCTTTTTTTCTTTTTTTCTTTTGGGTAGAGGGGTGTTTCATTTCATCTCAAATAGAGGTTACATCATGAATTGATCTACTGTCTTGCGTACAGAGGGTAGAAGGGTGTTTCATTTCATCTTAAATAGAGGTTATATCATGAATCGATCTACTGCATTGCGTACAGAGGGCAAATAAGATCAAGTGATTCACTTAATTAAGGTAGTACCCTCCTTACACTTCCGCTCATGACTTAACAAACACAAGTGAGCCTACAATCACGTTTCATCGATTGTATGCATCTTAGATGAAAGAGAAATAACAGAAATAGAAAAACAAAGAAAACTTATGATCCCAAACAAAGATCATAGGCAATCCATTTGAAAAAAGAAAAGAAATCAAAACACCTCCTTGCCCATGAGATTAGGGCTAAGAGGTTTAGGCACCTTCAAAAAGCTCGGCTGCTTCTCTTCCTTGTTTCGCTCTGGCCTTGGCTTCGGCCATTTTTGGATTTGGATTATGGGCACCCAAATCTTATTGGAAAGCTTTTTTAGATGCTGCGCTACAAGATGCCAGCAGAGAAGTTCACAACCTTCAAACTTGCCAACGCAAGAGAGATTGTGAACGATTTGGTGCCGTCGTCGATGGAGGACGACGTCTTGAAGGTGGATTCGATTGTCTTCTTTGAGAACGAGGGGGAGGCCATCACTTGATTGATTGAAGAGGAAGAGATTTGAGTTTTGGTGGCTATTGCGGTAGCCTTTGAGTTTTGGTGTTTAGGAGGCTAGGGTTTTCCATTTTTGATGAGTAAATCTAGCAACTACTTCCTTCAAAGAAAAGAGAGAAAAAAAAAGGATAGCTATTAATTCATAGTGTTTTGACCTCTGATAGGTTTTAGTTTTTAACCTATAGGTTTGAGTTTTAAAAAATCTAATCTCCATCTCTTCATGACTTCATCCAACTGACCTAAAATAAGATTTACTTAAAAGAGAACTATTTTGACTCAACTAATTAGGACTCAGGAAGAATCTTATTTTTAGAGAGCTTAGTGGAATGTGTCCCACTGTCCACTATCAATTATGTTTATGATATAAACTTATGTTACAATTGAATAATAATATAAGATGATTAATGGTAAAAATAAGTTTGAGTTTGGATTTCATGGGTTAGAGATGAAAAACTATTTGAACAATAATAGGTTTGGGTGGTCTATAATTTGCATTGGGGTTTAGGTTATAGACAATGCTGGGATATGTCTCAAGAAAGACATCAGAAAGTTGTTAACAATTTGATAATTAATATAATAAAATATTGTGTTATGAGTAATAAATACAAGGAAAGAAATGAAGAAAGTGAGTTCTTTTGGATTTTGGAAGGAATTAATTTCCTTCCAGTTTTCCCTTTAGTCAAGAAAGTATTTACTTTCCTTTTGTTTCTCCCAACAGGTACATGAAAGGAAAACCTTTCAATTTCTAATTACTTCCCGTGAACCAAATGAGGTCTAGAAACTACGTTGAGTTGATGACTCGATGATGTAGAGGATTATGCCATATGTCAACGTAATACACAACGTGTTAAAGAGATAGTCTGAGCCAGCCAGTCTAAGCTTCTCACCAGAGTTTGGACCATCTATGTAGTTTTTCAGAATGATATCAGTCAAGCTAGAAATAATTACCCTTTTTAATTAGCGCGGTTGAGCTCCTAGAATGGAGAGCAGATTCTACGCACCAAGATGCAATTGCATCATTAATGTATAAGTGCTTAAATCCTTGTATAAGAATAACAAATGAATACTGGAGACCCTATATTCCTTCATTTCAATTTTATTTTTGATCCAATCAAATTAAACACTCATAATAACAGTGTTCTCACCTTCTTAGTTGGAAACACTTGAGACTATTTTTTTGGGTTTCAATTTTGTTAACGGTATTAGTGTATATGCATGTAATGCGGCGTAGATGACTGAATCAAAATATTGCATATTAGTTGCTCGGTTCACTTGCACCTTGGTGCTTATAAAAATTTTCGCCCATAATGATCCTGAGAAGAAGAGAGCTTTCCCTTATTTTCAATGTGGGATAAATGACCGCCCTTACCAAAGTATTTCATCCAAGTTCGGGCATCCATCCAAACTTTTGTTAAAGTCTCTTTGCCTAGCTTGCCTTGGTATGTTAATTATATGATTAGGCCTACAATCACCAAGTAATGTTTGCGTTTTAAACATCTTAAATCTGGCACTAGCAAATGTATTTAAACTATTACGGATGTGTTTATGTAGTCCTTTAGCTGGTTGAATATTTGATTACACCATGATCAAATTTCTATTATATTTGGCGATCGGGTAGATTTACAAAACCCTGCACATTTGCCACTATATGACACAAGAGTTTAAGTTTTATATTCTTATTGCAGAGAAAAACAGAAGATTTTGTTCAATTCTATGAAGTGCCGAGGTATGTATAAATTTTGTTAACTCAAAAAAAAATTTGGATAAAAATAAAAATGCAATCGTATTAGAGTAGCAGGAGGCAAAGGGTTACATGTTACTTCAAAAACAAGATCAGACTATAGAAATGACCAAAAGAAAGACTGAGTAGCTAATGGAGAAATTACTCAAATTAGTAAACGTTAGGAAGTAACATATTCTCTCATAGGAGAGAAGGGGGAAAATAATGATAGTAGTACAAAAAGGAAATGGTCTGAATCAGATGAAACAAACGGGATATGATTTTTCAAACAACAAAAGGGAAATGGTTGGCAATCAGATGAATACAAGAATGATTTTTTTGTTCGTGTGAGCAAAAAATTTGAGGTTGTTTTCCAGATCAATTGAAAAGATATTGTTTCTTTTAAAAACATATAGTTTTTATGTACCAAAAAAACATATAGTTTCTACAGTTTGAAGAGGGTAGCAGATGCATCATCCCCAAACCCCAGTGAAACATAGTTTGAGGGAAATAACCATTAGATTCGGTCATACCCCCAGTAAGCATACAAGGTGTGCTTTCCACTTTTTGTTCGAGTCTTTTGAAGCATATCTCATGTATTTGACTTGATGACGGCAACACTGACTTCTATCATCTGTTTTTTGTTTTTTAGAAAACGTCTTCTATCATCTCTACCATTGAGGGGATGTCTCATCAGTACGACAATACATAGAGCACTACATTTTTTTTGTTTTGAAAATGACAGAGCACTGTACGTATATATATATATATATGTATGTATATATATTTAAGTAGACATACTATATACTTATTTTACAGTTTTTGTAGCGAGCAAAATGAAAAAAATTCATTCCCAAACGATTCATCCAATACATTTCTCATTTGGTGCTTTTACTCTTTTTAACGTTTCTTTTTTCAAATCTAACAAACGGTTAATTGTTGTTGGAAACTCTAGCAGTACTTAGTGTTCACACGCATAGATGTCTTTAAGTGAGGAAACTTTGAAATACGAATTTTTGAGAAGATAGAGAGTTTTATCTTTTAGTTAACTTTCCATATCAGTGTTAGCGCCCCGTAAAATACTTGGGATTCCGAGTCTATCACCCTATTTGGACGTGTTGAGATTAGTTCGATTCTCAACTAAGTAAATAATGTACAGGCTCAGTTTGAGTCATCAATTATCCTTCTCGAGAAAAAACAATATCGCTTTCCAATAGGCAAGCCTTGTAGAGTTGTAAAATTCTCACCTGATCCTCTTCTTAGACATACAACATGGTCATTTGGGACGTGAAATTCGTTGTATCGCTTATGCATGAAACATTTTTTGCGTAACATTATATGATCATAAAGATTCATATCTTATGAGGCATAAGATAGCCTCTCGAGATAGTCTCTCAAATATTGAAACTTCATAATGATTTGAATCATGCGTGGAGATTTGAAGTATATGTTTTAATCTCCACAATGTGTGGAGGTTGAACATAAGGGATGAGTTTTCTAGATGTGCCGCATAGCCTTCTACATATCGCATGCCTAGCGTTTGTAGCGTTTGTAGCGTTTGTTTCTAGGATTTTTGAGTATCTTGACACTATATGATGGATATTGAGCTGGATAGTCCATGAATTAGCTGGTTTTAGAACAACACAAGATAGTGCTCGCCTTCCAAGTTTCCAATAGAGTCGTGCAAGAAAATCCATGCATTTGAAAAGGAGACTTATGATTTCCCTGTGACATCATGGGCATTAGGACATGCTAGGAGTCATTTTCAGAAGCCAAATCTGCTCCCTCAAATTAGTACCTCTCAACTCTCTACTTGCATAATTTTTTTTTTTTTGTGTGTGTATTATTTATAAATCTAATCCCACTTTGGCCTAAACTTCTATATTCCAGCTTCTTACCTTTTTAAGTAAACGAGTCATCCTTCCATACACTTGCATGAAGAATTGCTTATTAAGCAAGAAACTGATAGAGCATCTTTCTTTTTTCCACCAAGTGTTTATATAGAAGTTTAGTACTAAAGTAGATTGTACTTCTTTCGAATGTATGCTACTGATGCACATTTTCACAAAATTGCATTATACATTTCTTATGAGAATGAGACTTAAAATTCTAGTCCCTTTTACTCTATGCTTCAGTTAGATACATTCATAAAATAGCTCTAATAAGTATGACAGTATATATCATAGGTTGCCAAATTTTTCATTCTTGTACCTTTTCTAACTAACTTTTCTTCTGTTTCAGTTTAGGGAACGTTCTCGAGCGTTACCAAATACATACTGAGGAGGAAATAGCTGATCCCAAGAATTCCAAGGTTCGTCAGAATTTTGGCCCTTACACAAGTTTGGCACAGCCATAATATTATTACATATAAACTCTTGTACTTACAATACAAATAGTGGTCATTTTTTCCTTACAACTGAAATGAAAGCAGGCTAAGTTATAACAGGCAAAAAGGTAATAAAAAAAGAAGAAGAAAGTTTTCGGCTTACGTTTCTGAAGAAACTGGAGAATTCATGCTTGTTTATCATTGTTAGCTGGCTAGGGACTTCATACTGCACACAGAGACAGATATATAACAAAATTGAGCATGCCCAGATGGTCAAATGCAGCCAAATATACAGCTATACGGATTCTGCAGTAAAGATTCCAGACTAATGCAATTATAACAAAAAAACTGACACAACCGACCATAAAATTTGTATCGAACAAGAGTATCCCAACAGACTAGCAAAATTGAGAAGCTTACCAAATTTCAACTTTGCTATTGTTGAAGCTGACATACGGCGGCTCCAAAAGAGAACCTAGAGTAGAGTGAAATTTTACTTCTAGCAAAACTGACAAACATAAATTGGTTGGGTTCGGGTGCTATATACATTTGTATGATATACATCAAGCTGTGAGCTGTTCGATCGTTTAGCAATTCAAAATTCAAGACGATCGAACGGCTTGTTGTATGTTATACACATACGTATAGTAGAAAAGTCCAAATTGGATTAACAGGGTGTTTCTAATTTTGCCTTATTTATTTAATTTTTCTTTTTTCAATTTTCACCTTGTATAATATGAAAACACCGTTGGGGTAGCCATATAACACATTCTGCCATATAGCTGATGAAGATGGCTGTTGGAGGTCCTAGCTGGGTTGTTATTAGCTAGTCACATTTCACTTCTTCACAATTTAGCTGGAGCTAGTGAACATCCCTATGAACAAAAAAAGGCTAGTGGAGTTTGCTAATATTTCTGGAGTTGCTCTGTGAATTGAAAATATGTGTTTCAATGACCTATACCACTGCAGATTATGTTCATCATTTGTTAGTTCTTATTTCTGAATTTATTAATCTCTGCCTGCAGAAACAACATTTGGAATCGACTAGTAATGGCACTAAGAAATCCCTGAAAATGATTCAAAGGTAACTAAGGTTGTTATGAACATGCTGTATTTAATTATACGTTTGGATGATCCATGTACATGATTGCACTGATTGGGATTTGGTTATTGTGTTTTGCAGTGAACTAGAGGCACAGAACATTGAAAATTTGGATGTGACAGAGCTCACTCAACTTGAGAAGCAACTGGATGGAGCATTAAGACAGATCAGATCAAGAAAGGTAAGTTCAGATTATTTATAATATAATACTGTTTTCGGTTTATGTCCTCAGGTCGTGATTTTTCAGTGTCAAATTTGGTTTCTTATTTCTTGCAGAAGTTGAAGTAATTAGAAAAAATACTAGTCACTGATTACTCAATTATTTGGATTCCCAGTGTTTTATTCCTCACAACAATGAAAAATAAAAAACTAGTAGTACAAAATCTGACTAAATAACAAGAAATAAGATCATATAGATAAAATCTTAATTTATAATTATGTGATAAAGTAGTCTGGGGTTTACATCCAAACCCAATTGGCAATTGGCAATGGATAGAGTGACTTAAACCTAAACCCACATGCAAGGTCTCATATTCCCGATGTGAGATTTATATCTCACACGTCCTAGTATGTGTGGCGAATTTTCAAGCCTAACACGTGGACAATAGTTGGGGTGACGTGGAGTTCATGTGGCTATTGGGCTTCACACGTGGACGTGGGTAACCTGCTTTGATACCATGATAAACTAGTATGAGGTTCACATTCAAAACCAATTGGTAATGGATTGAGCCACAAGCAAGGTATCATATTCCCGATGTGAGATTTATATCTCAACACTATGCATAAAATCTACAAAGTATGTGAAGAACATAGTTCAAGTTTCAAAGCTGATCTTATATCTTGCTCATCTGCAACAGTCTACAACCTTCATATATTATGTATGTGTATGGCCTTTGCTCAGTTTTTATCTTTTTTGTTTTGTTTCGGTTCTCTCTCAATCTGTACTATGCTCTTCAAGACCAGAATAGTATATTATGAATTGTATTGTCCAGTGTGATATACTCGGTTTATCTAACGTGATTATTTTTTTCATAGATGGTGCAGTCGCAGCTCATGATTGAAACCATATCAACTCTCATTGAGAAGGTATGGCCATCTCTCTGCCAGTTTTGTAACATCAAACTTCATATTATTGATCTTTATATGCAATTTCCTACTTGCTAGCTGTCTACGTATGTATTCAAGTAAGATGCGGGCTCAATTTGGTTACACTGATGATGACTAGTAATAGTTCAGGTGAAAGTTGAAGGGATTGGTTCTATACATAGGCCAACAAGAAAGCGTGCAACATTTTGTTTGTTTGCAACTTTATCTTGTAACCTTCTTTGAGATCTGTTTTTTTTTAAAATCGATGGAGACGATGTTCTTTAGCTGTAGCTGTCAAAACCACCAAGAGCTTTAACGAGCCTGTCTGTTTAGAGAGTCATTTTGCTTTTCGTTGCGCAGTAGGAGTTTCTTAGGTAAACAGAAATGGTAAGGATCCATATCAGAAGGGGAATGAAAAGCACTAGTGTTTATAAGGCCCAACACCAGGATGACACATCTTAGTGTACTGCTTGGCCATAGGCACTCATCTCACAACCACTTCTGTCAATTCCTGCATAATGGGGTGTTTATTTACTTTGTTTGTGTGTGTTGGGGGGTTGAACTCGGTATGGCTGAGGTTTTGTTTTCAATGAGATGGATGTCCTTGTGCCTTAACTATGAAATATTGTATGAACTATGGAATGAGTGACGTATAGGAAATACAAAACGATGGCCACTGCAGCTAAGTGCAGAAGTATAGTAGTACAACATAAATATATACAAGTTAGTCTTAACTTGTTTTGCCGGTGGCTGTAATGCAAGAACAGGGAAAGAAGCTGGGAGAAGAGAAGGAACTCATGGAAAAGCAGGTAATTCAAATTGCTAAATACTCCTACTGGAACACAAATTAAAATTTTTATTGCATATATATGCAGCTAGCTAGCACAAATGTAGCGAATCAAGAAACTGGAACACAACTAAATTAACTCACTGATGTCTAGTACCGTTGTACTGAGAATTGAGAGCTTATGAGTTTTGTTTGGTCGTATTATTAATCTTCTCTAAACGCACCGTTTTGTGGGGCATTAGATTGCAGCACTGATGGCGGAGCAGGCGAACCAGCAGGAAGAGGCAGCTGTTGCTGCTGCTAATGACAATGGTGATGAAGATGAGGATATGGAAGGAGAAGCAGATGAGCAGAGCAGTCGTGGCAACATCAAACATCCAGTGCTTAATTTGTTTTAGAATTCCTATTACTATTTGCTTGTGTTTTGTTTGTCCATACGTGTGTATTTTATTTTAGCTCGGTCATATGCATGATGAATGCGACGTGGCAGAAGCAGATACTGTCCACCGCAACTCTTAATGACACTGGTAGTAGTAGTAGTAGTCTCGAGAGGCTAGGGACAACCGCACCGTTTCAGCCTCAATTGTGTGTTGTATCTGGGAGAGTATTGGTTGAATGTAATGTGATATCATGTAGCCAGCAACCTCTGCGCTCTAGGGGTTTCTCTCTAGCGCAGTGCTTGCAGTGTTTAGCAAGTAAAACGCACAATAAAAGAAATGTTTGATGCTTCGAGTTTACATGGATAATTGTGGGATGTATGCTTCTTCTTCTTCTTCTTTTTTTTTTTTTTTTTTTTTTTTTTTTTTTTTTCCCGATTTCATTGTAGGATGTATGCTTGATGATTCAAAGGCCAAGGGAATCCAAAATTACACAGAATAAAGTAAAATCTACGTATTCCCTGAACAACCAAACGAGAAAGGAAAAAATAGAAAGGGAATCGTTCTGCAATGAGGTTAAAATTGCAGTGCAAAGTGGAAAACAACCTCAACGCATGATCAATGATGCTTTATGCTTGTCGTTATGGACCTCTTATGTAAAAGACTGAAAAGAGTATGAAACTGAATTTGTGATTGGCTATGGAATTTGCCATAGATATCTATCATAGCATCATTCATTGTGCTTTTGATTCTTTGTGGCAATTAGTTTTCGTGCTCTGTAATTATAAGTGTAATCACCATTGCAGTTTTAATCAACAAGACTCCATAAGTTTCATTTCAAAGTATACATATATGATAAAAGACTCCAGATGCAATCTCCAACAGAGACCGAAGCAGCAGGCAGTGGAATCAGATGCCTGAAGTAGCTAGTCGCCGCCGCCAGTGTAGATGTGAACACCAATAGCTATGAGAAAGATGGTGATGAGTCCAAAGTAAATGATGGTGTGCACCAAAATGGAAACCCCGCTAGTCTGCATGTTGTTGAACTCCACCACTCGGCTCTTCCCGGGCAGCTGAAACAGCAACCCTGGAGTTAACAGTACGAAGAGCGCCACCGCTATCAACACCGGACCCCAATCTGCCATTTCCCCTACCACTCTAAGGAAGTGTACCAGTCACTAGTACTGGTTATAGCACTGGAAGTACAGAAATGAAAGATGAACAAGAAAGAAGCACAATAAAAAGAGAAGGGTCAGTCAAGCTAGAGAAAAAGGACAAAAGAGTATCTACACTCCACGACGGATCTAAAAGTTAGAACTTAGAAATCTTCAGACGGCCGTGATACCTTGGATCACAACGCTACTCTGATAGATACAACAATCCCTATTGGCCGGCATCTCTGTTCTCTTTTCTGTTTGGATTTTTGGACGGCTCTTATATCAACTAGGAGTCTAGGACCTTGTTTCAGGGCCAATCAACTAGCGCAGGGGTCCAACCCTTTGTCTTACCTCGGCCCAAACCTGATCAATCTAAGGTTGACCTCAGTCAATTCAAATAGCAAACATGTTTCTGCATTATTCAAAGAAGTAACAGTTCATGTAATATGATCTTTTGGTAGTACCCTACATCCTTGGTGTAATGCCCTATTTTCCTGTAGAAAGGCAAACTAAACAAGGTAAGCATTCCAAACATGCATATACTAACCACAACTTTACAGTTCATCTGTTGCCACATTTTTTCACGGATCTTTCTGGAAAGAAAAACTCCACCTTTCATCAATTTCTAAAGCAAGAAAAGCACCCTTCTAACAAACACTTATTGGAAGCTTATGAAAGCAAACACCTTTGATTTTTTGTTTTCATCCCATAAAGCAAACCCACCACCTTCTCCTAATACCTTTCCTCTGTTTTAATCCCAAGGTCTACTTTCTCATTAAGTTTGGCTTCCGTGTCTCTTCTTCACTAAGCAACAAGCTTCATTCTTCTACATAATACTAGACATCATACCAGTTTATCTATCCATTTCACAAGTTTCCATACCTCCATTTTGTAAGCAGAGTGACAGCAGAGAGAAAGATGAGTGCTGATTGGGGGCCGGTTGTTGTTGCAGTGGTCTTGTTCATTCTCTTGTCACCGGGGCTGCTATTCCAATTACCGGCAAGGACGAGGGTGATGGAGTTCGGAAACATGATGACAAGCGGGATTGCTATCCTGGTTCATGCCATCATATACTTCTGCATACTGACTATCTTGATCATTGCAATTGGTATTCATGTACATATCAACTAAGTCTCATTCTAATTTATTGTAAAGTTTTCTTCCAATTTAACTTCTTGTGTGTTTTGCCTTCCTTTTAATGTTTTACTGCTACCCATTGGTTTAGTTTACTTCAACTTGACACTGACACATTGTGAAGAAGCATCTTAATGAAATGAAACTAGTTATGCCTTGCATCTTTCCAGGCTCTATATCACAAGGTTGTTCCCTATTATTCTCCCCAGACTTTGGTTTATCCAATGTTTTAAAAATCCCCGTCTAGAGCCGATTATTCTCCGCTTAGACGTTAGGAGGTGCTTCACTATTTCCGTACAGAGAGCTAGAAAACCGATTAATCCCCGATTAACACGTCTAGGCGCTAGTCATTGGTTGTCCGCCCGACTAGCGCCTATCATTTTTTTGAACATTGGGTTTATCTTATTAAGTCCACTAAATTTAAGTTGTTTACTATCATATACAAACAAGACCATATCAAAGATCTGAAAGTTCTAAGTTCATGGACATTACCTTGCCATTTTAAATCGAATCTAGATTACCTAAACCCCGTGCCTTAACATTTTAAATCGAAGCTTGCCCATCCAAGCATCCGTTTACATAATAGTGGGAACTATCTATACACATATATGTTTCCTAACAACATAGTATGAAGTATAAAGTATGAACACACACACTTCACAAACAAATCCAACACTGGAATTTGGTATATGAACAACCAAAGATTTTCATCCGTTCTTCACCACCTATCTTAAACAATAACTAAGAAATCATTCCCAGATCATTGACCACTTGAAAGAGAATGTCAATGCATACCTCCAGTAAACCGACTTCTAATTCAAAAATTTAGACCACTCCTCAAATATAATATCTGTGATAGATGTGGACAGTAGACTTGTAGACACATTCATTCTAGGTTATCTAGTTCCGACTCAATGCGGCAAAAGTGGTTTCAATTTGAAGCTTTTAAAACAAGTCTTCAAGTGTGAGTCCTGAATCATGAGCTTTGAGCTCAACAAAACCCCTAAACACCAGCTCTCCCAACCTCTTTGGCTCAATAATCTTTTTTGGTTCCATTATTTCAGTAAAGGAGGTTCAGCTTAGCACTAGGTTTCAAGTTAACAGACTCTAGTATCCTATTGGATTACATTGCACCAGAAAAACTGATCAAAGTAAAAGGGTTCTCAAATCCCAGATCATATGAAAACAATAAACATTATGCACAATAACTCAAAGCCAGAGCTGCATCAATCTTCAAATCTAGAAACAAAAGATCTGTGCTTTTATACGTACTTCATTTCAAAACTAACAAAAAGAGTTACAACTTGCAACAACAAAAGCTCAGACAAGGCTAAGGAGACACACAGATCCAAAAGCTGGGCGAGAGTACCGGATCATCATCAGCCGGTGTAGATGTGGACGTGTACGGCCAAGATGAGAATGGCATAGAGCGCGAAAAATATGAGTGTGTGTACAGCTATGGCTTTGCCGTTGGTCTTCATGCTCCCAAACTCCACCTGCTTGCCGTTTCCGGGCAACGAGAAGAGTAGTCCCGGTTGCAGCAGGATAAACAGCACCACCCCAATCAGTACTGGGCCCCAGTCCGCCATTTCCTTCAAGTTTTAAAGATTCAAATCAGAACCGGGTGAGATCCAAAGATGGTAGCTTTTAGTGACCAAATAAAGATGAGGACGCAAGCGAAAGGCTTTAGTTTAGTTTTGTGTGTTTATGAGGATGTGTGTAACTGGCACTTGGGATTCTGGATTGTAAGTGAACAAGGTGGAACGGCGTGGAAGCTAGTGAAGGGTTTTGGTAATATAAACCATGCAATTGGGTCAAGAATAAAGTATAACTATAAGCACCCCACTGAGTTCAAATCTTCCTTTTTTCTCTCTTTTTTATTCTTTGTGGTTTGACTAATCTTGGATGAAAATCATGAAAATGCCAAAGAAAGTTGAATAGGGTCAGGTTGTTGCCAGCAATTTCTGAAAGGGAGAGTGATTGAAGCATATAACAGCCAACTCTTGAATGCTAATGGAGCTGCTAGTGATTGTAACCAACTTAATAATGCAGTTTCTTGTGTATATGAGTCATGGTGATGATGAGTTATGGCCTTGAAAACAATAGAAAATGATGCTCTCCCCTTATCCAACAATCCAACAAAGCTAGTGTCAAGAGATTAAGATTTAAAAAAGGGGGTAAAGTGGAGTGGATGGTTGAAAATTCATGTTGCTTTAATTATGGGATTCCTATTCCTATTCCCTCTTTTAAGGGCTTAACTACAAGTTCTGGCATCCAAAGCCCCTTTTCATATGCTCTTTGTCTGTTAATTCTTATTCTTCTGCTGAGCTTGAGCATACAAAGTAAGGAGCTAGCTGATCAAATTGAGAAGAGTTCATTAAGGATGAAAGACTATGCTGCTCTACTGATAGCTTCAACGCTGTTTGCATTTTTGTCACCAGGATTGGTGTTTCAAATGCCGGGGAAGGAGCGTCCCTTCGCTTTCATGAACATGAAGACGAGCGTTGCCTCCATGTTCTTGCATACTGTAATCTATGGTTTGCTCATGATTCTACTGCTTGTTGTTCTTGACATTCACATCTATGCTTAGGAAACACATCAAGTTATCCAAGGAACCAGCCTTAAGCTAGTGCTTTAAAGGTTAGACTGATTTAGCTTTCTGTGTTACTCTTACTATTCATTTACCAGTTATGCAGTGGTGCTGCACCTATCTATGTATTCTACACCATCATGAATTCTTCTATGTGTTAAAAATGAAGACAGAATTCTGTTGTGTAATCTACCTGCATATAAAGTTAGTGAACAGTTTCATTTTGGCTAGCAACTTGAATTGCAATATAGGCAATGAGTATCTAAAACCCAAGTTTTTAGTTTGGAACATGAACATGGGCAAAAGGGAGGGTCTAATGTTGGTGCTTTTTCTTCTACTGTATCAGTTAGGAGTTGAAACAATATCTGGCACAAACTGCTATATTCTACTGTTTAACTTGAACAACATGCATGCTCAAATCACACTATTACCTGTGCTGCTATTGATTAATCATACATGTTCAAATTACCAATCCACAAAAATGGATTCACTTTCTGTTCATTCCAGAAAGAGAGATGCATGGTAAGTTGGTAACTAATTGCTATAAAGATGATCGTTTATCATTCCATGATTTCCATCCAACCTTAAATCTACTAGGAATAAAATCTAGTTGCAAAATGAATTCCATCTCTCTACCTGCAAATTTAAATATAGCAATGGACAATACGAAGTTCTAAACCGAGAGAAATCTAAAACCTTTACCTTAACATTTGAATATGATGTTAGAATCAATATTCCTAATCCATGAGCATCAATTCTAGAACTCACAGAAAAAACTCCACTTAAAAGCAGTAAAATTCATTGAGAAACAACATAACATACATCAACTTCATATGTTGTAGTTTGCAAGTGAGACAATCAAATCCTGAGTTCATAGTTTGGTACTGGACACATTTGAGTAGTTTAAGAACCAACATACATATGGACTCCAATAGCCAACAAGAAGATGCAGATGAGAGTAAAGTAGATGATGGAATGAACCAGAATTGAAACTCCACTAGTCTGAAAATTGCCAAACTCGACAAACCGGCTTTTCCCAGGTATCTGAATCAGCAACCCTGGAGTCAAAAGTATGAACAGCACCACTGCTATGAAAACTGGCCCCCAATCCGACATATCTGATCCTTGCCTTCCTGCACTACTTCTCTCTCAAACTTCAAATGTGGCTTAACAGATTTGTGATCTGATCTGCTAATGAGTTTTAAAATAGCCAATGAGGAAGATAAGGATTGGTTGGTATGGACAAAGAAAGATGAAAGGTAATGCACTTATTAGAAAATTGGGTACTAATTGCCTTTGGGGAGGAAGAGACAAGGGATTGATGACTAGAAAAGGTGAAGGTTACAGAATCAAGCTATTCCTATTCACATGCATCATAAGGAAGCTTCTCACTAAACAATGGCTTGGCTATTCACATTGGATAGTGAAAAAGAAACACCCTTTTGTAAATTGTGATTCATGGTATGTTTCCTTCCACAACTAGCCAACGCATTGTAGATAGAAGAAGTCTCTGTTCTTTGATAGGCCAACCAAACCTTTTCCATCCAACACTAGAAAGCTCTTTCTTCCCCATCTCCATCTGTGTCTTTTTCAAACATGTATAATATGCTTGTGGAGCCATTTGTTCATGGGACATCAAGGAAAGATACTTTTCAATTGCTTGAGAGCCCAACAAAGCATAAAAAGCCCAACATAGATCAAGTTCATTCCTTGTTTACAAGCCTAACAGAATTAAGCATAAAAGCCCAAGAAACCACAGTACATAATTACAGACATATTCACAGCCTTAAAAAAATGAAACGTCGACAGCAGGGTTCGAACCTGCGCGGGCGAAGCCCAACAGATTTCAAGTCTGTCTCCTTAACCACTCGGACATATCGACCTCGATGAGAATGGTGTCAACAAAAACTAATAATATTCATCGATAGTTATGTAATGGATACGTCTCGGTTTCTCCTGTAATAGTTCAATCACTTCAAATTCTTCAATGTGATCGGGCTGCTATCTCCATCATTTGGTTTCTGGATGGAAACGTGGACGTGCCATTTTTATTTTTTAATATGGAGGAGAAGGACAACATGAAAGAATATTAACGTACACAGCAAAGCAGAATACGAATTTGCAGACTAAAGAAATGGGTGGGGGTGACCTGAACCACATGACACTTGGTATCATATCTGAGTAGAGGACATGTACAATCCCTGTCTTTCTTTCCTGGGCCATTTTCCAGTTTTTAAACAAGGTAAAGGCCACCGACCTCATGTTCCTCATGGTTTTTATATGCACTTAATGCTAAGACGACAAACCTAATACTTTCAGTTCTATCATGAACCCGATTACTATAGCGTTCTGTTATTCCCTCTCCAAGTTATGATTCTATTAAGATGCCTATTCCCAAGATGTGATACCATTAGTTTTTTTTTTTTTGGAAAATGACCGTTAGCTAAATGATAGGGGTGACAAAATTTCTGGGAAGCAAAATTAGTGGCACACCCTTCCAAAGATTAGATGATTGAGACGCATAGCCAAAAGCCAATCAATCAGCTGGATTTGAATCCTCCCCACTTGTTTCATTAAATTTTTCTCACCCACTTGATTTTTTCTAATTATTTGCTCAAAATTTAGGATCAGAACAAACATCAAATATTGAAATATTAAGTCGTTATATTATCCACAATTTAACGGCAAATTACAACCTTATTATATATAAGAAGCTGCAATATATATATATATATATATATATATATATATATATTTTTTTTTTCTCTTGAAAATCAACTACGATCTTTATGGAAACAGTAACGACGATGATCACTGCAAATGTCTCTTGGTAGAACGTGTATAGACTCACAGTCCCATGTTCTGTAAATATCGAAAACACCAAATGCTGCTTTACTTTCAAAGATTTTTATATAAACCTGTCACTGGTTCAGAATCGGTGACCCAATCCAGCACATCAGTGACATCACCATCATCACCAGCCTGCCTTGCCTTGCCTTGCTCACCATTACTATACTAGTCCATATAACCATTACTATACTAGTCCATATCTTCTGCTTCATTATACACAAACCAACAAAAACAAACAAAAATATCAAACCTTTTATCAGAACAAACCCAAATTCCAAAAACACAAACAGAGTTAACCCAACAGAGAGTTTTGCTTCAATGGACAAGTTGAAGTCGTTTTTCAGCAACAGATGGCTGGTTTTTGTGGCGGCAACGTGGATGCAATCCTGTGCTGGAATTGGGTACTTGTTTGGGAGCATATCACCAGTGATCAAGAGCTCCTTGAACTATAATCAGAGGCAGATTGCAAGGCTTGGTGTGGCTAAGGACCTTGGTGATAGTGTTGGGTTTTTGGCTGGGACTTTGTGTGAGGTTTTGCCTTTGTGGGCTGCTTTGCTTATTGGTGCTTTGAAGAACTTTGTAGGGTATGGCTGGGTTTGGCTTATTGTCACTGGTAGAGCTCCTCCTTTGCCTATCTGGGCTGTGAGTATTCTAAAGTCTTTTACTTCACTTGTTTTTTAACTTCAAGCAATTGTTTTTTTTTTCTTTTAGTATTAATTTGATCTTATTATTGGATAGTGGAGTAGTTTGATCGTGTTTCTTTGATAGTAGAGTAGTTGATACTTGTGGATCATGCCTTTTTGTTTGATTGGATAGTTTGTGAGGCTATCAATATGTTTGAGTTGATGAAACAGTGAGTTTAATGCTAGTTTGGGTTTAGAATAAAGGAAGAACCTTGGATCCTGGAGAGAATATGTTGGTTTGGTTTGGAAAGCAGGATCCAGCTGTCAGCATTTCTGCAATTCTCTTCTACTTCGCATAAGATCCTAACACATTTGAAATGAAATTTGGATACCTGAATATGTATTCTTCTATTATGTTTCTCTGAACTGTTGATTTTTACTCACTACCAAGTTATAGATTTGCTTGTGGCGCTGATGTTATGATAATGAAATGTCTATGGGAGACCGGATTTGGTCATTTCAGCTGGAGCTCGTTAATTCTCTGTAGATTTCTTTCTAAAGATCCCCTGTATCAGTCAACCTTACCCATGAGAGCTTATGATAGCAAATACTGATCATGAAGATTACAAACAGTATCTAACCGTTTAAACAAAGTGATAGGAGGCAATGCAAAGTGGTGCCCATGTGTTCGTTTAGGAGATATGAAATTCATTTACTTATACTTATTGCCATCTTGCTTGGTTTAATTTTTCTGATTACAACTTGCAGATGTGCATTCTTATATTTGTGGGAACAAATGGTGAAACCTACTTCAATACAGCTGCTCTTGTTTCTTGTGTACAAAACTTCCCAAAGAGTCGTGGTCCTGTTGTTGGAATTCTCAAGGGCTTTGCTGGGTTGGGTGGCGCAATTATGACTCAGATATATGCAGTAATCCATTCCCCAGATCATGCATCTCTGATTTTCATGGTCGCCGTTGGTCCAGCAATGGTCATCATCGCGTTAATGTTTATTGTCAGACCAGTTGGAGGTCACAAACAAGTCCGGCCAACTGATGACATGAGCTTCACATTTATCTACAGTGTGTGCCTACTGTTAGCTGCTTACTTAATGGGGGTCATGCTAGTTGAAGATCTAGTTGATTTGAACCACTCTGTGATCATCATTTTTACAGTGGTTTTGTTTTTCCTCCTCTTGGTTCCCTTTGTGATTCCTATTACATTGAGTTTCTTCTACCCAGATACAAGAATTTCAGAAGAGGAGTCACTCCTGTCTGCTACACAGAAACAAGAAGCAGGCAAATCTGAAGCAGATGCTAATGAGGTGATTTTCAGTGAGGTGGAAGATGAGAAGCCTAAAGAAGTAGACTTGCTTCCAGCACTGGAAAGGCAAAAACGAATTGTCCAATTGCAAACAAGACTATTCCAAGCAGCTGCAGAAGGAGCAGTCAGGGTGAAGAGGAGGAGGGGTCCACATAGAGGGGAAGACTTCACCTTGACACAAGCTTTGATCAAAGCAGACTTCTGGCTTATTTTTTTCTCCTTTCTCTTGGGTTCTGGATCTGGTTTGACAGTGATTGATAACCTTGGTCAGATGAGCCAGTCTCTAGGATATGATAACACGCATATATTTGTGTCCATGATCAGCATTTGGAACTTTCTTGGTCGTGTTGGCAGTGGTTTTTTCTCTGAGATTGTTGTGAGGTATACGATGATTGCATTCACATATGGATTTTAAATATATTTTACTTCAAATTCATTTATGTGACTTCTGAATGAGCTATGTTTCATCACGTATGTTCAACAGGGACTATGCTTATCCGAGACCAGTAGCAATGGCTGTGGCACAACTCATAATGGCAGTTGGGCACCTTTTCATTGCTTTTGGATGGCCTGGGGCAATGCACATTGCTACCATCTTGATTGGGCTAGGATATGGTGCTCATTGGGCAATTGTACCAGCAGCTGCCTCTGAATTGTTTGGCTTGAAAAAGTTTGGCGCTTTATACAATTTCCTCACACTAGCAAATCCTGCTGGTAGTTTAGTCTTCTCTGGTCTGATTGCTAGCAGTATATATGACCGTGAAGCAGAGAAGCAGGCTCATCAGCCTCATCTCATGCATCAGATTCCAGGATCAATTTTCCAAGGAATACTTGGACAGGATGCACCAAAGTGTCATGGTGTGGTCTGCTTCTTCTTAACTTCGGTAATTATGTCCGTCTTCTGCGTTATTGCATTTCTTTTGAGCATGATTCTGGTACATCGGACTAGGATTGTATATACCAATCTGTATGGAAAGTCCCGTTCATCTGGGCTTTCATAATTGGATGAGCTCATCCAGAAATTCTTCAATTGTCAATGGCACCTTCAAACTGGAGTTTGTTGTCCAAGATGTTTCTATACTAAGATTTTTTGTGTGGCTCAACAATATATATCAAGCATGATGAAGGTTAACAACTCTCCAGAACTACCGAGGGGAAAAAATAGACACCAAATTTTTTCATTCCCTTGGGGTCTAAGTCAATGCGGCTTGTAGTTGTGTACGATTATCATTGAAGTGTTATAGTGTTTAAGTGGAAAACAGAATGTAAGATTTTTACTGTATTGAATTTGGAGATCTGATTGTCTTTGAAATCATTGTATTTAGTCATTGTGTCCACAGTTCTGCATGAATGAATAGAAAAGAAATAAAGCCTCCTGTATTTTTTGCCTGAAACTCATCTTTAGTTCTTCAGGTAGTTACTGTTTTATCTTTCCTGGTAAGTGAAAATTTTTGGAGCCAGAGTTTGGTGAAGTTATTAGTTTTTTGTTCTGTATGAAGAACGGGATAGTGATTAGTGAATATGATCAAGACATTTTTGTGGGAGTTGGATTTATATGATCCACCATCACAGTATTAACCATGTGCTTTTTTGCCAGTAATTACATTATTCCCAGATGGATCGATCTTAGCTAGCTATCACCATGATCATTATTGAAGGCGGCGCAGTCTTTCCTTATCTCTCCTTGGTTACCGGTCTTCACACCAACCCTGCCAAGCTTCCTCATTGCAGCGATGAAGGCTCCATTGAAGTTACCAGGGTTGTTAGCAAAATCAATGACAGTAGGCTTAGAAGCAGTGTCAGAGAACAGAACCTCATCTGAGGTCAACAAGCCCTTCCCTGCAAGCAAGTTCTGGTAATATGCGTTGTCAAATGTGTCTGGAGTTTGTGGGTCCAGGTGGACTAGGTTGTCAACATCTCGCGGGCAGTCTGACATCAGCTGCTTCGCGTAGCCGGGATCCAATGAAGGATCAACGGCAGAGGCATTTGAAAACGAGTACAAACGGTTTGCAAAACGGCTGCAGTGCGAAAGGCCTAGTGTATGTGCTCCAGACAGGGCAATAACATCAGTTTGGGAAAGGTTATGCTTGGCAAACATGGTGTTGAGTTGCTTCAGATCAAAAAACGGTTCAGGCAAATTTCCAGGGACCCGAGAGGCCTTCGAGACCAGTCCATCTCGACGCCCCAATTCTACGTTAAATGCAGGGCCTCGGGCCTGAAGAAACTATGGTTAGTATTGTTTTTAAGTAAGCTTTCACTCTAAGGAAACTGATGAGCTAAGACTTACTAGGACTACAACATCACGGGCAGCAAGTGCCAAGATGTCAGCACAAGAGACGACATCGGGGCATTGTGCTTCGACTGCTTGCTTAGCCTTGACTACGGTGTCAAAACCATCTCCAGCCAAAGAAAGATTATCTGAGTAATCTTTCTCTGCATCCCCATTTGGTGAATGAATCATTAGAGAGGCGTCGCATCCCTGCAACCAATAAATGTGTAAAATGAGCACATCGTGCATTGTCAAAGGTAAGAAACTTGATGGAATGCTACTACATTCGAACACAGCTAGCTAAGTTTCCTACCTCAATAAAGCAATCATGGAAAAACAGCCGTAGAGTACCCGGAATTGTTATAGGGGTTTGGCTGAATTTCGTAGAGACTGCCTGCTTCACTATGGCCTGAACATTTGGACAACTAGAGCGATAGAAGTTTTCTACTAAACGTGCTTCCGATCCCCTCCCCTGCATACCAATCATCATCAAATACAAACCCAAAAGCACCAACAAGCCTCTCCATACCTCCATTGTGCTATATCCTTCTATTCTCGCACTCTCTTTCTCTCTGCCTTTGGTGACACTGACACAGTTGCTAATATATACAAGGGAATTGATCAAGACAATGGCGGTGGTGACTCCTCAAACTTACCATATCTGTTAAAAGACTGATGTAGTCATGCATTCATTCTTGGCCTATTGAGCTGTTGTTGTAGGGTGTTGGGTGGTCACCGTCTTGCAGAGTTAAAAAGTTAGAGCCATATTTGTACGTGTATATATGTATGCAAAAAGACTCGTTCTATAACAATTTTAGGTGTCATTACATGAATTATTATAGCTCGCTCTTAATCTTATAATGATTCTTACATCTTTCTGATAAATAGGAACGCTTAGCCAACCCTATATATGTATATACAGCTCATGGTTAGTCATTCCTTGCTTGTTTGACAATTGACATGAAAACGACCAAGTAACAAATCCCCTTTATCAGTTAATCCCATCTTCAAACGCAAAGCACAAATCATAATGTTCAAATTGGAAATTCTAGTGGCGTGTGGGGAAGAAGCAGAACTGTGTTAAACAAACTTCTAGTAATTACATCCGGTTCTTGTAGATTCTTCCTCCAACTAAATACCATTCATTGTTCTAATAATGCTTTGTATGTGAAGTCAATGGAGGGGTGTATACATTTGTAATTTTGTATGATATACAATACTGTACGTCTACCGTTGCGTACCATTACTAAACCTGTTTACAAACTCTACTTGCTTTCTATAGTGATCGACTCATCATCATTCACTAAGATCAAATAAATCAATCCCATTCTCGTTTCTGGGTTAGCATTAACTGTGCAAGTAGAGTCATGCATACATTCCTGGTCTAAAGCAGAGTCCGAGACTTTAATCAGTGTCTTGGTAGGTTGTAACCACATCCTAAACCTATAGCACTGCTTTTGTAGGGTGTTGGGTGGTCACCTTCTTGTAGAGTAAAGAATTAGAGCCATCTGTGTACGTTTATATCCCAGTCACATCTATGCAAAAGGACTCCTTTTACAGCAATTTTAGCTTTCATTACTATGAATTATTATATCTTGCTCTTAGCCTTGTTGTTAGTAATTGCTTGCTGGTTTGACAATTGACATGAAAACGACCAATTAACAAATCCCCATCATTTTAGTTATACTAGCATATCTTCAAACGCAAAGCACAAATCCAAGGAGACTTTCATATGTATTGTTCAAATTTGAAATTTCTAATGGCGTGTGCGGAGAAGCGATGCGTATTAAACAAAGGAAAGCTTTTTCTCATATAGTAATTATATCCCGATTCGTGTGAATTATCAACAAATCGATATCAAATTACTGTCGAAACGATCAAAATTAGATAATTCACGTACAATTCGAAACGTAGTGATCAAACATATTACGATTTTCCTTCCATTTATTTTATACAATATGGATGAATCAATCCCAGTTAACTATGTCTGCACAACATATTATTGCTTCAAGAGGAAGATATCGGTCATGAATTGAAGGCGGTGCAGTCCGTCCTAATCTCCCCTTCACTCCCAGTCTTAACGTCGACCCTGCCGAGCTTCCTCATGGCAGTGATGAAAGCTCCGCTAAACTCACCGGGGCTGTTAGCAAAGTCCACGACAGTCGACTGAGACGCCGAGTCGGAGAAAAGAACCTCGTCTGAGGTGAACAAGCCCTTCCCGGCAACTAAGTTCTGGTAGTAGACGTTGTCAAACGTTCGGGGAGTTTGAGGGTCCATGTCGATGGCTATGCTGGGGTCCACGTCCTTAGGGCAAGCTGACATAAGCTGCTTGGCGTAGTCGGGATCCAACGACGGGTCAACGGAGGAGGATGACGAGAATGAGTACAAGCGGTCGGCGAAGCGGTTGCAGTGTGAAAACCCTAGAGTGTGTGCTCCCGATAATGCAATGACGTCGGTTTGGGTGAGGTCGTGTTTCGAAAACATGGTGTTGAGTTGTTTAAGATCAAATGATGGTTCCGGCAAGTTTCCGGCTACCCTTGAGGCTTTGGAGACTAGTCCATCTCGACGTCCCAATTCGACGTTGAAGTCCGGACCTCCACCCTACACATGTAAACAATAATTTCACTTAATTAAATTATTAACCATAGTTTATTTGAAACATGCATTCGAAGAATGTCAATGCAAGTTAATCAATAATCAATGCAAGTTAATCAATCAGTTTATTAGAAATGTACAACAACAACAACAAAAAGTCTAAGAGGTTGAGGATGATCGACTAACAAGAACTACAACATCGCGGGCAGCAAGAGCCAAAATATCAGCGCAAGAAACGACGGCAGGGCATTGCGCTTCCACGGCTTGCTTAGCCTTGATGACGGTGTCAAATCCATCTCCGGCCAACGAAAGATTATCCGACGAGTCCTTCTCTGCGTCCCCATTTGGTGATGATATCATGACTGAGGCATCGCATCCCTGTTCGAAATTGATCAACCAAGAAAGGACGGATGATTGATTGATTAACAGGAATCATTATATCATATATGACATGGATTTTGAGTTTGAACGTACATGAACTATATAAGAAACTATAACTAATATGTACCTCGACAAAGCAGTCATGAAAAAAGAGTCGGAGAGTAGCCGGAATTGTTGTGAAGGTTTGGCTGAATTTGGTAGAGACTGCCTGCTTCACTGTGGATTCAACGTTTGGGCAGCTAGAGCTGTAAAAATTTTCAACTAATTGTGCTTCTGATCCTCTTCCCTGCATATTAACCAACATCACAACCACAACCACCATTAACAGTAACGCTCTGCACATCTCCATACTTTTCTGATTACAAGCTCTCTCCTCTAATTCCTCCCTCGTGGTAAATTTACGAATCTTTATTTCGTGCCCTTATGCTAAATAGATAGTAGTGCTTACATCTCATATATATAGATGAACATACACAGAAGAATCATAATGGCGACCATTCAAAGCCATATATATTATTTCTTTTAGGTAAGTTGATCACGTATAATTAAGATGTAGTCATGCGTACTTGGTCCAGGCGTCCCAAGTCCAAGAGTGTGATCAATGTTCTAGTAGTATGTAGTAGGTAGTTACTAGACTTTACCCTATAGTCTATATTTGCCTGTTGTTCTAGCTAGGGTAGTGTTGGACTGTTGAGTACTGGTCATCATTATCATTCCCGCGGTGTTCATATTATCTTACAACATATTGCCGAGCTCCCTACTCCATCCGGTGTTTATCTTACAACATATTGTATTTCGAAAATTCTTGTACACTTGAGGTGTACAAGAATATGTAATATCATATTGCTATTATCAATATGACCGAGGCATCGCATCCCTGTTCGAAATTGATCAATCAAGAAATGACGAATGATTGATTAACATGAATAATTATATCATATATGACATGGATTTTGAGTTTGAACGCACATGAACTATATAAGAAACTATAACTAATATGTACCTCGATCGACAAAGCAGTCATGAAAAAAGAGTCGGAGAGAGAGTAGCCGGAATTGTTGTGAAGGTTTGGCTGAATTTAGTGTGAACCAAATTATTGTATTAGTGAACCAAACACATAATATGTAATATCATATTGTTATTTAATTCAGTCATTTATGTGACACTATCATGTATATATGTACGCTGTAGTCGGTTGTACATAAAACAACCTCACAAGCCTATAAACCAACAATGTAATATCATATTGTTATTTAATTCAGTCATTTATGTGACACTATCATCGATATATGTACGCTATTGAAGGAAAGAATCATCTCTAATTATTAGGTTACCTACTGTAACTAGGCTTCCTATTCTTACATGGTTAGTTTTGTAACTATATACATACAAACCCTACCGGTTTGTATCTTAAACAGCTATATATACAGGCATCCCTTGTATCGTTTTCTATCAAGTAATACAATAGCTTTACATACAGCTTTTTCATGGTATCAAGAGCAACCACGTTCTTGAGGACCTAAACAACCACCACCACAAAACAAAACCCTAACCCAATGGCAGGAGGAGACGAAACCACGAAGGACACCAAGTCCTCAAACCAAACACCAGCATGGGAAAACTCAAACCATGCGCTCTACCTCCACCATTCCGATCAACCAGGCGCAGTCTTTGTGTCGCAAGCTTTGGAGGAAGACAACTATGTCGAATGGAAACAATCCATGGCCTCGGCCTTGACAATCAAGAACAAGATAGGGTTTGTCAATGGAACCCTACCTTGTCCTCAGTTCAACGAGGAAGAGAAGACGCAGTGGACTCGCTGCAACGCCTTGGTGAAAAACTGGCTGGAAAACTCAATGAGCAAACAGATCCGGAAATCAGTTGTGCATTGCAAGGATGCGAGAAGTGTATGGCTTGAGTTGCAGGAAAGGTTTTCACAAACCAATACTGTGAATCTTTTCAATATTGAGACTGCCATTCATGAGTGCGTTCAAGAAGGGAACTCGGTGACTTCATTCTTCACCAACCTGAAGGCTCTTTGGGACGAGAAGGATGCCTTGTGCACATCTACGCCGTGCACATGTGCGGCTGCAACCGAAGCCGCTACTGCCCTTGAGACGCAGAGAACAATGAAATTCTTGATGGGTCTCAATGATGATTATGCTGCGGTGAGAAGCACCATCATCGGAATTGATCCATTGCCTACTCTTAATAAGGCATATGCTATGGTGTTGCGACAAGAAAAGCAAGCAGCAGTGTCGGGAAATAGAGGATCATCCTCTGCTGAAGCAGCGGCCTTCTACTCAAGCAAAGAGGACCGGGAAGCATGGAAGAAGAACTCGAACAAGATTGATGGTTCGAAATGTGCAAAGTGTGGTAGAACAAATCACACAACCAAGAACTGCAAAGCTCATCTTACATGCACCTTTTGTACTTTCAAAGGTCACACCCAAGATGAGTGCAGGAAAAGAAAAGCCGTTCTTCGTGCAGCCGGAGAAGGTTCCAGTCAAGCCTCCAGCAACCTTGTCTCGGCCAAAGAAGAGAACCTGAATCTCACCTTCTTGAAAGAGGAATGTGGTAGGTTGTTTAGCCTACTGAAAGATGCCACCACTGCCTCGGTTAATCAAGTCGGTAAAGTGAATTATGAAGAGCTCTCAGGTAAGACTATTTCACAAGTTGACTTACATACATGGATCGTTGATAGTGGAGCTACTGACCATATTGTATGCCATGAAAAACTGCTCACTTATTCTAAGCCGGCAGTCAACTACACCGTTCGATTGCCGTCGGGTTACAAAGCCTTAGTTACACATGTTGGAACAGTAAAACTTACATCGGATTTCACACTCCATAATGTCCTATGTGTTCCATCATTTTATCTGAATCTGATTTCTGTGAGCAAATTGGCATATGATTCGTTCTTCATCACCATATTTCTGAGACATGTTTGTGTTATACAGGACCTACGATCGGGGAAGACGATTGGGATGGGCCATGAGAAGAATGGACTTTACTGCCTCAAGTCGGATCGGAAAGGAACGTGTAGCATGGCCAACACCATCACCTTAGAAACCGATCCTCTCCTGTGGCATAACAGGCTCGGTCATCCTTCTTCGAAAGTGTTGTCTAAGTTTTCTTTTCTTTCAACCACAAGTCATGTTCCCAATGATTGTTTGATATGTCATTTAGCTAAACAGACTCGTCAAGTTTTTCCCTTGAGCATTAGTAAAAGTACTGCCTGTTTTGATTTAATTCACATTGATATATGGGGTGGTTATCATGTTCCCTCTCTTTCGGGTGCCAAATATTTTCTCACCATTGTTGATGATTATTCAAGGGGTACATGGGTTTTTCTCATGAAACAAAAATCTGAGGCACGGCACCTCCTCATTGATTTTATTCAATTCGTTGAAACACAATTTGAAACACGAGTCAAAGTCGTCCGTAGTGACAATGGTCCTGAATTTATCATGCCTACCTTTTATGCTTCTAAAGGCATCGAACATCAAACATCTTGTGTCAACACTCCTCAACAAACTGGAGTCGCTGAACGAAAACACCGTCATCTTTTAAACATGTCTCGAGCTCTTCTCTTCCAGGCGAATTTGCCAAAGAAGTTTTGGGGTGATGCGATTCTTACAGCTTCTTATCTGATTAATCGCACACCTACTCCACTTCTTCAAGGACAAACCCCTTTTGAACGTCTTCATGGAAAACCTCCTAATTATTCTCATTTGCGGGTTTTTGGATGTCGTTGCTTTATCTCCACTCATCCATCCAAGCCTTCTAAGTTCGATCCACGCTCTACCGAGTGCATCTTTCTTGGTTATCCTCACGGCAAGAAAGGTTACAAGGTTTATGACTTAAAGAGCAAGAAAACTCATGTTTCAAGGGACATTATTTTCTTTGAAACTCACTTTCCTTACAAATCTCTAGAGTCTGTTCTCAGCCGTGATACTTCATTCCCCCAGCCACAAAACACTACTGTGTATGACACTCCCACTCCAACACATTCTTCTCCGAACCCTAGCACCAGTCCACCTCTTACCTCTGACACATCCAACTTCGACTCTCCATCCCCTGCCGTTACTTTACTTCCCACTTCCGCTGCGTCACCTTCAGGTGTCACCATTCCTAACACTACACTTGTCCTTGCCGACAACACACCTCCCAGTCCACAAATACCTCCTCCTCCAACTACCGAGACACCTTCCCACCTATCCACCGAGGCTACAACGACAATCCCCCTTCCCCGGAGATCCACCCGGCCAACCAAACCTTCTTCCATGCTACAAGACTTTCATATTGAGGCAGCCATTCCTTCCCGCACTGTCCCATCACCTTCCTCGGACGTGGTCACCCCACAAGGTACTGCTCATTGTCTCACTACGGTTCTCTCTTATGATCGCCTTTCTCCTACATACAAGGCTTTTACTGCTGCACTGACCTTGCATCGAGAACCAACATCTTTTTCACAGGCTGTACTTGATCCCAAGTGGCGTGCTGCCATGCAGACTGAAATTAAGGCCCTTCAGGCCAATCATACTTGGAGTCTTGTTCCGAAACCTGCTCACAAGCGTCCAATTGGGTGCAAATGGGTGTACAAAATCAAGTACAATCCTGATGGCAGCGTCGAACGATATAAAGCACGCCTTGTTGCAAAGGGTTACAGCCAGGTTGAAGGCATTGATTACCGAGAGACTTTTGCTCTTGTGGCCAAGCTCACAACAGTTCGGGTTCTTCTTAGTCTTGCATCCATTCGCGGTTGGCACCTCCATCAACTTGATGTCAATAACGCTTTCCTTAATGGCGATCTCTATGAGGATGTTTATATGCAACTTCCTCCCGGATTTGGAGGAACGGGGGAGAATAGAGTTTGCAAATTACACAAGTCTTTATACGGTTTAAAGCAGGCATCTCGGCAATGGTTCATTAAACTCTCCAACGCACTAAAGGCTGCCGGTTTTACACAGTCATGGTCTGATTATTCATTGTTTGTGCGGCGACGACAAGGTAACTTTACAGCTTTGTTGGTCTATGTTGATGATGTAATACTAGCAGGAAATAACCTTAAAGACATCAATGCCGTAAAGACTTTTTTGTCAAACCGTTTCAAGCTCAAGGACATGGGAGTTTTGAGATACTTCCTTGGCATAGAGGTAGCTCGGTCAAAACAAGGGCTTGTTCTTTGTCAGCGCAAGTATGCGTTGGAAATACTGGAAGATTCCGGCTTCCTTGGAGCCAAGCCTGCAAAATGTCCTATCGAGTATAACACTTCGCTCAGTAAAGAAGATGGAACTTTATTGACTGAACCGGGACTTTATAGAAGGTTAGTTGGTCGACTCATATACCTCACTATTACATGTCCTGACCTAGTATATGCCGTGCATGTTCTCAGCCAGTTCATGGACAAGCCAAGGGACATCCATCTTGAAGCAGCTTACAATGTGCTTCGGTATCTCAAAGCTACTCCCGGTCAAGGGTTACTACTGCCTTCAAATGGTTCACTGCATTTGAGAGCCTTTTGTGATGCTGATTGGGCACGGTGTAGAGACACTAGACGGTCTGTTACTGGTTATTGCATATTCCTCGGCAATGCCCCTGTTTCATGGAAGACAAAGAAGCAAGGAACGGTTTCGAGGTCAAGTGCGGAGGCGGAGTACCGCTCTATGGCTGCTACATGTTGTGAGGTAACTTGGTTACAAAATGTACTCAAGGATTTGGATGTCTCAAGTGCTAGTCCAACTCGGCTATACTGTGACAATCAGGCAGCGTTGTACATAGCATCAAATCCTGTCTTTCATGAACGCACTAAACATATAGAAATTGATTGTCATGTCGTTCGTGAGAAGATACAAAGGGGACTCATCCAGACTGCACACATTCGGACAAAGGATCAACCAGCTGATCTATTCACCAAGCCATTACATCCAAAGCAATTCACTGAACTCTTAAGCAAGTTGAATGTTCTAAACATACATTCCAACTTGAGGGGGAGTATTGAAGGAAAGAATCATCTCTAATTATTAGGTTACCTACTGTAACTAGGCTTCCTATTTTTACAGGGTTAGTTTTGTAACTATATACATACAAACCCTACTGGTTTGTATCTTAAACAGCTATATATACAGGCATCCCTTGTATCGTTTTCTATCAAGTAATACAATAGCTTTACATACAGCTTTTTCATACGTTGTAGTCGGTTGTACATAAAACAACATTCCAAACTCGTAAACCAGCAAGCATCCAACCATAACTGAGACCACCCTAATGTTCCCGCCTATAAGCAGGGTGGGTCGTGCTCAACCTCGGTGGTAACGGTGAGTTTGGAACGACTGTAGAAGATATATGAGAGATCTACATTTGAAACAACAGATAAGGGTAAATGTCCCACGTCGGTTTTCAAACAAAGTAAATCCACACTAGGCCATAAATATGGTCTAACCACTAGCTTGTCAGGTATCATTTAACTATCTTAGTAATTACATTCAACCAACAGACACTGACTTAATCATCAGAGGAGGAAAGACCGGAAGCCTCCGGTCATCCTTTTGTTTACACATCAACGGAAGAAAAGCTAGTCACCTAGCAGGCACGTCTTCAACTTCTGCAGACCTTATATCATCACATAAATTTGATATCATCACATCCCAACAAGGTTTGATTTGTTAATGTACGTTCATTGAATTTCATGGAAAGTACTTCTCTGTTATAGAAGATTTCTTTTACTGAATGTTGTAATGAACATGAGATACCAAATTAGTTTTGAATCTCATAATTGAAGAGAGATTAAAAGAAAACTACGAGTGAGAATTTGGAACAAATGACGGGTAAGAATGATCGTTGTTTCATACAATCATACCAACTTGTTGATGCATGTGTTCTAGATGCATGATTCAAGTGAGATATATGGATGAGTTACTGTACACTTATATTTGAAACAAAAGGGACAGTCGAAAGAAACAGTCATACTTCCTCTCGTGGTTTACATATGAAATCATGCTGCCATCAATATAGCATGATTGATGCAGTAAACTAGAGTGGAGTTTTGTATGTTTTTATAGTTAATCTAGAAAGCATATATAGAAGCCACGGATGTCCCTTTTTCAAGTATTCTGATATGGCATTGTTGCAATATGGTTAACTATGTTTATCGATCCCATAAAGATCAAAGCACAATGAATTTGATTTCTAATGGGTTGATGAAAAGTGATTTATGGCGATAGTCCCAATTATGATGTTATCATTGAAAGATTTAAGATCTTTATGATCATATACAAATGAGAAGCATTTACAAATGTTAGTAAGAAGATAGTGATAAAGTAGTCTGGGGTTCACATCCAAAACCAATTGGCAATGGGTGGAGTGGCCCAAACCCTTATTAACCCACAGGCAAGGTCCCATATTCCCGATGTGGGATATATATCTCAACACGCCCCCGCACGTGTGGCGAATCTTCAAGCCTAACACGTGGACAACATTTGGGGTTGACGTGGAGTTCGTGTGGCCTTTAAGGCTTCACACGTGGACGTGGGTAACCCGCTCTGATACCATGATAAAGTAGTCTGGGGTTCACATCCAAAACCAATTGGCAATGGGTGGAGTGGTCCAAACCCTTATTAACCCACAGGCAAGGTCCCATATTCCCGATGTGGGATATATATCTCAACAGATAGCATAGTTATTCCATAAACGAATGCGCTTTTAAATGAGGTTTGTGGGAATACATTACTATCTTAATTGCATTACAAGAACCTATGATTGAGGGTTTATTTCTCAAATGTGGAGGTATTTATAATGTCTATAAATTATATGTAATACAACTGAAGGATAGTGTTAGAATGTTTTGGCATTTACGTATGTATATCACAAAGATATACACAACTACTCTCAAGTGGAATTTGATTTGATTGTCAACCTTATGGATCCAAATGTTTAATGGTTTGACAAGAGAGATAGTTGATGATCGAGGGGAATGAGTTAAAGCCAATAACACAATGAGGCATTACTTGGCGGAAACCTAACCTAGCAACATTGGAGATCCCATGGTCTAGGTTCAATAGGCAAACTAGTTGGGGAAAACTCAAGATGCATAACACACAACTCACTCATTCCTATGATCAATGTGTGTTTTCCGTAGCTGTAATAAGGTTATGCTTTTGCATTTAATGATACTAATATCTTGTTATCAAGAAGAATATAGCGGAGTGTTCTTAATTAGTGTGATCACATATATGAGAGTAGAAGTCGGGTCGCTTCTATGAGAATGATATGGCTAAGTTCACTAGAGCTCTCATGAATGTGGAAATTGTTCAGGACCAAAATGAACACAACCGTAAGAACCATTGTATGTTAGAATAAAAGATGTGTGAGGCTTATTGTCATGGTTTACACAAACGGTGAATAGTTCAAAGATCTTCTACATCTACTATTTCACCAAGTAAATCCAATAGGTCTTCACTATGGAAGGTTCAAGTCCAAAAGACACCTCTTCAAATGCATCTCTTGTTTGCTTGTACTCTCTAATTCCTTGTCATTCATTGTCCTTGTCATTTTCATTCATGTGGGGGATTGTTGGAAATTATGTAATAATATCTAATATGAATGAAAATAAAATTGCTCATGACTTTTCCATTTGAAATGGTGTGTCTTTTTCAATAGGTGTCTTTAGGAATAAATGTGTCTCTTCAATGAGATAAGTGAACGGACATGTTGGTTCACTTGGGGTTCTATATAAACCCATACTCATTTCTCCTTAAGGATGAGAATGAGAATCCTCAATTCTTATATATGTCTTGTTCGTGCCAAGAGAGTATAAGATACAATTTATGGTTCGCTAGATTCCAAAATTGTGGTGCTTCTATTTTGGATTATCGATTGTTGTATTCTACAAGACGGACGCCCATCGAACTATAAGCACAAGGGTAGGGGCGAAATCTGTCTTTAGTCAAGTGCATTTATGCATGCCTCAATCGGAATATCAAGTCAGTTCTTTCTTTCCTTGTACTACCTTTATAGGATTCTTATACTATTTTACTCCTATATTAGGATTGATTCACTATTTTCCATCCTAAACGAATATTGTTATGTTTCTTATATTCTTTATTGAAATTTCTATCATATTTATAATCAAATATATGATTGTTACCCAATACCCTCTTGGAATCAAAAACCAAATTAGAGCCTTTGAGAGAGAAATCAATATGATGAAGAGACTAAAACGCTGCAGCAGCAGCAGCTTACCAGAAACCATATGGGACTATGATGATATCTTTTCGGAAATTCTTGTCCGTGTTCCAACTCGAATTCTGCTCCGCTTCAAATGCGTCTCCAAGCTTTGGCTCTCTTTTATCTCTGACCCCAAGTTCTGTCACCTTCACACCCTTAGGAACCCGAACCATTCAGCGTCTGCCGTCTTTGGCAACCTATCCAGATCCATTGGTTTTATCCCTCTTATATTTAAACGATACGTCAGTTGTGGGCCTTTTCACCAAAACTCCTAAAACTTTTTTCAAATGAAAGAAGCCCAAACCAAAAGGCCCATTGAAACCGCAAACGCCCTAATATCAGTTAGCAAGAAAAGGCTATGGCAATAGAAAATGAGAACATCTTCAGTACACAGCGTGTTTCTTCATATAAATACATGGATGATCAATATTAGAGGAAATAATATAGAAACATGGTGGTCAAACTTATAAATTGTTATCAACGGTTAAGATTGCGTCGTGTAAATACACGTCGTGCATATTACAATTTCTAATGGAAAACCAACTTTAAGAACAACCATGAAAATCCATACTTAATAGAATAACATTAATCGTCAAATACACGCACAACTTTTCGGATACAAAATTGAAATTCTTGAGAAAAAAAAAAAAAACAAGATCCATCAGACACAAGCCAAGGTCTCCATATATAGATGATCACTCTCGCCAACTCGATGAAAAGAATTAAGTCGAACGATTTGAAGGTGTTACTCTTGAGATTGTAAGAGAAGACTTTTCCAGGAGCATGCAGCAACAGAGATGAACTTTCCTCTTCATTTTCCCCTTTAGCAAGAAAGAGAACACAAAACACCCGAATGCGTGGGTAAGCGGTGCATAAAGGATCACAATCAACATTGTACTGGACAAACCACCCACTGTAGTCTCTCCCCATCTCCAACACTTCAAATTTAGTAAGACAAGGCCTATAAATATTTATAAGTCGCAAATGGCCGTCACTCGACTCCTTAAAATTTCTAGAGTCCAAAGTTTCCCAATTCTTCTCCTCGGAATAAGGAAAACCATCAACAAATCCAACACGCTCTTCTTCTATGTGATAGCATGCCACTTCACAAAACCCGCCTACCCAATGAACTGCACCATTATAGTATACACACTCTCGGTATACGAGTTGATCATGTGTCTTGAAAGAGGAATTGAGAAGCCTCCAATTTTTAGTCTCAGAAGAATATCGAAAGTTCTTGTATGCACCATGGTACAAGTAAACGGACTATCATAATAAAATCTCAGCCATCCGTTCAATCTTGCTCTTAACTTGCACCAATATTGATGTTAACGCCGTTAACAGAGTTAAAATTAACAAAAAAATCAGTCAACATGGTAAAAACCTGTAAACGTTATATTTATCACATTAGCCTAGGGTATTCAATCGAGGTCGAATGACTTCAATTAAAAAAAAAAGCCAAAGGTCGAAGATCAGGTAGTCGAAATAATAATATACATATTCAATTCTGGTCGAAGAAGCAAAAACTAATGCTGTTGCTGGGTCTTCTTCAACCTTCAGAAATCAAAGACTCCATAATCTGGGTTTTCATTGAAATGTTTTCGCAGAAGAATTTGGGTTCTTCAACAACAATCCAGCAGATCTCACATCTTCGTCCATCTACATCCACCAAACCCAAAACTCCCCAAGAACGAATCTGGTTTTCTTAATGACCTTAGCAATCTCGATGGTGCCATTGAGCATGATGTTCTTGACCTTCTTGCGGTCGCGCTCCAACTCCTTGAGGGCCTTGAGGACGAGGGCGGCGGCTGAGGGAATGACGGAGACCTAAACCGATCTCGTTTCCCATTACACGGATGTGGACCTCGACTACCTGGGAGGCATTGGGGGGGGGGGGGGGAGGCTGTGTTTCGGGTTCGGGTGAGGTTAGGGTTTTGTAGGCAGGAGATGGGGATATGCAGCTCAATGTTTTTACTGCAATTCCATGGTTTTACTGTAGTTCGACTTTTTTTTCCACTAACCAACGTTTGCTGTTATGTTAGCCCACATGATATACACATGACAGGTTCAAGTGCACCATGGTACTCTGAATCCGCTCCGGAAGAATATATCTCTATGTTATGGTAACTGCACGAACCCCATAGACTTGGTTCATCACGGGTCCAAATGAATACCACCTTGTAATGAGGCGATTTGGAAGGGTCAAAAGCCAATGCGCAACCGAAGATTCAGGGCAAATAAGTAGCGGCGGCAACGGCAGCTGGGGGTTTGAGTTTGGTGAACTGGTTGGTTGTGAGATTGAAAACATAATGATAAAGATGTCTACTAAGTCGTAGCGCGTCGGAGTCATTAAAAATTGAGGGATATACAATTTCAGGATGGCATAGGAAAAGGCCGTTGCAGGACTGGATAATCTTAATGTTGTCATGACATAGATTCGCAATGAATTTCAGAGGGTTGTAGCTGGGTGAACCAGACCCTGTACTAGTATTTCGATCATGATCAAAATCAAGAGGGATGAAACCACTTTGAAAGTGATAGAACTTGTATTGGCTGCAAATGATGGCGGAGGCGGAAGATTTTGAGTTTCGAAGGGTGTGAAGGTGACAGAATGTGGGGTCAGAGATAAAAGAGAGCTAATGCTTGAAGACGCATTTGAACCGAAGCAGAATTCGAGCTGGAACACGGACAAGGATTTCCGAAAAGATATCATCATAATCCCAAATGGTTTCGCAGCGTTTCAGTCTATTAACCATCATTTTATTTCTCTCTCAAAGGAAGCCTCTATATTTGTTTTTGGTTCATAGAGGGACGCTTTATATACCTAACCTAGACTCTCCTAATTAACAAAGGACAGCAATCCCGACTCAACTAGAAAACACGAACCGAATTGAATCTTTGGACTACCAAAAGTCCAATCCATTTTATTGAATGAAAGAAGCCCAACCCAAAAAGCCTCTATTGAAACCGCAAAACGTTGCGTTCCAGTCGAGTACTGGATCATCTCTCTCTCTCTCTCTCTCTCTCTCTCTCTCTCTCTCTCGCAGTATCAGTTTCAGCAAGAAAAAGGCGCATGGCGATGGAATTAGAATTAGGGTTTCCGTACTGGAAAGCCCTCCGTCGGAAGTTTGGTCCTGAATCTCCCTTCTTCGCCTCCGGCAACATCGAAAGGGAGTTGCTCGTCAAACAGGTTCTTTCTTCTCTTTCATTTCTCACTTTCAAATTTCAAATTTTTCGTCTTGCAATTTGTGTTTGAATTTTCAATAAAATTACTGTAATCTTCTGTAGCTTGCGCTGGATTTGACTGAAGATGAGAAGCGAGAGCTTCGGAGTTTCGTGGATGTGGAAGGCAGGTATTCATGAGTAGCATTAGAGTTTTGTTACTGTGATGAATGTGTGGAGTTTAATTAGGAAATATGGAAAGATGAAAGCTTTCCGGGGATTGATTTGATGTGTGTGGGTGCAGGGGTGTTTTCTGTCCCATTGTTGGTTGTGGAGCGAGATTGATTTGCTTGGAGGACTTTGAAGATCATTACAATGCTCGTCACACTGCATCTTGCTCTGTGTGCTCTAGAGTCTATCCGACATCCCGCCTGCTCGGCATTCATGTTTCTGAAGCACACAGTTCTTTCTTCCAGGCTAAAGTGGCGCGTGGTGATCCCATGGTATATTCGGTTTATATTGTTCTATGTTGATATTGTCTGAGGAATAAAGATGCGATATGTTTCTGTTTACCCCAATAGATTGTCATGTGTTTCTGTCTGTACTAGCTGTGTGACAGTTCCCTCTTTCATTACCAATTTAAATTGTTGGGAGCTCAAACATGAATTAGAAGTTATTCCAAGCTTTTCTGTTGGGATTCAATTTGAATCTTGGACTTAACATTGTTATTCTTCAAATTTCTAATCAGACAAGTATATAGAGGTTATACTAGCATGAAGAGGGCTAATACTATATGCTAGATGGTAACTTGCATATCAATAAATGTGCTTTCCGGTCTTTATATCTTACATCTTGTTATCGAACCTCCTTACTGGTTTAAGTCATTTGAATTGGTTTCATTGTCTGTCTGTAACAGTATGAATGCCTTGTAGAAGGCTGTGATTTGAAATTGAAGAGCTATAAAAGCAGGCAACAGCATCTGGTGGATAAGCATAAATTCCCCTCTTCATTTGAGTTTTTCAAGAAGGCTCCTCCTTCCAAAAAGCGCAGGCAGAAGAATCAAAGAAAGCAAGCTTTTGTTAAGAAGGTAGATGCATCTGATATGGAAGTGGAAAATGAAGTCATTGATGACACTGATCATTCGAGAAAACAGAAGAAGAAGAATCAATGGAAGCAAGCAAATATCAAGAAACCTGATGCTTCAAATATGGATGTTGGAAATGAAGATATCGATATTCTTGCTTCTGCTGTCTCCAAGTTAAGCACTTCAGACTCCAGCCCCTCATCCGTCAGCTTTGGTCGTCGACCCACTCGTGGCCTGACGTTTGTCCCACGAGCTGTTCAACGGGAGAAAAAACCAGACTCCACATAGGTTAAAACAAAGAGATCGTGACCTCACTACCCAATTCAAGTGGGAATTGCTTAAATTCTTTGTCTTCCACCAGAGCAAGTACATAATGGCTTCTCAAAATGTACTTGGAAATTGTTGTAGAGATTCGTCTTGGAAGATTTTGAATGCTGGCCCGGAGGATTAGTTGTTTACTTGATGAGTGTCTGGTTTCAAAGAATGTGTTCGGAAACACTAATGTGGTGGTAATTGTTGTAATCTTGACGACTTAAGCAAGGTGCTTCATGTATTACCTTCGATCTTTTGTAACTTTGATGACATTTACATTTTGGCATCTTTGTAACCAAAACAGCACCAGAAAAAGGACATGTCGTCTAATATGAAGAACTGTCAGCATAAAATCCCCTGTTTTCTCTATGCTCAGCTCATTCTTCTCATTCCTTGGTGTTGTTCACCCGCAAGGCCTTGAATTCCAGAATTCCTTAAGAAATGGACGCCATTGATTCAGTGTTTGAGCCTCTGAGAGAATTCTCCAAGGACAGCGTTCGCTTGATCAAACGCTGCCACAAACCCGACCGGAAAGGTAATCAATACTCCATTTCAAATCCAAATCGGATCAGTTTCTCTTTGCACGTTCATGCGATGTGTAAATCCCAATCCATTTGATAGTTTTGTATGAGAAAATTAGATTGATACGGTGCGTTTTGCATGCAACAGAGTTCACAAAGGTGGCGATCCGTACGGCCATCGGGTTCGTGGTGATGGGATTCATTGGCTTCTTTGTGAAGCTCATCTTCATCCCCATCAACAACATCATCGTCGGAGCTGCTTAGGTAAGATCCTCTCACCAATCTGCATGCATGATCAAACAATTACTGAGTAACTTGTGTGTGACTCTTTATATATGAGTTTCATATCCATCTGTACAGAACATTAATGTGTTGAAGAATCATTAATAGATGTGAGTATAAGAAAACTAGATGAATTCCTGTCTTTCTGATTCTGCAATGATTGTGGTCGTGCAGATCATTTGGCACTTGTAAGAAAGAAGATGGAGCTATCAAGAATCACTAGATAGGGAACAGATCTACCAGACTACCACCAAGTGCGTTGTGATGCTTAAAAGTTTACCAATTGTTAGTCTTTTAAGAAAGATTCTAGTCTCGAAGCTTGTTCTTTTGTAGTTCAGAGATGTTTAAGTTCAGCAATCTAATACTTCTTCTCTCACAGACTCACACTAACCAAATCATTGAAAAGCTTAGAGATAATTTGCAAGGTCACAAGCACATTCTGGTGAGATTTAGTCATGAACAATGAATTATGGGCCTTCGATGAACTCGTTACAGTAAAATTTAGTGATGAATGACAGTAATATGAAACCAAATTTCCAAGAATGTCAAAGCATCACAGTTTGTATTCATGAATATGTAACCAAGTAAAACCGCTGTAGAACATTGCACTAATGAGTTTTCGTCTTCCATATAAGAGAGGGGCTAAAATCTGCATACTTGATACAACACTCTGAGACTTCTCAGTGGTTTGAATACAAAATTATACAAAAAGGAAAAGAAACATGCTGCATTTGATGGCACTTCATATAGGAGATGTGCAACAATCAACAAAGAGCATTGTTCTCTGCACCATTATCTGCAGATGCAAGAACCAGTTGTGGTTTGTTCTGAAGGATATAGGCTTCCTTTCTTGCTTTCTTTTTCTCACGTTGTAGCTTGAAGTTCTCCCTCTTCCTAACCCTGTAGCTGTTGGGGTTTTCAGGCTGTATCTCCCGAGGGTATACACTCACCTGTCAAATATTCAAGTAAGCAAAGTTTCATTTAGTAATAGTGTACATAGTCTTTCAAACACTGTAAAGTTCAGGAGCTACGAATCAAACCTTCTTCCTGTCTGGTCCGAACTTCTCAAACTTAACCAAGCCATCTATCAAAGAGAAGATGGTATGGTCCTTGCCGAGCCCCACATTCTTCCCCGCATGGAACTGAAAACGATGCGAAACAACAAAAGAAACCACATCTTTCAGAAACCGGAAACTATTCACCAAATAGAGCATTGGAACATTCAGATTACTGCCCAAAAATACAGCCCTTAACTGACATCCAAGTCAAAATACTGACAAAACATGTCTCTTTACAACCAAATAGCTTCATCAAAACACACTGCCTAGAATTATAGTTTCAATTCATGGTTAACATGGAAACCATAGGTCATTATCTCCAAATGTTATACTGAAATGTTTTACCTTCCCGTAGTAATCACAAGGCAGCCATTTCGATTCACTACATCTAAGCAGTTCTAGTGACACTTTCTTCTGACCAAATCAAAAGGCGCATCTGGATTAGCAAATTCAGTACAAATTTAAGTGTTCAAACAACACCAAAGTCCCGACCTTTCTTTCATTGTATTCAACAGCAGTAAAAAGCAAGGACATGTCGGGAATAATTTACCTTGGTGCCACGCTGACGTATGATGATAGCGCCGGGCTTGGCGACCTGGTCGCCGTAAATCTTGACGCCGAGTCTTTGGCCTTTGGAGTCGCGACCGTTCTTGGTGCTCCCAGCTCCTTTCTTGTGAGCGTTTTGAATCGTCAACGGCAATCTCCGTTGGGTTGTAGACAATGACAGCTTTGGGCCCAGTTGTAGGGAGCTCAAGTCACCTCTGAAGAAAGAGGACGACGACGAAAAAGAAGAGGTTGAGGAGCTTGAGCTCAGAGCCATCCCTCTGAATGCTCCGACTAGGTTGAAACTCATAGACGCGACCGCCATTTTGAGAGGGATTAGTTTTTCATAAAATCAAAAAGGGTGTGAAATTCTGGGAAATTTGGAGGAAGAAGAAGAAGAGGAGGTGGAGATATGGTGAATAAAACCTTATCTTGGAGGCTCAGGATTAATCGGAGCCGTCCACGTCGGCATATGACGTTTGCTGTTAAAATTATGATTTTCAATATATTATTTTTATTTTATGGCAATCAAAAATTCAAAACTGAAAACTTATATACAGTGAGCCACTCTAATTCCATTAGAGCACCTGCAGCGGAGGCAGATTTGAGCACGAGCAGAGAAGAAAACGGCGGGCCAGCCCAGAAAAGAGAAGAAGCAGGCAGAAAGGAGACGTGCAGCGGTTGGGGCAGGCGAGGGAGACCGCTCGTTGACCGGGAGCTCGAGCAACAGCCCGAGCAAGCTTTGCTCGCCGGCCTGCTCGTTCTGTCTGGCGGAGCCCACGCACGTGGGTGACGCCTGGGTTTGTTTTTTTGTTTTTTTTTTTAGGCGCGTGCAATGCACGCCATTAAAGGTCTGAAAAAAAAAAGGGAAGGTCCAATAAGAGATTGACACGTGTCCACCCAATTTTCAGATTTGGACCCAACGGTCAAGTTGATCTGGACTGTCCATTTAAAATCCAAAATTTGATCGAACGGCCCAGATTCAAAGACAACGGCTATGAAGGCAAAAATTTTGTCAGATTCCATTTTTTGGGGAAATAAACCCTAAAAAATTGCAAAAAAATCCCAAAAAATTGCAAAAAAATTGCAAACAACACCCTAGAAAATTTCTATAAATGCCACATCAAATTCATTCACTTCTCACACCAATTTGTGCACAACAAATTCATCACCTCCTTCCATCTCCTCTCTCATTCCTTTGTATTTTTTTGCTTGAAAAATGGCCAATTGGCTTCCTTCCGAAGATTTGCAATTATGCATTTCTTATTGTCGCATTAGCGTTTGTCCTATCACCGGCAACATGCAAAAGTCCGATAAATTGTGGGAAAAAATATATGCCGATTTTCGCGAAAATTGGGAGATGGCGCCTAATGAATCAAGGCCGGAGCCTAGGAGCCAAACCGCGGCTTCGTCTCGTTTTACAAAGTTGAAGCCGACTTTCAAAGCTTGGGGTGCCGCTCTTGCTTATGCACGAAGGAATTTACAATCCGGCTCAAATTTGCAAGATGAGGTAAGTATTTATAATATTGTCATCTCCTTTAATTTTATTTGATTTATTACATAAATTTTGTAATATGTATTTATTAGATATATATTATTGTGACATATAAATTTGTTATTTTTATTAGCGACGAAAAGCTCAATCATGGTATGTGGCGAAAATGAAGAAAGAGCTTACGAGGTTTGAATGTTGGGAAGTGGTGAAGAACCATCCTACTTTTAGAGAAGTCTCAACTAGTACTCCCCCTTTTTCATATTCCGACACCGCCTCTACTCCGCTCGTTAGCCCAATGCCTCCTACATTCGATGTGGATGAGGATGAAGGGATTCCAACACCACAAAGCAACCTTGAAGGTTCCTCAAGTCCGGTTAGACCAATAGGAGTGAAGGCGGCCAAGGAAGCTAAAAGAAAGGGAAAGAAGGTCATGACTTCTTCAAATGAGGCAAGATATGAGGCTTTGAAAAGCATTGCGGAAAATAAAAAATCTTGGCTCGCCAAACAACAAACAAGTGATGCGATGGAGCTTGCTTTATACGAAAAACAACTTAGCCTTAAAGAGAAAGACTTCAAATTAAGGGCTTTAGCGGAAGAATCAAGGATTATGGCAATGGATACGGAGGCTATGACCCCAATAAATATTGGTCGGAAATCTCACCGAGAATCTTATTCAATTATTTAGAAGATAACAACACGTGTCATATACATATTGGTTGAAAATTCACCTAAAAAATAATTATTTAAAAAAAATTAATTCATGAACAGTAATAGAAGGTGCTATTTATTTGCACTGCTGCACACAAAACCTAAACTGCACATTCTATTTGCTACACCTCCTCAAATAGTACATGCTCCTCCTCAAATAGGAGGAGCAATCCTCTTTTACCACTGCAGATGCTCTTAACCACCACTATGTATGGTAATCCATAAAAAATGTTAGGAGGGTGAAGAAGCACACAATAATGGTAAAAGTCAATGGTTAAAAAAAATGAAATTTCTCAAAAATTTCTCAAGAATAAGTTTTGACTCAAATCGAATGAAACTTGAGGTGAGGTATAATACGTGTTCCACACAATAGCATAGACTAATTTGTGGTGCACCTTGTAGGGAGCTGCAGACCTGACCTAAAGGGCAAAGAAAAAATTTAATTTTGTCTAGTCGGCCTTGTACAGTGAGTTGTAGTATAGAGGCCGAAGTAAGTGAGCATGATATATTTAGTGAGTAGTTCTATCATACACTCTATTGTAAGCATTCTTTACTACTTTTTGTCTATATGTACATGATAGATGAAGGGCGTGTAATGGCTATTTTTCTTGAATGTCCATGAGACTTCATGACTCATGGAGACGCATGCCACCCCGTTTAGGTCTCCCCAAAGGTCCCAGGAAAGACTAGCTTAGTGCCACATAAGGCCAGCACTGAGGGTGGTGGATAGTCTGACATCAAGTACCCCTTAATATAGCAAATTAGACAAATTTTCACCTGGCAGGAGTAAAAATAAAAAAGCCAATAAAGATCAACGCCCATAACTAATTCATGCGACCTCATAAAAATATTTCGTTAAGTGCGTTGAAATTCTTTCGACATTGCAGACAATTTTTGTGTTTAGACTTTTTCCAAATTCCAAATCGAAGTACCTCGAACTAGAAGTTTCACTTAATTATGACATTGTCACCTCATGCTTGCCATGGACATGTTCCTCTTATGCATCACCTCCATAGAGTGTCACAATGACATCACTCTTTGTGGTGATTGGTGACACTGAGAACATGTCATTAAAGATATTTGTAGTTAAAACGATAAATGTTGGCCGAACAAAGTAGTTAATGCATTGAAATAGCTCGGTTCAATAGATATGAGCCAAAAACCAAGTGCCAGGCATGACAAAGCAACTAGTCTATTTCAAACGAAGAAAAGTAGCATGTTTATATTATCAAGGGTCCGGTTCAAATGACATCATATTTTACACAAATTTTTACACTATTTTAAAGCCATTAGATTTAAAAACATTTGACGGTTAGGATTTAATGTTTAAATAACGTGGAAATTAACATGACATTACATTTCTAATAGATAATTATAATTATATTAAGCTTTATAAGAAAAAAACAAAATCTTTCAAGAAACATTGTAGCATTGGATCAAAAGAAAGATTAAAAACGAATAGGAAAACAGAACAAGTATGGAGACGGCCAAAAATACACATTTGACGGCCCGAACTTCGATAAAAATCAAGGGTTGGTGATTCAAGCCAATCAATATGGATGGATGTTGCCGGTCAGAGGAAGATAGCAGGGATCTGGAATTCTATGGTTGTTTTCCTCTCTCTCTCTCTAAAGGTTTAGAAACTTCTATAGTGGAATTATACGGAGGTTTCCTGAATTCAGTTTCAAACTCGAAAACGAAAAACAATATGATGAGTGTAGGTCATTAGTGACAAAGTAACGTATGAGCTATTTATAATTTGATTAGGTATTACTCGATGTGGATATGTGATAACCAGATTTCAACTCTATGCGTCTTGTTTCTATAATATAGATGCTGGAAAATAGCATTAAAAAATATAAATATTAAATTGGTCATGCTTAGCTACCGATCTGTATTCGAAAGCAACCGGTAAGCTTTTCACATCAATAATTAACAAAGCAAATTGTAGATGACTATAGATGAAAATAATATAATGCATCAACGCTTAATTTTATTAAACTGTCTCTGCCTCTTTATTGGACCAAGTCCTAACTTGCATGTGATAACCAGATTTCAACTCTAAATGTCTTGTTTCTATAATATAGATGCTGGAAAATAATGCATATATAAACAAGTGTAAAATATTGTATAGTTTTTATCGACATCTATTTAGTCCTTATTATAATCTGAATAATCATTAAAGTTAAAGTGCATATATTTGCGAAGGGAACACGTGAATGGAAGAATCCATGCACTCCAAAAAAACAGTCGATGTTTTTGCTTGAGAAGGTAACAATATATACTTTCACTATAATAATTCCTACATAAATATATATATATATATATATATATATATATATATATATATATAGTCCTCTTGCAGAGTGAGATCCCGCTTTAAAATTAAAGTGCGAGACTTCTTATTTCGCTCGCTTTCAGGTCGTATTTTTACATCTCAACCGTATAATGTCTAAAACACAGTGTGTAGATCATTCTTGCAAAGTTTCATCAAATTCGAAGATAATTTGGGTTCCGAATTAGATTAAATAAATCAACAAAACAAAAGTTGTCAAATAACCGTTCGTGTAAATTATAATTACGGAAGCTCAAATGATCTTCAAATTTGATGAAACTTTGTATAAATGATCTACACAGTGTGTTTTAGATATTATACTGTTGAGATGTGAAAATACGACATAAAAATGAGTGAAATAAGGAATTCCGCACTTTAATTTTAAAGCTGGATCCCATTTTGAAAGGAGAATGTGAGTGAGTGTGTGTGTGATTAAATTCACCGTTCAAAGCCACGAACAAAAATGAATGTTTGAGGTTGTTGCTCTATAAAAAAAATTTATTAATTCTAATTACTAACTAGTAATTATGTAATTGATATTTCAGGGTTCATTCCCCAACTTGGAAGATTTAGGCTTGGACATAATGGAGAATTGGGATAGTCCGCCACTCCACTTGTTTAAGACACTAAAATCTCTTTATACTTACGCACACACCAACTCAACTTTAAATTCCCTTGAGAAATTACTTGGCTTGAAAAAGTCAATGGAGAAGAAATACATGCAGCTACGGATGGGACCTTTCCAGTTTTAAGAGAGTTGCACCTTTGCGGGATGCAGAAGGTGATGAATCTTGGGGATGATAGCTTCGGATCAGCAGCTCCATATTTCCCCGTAGTGGAAATTCTGGAGATAGCGGACTGTGAAAGCTTAAAGAATTTAAGAGCACCAGCAATATCCTTCAACAATCTAACAACTCTGCAAGTAAGTCGTTGTAAGGGATTGAAATACTTGATATCTTTCTCAATAGCCAGAAGTTTGATGCACCACACTACACTAGAAGTATGTGATTGAGAGGAGATGATAGAAATAGTTGCAAGCAATGGAAATGACGGATCAGGAAATGAGATTGAATTCAAGGTGTTGAAACAATTGGAACTATCTGCTGTACCGAGTCTGAGAGGTTTCTGCTCGAAAACTCGCATTGTCAAATTCCCATTACTGGAAAATTTATTGATGACCGGTTGTTCCGAACTGAAAGGATTCATCTTTGATCCTACGGATAAAAGTACACTTGGCAACAATGTGAAATACACCAGATCACATGAAAACATTGATAATGGAGTAGTGCAACGATTCCTTTTCGACAACAAGGTGAACTAACTAATAATACTCAACTTTCTTTACTAATTTAATTCATATCATATCTGCATAGATTCATTTCCACAGTTGTAAATTTTTATACAGGTTGAATTTCCGAAGTTGACGAGTTTGTCTCTCAAGGGTCTAACCAAGTTGACCACAATATGGAATACACAAATACAGGAGACATCAGCAGCACCACAGCCGAGAACTTTTGATTGTGAAAATCTAGAATATGTGGAGATTGATACTTGTGACAGTTTGAAAAGCATTTTTCCATTGTGGGTGGCTAGAAATCTCCAGGAGTTAAAAGGTCTCATAGTGAAGAATTGCGGAGTGAAGGAAATCGTTGCAAGAGAGGAGGGAACACAAACAATATTTAAACTTGTGTTTCCAAAAGTAACACTTGTGATGTTTGATAAGTTTCTACCCCGGGATGCACGTCTGTAGCTGGCCATTGCTTAAGGATTTGGGAGTGTATGAGTGCGACAAAGTGGACATATTTGCTAAAGAAATTTCAAGTTTCCAACAAAAGCGTGAGGCGGAAAGTTACAGTACTCCTCCTCTACTTGATCGGCAATCTTTCTTTTGTGTTGACAAGGTACAATTATTTCATATACTTTTCTTCGTTAATTTTTTCTCTGCATCCAAATTTTAATCTGATTTGTCTGTTATATATGTTTTGACTATATTTTAGGATTCATTTCCCAACTTGGAGCGGTTGGGCTTGAATGCAATGGAGTTCTCCAATGGTCCACTCCCGGCAGCAGCGCAGTTGTTTGGCAAACTAAAGAAACTGGATGTTTGTTGTCCAGAGTCCAAGTCACTTGTTTTCCTTGACAAATTACTACTCGACCCAGCTGAAGGAAACAGCACTGCTAGTGCGGTTGAGATAAGGACCCAGCAGCTCCCGCATTTGAAAGAGTTGAGGCTTGTTCGAATGAAAAAGCTGATGCATCTAGGCCAAGAGGATGAGGAGGAATCTGAGATCCCAAATATTCCGAACCTGGAAATTCTAGTCATGAACGGTTGTCACAGCTTAAGGAATCTGAGATCCTCCGCAATATCCTTCAACAACCTCACAAATTTGCAAGTAAGTTGTTGCTTGGAATTGAAATACTTGATAACTTACTCCATGGCCAACAATTTGATGCAACTCACAACACTGGAAGTCGAGGAGTGCCTAAGACTGGTGGAAATAGTGGGAAGCAATGATGACCACGATTCAACAAATGATGAGATTACCTTCCCAAGGTTGAAACATCTGAAACTATCTTATCTACCAAGACTGCAGGGCTTTTGCTCCGGAAATTGCCTCGCTAAATTCCCGTACTTGGAAACTTCAACCATGAGCAACCGCCTCAAATTCAAGATTTTTACAACTGATGATCAATCAATACGGCAAACCAACGAAGAGGAAGACACAGATGTCGATGCTGCGGGTAAGTCTTAATTCATCGTTCATGGTTAATGTTCTGTATGTTCCCGGTGCCCTTATCATGGAAATTTGTATACGAAATGCTGATTTACGACAATGTGTGATATTCCTAGAAGAGGAGCCGACGGCTGAGGATGAAATGAAGTCGGCAAGTACTGATTTGATATCTCAACCACATTTCACCGTAAGTAAACCTTCTTTGGGTTATATCTATATACACAATAAGAGTTTCCCGCTTGATTCTACCTTCAATCTTGTTATTACTTATTAGTTGTTCTAACAAAATTTCGTACTCAACCTTACAGATACAAGGGCTCCACGTTTCTTCAATTGTATCTTTTCTGGTCTGGCGTAAGTGGAAGATTGTTCACGAAATTGTGCAGTCGTGGCCGGGTTAAACTTATGGCGTGGGCTGTGCGCATCAAGTGTTTTGAGAAAATGCTTGTGTGGGGAATTTGCTGCATTTCAATTCTTATGCTTCTATTGATTTACATGTGCCCAAGTATTAGTGTATTACTTTCTTCTACTTGGCAATAAAAGAAAAACCAAGAACATGACAGAAGAACCGAGTGATTCATATTGGAGCTCTCCTCATGGATTTCTTCCACAAAATAACCAGGATCAAGAGAGCAGTGAAGAGAGGGAAGTAGGGTAATTGGAGCATTAGTAGGGACATTGGAGAAGCTAAGTATCAACTTAAGGTGGAGTATATTGAATGTGTTATTTATAACTTCTGGCATGGAATCAATACTCTTGTATTGAAATATTTCACATAGTTAAAGTAGTGCACGTGAAACGATTGGTGACTAAATGATTTCATTAATAATCAGGATTTTCATGATTGTTTCGACAAATCTCTCAATGTTATATGACTCTCGATGTTATCAAACATATGACTAACAAGTTCATGAACTTCTTTTAATATTAAGGAACCAAATGATGTAGCACGTAGAACACTTTTGTTAGCTGAACACTATTTTCTGGCGATGGATGTAAAATTTTCATTCAACAACCATCTCGTCTTCGAAGTTCGAACAGGAGGTTTGTTTAAAAGATTCGGGATTATAAATTAGACTGCTTAACTGATCTAGCCCACAAGTTCCATATTGATCAGCAGAATGGAAAATGCTGGAGAGCAAAACTCATGAACCCCAAGGCCTTTTTCAGTCTGGTATTACTGCAGCAAACAACCATTAGTCGATTACATAGAAATCGGAGGGGCCAGAACGACCTATTAGTCTTGAGACATGCTATCTTGAAATGCATCCCAATCTATCTACTTTGGGTTAAATAAAGGTGACACCCTCCTTCGAACAATCTCCTGAATCTGCTCTGATGACAATACTGATGCAGCATCCTCAAAGTTGCCAATTTCCATATGCTGGCGCAACTGTAAGTACCAAAGCCACAACAATCTATTACCCAAAAGGTATAGTAGGACAGATCATTTGCAAGAATCGGTTAAAAAGTGGATATTTGCACAGCAATAGAAGTTATAGAACATCAACGGTGCCAACTGATATACATTAGTAAAGAAGTTTTCATATAATGGGGGTTTCTTCTTTAAAAACCATAGACAAAAGAGTCATCTGAATTTCAAGTCCATTCAATTTTTTCCATAAATCATTAATCATACCAATCTTCCTGTGATCCAAGATCCACATCTCTAATCCAAAGTAAGCCAAATGACATATACGGCCGCATACCTTCTCAAGGATTGCAGACTGATCATCCAGGGGATATTTGCGCATGTGCTTTAGCATCTCCAGTTGCTGAAAAAGAATTACTTCTGATTCTTTAGAAACATAAACCTTTAAATTACAGTTATCAACTGTGATCAGATATTACCTGTTCATGTATTTTCTCTTGAATCTGCATCCTTTCAGCAAACTCATTTGCTCCAAGCTCAGCTTCATCACAGGCCAACTCTTCCCTGTCACAAGCAACATTTCTAAGGTAAGATTTGTGCCTTCATATGTTCAACCTAATATGATTCTGTGGAAACCATGTTTATATCAAAGGAGTCCCCCTCCACTTTGCCAAACAAATCTTCTTCTTCCCCAAATCTTGCTTTTTAGGCCTAACCGCATACCCTCAGAACCGGAGCCAAGACTCTTGAGCATCCTTACACCAGCTAAAATATATATAGATAAAAGAAATACACAACTCCAAAAGATAAAAATAACACTTTATACAGTCCCCCCACCGCCAAAAAAAAATGACACTTGGAGCCAAACAGAACTTAATTTTCCTTGAGAATGAACACAGATGTTCCATGTAATTGGTAAAACAAATGGAAACAAGACAAAAATACAAATTCACAAGTTTTAACTTTGAAATATAATTTGCCTTGTCCACATTCATTCTAGGTTGGAATGTTGGATGGTCAAGTAAATTGAAGAACAAAGAACTTTTACGCTAATTGGGTAACTTCACAAGTTCACATAAAGGCAGACAAGTGGATTACCTTTCAATGAACTTATAGAAGAGAATCATCATATCCTGATCATTCTCGTACTTCAAATTCACCTTTCCCAGGCATGATATGCCAAACCTTGGATCTGTAGTAAAAGTAAACAATTCCAAGTCAGTTTGTACTGTGGTTGTGGTATAAAGCTTCGTAGTCCATAGATTACGCATCATGATTGTGAAAAGCAAGATTGCCAAGTAACTTATTTCCAATCACCACATTAGCATCAAACCCATACAAGCTATATGTATCAAGATATACAACACGTTGAACATGTAAATGCAGTATGATATATACTTTTGTTGGCACCAGTACCTGTTCATCGTTTTGCTTTTGATAGAATAGAATGTACAACAGTCAGAATATGAAATTATATTTAACAATTTTTCTTTTTGAAAATTATATTTATCATTTGAAGAATGAACTTACCAATACCCATTTCCACAAATATCTCTTTTTGGATGGCAGTGGTCACAGCCACAGCTTCCTGCATATTGTAATACTATACATATCAGACAACTAAATAGAACAAATGGATGAAGTACTTAATAAGTACATTCAACTAGCAAAGGTAAACATCATTTCATATACTTCCAAACAGCATAGTGTCTTATAAGCTCTGCTCATTATTTGTAATTATGTTCCAGGTCATCAATTCTTATTGTGAATCCAGAAATCCATTAGTACTACCCGCCAGTCATGCTAGTTGTTTATTTCAGGGAATAAACCTGTCATTGGTCTCTAATTGGTACCGATGTCGTAAGTTCAATGACGGAGTACATGGTATTGAGTCACACATGTCAAAATACTGAATATACTGGTAACAAACTCAGAGACTACATATCATAACACCCACTAGGGCCACTATTACCTGGAAATGTATTTGTCTTACGTAAAATGCCCAAGGCAGCATAGTAAAGAAACCAGTTCAGGTAAACAAGCAGTAAACTAGAACAGATTTTCTGGAAATAACATCATAGAGTAAATCTCTGTAATGAAAGAGAACACATAAATTTACAATAGAAGGGCAATTAACCCACCTGTTTATCCTCAACCCCATCTGCAATTCTTTTCTTCACTTCTGCAAATTAAAAATGATTAAACCCAAACCCACCACATCCCTCCACTCCACAAACACAAACCCGAAAACGGGAGCACAAAAGATAAACCAATATCTTAAAATACAGAAAGAAATCAAGACAAAAAGGGCAGAGCGAGAAATGGGAAATGGTACCAGGCTGAGATGTAAGGAATGCGAATCGATCAAAGAGATGGAGCAATTGCTCCCTTGACAGCATTTCTGAGCTCCCAGTAGCCATCACCCTCAATTTCAATATCCTCCAAAGCCTTGGTTTCAAATATCAGAGGGTTTAGTTTAACCTATTTTCTTATGAGGTTCCGATTAAAAGACACCCTCACATTTTTCCTTTGCCCTTTTACTTTTTGACCCAAAGTGAAAGACTGAAATTATCCATAGCCAAAAAAAATAAGGGAAAAACTAGAACAAAGTATTAAACTTTTGCATTTATCATTATATCTGAAGACACATAATAACAAATACAGAACTTGTAAAATCTATAATGAAAGAAATAAAGCCCCTATAAGACAAACCCTAGTTCAGAAATCCTCATCCATCTTGAACACATGGTTGCCACCATTTCCACTAATACTGTTCATAACTGAGGCCTTCTGGTACTCCCCAACTCTCTTCTCAAAGAAATTGGTCTTCCCCTGAAGACTAATCAGCTCCATCCACTCAAATGGGTTCTGCACATCATACAGCTTCCCATATCCCAACGCACCCAGCAGCCTATCAGCGACGAACTCGATGTACTGACCCTCGTGAACTCCTCGGTGAGCTTCATCCGGAGGAGGGAGTAGAGAAGGCACGCGAAGTCGCAGTGGAGGCCTTCATCTCGCGAGATCAACTCGTTCGAGAAGGTCAGACCCGGCATCAACCCACGCTTTTTAAGCCAAAATATCGCGCAGAAGCTCCCCGAGAAGAAGATCCCTTCCACGCAGGCGAAGGCCACGATTCGCTCCGCGAAAGTCTCCGAGCCGTCGATCCATTTCAGGGCCCACTGCGCCTTTTTCGCGACACAAGGGATGGTGTCGACGGCCCGAAAGAGACGGGATTTCTCGTCCGAGTCTTTGATGTAGGTCTCGAGGAGGAGGCTGTACATCTCGGAGTGGATGTTCTCAATCGCGATCTGGAAGCCGTAGAAGGCACGCGCCTCCGAGACCTGGACCTCCTTCATGAACCTTCCGGCGAGATTCTCGAGGACGATGCCGTCGGAGGCGGCGAAGAAGGCGAGGACGTGAGTGATGAAGTGCTTCTCCCCGGGGGTTAGGGTTTCCCAGTGGCGCTGGTCTTGTTCGAGATCGACCTCCTCGGCGGTCCAGAACGACGCCTCGGCCTTCTTGTACATCTCCCAGATCTCCGGGTACTGAATCGGGAACATGCAGAACCGGTCCGGGTTGGCCATCAGGAGCGGCTCTTCTGGAATCGCAGGCATTTTGGGGAAGACGAAGAAGAGATTTCAAATTAGGGTTTGGGGAATTGTCTGTGATATGGAGGATGGAGAATTTGGGGTGGGATTTATAGAGGGCAGGGATTTGAATTCGAATTGGGATTTTTTTGGAGGAGCGGGTGATTTGAATTTTAATTCGGGAAGCTTGCGCGAGAATGAAGGGTATTTTGGGGAATTCGTACGCGCGGAACCCGATTTGTGTGGTCTGAGATTGCGGATGAGGATGGGAATTTTGGAGGGTGTAAGTGTCCGATTGCGCCGCTGGCGTGTTGAAAAGAGGTTACGTGGAGGGTGTTTTGGTGAATTTAATTAAGCTTGTGAGGGAAGCTTGTGGGTTTTTGAAGTTTAGTGGTGTAGCGGGAATTGTTTTGCGCGAGTTTTTGGAGCGGTGGGAATTTAAAACGGTTTGGCTCGTAAAGCTAGGCGGAATTGAATTTAATGGTCCCCTATTGTTTACCATGTGTGGTCCATATCAAAATGAATGGTGGCGACAAAATAATCGATAACTAAATATTGATAGGTTGAAATAAGAAAATCTCAAGAAATTATCATATCGAAGATATTATGAATATTTTAGCTTTTCGGTATTATATGGTTGTTTCCTAAAGTAAGCATAGTGTAAAAGTATAAAGCATGGTTGGCACTATGCGCCTGGTTAATTACATGGTTTTGTGTGTTGGAATCATGTGCTAATAAGGTGTTTAGGGTGTGAGAGTGTGCTAATTAGGTGGTTAAGTGTTGGGGAAACACGTGTGGGATTATGCGCACACACTTGGACACAGACTCGAGCATGCCCCTACTGTCAAGGGACGCATCAGTCCGTGAGGAGCACACACGCTTTGTTTATGTATGTTGGGCAAAATCCTTTATGGGCCTTTCGGCCTAGCCCATAGTCTATCCCGATTTTTATTGGATTAATGTAGAAAGGATGAAGTCCATTTTGAGGAAGATATCCGCATGCGGCCCAAGGTTAAAACATGTAAATAATGTGAAATACTTTTGAGTGTTGAAAAGTTAACACGTCCAATTTTTTTTTTTTTAGACGTGCTACTTCGTGAGACGTGTTACTGTCTTGTCGACCGGAGAAGTGCTGCTACCGTGTCGACCAGAGACCTGTTATTGCCGTGTCGACCAGAGACGTGCTACTGCCGTTTAGGAAGGTGCTACTATCGTGTCAAATCACCGTCATGGTTGTAGATTAACAAATATTGCAGTTGTCCTCGATTCACAAATGCCGTTGTTGCGTCAAGGTGCCGCCGTTGTCATCACTAGGCCTAGGAGAGAGAGAGAGAGAGAGAGAGAGAGAGAGAGAGAGAGAGAGAACCAGATCGATGAGATTGAGAGAGATAGGGAATGGGTGGTAGAGAAAGAATATAACTCAATGTCATTTTATGTAAATTTATTTGAAAAAATAGGTATTTTAACCATTTTATTTATAAAAATTTAAATTAGATTTGGTACCATTAGTTTGGGTTTAGACTTATGATAAATTTGTACAGAAAATATTGAAAATAAGATTTTCGTGTTTTTAAATTTGGTCATGTACTATTATGTAATTTTTTTTAAGAAATAAACCTCTCTGATACATCACGTCATTGGATGAAAAATTTATCAAACACCTAATTTTTCCTAAAAGAGAAAGGAAAAATCAAATATTTGCAAAAAAGAGATAATTAACCAAATAACAATTTTATCACGTCATAGCCGTAACCGCCTAACAAAACCCTCCGACCCCATTTCTTGATTTTCCCGTAACCAAATAACAATTATATCACGTCATAGCCAACCGCCTAACAAAACCCTCCGACCCCATTCGCCTCTCTCCTTCTGCTAAAAACCTCCAAACCCCTAACAACCCAACAACCAAGAACTCTCTCTCTCTCTCTCTCTTCTCTTCTCTCTCTGAAGAAAATGAAAAGCTTACCCATGGCTGCCTCCGTTCTCCTCTCCCTGATTCTCCTCACCCTCTCCTTCTCTGCCGTCGTCTTCGCTTCCCCTTCCACCCTCCTCTCCGCCGCCAACACCCTCTCCAACTCCGGCTACCTCTCCATGGCCCTCACCCTCCAGCTCGCCGCCATCGCCGGCCTCGACCTCGACACCGCCTTCTTCCAGTCGGGCCCACCCTCCCTCCCTCTCCTCCAGTACCACATCTCCCCCGCCACCTCTCGGCCAAAACCCTACCCTACCTCCTCCGCGGCACCAAGATCCAGACTCTGCTCCCGAATCACACGCTCACCGTGACGTCATCTTTTGCTTCCGAGGGCTATTCCTCCATCGATGATGTTCGGGTCGACCCGAATGCGGTTCTTGACGACGGGGCGGTGATCATATACGCCGTCGACCAGTTCTTTAACCTCACTTTCTTGGAGGCCAGAGAGGTTTCGGCTCCGGTGCCGGCTCCGATCTCTGCGATTTCCGTTCCGCCGCCGCATCGGCCGTTAGGGTTGGTCGCCGACGCTCTGAGGTCCAGAGGCTGCTCGATCATGGCAGCGTTCCTTGACGTGCAGCTCATCGGCTTCAACCGCAAGACGGCGCTGACGGTGTTCGCGGCGGCCGACGACGCCGTCCAAGACTACGCCAGGAACACCTCCGACTACTCGGCGATTTTCCGGTAGCACGTCGTCCCGGCGCTGCTGACTTGGCAAGATCTGGTGGCGCTCGACGACGGCGCGACGCTGCCGTCGTTCGAGGAAGGGTTCACGATCAGTGTGGTCAAGATGGGCGACGTCCCAGTGCTCAATGATGTGCTGGTGGCCGATCAGGACCTCTACCTTAGCCGCTTTGTGGTTGTTCATGGCCTCAATCGCTTGCTGACGTCACAGGAGGAGACGGTTGGGGATCAAGAAGATGGTGGCGCTGATGTGAATGATGGGTATGTTGCTGCCAATGTTGCTGAACAGATAAACCCTCTGGGTTTTGATGACTATCACTGAAGGTATAGACAGCAAGATTTGATAAACTTGGATATTACAAGTCTGTATATTCTGGGTTTCTTTCACATCTAGATTAGAGTTGATTTCAGAAGCCATGTAGAATAGCTTGTGGGGATTGAACTGATAGATTCATGGCTTGTTTGATGTATTGTTGAAAACTTGAAATAAGTAATTTGGCACCTTTGAAACTTCAATCATCTTTCTGTTTCGAATATGTGAATGCTTTCTGCAAATTTTCTATACTGATATGAGAATCTATTATCAATGTGACTCGAAAAATGTCTGCCGTGCTTGGAAATCAGATGAACAACTTTATAGTTGAAAATTGGAGTGAATTGGACAAGGAGCATTAGATGGTTAGAACTGGCATGTTCCAGGAGGAAATAGAGTAATGTGCAGGAGTACAAACATGAGCAAAATGCCCTATCTCAAATACTAGTGTTCTATCCTACAGGCAGGAGCTTGAGAAGCTCAGGGTTTAGGACCATAGCTGGTACTAGCTTCCTCAAAATTTGTATCGCCTGAAAAACTTGCCTTTGCCAATGCCCTCAGTTTCTTCAGATCACTTTTCGGCTCTAGTTTCTGTCCCTTTAGCTGTTTTGCTTCCACTGCTCTGCGTGTGTCTAGTGTAGTCTCCGGAGTAGAGGAACCTGCTGTCATTTGTCGAACATTAGGGCCAGGTGATCCAGGACTGAGTACAGGGACTACAGTTGCAGCCATAGCGCTAACTGTGTTACCGCCTGGTGCTGTCATGTCTCTCCTTCCAGATTTGGTATCTGGACCTGGAGGTAGACCAGTTTTCGGATGCGATGATGCAGGTATGACTCTTGGCCATTGCTTCTTTGGAAGGAATGGGAGGATAAGGCCCTTAGCAGCAAACTTTAGACCAAGTTTGAATGAATTCTTTTGCGGCTGTGAGAATCTTAATATGAACTTCATCAAGGCATACCACACATTGATAATTTGGGCAACAAAGGTAAGGAAGAGAAGAGATAGCAGTAAAAACCCCGCATTTCTCTCTTTCATGGGATTTGAGCCATTAATACTGATATATAGAGCAAAGACGCCGACCTCACACAGCAGAGAAATACTTTCCACAACATGAACTCCCCTGCTGATATATGGTTTGACAGTAAATAGATAGATGTACTGTACCAGAGTAATCGTCAGTGCAAAGATGCTTTGGTTTGATTTCCTTGATGAGTAAGCTCCGCATATGATCCCCAAGCAGACCCGTCTTGAAAGATCAATAATTATGTAGGAAGATCTAGCACATCCCAAGACCCTTTTCGATATAGGAATCTTAATTTCTTCCATGCTGCCATCCAAGCTGACTTGTTGCATCCTCCCAACACCACTATAACCACTACCGTTCCACTTGGATATGCTGTTTGGTTCATTTTGATCAACAAAGAAGAACAGTGGGGGACCCTTCAAACTTCCAAAGAGAATCCCAAATCGTGGAAGGAAAGATGAAGGAATCCCTTCCTTGTAAAACCACTTTCCAGCACTAGGTCTCCCTATAAAAGAATACCAAACCCTTGTAGACCACAGTTCTTTTCTAGCCACGTGCTTGATCTCCTTGTACTGAACGTAACTTCCAGAGAAGATTGCAATCAATTGAAAAAGGCACACCGATATTATAAGAGCTGCTGGGATAGCCAGCAACAAAGCTCCAGTAATGATTCCTTCTGTTGTACCACCTGTAAATATAGAATTAGTCTTAAGTTCAAAACGTCCTCGTGGGATGACCCAAACAACTGAAATAAAAAGAACTAAACTTATATGCCTGCCTTTTATAACAAATGTTGAGGACTGAGAGATACAAGGTAGCATGAGAATTAGAAGAAAGAGCTCGAATCTGGGAACTGAAAGTAAACCATGAGATGGCGTTCCTGTTCTCCATCTTAGGAAAAGTAATATCAATAAATGGATGACGACTAAACTGCCTCCTCCAATACCAAGCCAAAACAAGTTCATCAGCAGGTCTTCCCACCTGTTAAAAGTTAGTTGAGCATCATTAGCTTAGCTCCTAAATTTAGTTACCTCTAGGTACTTGGAAAATCATGCTAAAATCAAAGCATTAAATATGGATAAAGGTAACTGTGGAGCTATGTACCCTAGGTAATTCTCCATTCCCTTGATGACATTGCTAGCAGACAATGGCTCTCCTCTCTGTAAGATAAACGATTAGCCATCAAATAGGTTTACATTGAAGAGGAAACGTTTCAGCATGCATTCAATATCTACTCACCAAGAAATACAGGATATATTCATCAGAATGAAGGGGTAATCCATAAGGAGTCATATGCATGTTATGCTGCCCAAGAAGCCAACCAGACTTGGGACCCATCTCGATGGGAACTGGTACTCCATTGCACATATATGAAGAATTTACTGGATATGACTCGTATATAGCCCCTTTATGTGAAGACCCTCCTGCAGACAAGGCAATTGATTTCATCTGAAGATTCTCTTCAGCCAAGTAGACATGGTGGTGCAAAACTGAACCACAATCATTTTTCCATGGAAGCTTGTGACGAGGTATGAGCCACCAAAGACCTTTGGTTGTCTCGAAATATTCAATTGGTTGATTATCTGAGAGCCAGTCCGATAAGACAAAAACTTGAAGGTGTCCAACCAGACCCTATTTTGAGACCAAGCAGATAATATGTTGGACTAATTTCAAGGAGTTACAAGATGGGATGGAAAACGAGACATGAAGAAAGCTCTGATATTTGCTTCTATTAAACAATTTAAATCTTACATGTAGGTTCATTAAGGAGTCGGAGGCAACAACATTGATTCTCTCAGAAGCAATTCCCACTGCTCCAAGATGTGCACTTGAAATTGAGAGAATAGCAGCTGCTAATGATGTTGCTAATATACCAGCACTAACAAATGACTGCAATGCCATTGATATTGCAGGAGTTGAGTCTGTGCAGAGTAGAGGGTCAAGCAGAGAAGATATGTGAATCTGTGTGTCTAACAACATATATCCTTTTGCTTAAGTCGAACAATTATTAAGTTTCACCAATATCTTAAAGTAGATACTGTAGTGAGAGTAAAGAAGAAATGAGACATACAGTGTTTCACTTCAAGTTGGTTAGATGCCATGTTAAGATTTCCTGATATATCATATACCTTCCCTGCAGAAACATTAATTGACATCATATGCTCAGTGATTGCTAGTACATTCAGGGAGTACAGAGCTCTTGAAAGTTCCCTAAACCTGCAAAAGAAAATTAGAAAGTTTTCATATTACTTTTGGGAGTTTTGGCAATCAGCATGTTGTGATATCAAAAGTTTCTAGAATAACTATATGCACCTGCCTTGTTATTCTACCTCCATCCACATTTATCATTGAGACCTCAAAGCCAAAAACTGGCTTTGTAAACTCAACTACTACATTGATGCTGTGATCCTTAGTAACATTTGGAGAACTAGTACTCAGTGCTACACCAGTCTCCATGGAATCTGAGAGAAAAGGAAAGCAATTAGCTCCATATAGCATCCAATTAGACTCCTGAAACCAACTTCAGTTTACAAACTGTGGAACTTCATACCGTAAAGGAATGTAATTGAGGGAACTGGTGAGACAGGAGTGCCTGTCCTGCCAACTAATAATCCAGCTTGTAATTTGATCACGACGATTTCAGTTCTAGATATATTCATGATCTACAAAGAAATAAAAAATGTTAAACAAAAATGTGATATCATTGACACAAGCATACACACACAATTCACAGTAATGAATACAGAAACCAGTTCTAGGTAAAACCCTTCAACAGTTATATTATTTATTATTCATACCAAAGCTGTAAGTTTCCGCTTACTTGGAAATTAAACTGGCGGCTTCCTTGATTTATGCGATGAATAGGTATTAATTTACCCGAATTGACAATCATTGCATTTAGGACCTGCTCTGTTGTGTTTACAATGGGCATGCTGAAGCCCAAAAATATTTGCACATCCTCCATTTTATTAGTTGCTAGGACAGTTCTTGGGACTCCATTCATCACTAACTCGTAGGCAGGAACAGAGGTCCACAAATCTGCTAGCACTGGCCTTCTATCTAAGGCATTCATTACAGATATCATCAGTCTGTCAGAGAAGTCAATTGACATATCATGATGATTGAAGTAAGTCTGTAAGTTATGTCTTACCAAAGTGAATGATTATGGTGGAACCATTTGTCCTTGTGAAGCTATTTCCTGCCTGATCTGTACAAAATTTATCTGCCATTCTGATTACAACACGACCATTCATACTCATAAAGGAGAGAATTACATCGAGGCTGTATTCAATGCTAGGTTTAATCATGCGTAAGGAAGATGCATGTACATAGGCTGGACCTTGCACTATAACCTACAAGGAAAGCACGAAGGTTACCTCCTAGTAAAATATTCCATGGTAATAACATGACTAATTCTTGAAATGACAACTTGATGAATTGGTGAAGCATAAGTAAGGAGTCCACTTACATCACAGCTTGATGAGTTCACACACCTGAAGCCACCCTTCCAGGTGCAAGCTTCACTGAAAGTGATATCAATGGATATTCTTTCAGCACTTGTGTAATCCTTTTCGCTAAAAATTGTTGCAGTTGGCGGTATTGTATCTATCAGATAAAACACAAAGCATTTAGAAAACTAGAGGAGTTCAGGCCTCAGGGATCTAGCCAAAATACGCGAGACCATACAAGAATGTTTTAGCAGAACTACTTTGCAAACATAGATACTGACCAATGAACCAAGAATGAGCTGATGAGTTTCTTTGTCCGCCCGGAGTTGTGACATTGACAAGAAATTCGTGATCACTGTTGACTGTCAAGTTTCTGAATACCACAACCTTTGCTGGACATGGACTCAGAGTTTGACCATCAAGCTGTTCATGAAACAACTAGTTCACTGAGATATACTACATTTATCTTAAGCAAACAGGCAATCAACTAAAAGATCTTGAAGTTCTTAGGATGAGCCAAAGCAGAGCTTAAACGAATAATGAACAGTACGCACCTGACAGTGAACGAAACACATTCTGTGTTTGCATGCATCGGAGCCGTCAAGTGTTACTACTGAGTACCGGAAAACAGCGTAAGAGTATCTTGACCGTGCCGGTGGAGCTCTATCAAAGTGAATGAGTACCGTTGACTCGGCTAAAATTTGAATGTACCCTATAATGAAAGCAAACAGACAGAGCTGAAGAGACTTGATGAGCACACCCCTGGCAAGGACCGCCATGAATGAAACTCACGTTTAAGGTCCGAAATCTGGGACAAGGGGAGGAGCAAAATAAAAGAAGAGTGGTTGCTGGAAGCACAAGGTCCCAAAGGCAGTGGCTGTAGTAATGTTTTTAGTGTGTTTATTTGTCATTTACAGCTTTCAATTCAAGAGACTAATGTACAGAAGAAGAGCTCAGGGCAACTACCAGATGCCTTGTTCATCACACCCTCATAACTGCCTTTAATGGAGTTCACAGACACCATTAACTACCACTCAACAACCTACCACTACCTGTCATTTTTTCTTTTCTTTTTTGGTTGAAGGCCTCCATGAGCTTGCTATACAACAAGGACCAACAATGCCAAAATGGGAAAAATTTCACGGCCTCAAAAGATTGATCCCGCCTGAATAGACCGAGATTTCATTAGTCAGTTAGTCTATGATGATGATAATTTGGTTTACTAGCGTCGGCCTCCCTTCCATAATTTTATGAAAACTAATTATTGTTTTAAATATAAAAATAAATGAAAAGAAAATAGTCCGAGAACGACTTAATTGGGCTACAACAGTTCAGCTGATATCAATGTATTTGTCTGAGAAAGACGGACCTACTTACAAATCTCATCGACTAGTGCTGTCAAGTGGCTTACACTGTTAGCCTGACCAAAAGGTTAAAAGAAAAATGTTAGCTCTTGGGATCGAACTGTCAAGTGTTAAGTATTCCTGCATCACTTATTTACACAATTTACAGAACATACTGGTCATCCCAAAGGAACATCAAAAGGTGAATCCCCAGTGTGAAGAACTCTGATATATCCTAATCTTAGTTGTCCACGGGATTTAGCACCAATGATTATCTTCCTAGCGGTAGAGGAGATGAGCTTTTGACTGACTCAGCAGGTTCATTGTCATCTTCATAGTCATCTTCAGCTACCATCCAGTGTAACTGAGGTCCCTGAAAGTAGAAAATGATACAAACAGTTGGTACATCAAGACTGCTGAGCAAATGTATTTTAGAAAGACACTTATCAAAACTAATTTGCAGTAACACCCCACTTTAGAAAGGCATTTTAAAAAGAGTTCTACGACTGGAATTGCTTAGGCAGATAATCAACAAATATGGACCAAAGATCAATGGTTCTCGCAACAGATGGTAAAAGGACACAAATCATATTACAATACAAGAACAACCGAGTGTAAAAGTGAAAACAAATAAACAGTATTCCTGGAGTAGTAGATTGGCAGTGTTGGGCAGACAATAACTCATTCAGAGTGTACTTAATGGGTGATCTTTTACCTTTCCTTGTCGCATGATTTTGGGAGGAAAAACTGTCATGTCAACCACAGTCGATGGATCAGCCACTCTTAACCCACCATCAATGACAAAATCAAGGCCCTGCAATGATATCAAAACAGAACTCAAGAGCTATAAGGAAGAGATCGAACCACGACAACAGAATATGAAATACAAAAAGAACATTAAGAACCTTCATGTGACAAAGCATACCTCTGGTCCATATGTATCAGCTATAACAACTGAATCCAAAATCCACTCATTTTCCTTTGGGCACTTGCAACTGGACAACAGATAAACATTCATTGGCATATTAATGAAATTATAGTGGAGCGAAAAAGTTATTTGCTTAGTTAAGGAAGAGGAGCAGCTCTTGTACATCGCTTGGAATCACTTGTGCCAAAACTCTTTACAATTTACTCATATTATATAGAAAGGAGAAACGAGTGTAAAAACCCATCTTACCTGGTGGAAATCAATGGTGAACCCATCTTCTCCAGTATCGCTTGACAGATGGCATCATCAGGCATACGAACACCCACATCTTTCCTAGATTTGTATCTGGTAGTTGTCGTCCCAAACCTTATACACTGCTTAGGTAGTTCCTTGGTTGCAGTTAAAACGAAGGTATACTGTAACACAAAAAGGCTCAATTATACACTCAATTTAAGGAACATGATGTGCTGTAACAGACATGCCTTCATTGACATCTCTTCATGTGCATTAGCTGTCTATCAACAGTAATGTCTAGCTGTATTCCTATAGCTACAAGAAATGATAAGAAAATGCAAATAACAAACTTACAGGCCCAGGTAAGCATTGCTTAACAGCTCGGAAGATATTTGCATGACCTTTGGAATCTCCACGAGGGAAGCCTGTTGTAAACCGATCAATGTCGTGGAACGAGTGGCACAAGATGGTGAGGGGCTGCACCAAAAGAACATAAACCAAAACCTCAATCGGCAATCCAAAGCACTACATCTAACACAATTCATCAAGCATTTTCAAGTACTTTGAGTAAAGGAAGCTGCTATACTTGCCTTTGTCGACTCAATTTTCTTGATTCTGCAACACAAGAACGTTAACCGTGTGAGATAGATTGCACTAAACAGTAAATCAACACATCAACAAACCAAACAACACCAAGGAAACAAGCTCATCTACCTGCAAAGACGGTCGACGGCCGAGTGGTTTCTCGGATCACAAACAATTGCATACCTTCAAATTACACACAAATTACAAAATTTACAACATTGCGCCACTATAGAAAATTGGAAATGTAAGAGTAAGAAGACTTAGGGTTTATGACTCACACAGTGTCAGTAGGAATGACTCCAACCGCTCCTTGCTTCAAAAGATCAAGAACCGGATCCAATTTCCAGCTATCAGCTCCTGATGGATCAACCTCAACATACAGCAACTCATCCTCCTGTTATAATCAAACCGATTTCAGACACTGTAACTCCCAATTTTAGTTCATTTTGAACAGTGAAAGAAAGTGTGTGTGTGAGAGAGAGAGAGAGGACCTTGGTGAAGCGAGGACCGGTGTATTTGAGGCGCTTAGGGCTGCGCTTCACAGCGAAAGCAAACACTTGGAACCGCCGGGTTTTCGGAGCGGCAAAGTAGACGCGGCTTGGAGAAGAAGAGGAGAGAAGCTTGGGGTTCGGAGAAGAGCGGGAGAAGCTGAAAGATGAAGCTAGATCGCCGGCGTGGAGTTTCGTCGGAGAAGCTATCGCCATTTTATCTCGAAAAACGAGAGAGAGAGAGAGAGAGAGAGAGAGAGAGAGAGAGAGAGAGAGAGAGCTTTTTAGGTGGAGCGATGATCGCCGGAAGTCATTTAGAAACTTTGGGTTGCTGAGGACGTGGATAAATGGAGACGAGTTAATACACGCCTTTTGTTTAAGGATACGCAGGCTTATCTATGCCTCTATGTCTTTATTTAATACGACGTGTAACTACACATGTTATATATAATAATAATAATATTACACAGCTAAGATCAGATAACGTTAATATGTGTGGTGGCCTTTCACATATTACTGGTTATTAAGTGCACCAATGTTTGTTGCATTCGCAGCAAACTTCATGAACAGTAAGTGCTCATACTCAACACTGTTCAGAGTACGACGGAATACATGTCCGGAACAGATGAGCAGTCAGACATAACAATGATATGAAACATCAGCAGTGCAAGGACTAGAGTGAAATAGAGCAAATATACAGAGCTTGTGAGGGGGATTAAAATTGAAACCAATTTGAATCGGCAAAGACCCACATCCGGAAGAAAAACAAGCTGTCCAATCTCCAATATATTTAACTAGAGAAAAGTCGGACACTATCATCTAAACGTTACATTGGCGAATATCTCCTAGGTAAAAGTTAAATGATCTGTATGAATGACAAATCTCCAAAGTGCCTTCCGGAGTGCCAAAGATTGTGACCGGCCAAACGCTATGCTCACTGGTGAGGTGGGGGAGGTACATTAGATTTCGCAAATCCTAACCAAGCCCAAATTCCGACAGCAAGGATTACCCAACCAAACATGTCATAGTTGAAATCATTGTTCTTCTTGTTCTTTGCAGCCTGTAAAAGGGAGAACAGAAAGGGAGAAATATTTCATTGACAGATCAACAAAGAAACAATACAAAGACTGCTGTATATACTTGAAGCATGATGTAAATGCACTAGAGCAGAAACACATTTCGTCAGCATCAATCAACTAACTACTGGATGACATCTCAGCTGCATCCTTTGATTCTTTATACTCAGGTACATAAATGCACAACTGTGCACATGTGATTCCACGAATGCACACCGATAAGGGGTGGGTTTCAGGATATTACAATCTTAAAAAAGTTACCTTTGTACTAGAGGAAGTAGAAGGCCCTTCAGCAGTTCCCGTCAACTGCTGACCAAAACCACGGCTATGGATTTCCACATGCAATCCTGGGGCCTGTAATCACAATAATCAACAACTTTGTAAATAAATATAGCATAACAAACTCACGCAATAAGTCTAACATACAGTGATACAGGTGCTTTGTTGAGTATGATACTTCAATCAAGTATAACTGGTTTCACCAGGAAACAAATGGAACTACAATAGACAAGAGATAATTGCAGTCTACAAGCACGTGCATTCCCTAAACTAGCAGATGCATCATCACAGAATAATTCAAGTATAAACTGAGCTCCATATTGTATTCATTGACAGAACACTGATGACTGCCCATTTCCTAACAGGACAAACCTGATATTAAGATCTGTTACAAGCCACTAAGATGAATACTTTAAAGACCAATCATACGCAGCCAGAATGAAAACAGCACAAGCATTTATGCAAAAACCACAGGACACATTATTACATTACAAGTCCGGCATACCAGCAGACATGTTAGGCTTGATCTACCACAATATCTATGTTAAGGAAGAACAAGTCTTTCATAATAGATTTTATGTGATCTCCAAAGTTAACAAATATGCTACACCATGTATCATCGACTCTAGAAAAGGTATCTTTTAAAGGTCATGTCGCTTGACAATTCAAATGACTTGATGTACTCTATGCAAGTATCCAACACTACCACAGTTAAGGATGGCAACACATGATTTCAACAGCAGAAACAAGCATTCTCACAAGATCAAGTAGAAAAGCACCTTAGCAGACATTTCCAAAGATTTCCGATAGAGATCGTTTCCCGGTTCCTACAAAAGCAAAACACAAGTAAAAAAAATAAAAAATCAGTGACTATATACTGACAGGCAACAAAAACTTCCACAATCGTCTCCTCTAAGATTGAGGAGGAGAAATACCTCAGCAACAGCTTTCTTGAAGCACTCAACCGCAATATCAAAATATTCATTCGCCTCTTCAGAGTCCGGAGTCAAAAACGCATTAGTAGTATGTGCATTTCCCAGACACCAAAGAGCATCATGTTTCTTAGGATTAATCTCCAGCACCTTCTCCAGCTTCGAAATTGCATCTGCCCATTCATTATCTCGCAAATTACTCAAACAAAACAAAAAGACCTTCCAAACTCAAATGCTATTACATACACAAATCGACGATTCAAGAAACGAATAAAAAAAACACTCCTCAAAGTTACAGTAGCACACATAAGAACACACAAAACAAATTCAAGACAATCTGTTCAATCCTATCATTAGTTACAGTACACTCAGTAACTCATATATGTTTTACCTCGGACCATAATTTTGGACTCTTGCGAACCCTGAAACTGAGATAACTCCAAGAGAGCTCCAGCCCACCTTGTCAAGTTCTGCAATTAAAAGTAAATAAAAAATCAAACAGTCAAAAGTAGAATACAGAGAATCTCCTAAACGAAGTGCAAACCTAGCAGCAGTAATTTTTTGATGGAGAAAAGGCAGAGAGATACGAACATCAACATCGGAAGGGTTAACCGCGTGAGCAGCTTCGGAGGTCATACAGGCGTGCTGGAAGAAGAGCATCCGATCGAAGTCGTTTTGTAAATCCATGGCGGTCGTTAGGGTTTTGGTTTCTGGTTTTACCAAAGGGGCAGAGCTTGAAGAAGAAGAAGAAGAACAGGGCGAAACAGCCGACTAGTAAATTATATAGACGTGAGTCTCTGACGGCATTTTAATAAACTTTACTTTTTACCTTTTACCTTTTACCTTTTACCTTTTACCTTTTACCTTTTACCTTTTACCTTTTTACCATTTTTAGGGAAAAAAATAAAAATTAGAACGGCACGTTTACTTCATTGGCACTTTATTATCCTATCTCACGAAAATATCATTATGGTATCCAAAACTCATTTGCCTTGAAAGAGTTTAATGCATGGTAGTCGAGTTAACAGGCAAATGAGTTTTGGTTATATTTATTTTAGATCAGGGCTTTAAAGTTTAACGTATGTTAGTCGAGTTAACGAGCAAATTAATTTTAGATGTCTATATTATGTCTTTTTTTGGTTGCCTATACTAGGTTGGGATATGAATGTCAAATTAGTTTTGGATATTCATATTATGTCGGGATATGAATATGTCAGATACTAAATGATATTTTCGTAAGATAAGATACAAAAGGGCAATCAAAAGAAGTCATTGAATTGTTGAGGAAGAAATAAAAATATGGATATCAGAGCGACGCGTGGCGACGTGCAAAAGATGTGTACTTAAATCCCAGACCAGCACTTCACACGGATAGAAATCTCAGATGCAAGCCATTATATATCAATCAGGCCCAGTACACATTTATATGGTAGATTCTCTCCCATTTTTACCAAACCAATGACAGATGACATCCCAGACTCCAGTTCATAGGGCACAAATTAGAGACGCATCATTACATTACACAGCTGACATTCTCTTTTACATCCGGCCGATTTGTTTTTATCATCATCATCAAATGCTAACAAAGGTTGTACAACTAATTAAATAAGCATCTCTACGAGACACTCATTTATTCAGCAGGCTCACTCACGCTACTACTTAACTCAACAAGATTAAAAATTAAAAAAAACCAGACTTCACCCCCAAGCTTGCGCTCCATGGAAAATCTGTCAAAAAGCACACAGCTGACATACACCATAGAACCTGCTACATCCACATGCCGGCCAACATTTACCTTATGCTGCAGAGCCGGCTTGCTCACATAGGTCCAATAGATCCAGGGTCTGCAGAAGTGTCAAAATAGAGTTATATCAAAGCCAGTAGAATTGAATCAAAGCCAGTAGATATACCACCATAGTGACCATACCTCAGGAACTGACAACTCAAGACGGAACTTTGGACCGTCGTAGTGATGCAGGACTGGCCTGAAGGAATCTTCTTCCAGAGCCTTGCAGATTTTTCTAACACGGATCCTCACCTAATATTTACAACAAAGCAAACAGTCATCAATGATGTGTTTGAAAGATGCCAGACAAAAAATTAAACACATCATTCGATTAATCTACCTGCGCAGGAAACCTTGACTCCCCTTTACATTTCTTGTCTTCCCAAGCAGTTGGATCAATGTTTGAACCACCGAAGCTTGATGCCTAAACAAGAAACAGAAAAATGTTAAATATCAAGAGCATCAGAAGTTCAGATAATAGATTTTTTAAGTAAACTTTGTGCTACCAAGAGTATTGGGGCCAAAATATGAATATCATATAGTAGTAGTGAAACAACAGCAACCAAGGTTGTGTTGCTCAAACTGTCTACAAACCTCAAAAATGCCATGCATTTGGTGTGTTGTGTAATTGTAGAGAAACAGAGGCAAGCCGGGTGTGATTGCGCGAACAGAATCCCTGTACCTTGGAGGTAAACCTACAAGTACATACAAATGATGAACACATACACAAACTACATAACACCAACAAGAAGGAAGATAAAGTTACTACAATTCAAGAGAGCGGTATACATTCATAACTCCAGCAATTCTGTAGTTTTTCTAGACTAAGTGCACATATAAAACAAAGGTAATCTGATAAATACAGTGACCTCTAGAAGCAAGAGCAAATTGCATGGTTGGAGATAATAAATACTAGAATCGGTGTTTATCATTACATCTAATAATTCCCACCATTCATATTATTTATTTATTCAGTGAAAACCTTTTAGATATTCGTCATATTCCTATTGAGCACTGACCTCCCTTTACATAAACTAATCTGTTGAAAGACTGCAAACGCATTATACAAACTATGCCAGTAACACATGTCCGGGTCAGTTTCACCTAGACCTTAGATTCCTAACAGTATATCAGCTGGTAAACACAAAAAAGAAGAGATCAACATAAGATAACAAAAAAAATTACCGAACAGTTGTCGCTTCAAATCTTCCTGCATTGTGTCATTGTTGCATACAAAGATGTAGCCTCCAAGCACCTCATTTCGGGGAAGTGTCTCAGTTGCAGGCAAGGTCTTGAACCTTTTCTCGACAACATTCCCAGCCTCGTTGTTGTTGTTGCTGTTACTGCTGTTGTTGGTTTCCTTGTTGCTGAGATTATTGACACCATACTTGTTACCAGTCATGTTTCCCACAAAGCTTGCACTGTTTTTCTGGTAAACTGCATTCATGTTGTAAATCCCATTCCTAAAGGAACTCTTGCTCAAATTTTCATTTACTTTTGAGTCCAAGTTCAACATGTTAAAGTTAAGGCTCTCGAATTTGTTATCTTCCTGGAACCCGAATTTGTCCCTTGCTCTTGTTTCAGCTGGGCTCTTTGAAAGATCAAGGTTATTCATGCGCTCTCCTTTTGACCTCGTTTGCTCAGCCAATTTGGAAGCAGCCATTAACCATTTGTTATCCTCTGCAACTTTCGACTGTCCACGAAGCTCATCACCCAATTGCCAATAGCTGTGGATGCTCTCCATCTTGCAATCCTGCTTCGATGGTCAGGTCCTACATAAAGAGTATTCACAAACATCAAAACAAATTGGAGAGTTTAGAGATTAATAGATGGGGCGATGAACCAAAATCAGCTAATCACACACAAAATTAAAGCGTAGGTTATACACCCACAATCATACAACACATGTAAATTAGATTCTGTAAGTGCATAGCTCAAAATAACAGACCAAACGCCAAAAAGAACTCTGGTTATGAAGCATTGGAGGCAGGTTCCAATTTAGAACAGACATGTGGGTAAGATTCATAACTGATTATGGTAATTGGCATAAAACAATCAATTAGTTTGATGCTGAAGTCAACTAACATCAACACCATTTAAATTGAGACCAGAATGCACAATTCCCCCTGATTGAAAACAAAACAGTCATTCTCTTTCACGACCATCTCACCCGCGCACTATACTACGAGAGTCATGCTACCGTCACGGACATGACTGCCAATCAATAGAAAAGTACATATTCTACAACAAGGTAGTTGTTTAAGACGATTAAAATCTCCCGAAACACAATTCCAAAATATGTACCATGCAGGAGGTACCATCATTTCCGTTTAACCATTTCCCTTTCACAAAAAAGTAATATCTTCCCAAAAACACACCCGCTCAATGTTCAGACTCCACCAGCTTAACTAATGTCAATGCAACCTATCCAACCATATACCAATCAACATATTAGGAAAAGAACAACACAGTTGCCTTTCCAATAATTGAGTTCATAGTTGACCCAAAACTTTTCAAAAAAAAATAAAAAAATTTAGAAAACAGAAATGCATCTAAACATGTCAAATTTCCAATTCACGAAACATGACTCCTACATTACATCCATACCAAATCTCTATAGTCGCAAACTTCTCCTACGGAGCTTGCAGAAACATCTACACCCATTCTCTCTCCTCCCCACTAAAATCAATTTTCTTCACATCCAGGTGGAAAATCGAGCAATTTTCAAAATATACTATACATTTCATTTCAATTGAGCATAAAACACACAAAACTCCACAATATGAAAAATTCTCATTCTTTTAAACCGGAAAAGTCAACCACAAACAATTTCAACTCACAAATCAGCTGCGAAAACTTGCACGGAAGCCCGAAAAGCTTATACCAACATCAAAACGAAAGATCCAACACAGGCATTACAAATTAACACATCAAAAGCGGCAGTGCAGCCGGACTTGAAAACAAACAAGGCACATAATTTGAAAATTTACCCGAGAAGCTTGCAAAGAAAATTAGATAGATTACAGAAAGCAAGGGGTGAATATGTAGCTAAGGAAGCGAAAACGAGGCCTTCAAATTGGGTTGAAGAGAGAGAAAAAGGTTGAAGAAGTTAGAGGAAACCCTAGATTTGGGGATCAGATGGTACTGCTACTACGCACCTTTTTATCTGCTTTGCCCTGCGAAACCGGAAGACTCGACAGAGAAGAAGAAGAGAGAGAGAGAGAGCTGGATTTTTATTCGTGTTTGTAGCTTTCCTTTTCCCCGAAATGCCCTTCCGTGTTCCCGGAATCACCTCCGTTGCCACTTCGGATACGACTCATGAGTCGTGGGTCGTGTGACTGGTTATTTATGGAACCGAAAAATAGGGTTTGGAAAAGTTATGTCACGAATCTGAACACTTTATGGATCCAAGTTAGAGAAGTTCACATGGAATGCAACTACGTAAGGTAAGGAAGGAAGAGCGTTGCCGCTTAATTCTCATGTGTTTTCACATGTTTCGGTGCTTTGATCGGAGTTATACAACTCGTTAACGATGTCATTTTCGTGAGTTGATGACTTGTATTGAATTAGTAACGTTTCAGTGAGGTGGAGCTTGATTATTTTTACTAGCCGATCCTTTTTTCAGTCTTTAGGGTTCTTGTAACATTCATTCAACCCGACAAATTTTGACCTCGTAAGTCATATTGATGAAGGGAGTGGAACGAATCTTTCTCCGTCCTCATGGGTTTGTAAAGATGGTAATTACTAATTAGTCAACAAAATTTTGAGATTTACTTATTAGCTGGCAAGTGATAGACATGTTATCTAGTTATTATTTATCCCTTGAAAATTATATTTTTAACACTTCAATTGTGTGTTCACTCTCAACCTCTTGATCATTTCTACATTACAATTCTATACAGAGCATGTCTTGCACTTAGTTGTTGTTATATGATTGATCATGTAAGGCTCAAATAATGTTATGTGTTATTAACCATGTAACTATATGAACTTGATGCATCTAGCTTTGTGAGTTACCATGTAAATGATGAGAGTAATATTTGAGAAATATTTTGCATGTTTTTAAAGTCAGGGTTTCGAAGGCATCTACCTCTGGCTCTCTAGCATTAAGCATATTCCTAATTCCATTTGATGTTGATCTCACACCTCATACACATAACATCGCACCAACCATATTCTATTTCTATATACAATTATACATTACAAATTACACTTAGTTAGTTAATTAAGCTGGATTACAAGTTGATACTATTTAAACAGGTTTTTGTCTGCAGCTCACTAGACATAACAGCAAGTCTATCTTGATATCATTATATGATACGTACATGTATCACTCCGAGTTATTGATAATCAAATCTTGTTTATAACTAATAACATTATTCGACAGGTTTAGTCGACATCTGACATATTCTCCATTCCAATCAAGGGACTAATTAAGCATAGGACTTGATATATTATTATCAGTATATGGAAAACGAATTACCAGAGGAGGAGGAGGAGGAGGAGGAGGATGAGATCGAATGCATCTTGTGTGATACCCTCGATATTATTAGCTTTCTGTCTACGGGGCAAGATTTTGAAACAGGTTGTAGCGTCTTACGGTTTCATCATAAAACATAATTAATGTTAGCATTTTGTTTCCATTATGTAATACTCAACAACCAAATTTGTATAAAAGCTGTTAGACATAACAGTTTGACAAGGTGGTAGGAAAACTGTTAGACATAATACAAAAATGACCAATACTCATTATTTACCTGTTCTTATGTTTCATGGGTATTTCCACACCACCCATTCGTCAAGCAAGTGCTCGAAACCTTCCACCAAGAAACAACGACGCAAAAACGATTAAGAGGAAGAATAAGAAGCCGTCGTTTATAATGATGATGACAAAGGATTTCAGGATGTGAGAAGTTTGACAAGTCCTAAAAATTCTTCTATTCTATATATGACGTGTGAGTACATCAAACAATTATAATAATTCATAACAATTCATACGTAAAAACCATTATGCACCGAAGATCTCGTATACCCAGTCAAGTATCTAATACCCAACTTATGGATATGGGTAAATACCCATAGTCCCGTACCTATATTTCTTCCATTTCTCAGCCCAAAATGAACGGGTACCCGCATGTACCCAACTACCCTCACCCGTGGGCTTTAACGCGATCCCTACTCGAGGGCAGATGTTGTAATTTAGCACAGAGCGAATATACTCCAACTCTGCCTCACTTTCCCTCTCAAACAGTCAAACAAACAAACATACCCTAGAAGCGGAAGATCGAGTGAAGCAGTAGAGGAGCTACGATGTCGGCAATGCGCGACCTCTACCACTTCACCAACATCAGAAGCGCCCGGAATGTTACCCGCGGCAAAGTCAACATCATCGGCGTCGTTCTCGAGCACGGTTTTCCCAGACAGACCAAAGGCACTGGTAAATCCCACTCTTCTGTTCTATTCTTCTCATTCTTTTGGTTTTGGATGTTAGGTTTTCTACACCGGAGAGTTAGGTTTTACTTGAATTGCTTGGTTTTGGAGCTATTTTATAAATCTTGTGCTGTGGTGGCGATGCGGCTGCCGCGGATATTGGCCGGTAGTAGATTGATGAGACTCGGTGTTGTTTGCTGAGCTAAAACTGAGCTCTATGTTTGATGAAAATGGTTCATTTTTGTGTTTTTTGCTTTGATTTAGTTCCAAAATGATTGGGATGATTCGAGTAGTAATATGAATTTTTGGTGGAAATGATGAAACAAAGGCCGCTGCCGGCGATGTGTGCCGGTAGTAGATTGACGAGACTCTTGACGTAAAGGTGTTCGCTGAGCCACAACTTGCTTTGTTTTGCGTTTGTTTTTGCATTTCTGCTTAATATGTGCTATGTACTTGATGGAGTTTTGCTTAGTTTTGTGTTGGTAGATGGAGTTATTTATGAATATGTACTTCTGTTGTGGCCATGATAAGCAAAGGCGTTAATAGATCAGCGGCTGCTTGCTTTCTTCATAATAATTTGGCTAAAGCAAGAGATGCAAAATGTTAGTTTCTGTGTTAATGTTGATTATGTTCACATCTTTTGCAGATTGGTATTACTTTGTGAGGATAATTGATGAGACACATAATGATCCTGGGTTACCCATACAAATATTCTTTGAAACTGTGGCAAAAAGTCCGCGTGTTTTGTCGCCTGGAGACATAATGCAGTTTCAAAATGTCACGGTACTTTGGAAATTTATAGCCATTTCATTTATGCTGTTCCTTGCTTCATTCAAATGTACAAATTATTGAATTTGTACTGTTTCTTCTTTTTAAGTATCAAATGAAAATTGCAAGGAAAATTGTTTTACTTTTAATAGCATCATTTCATTCTCTTGTAAGCCATTTCTTTGCTTTGGTGCTTATATGATGACTACACAGAGAATTAGTCAAAATATGCTTGTCTCCTCCATCTGTTGTGATACATGGACACAAACAGTTGCCAAGATTTTTTTTTGTTTGACCTTACATCATAAAGTATTGTTTAATTTGACCTGATACATGCTATTTTGCAGATGAAAGTTGTGGGAGATGATGTGTGTGCAGTTTATAATAAGAAGTACTCTAGCTTTGCCCTGTATAACGGAAGTGATGGCAGTGTTCCTTATCAGACATCTGAAAGGTTCCGCGAAAGAGACCTAGACAAGAGATTTGTTACAGACCTGAGAAGATGGTTTCGGGATTTCCCGATTGATCAAGGTATTGGGGAAAGAAATGATATAATATAACCTTATTTATGAACTATTGTGGTTTAATAATATTATAAAGCAAATTAAAACATCATGTTATTGATGATAATATTGGGGCATGATTGTAATGGATGAGGATCATGAGATGCTACATATTTGGGTTATATAATAGGAATATCCTGAATGTTTCAAATGAATTGAGATTTTGTAATGATATATAATAAGCTACAATGGCATTCCTCTTACATTCAGAAAGTTATCAGAGTCTGGACATGTGATGGCAATTCTCTTTATATTTGTTATGATTTTTATTGGTAAAGAAGCTAGTTTTTACATCCATTATTATTCATTTAATATTCATAAATATGTATTTTCTTTTATAGGCCGAAATGATATCTCGATCGCCAGACATTTAACTGAAGGCGAGCATTTTGATTTGTTTTGTAAAGTAAGTTGATCATTTTTGGTGTATATGTACCCTGTTGCAGTATAGTTTTGTTGATAAACATCCAACTAGGTTAACTTGCTTATTCCTCTTTTTCACACCAAGTACAAATTATTTCTCTTGTCATATATCTGAAGGTACTTTATATCTATGATGGAGCTGAAAGTCAGTGGACGGCATTTGTTTGGGATGGAAGTGATGCTCCTCCTGCCAACATTCACAAAAAGTAAGTTAATAGCAGTATTCAACCATGTCTGGGGGTCTAAATGGGAGAGTTCTCAAAAAATTATGTTTGAGTGATATATTACATCATGCAGGCTCTCAGAGGAGATGCATCAACCATTGGCTCTACATGTGGAAACCTTTTCTTTAGCAAGAGATGTTGTATGCAGCTTTCCAACTTTAGGAACTGTTTTGAGAGTGATAACTCAAGATATTGAGCCAGACTTCCTCCCTTTGTTCAGAACTGGCGGTTGGATAAAACTTTCAAATTTGTTGTGTGAATTGTACGATGGACTATGGCGTGTTGTATTGACTCAATACTCTAGAATTCGTTTTGCCTCCTATGGGGACCGATTCAGACCTGCGCCACAAAGGTTTGTAGATACACATTTTCATCATGTTGCTATGTATTGCATTGTTTGGCTGTAGTAACTTACTAAAATAGTTGTATATTTGTCAGGTTATACGATGAGCGATTATTAAGAAATCCAAGAAGTTTAAGACGGATGCCACAATGGAGCTTACCTTGGCCTTCTCGAATTACAGGTAGCACATCTTTGTGTTGGAGAGAACTCTTCAAGTTTTCTAACTTTTGCCACTTCTGTTATGTATATTTCGGAACTTATCCACTGATGTTATTATTTGCTCTCTTAGAGGTTGATTTTGATGATGATTGTGAATTTCATACCTTAATGGATGTTGTCACGAGTCCAGAGGTATCTTATCTATTTCACAAGTTGTTCTCATTGCCACATCCCATACATATTTGTTGAATTGATTTTAAAAATCATCTTCCTTCCTTTTACATATGTATTACATAGACATACACTCCTGTCACTGTAGTAACTTGCACAATTTCTATTAGTATTGTATGATATATCAGATTCTAAATTCCGTATCTTATATAGGTGATGGTTGGTTATAAGTGTGTTGTTCGTGTTGTATCGATTTTGCCATGCCGGGCAATGGACTATCACTTTCCTGTTGGAATTTGTAAGATCAGACTAACTCTAGAGGACCCAACTACCAGAATTCATGCCTTTTTGTATGCTGAAGATGGGGTAATAATTTATTAATAATATCATTTGTATGTCTAAAAATGATGTTTTCATGAGTAAATAGTATTCTAATTATTCAATTTTTTTTCTAGCTGAAGTTTTTCGAAGGATCTTCATCTGATGAAGTATTGAGTGGAATGCGAAATGCACTGTTAGGAGCTGCTGCAAATATTGATGGAGATGAAGGAGAGGATACTCCTCGAAACCCACCTTGGGTCCAAGTTTGTTTGAGGGTGAAATGTGAAACTGAAGACGTTTTAGAGAGTAGAGAGTATATGGTATTTGGAACGAAGCTTAGAGCTTAGAGACTATGTACAACATATGTACTTCGGAAGAGAAAATATGTGTGTATACAACTCATGTAACTGATTTTGCATCTAATATGTATATATTCCAGAAAGACCTATATCCATTGCCTTTGCCTATTTTTCTTGATGATGGTCTTTTGAAAAAGATATTAACAGGAAATAGTAAGGAAGAAAAAAGTAATAGTAACTAAACTCAGACAAGAGAAGGAAAAAAAAAACTGAAGTTGGCAACTACCGAATGTAACGACTGGTCAAATTTGGAAAACTAGCAGAGGCCGTTTAGGTTTTGAAAGGATTACTAGGAACAGTTTGCTGCCAATAAGATGATTTCTTAGGACGCATAACAACTTCTCTATGGAGTTTATACCCATTTAAATGGAATCCTAGTGTGCATAGGAATCAGCTAGTTTTGTTTGATGATATGAATCATGAATATCTTGGTTTACATTTGTACTTCTTTAGCCAAATATAACGCAAAGTTAACCCAAAGTGCATGGTTTCGAATGTCTGAGGTAAAAACTATTGTGTATATAATATATATATATATATATCCTAACTCTTTGGTACAATTCTAAAAATTAAAGTTCCTTTCTCTTCCATACAAATTTAAGATTACCAAATTCATGCACATGATATATATCCTAAATGAAAATATTTGTTAACACAAAGTAACCAACCAAAAAGCCATGTAATTTGTGAACAAGTGATGGAATAATTAGTGTTAAACTAATTGGGTACAAACACAACAAGTTATTGGATTGGGTGGCATACCACTCTAGCCGGGACTAACACAGTAATAACAAAAGTGCATAACGTTCATAAAGTTAAAATGGTACATTTAAATCCACAAACATCAAGAAACACTAGTATGTCATATTGGATTTCAGATAATCAATTTATATTCGCAACCTTAGCAAAAGATTAAAGCTCTAAAGAGTAAAGACAACAAGTTTAAATTATTTTGTTGAGGTTCTGTGTGCTGATGGTCATCGCCCTCGCTAGCCTTTGAGATGCAAGAATTGGTTAGCATTATCACATAAGTAACTTGCGGACATTGGATACACAGTCTGCAGCGGAACTTGATTACATAACGTTAAATTATCATCCATGCTTCCATATTGCAGGCGATTTTCAAACCTCAAAGAAGTAATTGATTCATCGTAATTTAACCCGTTTGATGTTGATGGAGCACTCTGAATGTTGTAGTTTTGCCATGACATGCCTGCATATGTTGTTATTAGTCCCATACCAAGTATATGATCAAAACTTCATTATTAGATTATTGGTACTTCGATCTTACCGTTTCTGTTCATCACAATCGAACCGCTATTGTAACTCTGAGGATAATTGATTAGGTTGTTTTGAAACACTTGGAGATTACTTTGCTCTTCAGGCAAAGAGCTATCACTTATGTACATCATCGAACCATTGTTAGGGTATTGGTTTAATGCAACCATCTGCGAATACTCCAAGTTGTTGTTTGAAAACAAGGCCTGCAAATTATGAATATGATTTACAAACAAAATTTAGATAGTAAATGATGATATTTTGTAACTAGTTTTATTTTTATTAAACTGAATTTTATGAAAGTGAAAATCTTGATGGTATACAATAAACGAGTTAAGAGTTTAGAAATAGAGAGACATACCGTTTGTGAGAGTATAACATCATCAATAGCATATTGCTTATCAAAACGCTGATGCACGTCTTCTATTTTGTGATCCAGCTTTTTCAAAAGATCAAGCAACTGATCTAATGACAAGTCGTTTAGCCTATCATCCCATGAAGGAAATCGAGTTTCATTGTTGTTTTGGCGCAATTTGGCAGTCTCTTTCTTCACTTGCATGATTTGTTTGCCGAAATAATCAGCCAAATTTTCGACTTTTCTTACTTTGGCTGATTTGGAGACAAACCTATCAATAATTTGCTTGACCTCTTCAGGGTTTTCAGGATAGGTCTCTGGGCGAACTAATTGGCCATCAGGTTTCTTCTCGTAAATGATAACAGAACACTGCACATCACACAACTTATTTAGTTCAAAAGTCTTCTTCATCAATCCCTTCTTCCTCTTTCGAAAAGTGACATTGCGAGACTTCTCGTTCTTTATTAGTTCTAAAGGCAACTTTGTATTACTTCGACCCATGATCTGAGAAAACATACATGAGCATGAGTAAAAAGATGTTAAGAGCATAAGTAATCGAATCAAAACTAACAATATATTCATGAAGAACTGCATGTCAAACGAAAAACAAAATTTGATCATCAAGAACTCTATAGAGAATCCTATAAAACAAAAACAAGAACGAACTGAAGAACAGAAGAAAAAACGGTAAGAACAAAGATGGTTTGAAAGAACTAACCTGCTTAACCCTACAGAATGGAATGAAGTACGTATATAGAATCAACTTCACCTTAACCCTAGCTAATTTATAATATAGAGATTGACTTATACGTAAGGAAATAGCTATTATTCTTTCCTTTTCTATCTTAATTATTTTTCGTTAATATCGTTTTTAATTAATTGACCACGATAAATCAGTGGTTGTTTGACATTTTATGGGCTTTAGAATAGTCATAGACAAAATCGTTGTTTGACATTTTTGGGTAACTATGAAGGGAAAGAAAATCTATCCAAATCCCCGTTCACGATTTGCTGCGTGAGTTGGGAGAGATTTATGTCTTTCACCGAAAAATAAATATATATATCTTAAATTGCTTGATTTACCCCCTAAATTCAAGAGTCGGCATTGAACAATTAAATACAAATCAGAAAGAAAGAGGAGAAGAAAAAAATTACATGTGTATATGAATATCAATTGTGACCGTCGATACAAAACATCAGTAGATCAGTAAAATACTTAAATACTAGCATGTATATCATTACAACCACAATGTGATATTAGGTTGCTTTCTATAACATTGATACAATTCTCAAGTCTGAAGCTTTTACTGCCCATAAATAACAGTTGCCTCCAACCACCAAGGAATTGAACATATGTTAGCACTTTTCCAATTCTGAACTAGCATTCCAATGAGTTTCCAGAAAAGCTTCATCATGTTGAATGATACTTTATAGAGCTGCCGACATTAGGAATGTACGAATCCTTTGCAGAAGCTCTGCCTTTATGGAATCAGGAATGGAAGCTGCATTGGTACAAATATACAATTGTTAATACATTGCAAAAGGAAATGACTAATGTCTACAATGAGGCATTTCAAATCCATATGACTGGAAGTTACTGGACTGTTGATATCAAGTTGGTCTTAGTCACACTGATAGTGTTCATGTAGCAATGAGGATAATTCTAGTTTTAGTGATTCCGACAGCAATTCACCACAATTCCAAAAGTAACATTCTCCTGGTTAAGATAGAAAACAAAATTCTGACAGCCTAATATGCTGGTGACTTACCCACCCATTCAACATCATTACAAATCCAACATAAATACCTCCCAAGTTCCCTTGTAGAAAGAGACACCCAAGTCCTCTGACACTAACCTCTAACCCCCATGCTTCATGCTCACATGATTATACCACCATCTATAAGTCTATACTAACTTTTGTATTATCTGAGTATAAAAAAAAACACATTATGCCAATACAGAGCGTTGTTAAGAGAAAATGTACAAGTTTACCTATCTGATAACGTTTTTGCAACCACACACAAAATTTAGGGAAATAGGTGGTTTCTTTCAAAACTGAATAATTTCTACCTTGCAGACCATTAAAAGGAAAACTTGAGAAAAGAAAAAACAAAGGCTTACCTCTGCCCTTTGGGGTGATTACATGTACAAGGTCATCCACAGTAACATTGTTCCTCCCTTTTTTCTTTATGAATGACCTACCATTATCAATAACACAAATGAAAAGATGCCCAAAGACCAGCTATGATAAAGAAGATAAACACATTGTTGCCAGAATGAAAACTTTAAGTTAAACATAGAGGAACAAATTTTCACTATTTTCTTGTATTAATCATATTATTCAAAGGAAAGAGTTAAGGAACTAGAATAAAAAATTCTGTGGAATCGATGATGTCAAATATCATAAATTAGCAGCAAAAGATAATATTTTTCATTAATGGTTGACAAGCAGATTATCTATTAGTGCATGGCTGAAAAGCTGTCCTGAACTCCAATTGCAATGCTTAAAAACTAAAACACTTTGGTGTCTTATACAATTAGATATAATCATCCATCATTAGTTGTTGGTCAGATATTTTTGTTGGGTTGAGGAAGTTGCTCGGGTATCCAAAAATATTTAGACTCAGTTGATCAGTAATATAATGTAGTATGTCTGCCATTTACTGGCTATATGAACAAGTTATTATTTCCTTATCTTAAGTTGATACATTTTTCTTGATAATCCCTTGTTAACATTGTAACCCTGCATTTTGTTAAAGATGGACTATTTGGTAGCGTATAAATGCTTTAGGCGTCCTGTTCTTACAATTTTCTGCCTATATGATCTGGCAACAGGTATGCCTAGCCAACACCATTCTACCAGGAAATTCACCCACTGGACGACAGCTATGTTTTGCAATGAATGCCATGCGCCTCTACCTCTGTATCCCCCCGATTACGGGAATAAAAGTCGTTATATTGAACTAAGGTTATATTTTGTTCTACGGATTCACAAATGCAAGTTTACCACCTTCCATCATCTCATAAGGCATCTGCGATCTTACGCTTAACTAACAGCATTCTTATTTCTTTCACATCAAAACAGCTCCTAATCTATATTACTCAACAAATATCAACACGATCCTAATTGATAACAAAAATGCACAACACTCTCGGTGATTATGATTCAAAATAAAAAGAGTAAGTTTTGAATAGCAGTAAATTCAGAAAGAAACAAAATTTACCTGCAAAGAGCTTTCATTTCATCCTTCCACCCACACTCAATCAGCCTATCCCTCAACAGCTCCATTAACCGCTCCTTTTCACCGCTCTCAATCAGCTGTAACAAATCATCCACCGCAGTAATTTCAGCAACCAACAACACAGTAAAAAATCTCCAGACTCTTCGAGTTCAAAAGGACAAACCTCGATGTTGATGAGCTCTTGAAAGCTGGGCTCCTTGTCTTGATTCTCCTCAACCTCCGGCGACGGCTGACGATTCACCGATTTCCTCCTTTTGTAAATTTCAACAAAAAGATGAGCAATTCTATTACAACTCCAATTCTTTCAGAGAAATTTATACGCAGAAAAGAAATTAACACAAAGAAAAATCTGGTAAAAGTTGAAGTGGTAAGCTTGGTTTAGGGAACTAACATGGTTCAATCTGCAGGGGACTGAGAAATTCGCAGCGTTCGGTCACACACTCGGAGACGAAGGGGAGGACACTATATAGGGGACAGGAAGCGACGCCGTTTTGTATGAGTTTGGGCCTGTTTAGTTAAACCGTGGATTGGGCTGGTTTTCATTCTAATAAGGCATCATTAGTCGGCCCACGGTTCATGTCCGGATACATGGTGGGTCTTGAGTGTTGAATATCTCTTCATAAGTTTTGACTTATCTGCTTGAATATATGTTGTTTGGATGTCTTATGATCGTTGTATTGGGTAAGCATGATATGACGATATCAGATTGTATTAAATCTAATAGTTATAAGACATCGAAGCAACATGATCCAAGCATAGAAGTCAAATTAACTTGAATATTTTTATAAATTAGAGGGGGATCGAACTCATGATCTAGCTCGATGAGCTTGGGTTTAACTTCAGCGGTGACAGACCCTAAGATTCTATTCGTATGTGATATATGCTGTCTACCTCAGTGGGAGCATATTTGTTAATATTTAGGTCAAATTATGGTACGCTAGCTTGTAGATCACTGTTTAACATACACAAAAACTCAGTTGGTACGTGATCCCCACTTGCCCCTATCTAGGCCCGCCAGTGAACTCCATTGCCCATTCTGAGCTTGCTCCGGGCATTAATGTTTTGGTCATTCCCAAACCCCAAAAAGCATTGTTAACTCAAAGTCCCATTAGGTCAAACTCGATTCTAACTTCAGCTCGACAAACAAGGGCGAGAACGTATCTATCCGGTAAATTAATAACTCACGTGATCTGAACCGTAATCCAATTGTTTAAAATTTAACCCAACAATAAACCTCAAAAATTAACACAACTCATATTACCATAAAACATCGTTACGGCTTCCATCCACGTTACGGTCTAACATGTTTCCACCAACACGATTGGGTCGAAACATACAACCTTTGGGCCTTGAAAATCACATTTGGCCGGTCAAAGGAAAGCGAAATGGCGCCAAACGTGTACCATAAGAACGGCTGTGGACACAAACATACAAACGCATAATGTCTTGAGAACACAAGCACGTTTTAACTTTTAAACGTCCCCAAAAATCACGTCTCTCTCTCTCGCTCTCTCTCTCTCTACTGTTACTCCGATGGCTTCCGTTCCCCTATCATCTCTCTCCCTCAATTCTCTGAGCAGTTTCCCCTCCACAGCTTCCGATCATTTAAGGTTTGCTTCTCCAACCTTCCAATTCAGCACCATCACCAAGTTCCGCGGGGTTAGGTTCGCCGTGACCAGCAGAGCTTCCTCCGTCGTCTTCCGCAACCTCGACGCCGATGACTTCCGCCACCCGCTCGATAAACAGGTCCGGTTGATTTTTCTTTACTGAGTTCCTATTGTTGTCACTGTTTAGTTTTGATTAGGATTAGGCTGGTTAGCTATAGTGTACGTTGATTAGCTTTGGTGTCTTTATTATGCAGAACACGTTGATTTTGAGAGCGATTCCTGGACTAAATGAAATCGGAAAGGTTCTACTTGGTATGATGATTCTAATTTGTGATGGATTAAACTTGTACAAGAATGTGCTTATTGTTAAAGTCTACTCAACTTTTTATTAAATTTAATTCGGAGTATATTGCAGGATCTGTTACGGAGCAAGTGATGCTTCTTGAGAATATCGGAACATCCCTTCTTGTTTCGGAGAATCAGGTCAGTCGATGGCATAGGTTTTAGAGTATAGTAGACCACAATGTCATGGAATTTCTATTGAATATGGTTGTATGGTTTCTTAGAGTATATTGTATATTGCGAGAGTATAGATGGAGAATTATACTTTATGCTATCTGCTAATGTAGCTATTTTTGAATTGGTGTTTGTTTTATCAGCTTTCCGATCTACATAAGTTGATGGTTGAAGCTGCGGACATACTCAACATTGATGCTCCTGATCTATATGTTCGTCAAAGTCCTGTACCAAATGCATACACGTTAGCTATAAGTGGTAAAAAGCCATTTGTTATTATCCATACTAGCCTAGTGGAGCTTTTGACAAGAGAAGAGTTGCAGGTTGTTAATCTCTCTGATATTATAGTTTACCTCATCCTGAATTGCTATCCATATTTTTGTCACTTCCCAGCGAAGATTATTTGGTGATCAATTTTGTTCAAGGAAGTTCACTTCATTCGTAATATAGTGTGATACTGATTTATGCTGTTAGATTTTATAGCAATGTTTACTTTAAATGACTGACTTCCATTGCTTATTATGAATCTAGGCGGTTTTGGCTCATGAGTTGGGTCATTTGAAATGTGACCATGGTGTATGGCTTACATTTGCGAATATCCTTACCCTCGGAGCTTATACCATACCTGGTAGGTGTCTGGTACTTGTAACCTTATCTGTAGTAATTTGACCTTTTCAGTTCTATGTCAGTGTTAATCGAGTTTGAACCTCATTCTATGTTTGTTGTCATAGACTCATAGTCATAGTTGACCCATAGTGGTTTGTATTGCCCAACAGTTTTCCCGAAGAGATTTATAGGTCTAATGATGCACTTGTTAGTTTGCCTGATGCTTAGAATGCAAAGATGGAGAATCACTTAATACGGTCGTTTTCATAGGTATTGGCATTTCATAGTCAGACTGTATATATGTTTGAATACTTGTGTTTTTTTAGGGCTTGGTGGCATGATTGCTCAGAGTTTAGAAGAGCAGTTATTTCGTTGGCTTCGAGCAGCGGAACTAACTTGTGATCGTGCGGCCCTTCTTGTTGCTCAAGACCCAAAGGTACATAACCTCCAGAATCTATAGCTTACCTGTACTTGCTATTTTGCATCAATTATCTTGATTGTCTGATACCCATTTGATGTGCCTACAAGAGGTGGTCGTCTCTGTGTTGATGAAATTAGCTGGTGGGTGTCCATCTATGGCTGATCAACTAAATGTGGATGCATTTTTGGAACAAGCTCGCTCTTATGACAAGGCTTCCGCAAGCCCTGTAGGGTGGTATATAAGGTAAGAAACAACTGTCATACGCAACACCAGCAGTGTAACACAAGTTGGCAATTACGTATTAGGATTCATTGAATTCATCTCATGCCTTGCAGAAATGCACAAACGAGGCAACTTTCACATCCTTTGCCAGTGCTACGAGCTCGTGAAATTGATGAATGGTCAAGAAACCAAGAGTACAGAACTCTTCTTAAACGAGCAACAAGGATCACTGCTGGATCAAAAGTTTTAACAACACCTAGAAGATAGAGCAACATCCAAAGCAGTGTCAGAAGGTATCTACTTGGTCTAATTCCTACAATGTGGAAACATCCTTTTCCCTTTTCATTAGTGTTTTCGTAGTATACTATACTTACGTTGTAAATATGTTAGAGTAAAATTCATCTGATGTTTCATTTATGCAGCCACACATAGCAGCAACCGGCAGGGAGCTCTGGAAATAAAGAGGGTTTGCTACTAGCATTGTTATGCACAAAGTCTTGCTGCAACTTAAGTCTGCTGATTGAATATGCAGCTGGAGTCATAAGTTGTAAGTTGAGGACTTTTGGCTTGTCAATCTTGCAGTACAAGAGATGTAGTCTGTATAAGTAAATGTAATACTCCTCGTGGTCTCTTACAGTGATTAGAGAATTAGATTGTTTATAATGCTTGGTACTCCCTGATGAACTTACTTTGTATAGTACATTCCTTTGTTGTAAAGTATATACACACTCGTAATATCGTTTCGCATTGCCTCCGTATGGAATGATACACCGGTACCAAATCCATTTCTCATGCATAGTTCCACTGGTACGGGAAGTGCTCGACCATTTTGATGTACTGAATCAACTTCTGGACTTTGAAGATTCACCCCTTGCCTTTCTTTCTAAGTTACACTAATCCATAGTCTTTACTGCAAAGCATCCCCTCCACCATTCCGCCCATTCGTAGCACCCAGGTCAAGCATTTTGCTCTACCTCATTAACAATGGTGGACATTTGTGAAACTGTAGTACTGATCATTGGTCTGACTGCATGTGTGGTTTTACTTAGGGCAGCAAAGGTGCGGTAAGAGCTGTCGATCGAGAAGTCTGAGATGACTCAATTACATTAGATCTGATATCAAAGGAGGAGGGTTTACACCAGATGAAGAAAAACTGATTATTGATTATTGTAGAATTGAGTTTCAAATAACCTAATTTCATCCAATGGTCTTGAGGTTGCTTCTACAGAAGTAGGGAAGTCAAATTCAACAATGAAGCTATCATTTTGGGTGGGAAGAAAAATCTGTTTCGATGAAGATGTTGATAGTGCGTGCAGATGTAGAGGGAGATCTGAAGGGAGGTGTAGAGAGAAATTAGGGCAAACCTGGAAATGGAATGCTAAAAATATTATAGATCAAATTAGTCGTAAAGCAATGTCTACGTAAAAAATCATCGTAAAAGAAAAAAAGAAAAAAAAAAGAGTCCCTTATAAATACAGGATTCTCGCAGATCCTTTAACCTAGCTCACTTTTACTCATAATATGAAAACCATGGCCGCCACCGTCCAGGTCAGCTGCTCTGTTTTTACCAAATCGTACTACCCTCTCTCTGACAACCGACGCATCTTCAGTAACAACAATCTTAATTCTTCAATCTCTTTCAGCTATTCCAAAACCTTAAACCGAGCTCTATCCTTCGTGCCCATACCAATTTCGAAAGGAAGGCTTGGTGTTTCATTTTCCAGTGGAGGTGGCGACTGGAGCCGAGGAGATGAGGATGAAGAGTTGAAACCCTCCACTTTTTTGTTTAATTCCTCAAAATCGGCTGGCTTTTTTAGAAGAAGATTGAAGCTCAAGCATTCAATTGGTGGTGTTGGTAAACAGCGGTCTGCTTGGTTACGTAGTTTAGCTCACACCGTTGAAATCATATATTCAAATTATTGTGTGAGTTATTTAAAAAAAAATGTTTTTAATAAAACTAAAAAAAAGAAATATAAGAAAAACATTCACGAGTGCTCTATTATCTAAAAAAAGAGGATTCGGAAAGAAATCCACACCCAAGGTGACGGTGCACACTACAAAGATGTCGATTCACAAATAGAGACAAACCATCGCTCATAAAGGCACCAAGAATTTCGTACAATGAATGTATGATGTAGGACAAGATTTGAAGGCATAAGATGTCGTTATAAGTAATCGATTCGCATTTAAAATATTTAGGCTAGTATTATTCTCGTTTTGAGATTCTATTAATTAGTATAATTTGTTTCCTTCTATGTTTGGATTTTGATGTGGTAGTCTACTAGTATGATTGACGAAGATTGCCCGAACAGGGAGAAGATGTTCAATCAAGTAAGGATCTACATGCCAAAAACACATAGGTTTTTCCACATCTTATGCTTGCCTTGCAAGTTTTGTCATTTTAATTTTCATTCTACCTAACCCTAGTCCCTCTCTTCTAGCTCTCTACCCAAGGCAGAACCCTAGTCGCTCTCCTCTCTTCCCTCTCTTCAACTGTGCTTTTGATTTCTATGGCTTCCCTGTCGTCCCTCTCTTCTCTCTTCTAGGGCTAGGCACTTAGTACCGGAATCCCAATCCCGTACCGGTCTCGTCCCGAAAGTTAGCGGGACGGGAAGAGATAGGTTTTGAAAATGGTAATCCCGTCCCGTTATGGTATTGTTAAAACGGGACGGGCCGGGATCATGATTATCCTGAAAAATCTTGCTCCGTCCCATTATATTAGAATACCTTATTTTAATCATTTTATATTCGATTGTTTAGGTTGTATGATGGTATAATGCATTCAACCACACTCAATTCGGTCTAAAACAGTAAAACCTAAACACAAAAGAAAATTCGATCTCACTCTCTCAAACATAACGCCTCCACTCCCTCCACTCCCTCCAGGCTCCAGCCTCTCATTTGATCCCCAAATGCTAAACCATAAACCTAAAACCAAGTTTGTCTCTCCCCAATTCAATTCCCAAACCTAAACCTCAATTTGATTCCCAGCTTGTTAATGGCTAGAGGGAAGAAAACACTGGTTCATCCTCGATGAAGTGCTTCTGGCCTGCAGGCTTCTTCTGAAGCAATTTATTCTCAATCGGATCGTCCTTCATCAGCAGCAAGTCGATCAACTCGACCTGCACTTCTCCTACCAGCCCGAGTCTCTTCTACCTAAGCCAGAACCCTAGTCCTCTCCGTTTTACCTCCAAAGCTTCCTCGCCTTGCTTAAGGTTTGGCTCTCAGATTTTTCTCCACCCCAAAACCAACGAGGTCCGGGTTCCGGCATGCCGAGTTTCTTCGAAGATGGTCTTCCCCAATCTGCACGCCGATGACTTTCGCCACACTCTGGATTTAGAGGTAGTGTTCATTCTTTGGTCGCTTCTACTACTTTTTCGCTCCCCTGCGCTGCTTTCCTTTATACTTGAGAGACTGAGAATATTGGTTTAGGGTTATCTTTCGTGCAAGAAAATAGGCAATTAATTAATTAATTTTTTTTTTCAATACCAAATGAAAGTCCGATTTGTATTGTGCAGAACACTCGGCGGTATAAAGCACATCCAAATTCGGCTAAGATTATAGAGGCTACAAAACGTAATGGGCATCTAATTTTCTGTGGGGGTTCAATTTAATTTGAATATTTCAGAGGCTCTATCTTTTCTTGTTTTCTTGGCATTGCAGGTTTAGTCGCAGATTACTTTGCATCAGGTTACTTTAAATTAGACATAATCGAGAATAATGGCACTTCCGTTCTAGCCGGTCCGAATCAGGTTATTCACTTTCCGGAGATTAGCATGATTAATAAAAATCTGGTTGCGCGCGCATTTGGTCTAATTCTTTGAAAGTGTCATATAAAGTAGATTTTGTTATTTCTTCTGATTATTTCTGCATATATATGTGGCCTGGATGATTTAATAAGAAAAGGTCATCAGCTCAGTAATATGTTCTTCTTCTTTTTTCATTTGGAGTTGTGGATTTGATATTTTTCCTGTCATGTTTCCTTGCAGAGAATTATTCAATACTCATTATTTGAAATCTATCTGCATCTCGATTTAAGTTTTCTTAATTCATATATTGGATTGCAAAGTACAAAACTTGTTTTTGCTCCCTTTTATAAGCACTCATCCGTTGCATTTTAACTTATGCAGACCTACAAGATTTTAAGAAGAAGCAATCAGCTTAGAATTATTTTCTCTTTCCATATCAAGTGAATGATTTGATGCAAGACTTATGTACACTACAATTTTTGCTATGCCAGCATTATTCTAATACATACAAGTTGATGGCCGATATTCTCAATATCATGACACCTTTTACTCTACATTCGGAGTAATGATTTACATTTAGCTCGTGCAGTTGGACTAGACACACCCTGTATTGTTATTCACCCTAGTCTTATTGAGCGTCTCACCACACAAGAGTTGCAAGTAATCATTTATCTCTGTTTTTTTTTAATGTTTAATTCTTCTTTGTATAAGTTAAGATCTACATTCGCACATAGATCTCTGAGTCTACGTACATTTATCTATGCATTGTAAACATTTGGGATGTATATAGGTTCATGATGCAAATCTATGCATGTCTGATTTCGGGGCTTCCAAATAAGAAAATGCCCTTATATAGTTATACGGGTTGTCCCCGGGAAACCCTTAAACTATATCTAGAAAAGTATAGTATTTCAGAAGATTATATTCACCAAGCCGATTCGAAGAGAACAGAAACACTGAGATATAATAATTCGTCCATGATTGATTTATATGCACCGACGACTGTGTAGTGTGTACTTGGCTTTAATTTAATTATTATTGTGATGCATATTTTATACTTCCGAATTAAAACAACCAAATACAAAAATATCCAATTCACACACTGTAAACTGTAGCAAATGAAATAAAGAAATAGGCCGTTCACACCCTATAAGAACGTATGCCTCAACTTGTTGAGAGCACATAAAGCCAACTTTCCAACACCTTCTGCCCATTTTTGATTTTTCAGTTCATGTCAAGATGGAAGCAATCATGTCACTCTTCACACACCCTATATTCTTTGTCTTCCTCTCAATGATTTTCTATTTCCTGGTGCAAGTGATTTTTGGTAATTTCCGGCCACAAGTCTGAGTTTTCCGGCCCTCCAAGCCATCCTCTCATTGGTTGCTTAGTCTCATTTTACCAGAACCGCTTCCGGCTACTTGACTGGTACACCGAGCTCCTTGCAGACTCGGCCACCAGCACCATCGTCGTGAGCCGGCTCGGTGCGCACGACGGACCATAGTCACAGCCAACCCGGAAAATGTAGAGTACATGCTCAAAACCAACTTCAACAACTTCCCAAAAGGCAAACCCTTCACTGAAATCCTTGGAGACTTTCTTGGATGTGGGATATTCAATGTGGACGGCGAGCTTTGGCGCACGCAGCGCAAGTTAGCCAGCCACGAGTTCACCACCAAGTCTCTGCGTGAGCATATCATGAATAGCTTGGAGGAAGAAGTAGAAGAGGGCTTATTGCCATTGATGGAGTCACTAGCTATGAAAGGAGAAGTTGTAGACTTGCAGGAGTTGCTGAGGAGATTCACGTTCAATGTGATTTGTAAGGTGTTTTTGGGGGTTGAGAGGTGCTCTTTGGATCCCTCTTTGCCTGTCCCAGAACTCGCAAGGGCTTTCGACACGGCATCGGAGATCTGTGCAATGCGTGGGGCTGCGCCTGTGTTCATAATTTGGAAGATCAAGAGATGGCTTGGTATTGGTTCGGAGCAGAAACTCAAAGCTGCAGTGGCACAAGTACATGCCTATGTGATGAACATAATAGAGACGAGGAAGCAGAAACTTGATGATGATCAAAGTTCTGGGAATATAGATCAGGATCAAGATCTGCTAACTCGGTTGATAATGGCGGGACATGAAGACGAGGTGACAAGGGACATGGTAATAAGCTTTATAATGGCGGGGAAGGACACTACTTCAGCAGCCATGACGTGGCTCTTCTGGTTGCTTTCCCGCCATCAAACTGTAGAGGAAGATTTGGTGAAGGAGATCGAAGAGAATCAAACAACGATGGACCTCGAGTCATTGGATTTCAGATTGTTGAAGGCATGCCTTTTCGAATCCATGAGGCTCTTTCCACCTGTAGCTTGGGACTCAAAACATGCCAAAGTCGATGACTTGTTGCCAGACGGAACTCATGTCCGTGCCGGAGATAGAGTGACCTATTTTCCCTACGGGATGGGATGAATGGAGTCGTTGTGGGGGAAGGACCGGCTGGAATTCAAGCCGGACCGGTGGTTTCTTGAACCGGACAAGGAGGCGAGATCAGAGCTGAAGAAGGTATGCCCATTCAAGTTGCCTATCTTTCAAGCAGGTCCAAGGGTTTGTCTTGGGAAGGAGATGGCTTTTGCTCAGATGAAGTATGCTATGGCTTCCATTCTCAGACGGTTCGAGATCAGACCGGTTAATTCCGACGCACCGGTCTTCGTGCCGCGCCTGACGGCACACATGGCCGGCGGGTTGAAGGTTCTGGTACGCAAGAGAGGGACTGACTAAGATGAGAACTGGGAAGCTGATTAAACAAAGTATGGAGAGAGTCAATGGTCCTGATTAATTAGTTTAAGAGTTGTTGGACAGTGTAGCTTGCTATTATTTACATGCCTCATTTCTAGTGTAGCACAAGAATATGATTTTATGTACAAAAATCATATACATAATTTTGTAGGTAGCTTGATTTTAGTATGCTAATCATGATCAATCTACATTATCAATCACAGATGTCAAACTCTATTCTAAACCATGTGATGCTCGAGCAAACAAGTATCAAAGGCCAAAGTTTTGTTTTTAAAAATAGAGGTCAGGATAATATTATAGATTCGAGTTTGGAAAGAAAAATTCACATGCCCATCAGGCCGTGACTCGGAATGCTTTCTTTAGTGGAAGAAAAAACAAACGCGCACTGTATAAAAATAGTCGATCCTTTCGTTAACATAAAGCAACCATTCATCACCACGTTTCCTTTTACCTTCCTATTGAGGAAATGGTGAGAATCTAGAGCTGCTGAATAGGTACAGGTTTCTATTAATAGAAACCGCCATGTAATTAGCCTAATCACTTTTCTTTTTTTCTTTCTTTTCTTTTTGTGAAGGAAAGAAAAAGAAATGCTAGTAATGTTCATTACACATATTATGCTTGTTTTTTCCTTACCTTACAAAACAGCAGGATTCCTAAAGGGACAAGCTTCCAAATTGCTTGTTCCAATCTTCATAGGTACCAAGCTCATTCAAGGAAACAGAGGGCCTCACCTCATGTAACGCACTCTCAAAATCCTATAAAACAAAACCAAAATAAAATTATGCAGGAAAAGTAACAAGGAGGCTCAGCCAGCAGTGTAAGTCTGTAACTTTTTACCTGAAAAGTTACTGGGCGCATATCCTCCTTCTTAAGCTTTGTTATTTCTATGCCTTGTCTTAAAGCTTCTCTTAGAGGACCCATAGAGGCATCCTTCACTAAGTTTTTCATGTCTGATCCTGAGTACCCTGCAAAACAAAGCGACAAACTCAGGGGGTGTGAAAAGGCAATAGAGAACTATAGTGATTTTGGATCTTAACTGAATGTAGGAGGTCAGTACCTTCTGTTAACTTGCATATGTTATCAATATCTTCCCTTGATAGTTTGAATAGTCCATCCTTCTCAAGGAGATTCTCCACTATCCAGGCTCTTGCTTCTTCAATACATCAATTGCAGGTTAGCTGCATAATCAAAACCAACAATGTGGGTAAAATCAAACATGCTAAGTAGGCACCTGATGAAGGAAGAGGAATGTAAAGTCGCTTAGTTAGTCGCCTGCGTGCTGCTTCATCAAGCTCTTGGGGTCGATTTGTTGCTCCTACAAAATGTATGTAGATTTGTGAGATAGAGTGAAATCAGAGTTAAAATATTTAAGCGAAGGATAACCGTAACTAGAAATGATAAAACAGAACACATGAAAGCTAGAGGATAGTTGAGATTAAATGGGTTTAGCAAATCACCTATAAGAAGAATTTGCTCACTGCCACTGTCAAAGCCTTCCATTTCAATGAGAAACTGTGTTTTGAGTCGCCTACTTGATTCATGTTCGCCTTCTGACTTACGCTGCAAACATAAAGAAGTAACTCAGCTCAATGCGTTTGAAACAAGGTAAGGACGTACATATACACTGAGATACAATGGGGTTCATGCAGTTAACGAACTAATATACAATACCCTGAGATATTTTTTTTTTACTGCAAAGCATACATACTGGCAGATTGTACCATGTCAAGTTTAAGTTCAAGAGCTAGACCAAGTCTTACCTGCGAGAGAAGTGAGTCGATTTCGTCAACAAAAATCACAGCTGGCTGCCGACAACTGGCTACTCCAAAAAGGGCCCGAACTAACTTTTCACCCTCACCAATCTGCAGTTACCAGTTAAAGATACGAATCTAAGTATGTTTTTGAGGATATAAATATACATACATATACATTAGGAGAAACTAGTATACAAGTTGGGACTTGAGAAGCAGTAAAAGATATATTATCTTTCTACATAATTTAAAGATTTGCAGGAAAATCACGATCAAATCACAAACTACAATGATTACAGTATATTAAATGATCACAGAATTGGATCTGTAGTTCAACATTGGTAGACATAATCCAAATTAGATAAAAAAAAAGATATGGCAAACAATCATCAACAATCAAGGCAAAAAGATGAACGCTTACCCATTTGCTCGTCAATGAACTGGCAGAGATGTAGAAAAATGTTGCTTTTGCCTCTCCAGCTATGGCTTTCCCAATCATTGTTTTGCCTGTTCCCTGAAACAGGTGCAGGTATTAGATCCTTCATTGGCTTGTACTACACTCCTTAGAAGATTCACTACTTACAGGTGGACCGAAGAGAAGAAGACCCTTTCCGGGAGAACGACAACCTTTGAAAATATCAGGACGTAATAGTGGCCATATAACCATCTCTGTCACACACTTTTTAGCATGGTCCAAACCAGCTGAAACATTGCAAAATTTCAATCAGAACCCCTTTAGCTATGTGCACAATTGTAAATACAGAAGACAGTTAGAGCATCATCCATTACCAATATCATTCCATCGAACATTAGGATCCTTGTCCATAATCTCATTACTGACATGTTCAATAAGTCGAGGTTCCAAGTTCCTTAGTTTTTCTGGGAGCTCCCCATCTGGACCGCAGAGAAATTCCATACTGAAAAAGACAAAAATGCATTAGGACATTAATGCATATTCATCATCCTGAATTAGAGCAAGAGAGTTTCTAAATGCATTCAGCATGAGGTTACACCACTCACCAGCTCCTTGTTGAGTCATCTAATGCATCATCTGACTTTCCACCAATTTTTGAAGTCATATTCCCAACATTGCCCCCATTAGATCTAACGGGAGGAACAAAATTACCACGGACACCTCGACGTGAAACACCATATGATCTCGTGTTAAAACCCCTATTAGCAACACTGTTATCACTTTGAGGAGAGACAGAAGCATTTGGTGATGCAGCTAACCCTCGCCTTTGCCTTACGTCCATTTCCTAGTCAACAAAGAAGATTCTGATCAAAATCGCTACATATGGATAAAGTGCACCTAAAAAATACAAAAAAAATTAAAGAGAAAGGCAGCATCAGTTTCAATATAGGCAAGTAAGTTCCACAATCACATTACTAATCTGTAGGAACTAGGGGAACACTTCTACTCCAATTAGCTGGTGATAAATACCTACCCTATAGGATTCATATGCCAAATCTATGAATCAATTATTTGTATACCAGCAACATAGAAAAATGGACAGAAAAAAGTTAATTAAAAAAAAACGCTACTAAAAGATGACTATTATAAAAGAGTACAGTTTAGCAGAAATATGATGGATACCAATTTGGCTTTGGCAGTTACAAATCCATTGCCAGAAACATTGGCTTTAGCATCTTCATTGGCTGATGGAGACTTTGTAGTATCAAGAATGGGGCTGTTAAATTCCCTGTGTACACGTTTACTGCCCAAGGGATTCCCATGGGCTCTTTCTTCATCTTCCACTTTTTGAAAAGACGAGGTACTATGACTGCTGTTGCGGTTGTGATGAGAGTGACGCTTTTCAACAATAGTGCAATCATCAGAGCTGTTACTTCTAGGAACCCAAGAACTATGAGATGTGTTACTTGCTGTCCCAATGTTGTTTTTGTACAATGATGTCAATTTAGTTTGTGTCATGGCTTTTGATAACTTGCTATTCAACTTTTCCCACTTCTCCAATTGATCTCCCTACCACCAGACAGTAATCTTGGTTAACACACCAAAATCCTAATAAACATCCTACCACAAAATAACATGACAAAAAATATTTTCCACATGCAAAATCAGAGGCAAGTCATACCAAATCATTCGCAGCCTTTCCATGGTTAGACTGCCGAAGAAGAGCTCGAAAGTACTTTGATTGTTTAATCCTCCCAATGTCAATATCTCCCTTTGTGCTGAAAACAAAACCAGGATCCTTTTTCGCTTGCTCGAAAGCTTTGCTGTATGCATATACTATTCAATGATTAGCATTTCAAAAGAAAAATCTTAACCTGCATTTGTAACACTGATTCGATACGAATCAACACTAAAATCGCAAATTCCTAGACCAGAATTAAGCTTTCAATATGAAATTCCAATCCAGTTTTTGATTCATCCAATAATTAAAACTAAAATTGATTCAACTACACCATAAATTCTTCATAAAATTCACATCATTTTCAATCTCTAAGACATTATAAAACAAAAAAAAATCGAGTATATAAAAGGAAATGGAGAATTGAAAACACAAACAGCTAGGGTTCGGAGTAAAATCGAAGCTCCGAGAGGGAAAGAGAAATAGGCGTACCGATCGGAATCAGGAATCAGCGAGCGGCGGGCCTCACCGAGCTTGGAGACGGCTTCGCGGCGGATAGGGCTGACGAAAGCACGGTCGAGCTGAGAGTGAGACTGTGAGTCGAGAAAGCCGAGGAGACGAAGACTGAGGATCTGAGCGGAGGAGAAGTCGTTTCTGTCGGCGGCGAGTTCGGCTCCGAAGAGAAGATATTGAAGGCGGTGTAGGTTATCGTCGGCTTGCTTTCTCCAGCAGACCTCTTCGACGGAGTTCAGTTCCTCCTTTCCCGCCATTTCCAGCTCTCTCTCTCTCTCTCTCTCTCTCTCTCTCTAGGTCCTTCTGAGACTCTGGGGCTTTTAATTTCTGCGTAAAAAAAAGAAAAAAAAGTAAGAATAATAGCTTATGCGGACTAGGCGGATACGAGCTGGGCCCTAGGCGGAGACCAGGTTGGCTGGGCCTAACGGTCTGAAAGATTCATAAAAAAAATTAAAAAATGTTAAAATATTGTATAATTTTTTTGGTTTTATTTTAATTTGAATGGTTAAAGTCACGATTTTTCATCTAAATGGTTTTTCCGTCAAATTTCTCAGTTAAATTGCTGACGTGACCCTTTAAACAAGAAAAATTTTATGGTATCTACCCGTTTGTGATCTCTACATTTAGAAATATGACAACATATTTGTAGTAAAAGTTGAAATGTTGAGTCGTATATAATAATTGTAATTACAAAATATACAATCATTTTACAACATTTTGAACAAATTGTTCTCATAGTTTTGTTTAACTTTATGTAAATAATGTAAATAAATTTGGTAAATTTGTTCTCAATATTGTAATTTGATTCATAACATTGTAATTTTTGTTCAAGTATATGTAAAATAAAAGTAGGATATACATCTCAGTACATAGCTTTTCTCATTAAACAGATGTCGGCTTCAAATCATAAAGACTAAACAAATTTCAATTTTAAAAAAAAATTGTAGCCCTCTCACTCTCCTTTACTTCCTTGGTTCCATTCGAATCTCATTGAATTCAAGTTTGTCAAGTCACCGGAAATGACCGTCGTCGTCGGACTCGGGGTTCCCAAAGAAGCATCAAAACCAACACACTTCGCCGTCCAAAAGCACAACAACAAGGAGGTAAAATAAAAACACTTCCACTTCATTGATTTTGGCCTGAAATTTGGTTATGGATTTCAGTGTTTTATCACTATACAGAAGGTGTTAACATATTCTTCGTCATGATCGACCAATCAACAGCTACAGAAGCAAAAGCTTGACTGAACATCAATCATGTAACTAGCTTACTATGTTTTTAACTTTGATGTGCAAATCTACTGTATTGTCTTGGATGCAGGACCACAAAGCTTAAAAAAACCTTGTACAATTTCTAATGTTGGAATTGTTTGTGTATTCTCCTGTAATCTGCAACTTATAGCAGAAACAATGTTTGAATTTTGTGTCATTACAACTTTTGTGTAACTTGCAACTTCTGTGTATCATAATTTTTGTTGAAAAAATGTAATCGGTGTCTATATAGTATATATAGTCCACATAAGTTTGAGTGAAAATCATAATAACTTGAGGTCAATTCCCAATCATAATATGATCAACTCACAACACAATGTCCATAACAAACACAAACATAAAAAATTTGCACCTTACCCAACTTGGGTGCAATTCCATCAGTCCTGCAAAAGTTAGTTTCTATATGAGATGATTATCAACTAGGGTAGGATATGCCCAAACAGAATTTTGCAAATACTCCCTGATGCCAAATTGATTTTACATCCAGAGGCATTTCCAGACACTCAGACATGTCAACTCAGCAAGAAACGTAAAATGGATTCTAAAGCAGCAAATATTTTTTTTTCAGTTGCTAATGGAGCATAAATTACATTACATTAAGCATAATCAGCAGTAGATCAAGTACATGGAAAATTAATGGTTAAACAAGCTATATAGTATGCAGCAGCATTCTCCCCACCCTACAAAGAAAAGCAATTGTATAATGTCCTACATATTCTGGGAAGTCTAGCTGCTGCCAAAAAATACCAAAGCATGGCACCACATGAAGATTCAACAGTTGGCTCATGTGCTTCCAGGAGCATCACTTCCTGCAACTGGCTTCCGGTTCAAATAGCGGATAACAGCATCTTCAACCCTGCAAGCATCACCCAAACAAAATTTGATAAGCAATTCACCCTAGTATTCTTTTGAAGGAACCAGGTGCTCAAATGATTATATATTTACAAACCCAAAGTTGAGAAAACACCAACTAGTCAAAATTGATCTTTGAGAATTCAACCATAAGGGCATAATTTAAAAATCCAATAGAAACAAAATAAATTTTGCAGGGTCATATAAGTAAATGCAACATCTTAATGATTACTGGCAAAATACGGGGGAGGTGCTCACAATAGGGGGTCAATTAGAAACATGATCTAACAAAATGAATGAAATCCCTTCTGGTACTCTGAGACTTCTACAACAAACGTCATACTAAAAATATAAAAGGAAAAAAAGACCTTTTATCAGAGTAATATCATCAGTAATGCGACAACTTTAATGAGACATGATCTAACAAAATAAATGAAACCCCTTCTGGAGCATCAAACAGTACAAACTTAACAATTGCAAGGAGCAAAGCAGAACATTTGAACGAGAGTATATAAAATGACTTTTCTTTTTTCCTCATTAGGACAAAAATGTGGTCGACATCCAGTCAATCCAAATCAGCAGATAGGTGATAATAAGCTTTTGTAACAGAAGGATCAAATATGACAAAAAGTGAAGAGCTTACCAAGGTTGATGGAAGAAATCTGACCGGCGCTCTTTCTCAGCACTACGACTCGCTACTCCAGCTACAAGCTTTAAATCTTTGCTTTGAGATTCAATCAGCGCATTGATGAATTCAACAGGTGATTGACTAAATCCAAGGAAAAAAGCTCGCCTGCGACGATGCTCATGGATTTTTCTGATAGCTCCACATATCGCTTCATCACATGCATCAATTTCTTTGTTTTTCTCTGAGTTGGCCATTAGAGCAGATAATTCCCTTTGAATTGGAAAAGGCACATCTACCAACACATCATAACATGCTGTTCCAGCTGGACTATTACCAGAAAGCCTCATCTTATGCTCCAAATGTATAGGTTGTGGCGGAAACAGATGCTGAGATATCTTCTGGGACACCATAGTAAATTTCATTTTTTCCTCTCCGAACACTCTTTGAAGTGGTGGATCACAGTTAAAGAAAGTGGGGTCATTAGGGTTCTGCAATTTCCTAGCCTTCACATAGTGCCAGATTGAAGCTATTATTCTTGGACGAGTTTCCACCTCAATACCAAGAACTTCCATCAAAGGTTGTGAAAGCTTAAACTTCTCAGGCGCATAATTCATTTCCAAGCGTATATTCACAGTAAACTCTTTGTCCCCTTTTCTCTTCACCTCAAATCCCTCATGTGGTGCAGGTGACCTTGCATTTTCCCAGTTAATGATATGATTATCAGGATATAGCCTCTGGTCCAAAGAAATGGTTACTCTCTTGAAGAAAGATGAAAACTTTGGGTAAAAGGGATTTGATTTCTGGACCACCCCAGGCTGATCAGGGTCAAGCCCATCTTCCAAGATCCTTCCAACTATCTTAAGTGTCCACGTAGGGGGATCAGCATTTGGTTTCTGTGGAATTGAACGAACCTGATTGGCAAAGGTGTTAAAAACATAAATGCGAAGTGTTTTCTGAATAGAAGGGGGGCTCTTCAGAGCCTCTTGAATATCAACTTTCTTTCTTGTAAGCGCAGCATCAACACGAGCCTCAAACTCAAGAAGCTGGGTGTATAGAGCAGATTCAGGCAATATGGAGGCTACTTTGTCCTGTAGCTGTTTTTCGGGAAGCTTCTGCTTCTTTTTACGGTTAGCAGCTGACAGGTCCATGGTTCTAATGGGTGAGATCATGTTTGTAGGAGAAAGACCAGGAGGGCGCACTGGAGGTTTCTGAGGGAAGCGCTTCACACTTCCACTTCCAGGTGTAGAATATGAGGGTGAATTCCCCATGGAACCTGCTTGGTTCTGGTTCAGCGACATCGCCTGAGCCTGTAACTGAGCCTGGAATTGAGCGTGAGCTGCTTGAGCCTGAGCTTGGGCATGTGCTTGCGCCTGAGCCTGTGCTTGGGCTTGGGATTGGGCATGGGAATGTGCTTGAGCTTGCGCTTTTGACTGAGCCTGCGCAATCGCCTGTGCTTGGGAGAGCTGAAATTGTGCTTGAAAACCAGCCCCAAGTTGTGCTTGAGCCTGTTGCGGAAATGAAGGGTTTGCAGACATAGATGGGGGCACCATCCCGGAATTTCTAAAGGGCGATGAAGACGCTCCAAGATTCTTAGGTGGGTTATTATTATTCATTGACATTGCTGCCGCTGTCTACACAAACACTCCGAAACTCAAGTACTATTCCACACACAGCCTCACAGAACTATTCCACAAACCAGAGCACACCAGTCTCACTGTGAGCTTAAACCCAGCAAATATAGATTAGTCAAAACTCAACCTCAAATCAAATAGCCATTCCCAAGTAGCCCGAAAACCCAAATCCGTAAAATCCCCAAATTTCGCAGGACACAACTGTTCACTCCACAAAACCCTAAATTTCAAAACAAAACACTAATCAAATCCGAATGCCGCGATAAAGAAAACCAGAAATTCTACATGAGGGTTTTGTCTACAATTGATCCAACGAGTATGCTTTAGGGAAATGAATAGCAATTTGAACCGAGAATTGACACAAGATTATACTAGCAAAAAAATTACCGAGGAAATGAAACAAATCAAACCAAAACACTTACAGTGTAGCAGAAACAAGTCCAGACCCAAAAGCCCTTGGGTTTGGTTGGCCTCCACCTGATACACCAGTGAGCCAGCAGCAGCAGCTCCTGCTTTGTTTTGATTTCGCTCTCTTTTTTTCTTTCTTCTCCTACTTTCCTTTTCATCTTTACCAAAAGTCGTTTCTTCTTTTTATTCCTTTTTTTCTTCTCACAACGGGTAAGGCCCAAAACCCAAACCCGGCCCACGGTTCTGATGAATCTGGAGTTTTTTTTTTAAACGGTGGACCCTCCAACCCGGTGGGCCCACGTCACCACCAACCGCCATGACGTGACCCTTTCTGCCTAGCCCGGATATCACCCATTCCGACTATTTCAGTAATAGAGTGATCTCAGATGGCTTTCCAGTCTTTATTCCTTGCAGTCTCTTAACTTGGGGTCATCTTTTTATGATAATTTTGGATTTGTAGCAATGAAATTGGGTTGTGGTATGAGAGTTGGATTGGAATGTGTTAGAACACGAGTTGGTTTATTCTTGATTTGCTCAAGAATGCCGAGGGCAATGCTGAAGTAAATGTCTCTCCTTGCTGGTGTTCGCTTCCTTGGCTAAATCGTTTGTTGACATAGCACTGATACGTCCCCCTGTTATGTAGGTCAAAGGGCTGGATGTGGTTTCACTTTATGTCTCTCACATTCAGGTCGACCAGGCTATATGAGACAAAGGCGTCGCACATATCGTGCTCATGGGAGAATCAACCGTAAGTTTTCTTTCCCAATCATTTGCTTTAGTAGTGAGACTTACTTTGTAGCTTGACGGACTCTTAAATTTACCTTTGTCCTTATTTTGCAGCTTATATGTCATCTCCATGCCACATTGAGTTGACTTTGTCAGAGAAAGAAGATCCAGTGAAAAAAGAGGTAATCTACAAAGTTTGTGTTCTCTTACTAAGGGACAAGTATAAAAAGAATCAAAATTTGAGATGAAAATTGTTGTTTGTTTTTGGCATTGTTTAGATTAGTACATAACTCCAGTCAGGTTTGTAAAGGGTGTTTCTATCTGAGCAAGTATGGGATAAGGTCTTTACCTTTACCATCATTCCGACTGATTGACTGAAAGAAAACCTGTTCTTTAGAGGCTTCAGTAAGTTAGCTTTAAGAAAAGAGTTTATCTGCTAGTCAGTTACTGTATTCACAAACATGATCATCTTCATTTTGCATTATTTGGAAATGGAGCTCGATCAGCAATGGGTTAAATAAATGTAGATATACTGAAGTCATGTTCAAATTTGAAAGGATCCCTATTTATAACTGCTCCTTGAAAATGAATAAGATTATAACTTTCTGCAATTGATTAAGTTTTCGGACATTATCGATTGTTTATCTCATGTGAACAATCTGCTGAACAACCTACTAATCGCTTGTCTTGCAGCTGCGCTCCCCGGAAATCATGAAAAGGTCCAGCCATAGTGCCATACACAGCAGCGCAACTTCTTGAGATGTGTGGTCTAAAGAGTTTAGAAACTCACTTGATATATCGTCCACTTGGTAATTTCTATAATGTCTCAGTTTTCAGACATTTATAGATTAAGAATTTTGTCACCAAATATAGTTTATCAACTTTTCATTTCATGTCGTGTGGATGAATCTCTTAACCTAAACTTTATGGTTCCTGCGTAGAATGATTTTCAAATTTTGAATCTCAGTCTGAGTTTTATTCTCTTGATGCTTTTTTGTTATAAGTTTGCCTCTCCCACATAAGCTTACAGCACCATTGGTAAATAGTATAAATGCTAGCTGCTGCTGAAAATATAACATGAGGCGTGGTTTCTTGAGAAATCAGTAAAGGTTTGGGGTATGCTGCTGACCTGTTTCTTTTATCTGATATTTACCTAATCTTTTGCTTGAGAAAGGAAGTTGTAATACAGCAAAATTGCCTCATGAATGCTAGGAGCCTAGAATGAGTTTGCTTTAGCTGCCAGTAGAGGGTTCCTTTTGATTTTGTGTCCTTTGGGAAAGGGTAAATAGAGTCTTGACACATGTTAGATGAATTCAATATATTCTATCCTCCATTTGTTTCTTTCCCTTCACAGAAAGAGGGCTTTCAGTCAAATCAACATTTACTCTATTTACTCTATACTAAAACGCGTACAGCTCCGTCACTGTTCATAAGGACCGCCGGAACTTACTTGTTCGTCCCGTTTTCGCGTTTATTCGCAGTTTTGTCATTACCTCTATGAACTTACATTTTTGTCCTGCTCTCCCGTTTATTCGCAGTTTTGCCATTAGTTCTTAACCGCTGGACTGGATCGATGCCTACCTCTTCTTTCCTCCTCTCTCTTGCCTCTCTGCATACTGCGACTTACGTCCTCGCTCTTCGCCGCTTCTTTTCTCTCGATCTTCGCCGCTTCTTACTTTCTCAAGCGATTGATTTGGGGTTCGTCAAAGGCAAGTGGTTTTGGGTTTGTGTTTGTGTTCGTTAAGTACTATGACTGTATTTGTGTTTTGATATTAGCAATATAATCAGTTGGAGTCGTAATTGCTAGAGTTGAATCAAATTTCTGCTAATGGGTTTCTACTTTGTGTTTTTCTGCTAATCTTGAATCGTTTCCTTCTCGGTTTCAGTAGGTCTTCAAAACCCATTCGTATTGCTATCTTCGTCTTTCTATTTGAAAAGGAAGTTTGGGTTTTCAGCTTCCTGTTTTTGTTGTTTCTGAGCTTCGAATCGTAGGGTTCCGATTGGCTTGGACGATTTCCATTTTGTTCGTTTCCAGGTGGTTTTGGGTTTCTGTATTTGTGTTTTGGTTTTGATATTCGCCGCTTCTTCTTTCTTCTAATTGAATTGCATTTGTGTTTTGATATTAGCAGTATAATCAGTTGGAGTTGCAATTGCTAGAGTTGAATCAAATTTCTGCTCATGGGTTTCTACTTTGTGTGCTGCATGATATGTTTGTTGGTTATTGTTGTCTGTTTTCTTGGTCCAACCAAGATGTGATTAGTGGCATTCAATATTATTATGAACTAGAACAGAAATTTGATTCATTGCCTGTATGAACAATGAATCAAAATTTGCAATGATTACCATGAATTATTGCATACTGTTAGAATATCAAAAAAGTAAATTCAAATTTGATTCATTGCCAGTATGAGGTTAAGGGATCTGTAGAGAGAAGTCATAGTTACGGCATCACCCTGGACTGTTATTCTCGGCATCATGAGAATCTCTAGCATCAGTCACCAAAGTTATATGCATCTGATTTCTCTGAAAGCGCACCTCTATTTGCATACTGACGTGAAAAGTCTTCCCTGCATTATGGATATTGTTATTATTAGATCAAGAAACATTTTTGACACAAGTGAAATGTAGCGATGAATGTTATGTTTTATCAAATAAACCTTACTCATATTTTGGATGTTTCATCAAATAAACCTTACTCATATTTTTTGCTGTTAGTTGCCGTATTGCTCATGAACCAAACCAAAATCTAAGATATTGGGAATCATGTTTTCATCTAGCAAAATGTTGCTAGCTGACAGGTCTCAGTGTATAATTCTTAGGGATTTGTGGTTGGTGATAGTTGGGACCTGTAGATTCTTAGAATTCAGGTACATGATCGAGGTGGGGCTGAGGTTATCATTTTGATGATCACAGAGATATGTTAAAATTTAGTTATGAGTCATTTCAAATTCTTATGTTTGTTACTGTTAGCAATCCAACTTCAAAATAATGCTTAAATGCTCAGTTTTGTTCTTAGTCTAAGATAGTTTCCTGGAGTGCTTTGTTCATGCCAGCTGGTGTGACTTTGTTTCAATGTTTGAGAAATGAAAATCACAGCTTTGCATCATGAGTTCAGATGCAAAAAGTTAGTGAATTCAAAAATTCCTGAAAGTTAGTGAATTCAAAAAGTTCGTTCCATTAAATATCCCGGATTGTATTCAGGGAATCCTATTATTGTTTTACTACCATAAGGTTTTTCTTCTTGGTATGTTATTGTTAGTGTTCTATATGCAACGTCTTACCTAATTTGAATATTTTTTTTTTCCCTTTGCTTATTCTCTTCCCTATTATGAGGTTCAGAGTCCTCATATATATATATATATATATATATATATATATATATATATATGAGTAATCTTACCTAATTTGAGTATTTTTTTTTTCTTTGCTTAGTCGCTTACCAAATATTTCCAGTTTTCGTTGCCAAAGTTTTGAGTGCTTGTTCACATGTAATGTCAGTTTCAGCTATGCTGCCTAAATTCAGAACTTCCAAGAGGAAAGCGTTTTTCAGAACACCAGAAAATTTGCAACCAGAACTTACAGGTCATGAGACAGCAGCACCTTCGCATTGTTATGAAAATGAGGGCGCAAGTGGATCGAATCACTCTAAAAAAAAAAATGTGTGATCAATACAATCCTGATTGTATTGATCTGTGTCATATGAATGAAAGTGTGCCAGGTAAGGATAAGTCTTTGCCATTGTACAGTTCTATATTGATTGTTGCTTCATTCATTGTTTTCTTGCTGTTGGCCTTCTGTATTACTAATAACATATGTAGTGTTTGATATGTCTCGCAGCTACAAGTTCAGTTTCATATGGTCGGGCACTCTACCAAAGAAGTCGTCAAGGTCAGCTACAATAAATTTAGTTTTCTAGATTTGTAAAACAAATGATGTTCATACTATCTGAACATCAATAATCATAATTGCAGGTTTGATCACAGATTACGAAGATTCTGGCGACAGTTCGTTCGGGTGTGGCCACTGTGGCGCTTATTTTTGGAAAGGTGAGGCATTAGCCAACAGTATCCGAACAAATAGCACTGTGCCTATTTACACCCGATGCTGTCAGAAAGGAGAAATACAGATTCCTTTGTCAGACTCAACACCACCGTTTCTCCAGCAGTTACTTGATCCAAATAATGGCCGAAGAAGCATATTCTTTCGTGAAAACATTCGAGTTTACAATTCAATGTTCGCTTTTACCTCGATGGGTGCGAAGATCGATTATGACTTAAACAGAAGATCAGGACCTTATGTTTTTAAAATATGTGGTCAGATACATCATTTAATGGGCTCTGCATTACCTGTTGAGGGAGAACGTCCTAAATATGCACAGATACATTTATGACACCAACAATGAAGTTTCTAACCGAATGGATGCTATTGACCCATGCCATACTAACAAGAAAACCAAACCTGATATGGTGGGAGGGTTGATACAAATGTTTGATGAAATAAATGAGCTGGCTAAAGAATACCGAAATGTGAGAGATAAATTTGAAGATGAGTCATTGTCTTCGTTTAACATGACTGTAGTTGGAGGACAGCCAACTGATAATAGACAATACGAGTTGCCCACCAACGATGAGATAGCCGGTCTAATTGTTGGTGACATTGGAGAATTTAATTCTAACAGAGACATTATTATTGAATCAAACGAAAGGCATTTAAAGCGTATATCTAAGTTTCATCCGATGTAAGTATATCTAAGTTTCATCCGAAGTATATGTCCTTACAGTATCCATTGCTGTTTCCGTACGGTGAAGATGGATTTACACTAGGTTTGGAATTGCAACCAACTGCAAGAGAACGTGGAAAAGAAAAGATGAAACTTACAATGATTAAATATGTTTGCTATCAAATTCATGACAGACTAAATTGCTCGAGCACCCTGTTAAAAGGTGGGAGATTGTTTCAGCAATACTTAGTTGATGCTTATGCGACTGTTGAAGAAAATAATTTAGACTTCATAAGGCATAACCAAGGCAAGGTAAGAACTGATCGACATTCGGAAAAACATCTATGCTGCTGCATCTTCCGGAATTAAACAGACCTGTGATGTGGGAAAACAAATTTTTCTTCCAAGCAGTCACACTAGGAGTCCCCGAGATATGATCAACAACTATCAGGATGCAATGGCCATTTGCAGACAATATGGTAACCCAGATTTATTCATAACTTTCACTTGCAACGTTAGATGGCCAGAAATACTAAGGTATTTGGACAACAAACAAGGATACAGGCCAGAAGATCGGCCGGACATAATCTCACGGATATTTAAGTTAAAATTAGATGACATGCTCGCCTACATTAAATCCGGCCAGCCATTTGGAAAAGTTGAGGCAGATGTTTGCACAATCGAATTTCAGAAGCGAGGATTGCCTCATGCTCATATGTTGTTTTGGCTTACAAAGCTATACAAGTGTTATACTCCGGCCGATATTGATTCAATTATCTCAGCTGAATTACCTGATAAAGAAATTTGTCCTGAACTTTTTAAATTAATCCTACTAATCATTCAGAACTGAATTAGGGCGACTCGATCCACGCTTTCATCAATGAAGACCAGCATGATGATTATATAAAGAAAGTACAGCAAGGACAGGTATATGAAATCTGCCTTTTTACCACGCACCTAGCAGATCCCCGTGCATCCAGAGTTCTTCACAATGACATGGTGGTGCATTTCCATGGACCGACAGAGTTTGTGCGAATAGATGACGCACCTCCAATCCCACAACAATCATTCCAGCTTATAGAGTTCAAGGACCTAGAAATCGAAAGACAGAACAAGGAAGCCTTGACAGGCAAGTTCCAAATTTTTTATAGCTCAATATTCCTTTATGCATATGTCCCTAAGATCTTCAAAGACTAATTGATGTGTTCTTCTAATGCAAGACATTTACAGCTGCATCAAAGCTGTCAGGACACCACATGAGCAGCCTCTGCAAACCATAAAAAAAACGGTGACAAAGTGTGAAGTCATTGTTCATAACCTCAGGTATGATATATGGTGTTTTCTTTTTTGGCTGTCAAAACACGTGTTAAATGATAAAAATTTAAACTCTTGCTCAACTTGCATAAGGGAGACCCTCAAAATCACTCTCTGGGGAGACATCGCGAAACCATTCGATGTGGAAACCCTGCAGAAATTAACTCAACCCGTGCTTGCTGTGTTCACAAGCTTGAACCTCGATACGTACCATGGTAATCACTAACCTAAAACAAACCGCTATTGTTTAGGAAGCATTATCTACACATATTTATCCGCTGCTTCATTTTACAGAACATGTTGTGGCCTCAAACTTTGACCATACATGCGTTTTCTTCAATCCAACCGTTCCCATGGAAGACGATTACATTACCAAGTGAGTAACTTCTTCAGGAAATAATTTTTTTAACGTAATGTAGATCGTGTTGCAGCTCATCACATTATGTTGCATTCAACAATATAGTTCACTTACTTCTATGTCTTCCTTTTCCTGTGACATAATACCTTCTGATAAAATCTGGTGATTTCATATTCGGTTTATAAACTCTGTTTATGTCTTTCAAATGCAATTGTAACATATCACAACTACACAGTAGAGATTGTTCCTCTTTAGAACAGTGAAAACTAATATGTATTCTGTTTGCTTTTTAGAATTTTATAAGAAACTTTCATATGCATGGCTAACCATAAATGAGTTGTACTTTTTGAAGGTTTTCCAGACCAGGAAACAACGATTGATTCAACATCAATCTAACGAGCTCAATTTTTTTGTAACTTTTGTTGACCTGATGTCTTCATCGAAGACTTACTGTAGCTTTTCTTCTTTTGTAACGACAGCCTTTTAACTACATGGACTGTCTGTGTAACATTGATCCATTCCAGAGCGTCATTTTTGTAAACAGCTCCGGATCCGACCCCTACAGCTAGCATGGGTATTTTTGGCAAATGCAACATACTTTTGAGGCTTTTGTGTGCAAACAGAAATGTGGCTGTAATGTATGTATAGACGTAAATGCAATGTATGTGATGTACAGAGTGCAACAATGTGTTTAGATCTGATATTCACTTATCAAAAGATAGCTGCTGTGGCTTCTGTTCTGGTAGGAAATCTTTTTCTTTTTATCTAATCATTTTGCCACTGTTTTTGTTTTGATTTGCAGATTCTCATACTTTTACAGCATGATATATTATTAAAAAGTACAACTGATGGTTGGTTAGTTTCTCCTCCTATTCTTTGTTTTCATTAAGATGTGATTTTCTTGGTTGGTTAAGGCTACTTGATTTTTCAACTGTTTTTTGGGACAGACAAACAAATAACACTTAAACTTTACAGGTATATCTTTTCTAAGTTTCTCTATTCTATGCTAACATGTTACCTGTATGTTTTCTTGGGTTCGTTGCTCTATCTGTAGTTCTCAGGAACATTACAAACATTTACTTCTGCAGAGCAAATGAATCATTTAGAAAGTTTGCCTTGGTATGCAGACTGAAATATCAGTTTTCATAACTAACAATAACGAAGCAATTGGATGGTTCTTCATGTGTCATATTCAGTAGCACAGAGGCTCCAATCAGTGGCTTATAGATGTTACTGCATTATGAACTATTTTATTCATTTCCACTTCTACAAATAATTAATATTTTGCAGTTTTTTGCTATTTAAACTTTTGCCTTGGTATGCAGACTCAAATAGTCTTCGGTATACAATTTTAAATTACGATAGAATTTTAAACAATTTAGAGTGCTGCCTTTAGTACTCTTGCTCTCCACAATGAACCCTTATATTATCCTTCCAAGTGTTAACAAAAACAATAATAAATGAGACTGTCGAATTCAAAGGTGAGCGACGATCAGCAAACCGCGGCTAGCCGCGGGCAACAAACCTTGTGCTTTATATGTCACCACCATTCTAATGCTTGCAAAGTTAAACACTATTAGATGCTATGCTCATTATGTGACACCGATACCTATACCCTTTCGCTATCAGCTTTGTTTATGGCTCAGTGGTACTTTGTGTTCCTAAATTCTTCAGTTGCATGAACCAAACATCACGCAACTAAGTGATTGCTTGCTTTCCTGATGCTCCTAATTTAATTTCCTTACGAGAGCAGTTCAACTTTACTGTTAACTGGTGCCTAGTTGAAATCCTCAGATTCACTTTCCATATCCAGGGAATTAGAGACTTCAGGTGAACCCTATAGCCTTTAGCCCTTTACGAGAAGAGAAACTCTGGCAAATACAAGGGTAATAATTTGAGATGGTTTGTTATGTTGGGGAGGCGATTAAGATCCTGGCAAGTAATATTTAACTCTATAAGATTACCTGCATCATGAATTTTTTGTGGGTTGAAAGAGTTGAATGAAACTAGGAATTGGTGCAATAACTTCGATTTCGTTGTACCGTGCACGAAGATAGAAGAATGCCCCATTAGAACTTGGAGGCACGCCTAATAGTAATATTAAGAAACACAGGTTAGAAAGAGCTACTCAAACAAACATACATGCTTGTAGTCATGACAAGCCTTGTTGAAGAACACATGCCAAATGCCAGAGAAATATCACTTCCTAAGATTAATCGTCAAGACTACATCGACCTTCCAGTTCAAGCTGCCATGACAGAACAATTGACGATGAAGCAGGTAGGGTTTTTGCCATGTTCCAGAGCTTCCCACTGCAACTCGTCAGCATTTGGATCAGGGCAGCAAGTGTATAACAGAGAAGGGCCATGTGCTGAAGACTGTATGACGAGTAGCTCATTCCCCAGAGACTTGAAAGCTATTCCCCATCCTAGTGTAGTATCAGCCCTCACCGGAACAGTTCCCAACTTCTTCCATGATTTGCTTCTCTTCATGTACACCTTGAGCTCGTTTGTGAGGGTCTTGAGTGAGTAGAGCTCGTTGTTCACAACCGCAATGAGAGGCGGGGATTGGTTATTCAAAGCTTGGTCTTCAGCACCATCTACTTCTAACATGTCAGGGATCAGTTCCCACGTCTTCTTTTCGATATCAAAGGCTTCTGCACAACTGAGATCTCTTCCCTCCGGGTTTCTCCCACCAATCACATAGAACTTGTTGTCCATGTAACAGCCGGAGCAAAACCTTCTCTTTCGGATCATATTTGGGAGAGGCTCCCAGGATTTAGTCCCCGGATTGTATCTCTCAGCAGAATCCATAACTTCCCAACCTGTTGCCACCATTCCAAACCCACCGCCTACATATGCATAGGAACCGCATGTAGCAGAAGCAAACAAGCACCTTGGATTGATCATGGAAGGACCTCTTGACCAAATGTTTGCTTCCATATCATACCTCCACACAACAAGCCCCTCAATTTCTCTGCCAGAGACTAGTAGATGAGTCCCTGCACAAAGCGATTCCCTATCACCGTGGATGAAGCAATCCTCCGCGGGTAAATTTGGGAGCTTCCTGCAGGACTTGAACTGCCTGTCAAATTCCCACCATGTTCTCTCGCCGCTGGGGGACACGAAAACAGACGGCTCTTTGAGGCCGAGTTCACTCCTGATCTTGTACAGCTCTCCACTCTTCAATAGCGCCAAGAAGCGCCTGTTCACCAAGAAGAACTTCCAGTACTCAGACCTGGGAACCCTGGCCAAGATCAAGGCCTCCAACTCTTCAATGAGGGGAGGGATCGAGTCACAATAATCTGCATCCTTCGGTTTAGGCACTATAACAGTACCCAATGATAAGGTTAAGGCACAGTCAAGCGGCATGAGCTCCTTGGATGAAAATGAGAATCCATCAAAGCTGCTGCTCATGCTTGATCTTCTCCTAACCTTTTCTGGAGGGCTGGTATGGTAACCAAACCCAGAACCACCTAAGTTAGAGTTTCTGCTTTCTTTGGCCATCGATGATCAGAAAAGCTTCAAATAAGACGCTGTGATTTCAGAATCCTGCGACTGACAAAATCCAAGAAATGATCAATCATCAGCAATGAATGAAACAATAAATAATAAGTAACAGAGACAGAGAGACGACAACAATGGGATTAATGGGATGACACATTGACAAGGGACACAATTAGAAGAAAAATTTGACAAGAATCGATTTCTCAAAGAAGGAATCTGATTCTTTGAGCTAGCTTAGCTAATCCAAGAAATATCACAGCTAGGAAAATGAGACCAAATTAATCACTTTTGTGCAGCCAATCATCAAACTTTGGCTGTCATTATACATTAACACTACAGTAGTTACCTATACCAGAAGAAACTCCAGAAATGGAACTTGTGCAGAGGTAAATATCAAAAGCTAAAGAAGATGCTTACTTCTAAGTGATCACCCCGATGAACATTCAAGTCGAGAAACAGTATCACAATCAATTTTCAAATAACGGTGCCTGCAATTGAGCAAGAAAGGAAAAAAAAAACAGTGACAATTACATAAATGCCGAGAGATCTTAGCCAATGAATACAATAAAATAGAGACAGAGAGTGAATACCATACCAGCAGGGACTCAAAACTGTCAAAGACTCAAAGTCGAAGTAAAGAAGTAAAGACCCCGATTATAGAATAAACCAAACATTAAGGAGGAGAGGGAGAAAGAAGAAGAAGAAGAAGAAGACGAAGTCAAAGAATTGCAGTTCTCTGCAAAAGTCTTTAAGGCTTGAACTTGGTGATGAGAGGTGGTAATCGCAGAAAACCAATAAGAACTTGAAGCAAAGGAGGATAAGAGCGAAAATAGAGGAAATGAAAGGAGGCCATTAAGGCGCAGAGTAGATTAATGAGAAGATTATAAGAGGAACAACCGTATTAATGTAGAATTACTGAAATAGTAGCAGCAGAACAGTAGCAGTGCATATGTGGCAGGAGATGATGAAATAGTTCAACTTGAAGTTGAAGGTTAAAATACCCTGGAATTTTATATTACCACACAGGAAAAGTATACATTATTAGATTTAATACCATCATTCATCACCATGAAAAGTATAGCCACAGTACCAGTCCACCATTACCAGCATTACCTATTTCTTTTGCTTCTTTCTTCCTTTTTTACTATTTCTGATCTGGGTGAGTAGGAAAACCAGCGGGGTTTTCTAGGTCGACCCCAACTGAAAGGGCGTGAGGACACGCTCCTACCACAAAAGGCATGGTCTCCGGCGACGCCTGATCGTTGAGGGTGTCAAAGTTGATGAACAAAGATTATTCCTTCTGTATGTAACAAGCTGGAGTTTTCAAAATTTCCGAAATGGCCAAATTCAGGTGAGTTAGCTGTCGTTTCTATCCTATGATTTACAAGGGATTTGAAACTGGCCGGTTTCCGTTTTTGTTGCTCTATAATTGAGTCCATTGTGAATTACTATGGATACAAGGCACTAATGACAAATCCTAGTACAAGAGAAGGAAGAACTTGGAAGAAATCGATACCTGGCAAAGAAACAAATGGTGTTTAATGTCTTCAAAGACTTATTCTATTTCTATGAACCAATTAAATCATTGAGATTTGGCCTTTTGTTTGGTACATTGAATTTATTTAATTTTTTTATATTTGAAATAGACTTTATTGATAAGATGTTTGAATTAAATTTTTTTTTTTTATGTTAAAAGACAAATTACAAAATAAATCCTTAAGAGCAACATGCTCTAAAGAGATCAAAATTAATAGCAAGCTTTACGGACGAGGGAAATCCGACTCTAATAAGCTAGGCCTTGAAAGTTGGTGATCAAGATTTGCTAGCGTTGACAGCGAAGTTAGCTTCGCAAATACATGATGAAAAACAATACTCTAAAAAGACCTGGCAATACTCTTGATGTCTTAGACAAGTTGCAGCAGCCTCCACGGACACTTTAAGTTTCTCTTGATACAGTTGATAACTAACGTGGAGTTACCCGCAAAAAGCATTAAGGCAACAAAGACCAATGCGCCAATTACAGTATAATAGAGTTGTAATTCACTAGTTATTTTAGATGCTCGCCAAAGTTGAAAAAACCCAGAGGTTATTTGTATTCCTCGGCAACCCCCGCCTACATCACAATTCAATATTTACTGACCCACTATTGGCCAAACCACTTAGGCATTAGGTCCAATGTGAGTAGGATCACTTAGCCACGCATGCTTCATAATTGGAAAAACGAGCACCGTGGAAATACATCCCACCTTTCACAGTCAGGTCTTGGAATATATTGAGGGAAGGAAAAAAGGGGCCTCTTTCCTCGCCTGATGGTAGAGGTCGATCCCTGTTGTTGGCGCCTTCGGTGCCTCCTTGTGGACTTCTCTTTAGCTTTTTCTTGGCCCATTTCACGAGTTTTGAGAAGACTATCTCTTAACGCAATGACTTCTGCAATGTGAACGTTTGTCTTCCCAATCTTTTGCGCAAAAGCAATAATAAGACATCCAACATCGTATCTAAGGATAAAACTAACAGCAACATTAGATTTTTGTTGTAACACCGAACCGTCAAAATTAATCTTTATGTTGTTATGAGGAGGGCGATTCCTTTTGATATTAGAGCCTGTAATTGTGTTGTTGGGGCTAATACTACTACGGATTAATTTTCCTACACCACCATTCCTGCTTTGTTTGGTGTAAATACATAATATTCTAAATTTCATTACATAAGATCAGTTATAATTTTTTTAAATCTTGCGAATCAACTCTCATAATACATAAAAATCAAGAAGAAAAATTGTGGAGGATGCAATTGCGACTACAAATCACGTCCCTTGGTCCTGGACCAGGCTATCTATTTAGTCAAACGAACTAATTATTAAACATGCATCCACGAGTTTGTTTTGGTCGATTAGAGCAATATTTACCCAAGAACGGAATGATTTGAAACCAAAAAGCTGCCTTATCTTAAGTCGTTGATCATTATCATGATTTACCACGGGAAGGAGTGCTGATCGTATCCTTCAAATTAATATAAACCTATATATGATGCTGATGTGCTCTCCACAATCATTCTTCCAGCTAACGTTGTTTTATATTATCAGCTGCAGTTGTATAATATTATTTGGGGTACTTTGGAGTTGGTCTAGATCAATGAGCAACTGCAACCAAATAATAATTAAGATTTGCAATTAGGTAGCAAGTAGCAACGATCAAGAAGAGGAACATTTGAATAGAGTATAGCCATTTCTAAGGCAAAACATTGGTCCTAGTCGGATTGTACTAACCAACGATATCGATAAAGCTAATTAACTAATTCCGGATTACTAGTTTAATGGCCACCAGTTCAAGAGAATATGCCAGACCCTAAACCTAGAAGTTAAAAAGTGAACGTGCTTGATTCGGGCTAAAGATGTTCGCAAATCAACTTGGTTTGCTATGTTTAACGAGTAATTTTGACTTGTTTTTGTTTAACAAGTTATCATACATAAAAACAACTTTAATAGATTTTTTATTTTAGCTTTTAGCTATTTTAGATAGCGTGTTTAGTTTTTTTAGATGTTTTTAGAGCTCCAGCAGACTAGCCAAACTTAAGCTATTATAACTTTTTGCTATCTCGTTAGCTATATTTGGCTAGCGAAATAACTCAGATGAGGTTAGCTATAATTTATTACATTCATTTTAAGATATTTTTTGTGATATATAAATATATTTAAACTATTAAATTTTTATTTAAAGAATAAATTGACGTAATGCTAGTTAAAATATAGAGTATTGATGTAACCATATTTTTAAAACGACTAGCCAAAATGAATTTTAACTAATTTAACTAAAATTTAACTTAAAAATAGTTAACATTGCTAAATATACTCTATACGAACAACAATATAATTGCCTTTCACTCATAATTCTTTCACCGATCCGCTTACGAGGCAATGCCTCCTCTTTTATAAGAAAATTTCCAGCATTTATTCATAAACCCAAAAGCATCTCTTTAATCAATTTTCTTGTATTTTATCTCCCATGATTACTGTGAGATTTGCGTATGGCCAACAAAACCCTACACTTAGAATTATTATAAACAAGCTTCCCAGTCACAATCGCATAGCTAGGTTTAGCCTTTCCTTTTTCATAAACTACAATAAGAAAGCAATTGGGTACAGCAAGAAGCCGAATCAGCTTTCAGCTCTCGGGATATCTGCGATCGAAAAGCAAGACAAGGAAAGGCATATACCCCAGTAATCCCAGTTCTGATTAACACTAGACAGACGTTGTCAATAGTACGTAGCAGTATATCAAATACCCCTCATAGACGAAAGCCGCGAGTTTTTGATGCCTACAAGCAAACAAAAATAAAAAAGAATGAGATACTGAAAAAGTGAAATTTTATAAAAACTTGTTTACTACATTAAGGAGTTTTCGTTTAAATTGGATGAAATTTGAAATGAGGGGTAATTCATTAATATTTTAGAAAATGGAGGTTCACGAGGTCAGTATAAGAGTAATTGAAGACAACACAAATTTGGAAGTTCGCTCAATACTTCTGAAAACAACAATTTCTGTAGCCATATAAAACACGGCACGCGTGGGTAGCTTGATCTTGAATAAAATGATGAAGGCCATGAGTTTTTGATGCCACAATGGTAGAAAAGATGTTAAGAGGTGTCTATAAGCATACAAGAATAAAAAAACATAAATCCAGAAAAAAGTGAAATTTAGAAAAACCAATGTGCTATAGCTAAGGATTTTGGCTGAAATCGAGTGAAACTTAAAGGGAGGCGTAATATATTTTGGAAAACTAAGGTTCCGAGGTCTGTATGAGAATAATTGAAGACAACACAAGCTTGAAAGTTCGTTGAATACCTCTGAAAATAACAGTTTCAGTCGTTTTAAATAACACGGCACGCGTATGTCATTTTAGCTCAACTGTGAGTAAAATGATGAATATGGTTCTTAGGTGACACCACCCATGTCATGTTCTGGGCTATCTCTAGCCAGCCCAGTGGTGTATAACAGACTTGAGACCCAAATGTTAAAACATATTATTGTCACGGGCCTAGCCCTTCAGCCACCACATGTACACTTGGCCCATGCGGCGCTCCCATGCCAGGGAGCCAACCTTATCAACCGAGACAACGACTGGTTTCGCCCTGTCTTGGGCTCGTCAGGGGATCGGCTCCAGACCCCGACCAGTTTGTGTAGGGATGGCCTAGTCCCCTCTTTAGCGTTAAGTCCTCGACCAGCGACAAGCCCCTCAAACTCAACCGGGTCGGCCTGCCTGAACTCCAAAGGACTGCACGTATGCTCCTACACTCCGTGATCCTGGAGCGCAACCCCGCATATCCATGCAGCTTGACAACCAGTGTCGCCCATAATGACACTACCGAAAACGGGACGTGACATTATGCTCTCTTACTGGAAAGTGGAAAGAGAATATAGATTACACCAAAATCAGAAGGTCCACAATCTTCACCAAACTCAATCCATGGCTGCCTCATCCTCTCTCTGCAACTTCCTCTCCTTCCTCACACCCTCAAAGCCCCCATCACAGACCAAACCCCCACCTCCCCATCTACATCTCTCCCAAACCCAGAAGCCCAGAGACGCTTTCGTCCCTCTAGATGCCCAGCCTGGTCCCTCTTTATCTTCTTCTTCTTCGGAATTGGAGTCTGTCGGCAACCCCTCTCTGGCTTATGCCAACACTCTCTTCTTTAAGTCGGCTTACAATGTCCAAGTCATCGTCGATGAGGGCGAGTCCGAGGAGCGGCTGCTCAACCGGTTCCGGCGAGAGGTGATGCGAGCTGGCGTCATCCAGGAAGTGAAGAGGAGGAGGTACTTTGAGAACACTCAGGATGAGAAGAAGCGCAGGACTCGCGATGCTGCTAAGCGCAACAAAAGAAGGTTGGACTCTTAACTCTGTCTCAATTAATATTATTGCTTGCATAATGGAACCGAAAGGTTGTCTACGAATCAAATAAGTTTTTCACATTTATACGATATAATTGATTGCGAATGACAGAGGTGTAATGTGGATGACTTGATTTGGTTACTTTGTTAGTTCACTGCCTGTTGTTGAATAAGCTTGTGTCTGTTATGATCAGGCGAACATTTTCGAGGCCTCCGCTTATGCAGAACAGGCAGGGACAGGATGTCCCTGTACCAAAGAAGAGTGATGACGACGAAGATAACTGGGATCTACCTGAGGGAGACATACCCTATTGACCACTTTATGCCTTTTGTTGGTATATCTGTCACATTGATTTAGAGAGGCTTTTGGTTCATGTAAGTTGCACAAGTTGATTCAGTTACTCTTCATTTCACTCAGTGCATACTGCATTCTATGAGTTTCTAATGTTGCTTCAAAATGAGCGTACTTTGTGTTTATAGAGGAGAATTAATGTCCTATATTGAATGGCATGAAAGAAGTAGGGGACTAAGGGGTCTGATAAAGGATGATTATGTTTTAGCAATATTGGATAGTCATTAGATGTTGTTCTTCACCTTCTCGACTGCTTTTTAGTGCTGGGCACTAGTTAGTTGGAACTCATAGGAGGTAAGGTATTTGAAGAAAGAAGATTTACAGTTCTAAGCAGGGCATTAAGAGCACAAAGGAGAGGAGAGAGGATTTGTCTTTAGATTAGGTCCTTGAATTATTCAGTATATCATCTTAATGTTTAAATAGCAAAGATTTTGAAGATACAGAGTAACACCAGCTAGCTATTTTGCCTCTTTTTCTTCAACACCAATGTGTAATGTGAATCAGTTAGATTAGAGGAGCAGCTAAAGTTCACCAACTTTGGATAAAAACATGATAAAAAGTAGAAGGTTTAATTCAAAACGACCTTGTCACTGCTTCCATGAGATGGTGTGTGAAGCACTTGGAAACTTAAAAGTTATTTCCAATATTTTTTTTGATTGAAAAGTTATTTCCAATGTTTGGATGCTGCTGTTACTATTTTACTGAAGATCAGCAAGAAGGCCCTGTATATATGAACCCATTCCTGACACTGGCAAAGTATCAGTAGTGACATGAACTTAAGGGTGGAATGCTGGATATAAGTCTGTTCAGAAATCTGTCAGCCAGCTTAGGAATCTGTAAAACAAGCAAATTTCTTACTGATGGATACGTTTGGGGTTGGTCGTGAAGAAATCACCGCTAACTGTTGTTCATTTGCATAATCATTTTGCTTACAATTCCGTTTCCTTGAGGAGTTGAGGTCAGTGTTCGATGGACGCAGCCTATGGTTCGTTTAGACATCAATCTTATGAAACTATTACTTGACGGCCGCTACCAATTCGGATTTTGTGATTTAAGAACGACCAAGTTAACTCGTTGGGTCTCTTGACTCTCTACCCCTGCAATTGGTCTCTGCCATTTGATGAAGAAACAACTAGATAAGAAGATATAGATACAGGGTCTAGTTTTTTGCCCATCTCAATTTCATATCTCTCATGGAGATCCATACATTTATTGTGCCATATTTTGAGCAATAAAATGTATTTTATAGAAAGATCAAGTCCTCCAAATGGAAAAATATTTCTTCTTACAAAAACGAAAGAGATCGTCTGCTTGAATCTCGTCGAATATAAACTTACCTTTAATTGCTCATGATTCATTCCGTAATGAATGGAAATTCCAAAAACAAATCCTACCCTTTAATTGCTAGCTAGAAATCAGACCCATATATTTTTCTATATAAACCCCAACCCTATTCGATAGCTTCGTCTAGACATTCCTTTGAGTCCTATTCAGTTCAAGTGTTAGGGTTTCTGGAAAGAGTTGTCTCTGTTTGTCTAAATCATGGCGGCCAAGGATGAGACAAAGCCAAAGATCCCCGGTCATGAGATAGTTAGTACTATTTTCCATGTCATTTCATTTCAATATTTCATTCTTTTTAACCATAGAATTAAAACTATTCGTAGTATATCTCTGTGAATAACTGTAATCATGGTTTTGCAGACTTGTCAATTGAAGTTGGATACTAATGCTAAGGGATGGCACAAGACCATCTCCAAAGTTTTGAAAACTATCGAGGGTGAGTTTATACCTATATACAAATTGAATCTATGTAGCGTTTTAGTTGTAGCTAGCCCTAACTTATTTACTTTGAATGGTCAATTACATATACAGGAGCATCTTACAGCATTGATATGCAAAATGGAAGCGTAACTGTTACTGGTATGATCGACCCGCAATCCCTCATGGCTCGATTAAGGAAATCTGGGAAGCATGCAGAGCTGATTAAGGTTGATTCAGGAGTCCTTCGTGAGGCGAGGATGAAAAAACAGAAGAAGCAGCAACAGAAGGAAGAAGAGGAAGAAGAATATTACAGGCAATTATGTTATGGGCGTGGTGGATATAACCCTTATGGCTATGCTAATGGTTATTATCCTCATCAGCAATATGGATATTATAACAGTGGAGCTGGATACCCTTATGGAACAACACCAGATTACTATCGCTCTCAGCATCAGCTCTACCCTAATTATTATCAGGAGCAGCCAGTTAGGGCAACTGGAGCACCTTTGCCTGGTGTGACACATGCACCACGATTAGGGTTTCCACAGCCGCCACCACCGATGGAGATTCACCCGTTTTACGATCCGGACACAAACTGCACAATAATGTGATCGTTCATCGAAATTGGGATCGTTGTTCTTAGCTTTTCAGTTGTTTTTGGTTCATCTTCTTCTCTTCTCCACTTGTTTATTGACCAAGGAGATGTTGAGAAGTTTTTGGTTGAATGATTTTTCTCCGAGTATTTTATGGAGCATCAATCTATAATAGTTTTGAGTGTGGGTGTGCCCCTTCACCCGGCCTTTTAAGTTTCTATTCTGAAGCACAATGTAGAAATCTCAAGATTTCTTGTTTAAAGTTTGAACTGTTATAAACGTTTTTATGCATTTCACTATTAGATCGATGGATCTTTCCTTAAAATTATATGATGTTCTTTGGCTGCCATATATTGTGCATCCCTCGTCTTCGATCAAATGAATGCATATTTTAGCCTAATTCGGACAGCAATATATTACTGCAGGAATTACGCTACATTCTGATCCGATGAAATACATATGCAGATATGCATCAGGATCTGTCATCTCTGTAGAATTATGCTTTTCTATGAGCAAATCCTTATGTATGATTTTACTGATCATTAAAAGATCCTCATTTGCTTCAAAAGAAAATTAAACGAATAATAAATATATAGTTCTATTATCGATCTAAAACCATGCTGTCACACTTTCCTCCTGGCTGGAGTAAGCATTGTCGTCTCTCAGGCTCTTATCATACATAAAGATATATATAGATATATACTTTACTGAACCAAGTGGAAATTGATCTTTAGAAATCTACTGGAAATCAAATGTGCTTCAAGATTGATCTTCTAGTACGTGATGCATTAAGAAGGACAAATCAGAGGCGGACGTCCGCACCGCCCTTAAAGTGCGGACGTCCGCACCGCCCTTAAAGTGCGGACGTCTTTCTGTTTTCCACTGTCTGGAGCTGACGACAGTGTTTCTTTTGCCGGATGACAGCAGACGCATTGATTCCCAACGACTTGACCATGAAGATGAAGACTATGGAGATCATATTTGAAGGTTTGGGCAGCAACATCCACCCAAAACTTCAGACAAGAACAATGGCGACTGCAAGCTGGTATACGGCGAGTCCACCGACAAGAGGAATGTCACAATTGAGGTCTGGTATCCGCTTGACAAGATAAGCGCAGTCGTTGGCGCTTGATCATAGCAAACGCATGGACGTCCGCACTTTAAAGACGGTGCGGACGAACTCTTCTGATCCGGCCTATATATAGACATACATATGTCCTTCGGGAAAGACTTGAAAATGCGTTTTTTATGATTGTTGGTGAAGGTTGGTATTCTAATCAACTTGTGCGCGCATGTTATCAAGAGAGGTTAAAATTAGTAATAAAATTGGCATTTTCTCTAATAATAATCAAGGATTTGATACTTCATGCGCTAGACATGACGTAGATTTAGACATAAATATATTCCAGAAAGAGATGTAAACAAAGATCTGTTCTATTAACCGGAAGGCTTTGGAGATTATGCATATTTGAATTCAAATTAAACTTCTAAATTGAACACATAATAATAACCACTTAAATCAAGGGCATGTAGTTGATCTTGAAAGATTTCCTTCAAAAGATATATGCGAATCATTTTTGTCATTGCTATCTTGTGGTACTTAAAAGTATTAATCAAGCGCGATCTTAATTAAGAAAAAATTATTGATCTGTTGAAGGTTTGCATGATTTCCTTTCCTTTCCTTTCCTTAATTTCCTTTCGTTTCAATGTCACCGCAAGTCCGCAACTCGTGGTCTCAATGGTGTTCACTTTTTATATTAATCCAACAATAAAGTTTTAGTTTTCATGAGCAAATGATACTTGAATAGGAAAATGAAAACTTTGTTCTCAGACCGAGATCCTTGGTTCGAGAATAAGACAGCAAAAAATGATGATACAGGAGCAGCCTACTTTATATCATAAAACTTTCCTTATGGCTTGAGAATCTGCCATAGAGAACTTTCCTTAATATTGTGATTCAGAAAGTAATTGCTTGAGACCGACCTAGCTCCTTGTTTCATATATAAGCTAGCTAGTACGTACGTACCTTAATCGTATCGTTCTTTGTTTTCTATAAACCCTACAGCTTTGTGAACCAAGTGTACGTAGCTGCAGAGATACAGAGCAACTTACTGACTGTTTGATCATGGGGGAGACCGATCATGGCTATACGGTTAGTTCTACGTTAGACCAGACTTTTTTCATTAGTTGTTGTTCATTTCTTACACTTTGCCGAAATTTCATGCTTACGGTTTAGGGATGGTTTCATCTTTTGGACTCGATCTATATCTATTTATCATATATATATTTTTTTTTTAAATTTCATTTCTCGTTTCTTTTTGCAGCGTTGTGAACTGAAATTGGATACCCGTTCCAAGGGATGGCATATGACCATGATCAAAGTCTTGAATAGTATCAAGGGTATTCATACCTTCATACAAAGACAAAAAATTTTTAGCAATATTTATTATGATAATCTGATTTGATCAGCACTGAATTTACAATTCGTTCATGATAATCAGGAGTGAAATACTACATTGATGCACAAGCTGGAATCGCATATGTTGCGGGTACGATCCACCCAGACACCCTGCTGAGAAGGTTAGCAAAATCTGGAAAGCATGCAACGCTGCTTAAGGCTGATTCGGGAGGATATCGTCAGCAGGTTTTGAAGGAGCAGAAAAGTACTAGTAGTACTAGCTATGGTTAAGGCCCTAACCAGTTGAAAACTAGTAATAGCAGCTCTTATGGTTATGGTTCTAAATATAACAATTATGGAGGGAATTCTTCTTATGGTCATCAACTTCTCAATAGGAGCTATGACCAAATAGAGAATCAGTCGACTATGGTGAGCAACCAATACTATGATGCAGACACCCCAGTGCACCATTATGTGATAGTCGATGCGAAATTGAAATACCAGTGGCCGGCGGCATCTCTATAGGCCCGGTATCTTAGTTTCTATGTATTGTTTTTGTTGATCTTCTTTCTTCTCCAATTATTTGATAAGGAGATGTTAAGAAATTTTGAGGCAATTCTCCGAGTATTTGTGGAGAGATAGGCCATTTTTGATGGATTTCTACATTTTTATTACTAGTGAGGTTTGATTGTGACTTTGTCAAGTATAATAATTTTGAAGCTTTTGATTTGAACTCTAGTTTCATATATTGCTTGCATGGTTATCACTATTATTATATGCTTACTTCCTTTGCCCTTTGAATTATAACAGTTTTTATAAGTAATTAAGATGAATCCTTGCAAACTTTTCCTAGCCTTGATACTTCACATGGCTTACTTCCTTTGCTTTTATATGGCAGGTCGATGAATGCATGTAAAATAACACAATAGCTGTTGCAGCTTGATATCTGATGAATTCATGAAGTCTAGGGCAAGTATATATGTGGATAGTATCATTTCTTAAACGATTTATATATAGAACAATATAATGCATGCAGTAGCCTAGCTTTTAAAATGACATTTTTTTTTCGCTCAAAAAGAGAGAAGAGAGGCATAATACCTCCTTACCGCCCATATCATTAAAGAAAAAAAAGATACAATAAGAGGGGACGAAACCAAAACCTTCATAGGTAACTAAAACACACAATAAAGAGAAACTAAATAATGAAAACGGAATTGAGGAAGTTTAATCATGAAGTTTTCACAAGATAAAAGTTGTTCTCTTTTCCACAACTCGTATATACACGACGAGGCAGAACTAGAGTTTTCTTTTTGGCCAAATAAAACAGGGTATTTTGAAGTTCACTTTCCATCAAGTTCTCCTCATAACATGCATGGTTCCACAAACTCTACAAAGGGGCCTCTACATATTACGTGGTACACTACAAAACACCTATAGTTTCTCAGGCCAACAGTGTATATATGGAAATAAATGTACTTCATATTACTCATATATATTTTTCATTATTCTTGTGATCTGGTTAGAATTTTTCTTTGCGTCTGGAATGAGAAAGAAGAAATATGCCATAACTTTGCTTGTGCAATTAAAACTTAGCCCTAAAAGTTAATATTCTCAGGGCTCTTTTGCTTCCTGTGTATTTGAAGATTAAATATCTTGGAGAAGTTTTGCATTCTATATATAGTTCTGTACGTATAGTTCCTGATCATATTCACACTATAAGAGTCTGTTATCTTCTTCCGTAACTGGCAGGCCTTTTCTCTCCATGAACAATCCGACCTGCAACGTACTTGTCTGATTTTCAGGTACATGTTTATCATCGTTTTAATTTATTTCAAATTTATCCCTAAATAATAACTCAAGAAAACTTTGTCTAATTTCAGCATAATATTAGAGAAACTTCGGACTTCGATCAGATCCTATACAAAGGCATGGACTGTAGGAGTGATCTAGAAAAGGGTCAAGTCGATGAAAGCGGTTCAGTTGATCCAGTATGGATCAATCGCACCTTCAACTTCTATACAGATCTTTCGGAGGCCGCGCCGATTCACCTTTGCATTCTACATGTTGCATCTTCAAAGTTCCCGAGGTGCTACGAAGACAAAAGGTGGATGCATTCCAACCTCACACAGTCTCAATCGGACCCTTCCACCGAGGTGCTGAAAAATTTCAACTCGTGGAAAAAGTGAAAAAATGGTATCTGAAATGCCTTCTCTCGCGTCCGACGACAACAATAACCTTGGATAGCTTGATCGAAAGCATGAAGGAACTTGAAATAAAAGCCCGAGGTTGCTATTCAGACCCAAGCAATCATCTTAACCAAGACGACTTCATACGGATGCTCATCCTCGACAGTTGTTTCTTGATAGAATTGTTTCGGAAGGTACCTGATGAAAGGAAACAAGATGAGCACGACCCCATTTTCAACGTGCCTTGTATGCTCGAGTATCTATATCATGATCTTCTGTTGCTAGAAAATCAGCTTCCTTGGTTTGTGCTTGAGTTTTTCTATAACCTAATCGAGAGCGATAACCATGAACCCCTCAGTACAGTGGTGATTAACTTCTTCAGAGATTCAGTGGCTGATCCTAGCATTTTCAGCTACCGCAAACCCGAATCTAATATTAAGATTCTTCACATTGTTGATCTAATTAGAACTTCCCTCGTTCAGGAACATATAGTTGAAGACCCGAATGCAGCCACCACCAAGTACGTGACATACGACCTGCCACAGAGGATACCTAGTGCTGCTACTCTTTCAGAAGCAGGCGTTAAATTTAGAATAGGTTCGCCAGGTTGCATACTAAACATAAGGTTCAAAGACGGTGTTTTCACGATTCCTCCTCTGGCTATCGATGAGAGGACAGATCCTTTGTTCAGGAACCTCATGGCCTACGAGCAGTGTTATCACAGTTGCACCCACAAGATAACATCCTACGCCGTTTTGATGGATAATCTCATCGATACGGCAAAGGACGTGGATCTTCTATGTGAGAAAGGGATAGTAGCCAACTGGTTGAGTTCTGAGTATGCTTCCAAGTTATTCAACGATCTATACAATGATACTACAGTCATCGACTTTGTCTACAAGGGACTCTGCCGACGTGTGCGGGAATATCTCCATGTACATAGGTGGAGAAACAAATTGAGACGTGATTATTTTGATACACCATGGTCGACCATCTCTTTCTTTGCAGCTTTTGTGCTCCTGATCCTCACCTTCTTGCAGACCGTATACACAATCCAGCAATTCTATCATTCTCCTAATTAATGTGAACGGATATCACCTTTATAACTGTTTCATTTTATGATTTGGTTTGCCATTTTGCTTTGAATTTTCTTTTAAGCCTAAAAACTAACGCTTAATTAGCCATTGGATATGTAATTTATTTAATTTGTTGTTGATACATTACTGTACTTAATTAAAGAGATTCTGAATACTATTTTTGTTGATGATCTCATTCTTGAAATTGTTTTCTTACGCCCAATTATTAACTATTTTAGAGTTCTTTTAGAGCATCTTTAACAACTTTTTCAAAAAAATTTAAAAATGAGGAAACAAAAGCTAAAAATCTTTAAAAAAAATTATGCTTAAAATTCAACAGCTTCTCCATTTTGGAGATTTCGGCATTTAATATAATAATAAAAATATATATCATCATTAATTATACCAAAAAAACATTATATATTTTATTGTAACAATAAAATTCCTAATAAAATATTTTATTGTTGCATTTTTCTTATTGGAGCACGTGAAAAATTTAATTTTTGGAAATAAAGACTTTGTTGCAAATTTGGGGAATAAAGATTTTTCTTTTTTCTCCATCCCTATTTTAGAGAATGAGATGAGGAAGTTGTTGGACCTAAAACAGACTTAATATCTCCTAAAATCGAGGATATTGAGAAAATGGAGAAGTTGTTGGAGATATTCTTAGTTATCAATATCATGGGTTAGAGATTGGAAGCATATTTAGTTGGAAGTGGATTCTATATTGTACTTAAATTCATCTAGCCACTTTCCTTCCTTAGTACCTTGGAAATAACAAGCCATTGCATGGAGCAAGTGCTTGTTACGCATTATACTCGAACGGGCTAGAGGCCTAATAGAATTCGAAGACGGTTACAATCAGAAGAGTTCGAGTATGTTGGCTTGAGAACAGTCTTAGCTTAAGAGTAGCCTTGGCTTATGATCTCATTCACTGCCGCACTCGAACTCTACTAATTGCGACCGCCTTTGAATTATGTTAGGCCTCCAGCCCAATGACAAAATTGCATTGAGTATAGTGCGTAACAAGCACTTATGAATCTTTTGAAGATACTAATGTTAGAATACCCATAGTCTCAGATCTCACACCAATCGATGAAGGATAGTCGGCCAGACGACGACGACGAGAATCATAGGATGACAAGATGATAACGAACCCGGGAGAGCCATCGCGGTATCTTTTGTGGCGGCCATGGTCTTTGAGAAAGAGAAGATGATTTAGATATATGTGAGGAGGGCAACAAGAAAATATTGGGAAAAATAGTTGGGTAGGAATTGAGGAAAGCTAAATCTAAGGGACTAGAAAAAGAGCGGAAGCAATCAGATAGCCAAGATCAGAACCAAGGCTCTGATACCATAATAGGAATTATGGATTTATTGAAAAAAAAGGAAAAAAAAAGGAGAGTAAGAACACTTTGAAGCCTATATTATGAATTTCATTGATGATGGAGGAAAATGAAGTTACAACAAGTATACATAAGACTACATATGACTAGACATGCGACTGACAAGAGTGTCCTTATATAAATCTAACACCTATTTCACTCCTAAAAGAACCACCATTGCCGATCGAATACATCACCAACATGAATCCGTCATATCTGGTCAAGGATCAAAAGGTTTCTTGTTTAAAATGAAACTGAAAAATTGATCAATGAAGATGATATATTCCAACCTCGAGTACTCCTCAACGTGATTAACCAGTAAATGACTAAATGATGATCATTATCAAGTATCAACCCCATGATTCAGGGGAAAAAAAAAGAGCAACATGCATGCTTTATGGCTTAGAAGCAGGTGTGTCGAAGCCAAAGTAGTGATTTTGGACAAAGAAAACAACGAAAAAAAAAAAGATTATCTGTGTGGCTGCTGGGATTCGAGCCCAGGTCTCCACGGCCACAACGTGGAATTCTTACCACTAAACTACAGCCACTAGTTGACAGAAGCTCATTTACTTCTATATTTAATTCCATTTAGTTTTTTTAACTCGTACCAAACAAAAGGTTCAAACGTAAGGACAAGTGAACTCGAATGATCGATGTGGCCTCAGCAGCATAGTCACTAGGAGTAACTAGAAGCAAACGATGCGATTGGTTATGGCTTCCTGGGAGTTGGAGTGGGACTGTATACTCCACACATGTCACCGAAACCAACCAAATCAGATCTCATAAGGTCCCGTTTTTAATTGGCCATGAAATTCATAAGTATTATTCATCAAGCAAAATGATAACTGCCTTTTAGAACAACCCAAGAGGCCATTTTATATGCACCATTTGATCTTCTTGATCTACAGATCACATGCTGACACGTACTTTGGTCCAAGTGGCACTGCTTATCTGTCTCTCTGGGAGGTGGTAGATGCAGATCGAACAAGGATTCAGATCAGAAAATGACACAACTGATTATTTTATCTTCAACGTGGAGTGTGTGTTATTTGTGTAGGCCTTTGTTTTTCAATGTTCTTGACTAGAAGGGCTTTATTTGCGGAAAATCGCATTAAGCAGACTAGTTCGATACAGAAGAATAGCATATACCGGCACACGGCAGATTAGCTCAACTTGATCTTGAACTAGTTTTATGACCGTAATAACTTAGTCCTGTGGAGTTGGTCTGTGATGAATGTGGTGATACTTTAATATGTCGTCTAAGGAAAGTGATAGCACAAATCGTGATAAGATCATATATCTATATCTATATTCATGTATCTACATCTGCTTGCATATATAAGCAAAATGGAAATGATAAACAATCCCCATTTGACAACAACCGAAAGCAACAGATTATGCGAAGCAATTATTCATCTTCATTCATGGCAATCGTCCAAGCCTAATAATGGATATGGTTACATCCATTCAGAAAAATTACCATTTGGACATGAAAATCTATCCATGGCCTTCATCATCAATCATTGAGAATTCCGGCAGGTAGATGCCCCTCCTATATAATATAAGCAGAGAAATGCCACTCTTGTCATGTATGTCCAAAATCGACCAAGTGTCTATCCATGTGTGGATACTTGTATACTCCACTATAAATATATATATATCTTTGCTTATCACCATTTTTTAAATCAGAACACAGCAGTAGCTTCATACTGTGTTAACTTGTCTCAGTTGTCTTTCTCTGTGGAGCTTCCAAGCTCAATGGAGGAACATTTGAACCATTCTGCATCATCAGCAGCAATTCCCCAGAACATTGAAGGAGTAGTCTAATCGGAAGAGAGAGATCCGGAAAGCAATTCCCTGATCCAACCACTCCTGCTCAAAAGAAACAGAACACTCTCTTCCAATCCACTAGCTCTGGTTGGAGCCAAAGTCTCCCACATCAAGAGTCTGGACTACGAGTAAGTATCCAAGCTTCTCTGTTTCCTTGTAATGCAATTCTGGTTTGCTTATCTTGATTCAACTGAAGTTAGTTTGATGCAGGATCAACGAGAATGACCTGTTTAAGCATGACTGGAGAAGCAGATCCAAGGTCCAAGTCTTGCAGTATATATTGTTGAAATGGACACTTGCCTTGCTCATCGGACTTCTAACTGGTCTGATTGCCACTCTCATCAACCTTGCTGTTGAGAATATTGCTGGCTACAAGCTTCTCTCTGTGGTTGCTTACATAGATGAGGAAAGGTTTGTGGCATCCCCTGTACTTCATTTGTAATCCCCAGCTGCTACAATCCAGAAATGATATTTACATTGTGTTCTAAATATCTATGATGAGAAAATTCAATGTCGGGAACTGGGGATCATGTGGTGCAGGTACCTGATGGGGTTCATCTTTTTAGCTGTGGCAAATCTTCTATTCACCACAGTTGCTGCTGTTCTCTGTGTGTGTTTTGCTCCCACTGCGGCTGGACCTGGTATACCTGAAATCAAAGCTTATCTAAACGGAGTTGATACCCCCAACATGTTTGGTGCCACCACATTGATCGTCAAGGTGAGTTGGCTTTCAAAATTTACTTTATATTTATAGTGACTACTACTCTTGAAATTAGTTTAAGAGTACTGCACTACTAGTAAACCAAGTGTTCGGAGAGACTTTTTCATGTTTCACAGATAGTCGGAAGCATTGGGGCCGTCTCTGCGGGTCTAGATCTCGGAAAAGAAGGACCTCTGGTGCACATAGGAATTGCTTCCTTACTAGGCCAAGGGGGGCCTGATAATTACCGTGTCAAATGGCGCTGGCTTCGCTACATGAATAATGACCGTGACCGCAGGGATCTCATTACCTGTGGGGCTGCCTCTGGGGTCTGTGCAGCTTTCCGTTCCCCTGTGGGTGGTGTACTGTTTGCTTTTGAAGAGGTGGCAACATGGTGGAGGAGTGCCCTTCTGTGGAGAACTTTCTTCAGCACAGCCATTGTGGTAGTTGTGCTCAGGGCTTTTATTGAAATATGCAGCACCGGGGAATGTGGCCTTTTTGGAGAAGGAGGACTTATCATGTTTGATGTCAGCACTGTAACTTTAACCTACTGTTGGATGGATATTTTCCCTGTTGTTGTGATTGGCATTATCGGTGGAGTTTTGGGAAGCTTGTACAATCATTTTCTTCATAAGGTGCTCAGACTCTACAATCTCATAAATCAGTAAGGAACCTAATCCCAACCTCAATGTCTCCGTCCTAAACATAAACTACTGCTTAGTCTCGAGAATTGATTGATTCTTGATTTCCTCTTTTGCCAGGAAGGGGAAAATTCACAAGATCCTTCTCAGTCTTGCTGTATCACTTTTCACGTCTGCATGCCTATATGGTCTTCCTTTCCTTGCCAAATGCACAGCATGTGATCCCTCACTTGCAGAGTCTGTCTGCCCCACAAATGGACGAACCGGCAACTTCAAACAGTTCAACTGCCCAGATGGCTACTATAATGACTTGGCTACTCTGCTGCTTACCACTAATGATGATGCAGTACAAAACATCTTCTCAACAAACACTTCCACTGAATATCACCCTCTCAACCTCCTAATCTTCTTTGCACTCTACTGCATCTTGGGATTGTTTACCTTTGGAATTGCAGTGCCGTCTGGCCTCTTCCTCCCCATCATCCTTATGGGTGCAGCCTATGGCCGTATGCTTGGTATTGCCATGAACTCGTACACAAACATTGACCAGGGACTATATGCTGTTCTTGGTGCAGCTTCCCTGATGGCAGGATCGATGAGGATGACTGTTTCATTATTTGTCATATTTCTTGAGCTGACCAACAACCTCCTCTTACTGCCCATAACAATGATTGTCCTTCTAATTTCCAAAACAGTTGGAGACTGTTTCAACCCAAGCATCTATGAGATTATACTGCACTTAAAAGGTCTACCTTTCTTAGATGCACATCCAGAGCCATGGATGAGGAATCTGAATGTCGGTGAGCTTGCAGATGCCAAGCCTCCAGTAGTCATCCTCCGTGGAATCGAGAAGGTGGAACGGATAGTGGAGGTCCTCAGAAACACCACACATAATGGCTTCCCTGTTGTAGATGATGGAATTGTCCCGCCAGTAGGACTAGCTGTTGGCGCAACAGAACTACATGGATTAATTCTAAGAGCTCACCTTGTTCAGGTGCTGAAGAAGAAGTGGTTCCTAAAGGAGAGGAGAAGAACAGAGGAGTGGGAAGTGAGAGAGAAGTTTACCGCAGTTGAATTAGCCGAGAGAGAATTAAAGATTGAGGAGGTGGCTGTGACAAGTGATGAAATGGAGATGTATGTTGATCTGCATCCACTCACCAATACAACACCTTACACAGTGTTGGAAACCATGTCAGTGGCAAAAGCTATGGTTCTTTTCAGACAAGTGGGACTCCGCCATTTGCTCATCCTGCCAAAGTACGAGGCAGCTGGGGTAAGTAAATATATAAACAGATTCATCCTAAATTTTACTTCACTTGTTAACAAGTCTCATACTACATGTTTAAAAGATTTAGCATCACTAACCTTAGTGTCTGCTCCATTTGTAGGTGCCTCCAGTAGTTGGGATCTTAACCAGGCAGGATTTGATAGCCTACAACATTTTGAATGCCTTTCCTCATCTAAAAAATCCCAAAAGCAGAGAAAAGGGGAACTGAAAATGTCTTCTCCTCAACCTACTTACAGCTTTCTAGGGGCAAGATGTTGCTTTCTTTATAGCCATTGATTCGTTTTTTGTCAAATTCCAAAGAAGTCAGGTAGGTATAGCACAACAGGTGCAATTTTGATTCATTTGTAACTATTCATTTTACACATATTTTAGTAAATAATAAAATAAAATTCCTTTCCTCGAAAGAGAAAACAATAGAGAGGAATTGGTTTTGCTATTTTCTCTTCCCACTAGATTCTCTACTCTACATCTTGTAAGAACCCTAGAAAAAAGTCCTTGCAAACTCTAACTTCCAAATTTCTCACAAGCGTTTCTTCTGCTTTCCTGATTTCTTTTTCTTTTGGTTTACTGCTTGGCCCCTCTTGAACACAGCTAAAATCTCGATGCTGCCGTCATGGACAAAATGAGGAAAAATAAAAAATACTGAAATTAAGACATGCCTGTAATGCAAATATGATGGTACTTTACAACTATGCTATTTTCAAAATTGATACTTGACCAATTAGGCTGGCTTTCTAGAAACTCAGTTTTAGATTACCAACACCATTCAGATTAGTCATGCATGAATTCATTGAACATATATTGATACCAAGAAACATGCAAGTTATACAAATTCATGCAATTGTACTGTAATAAGACAGAATACATATTGGATGAGAGGGGTAAAAGAAGAACCTCTGTGTGCCGGGGAAAAAATTGAAGCCGTGGGCTTTTTCCAACCGCCATCCATTACTTGACAACAAGTCCTCACAATCCTGTTGAGATATGAGTCTTACTTAGATTGTAGAAAAAATATGGTAACATCCAAACCATACCAAACAGGATGGGATAGTTTAGTTGAATATAATCTAATTTCATGGAACCTTGTAGCATTGGATAGTGTACCTCTTTGAAGCTTTCCCATCCACAACTTATATAAATAAGGGTTTTCGGCAACACCTTGCTATCGTCTGAAGTCATTTTGCTTCCAATCTGAATTGAATCTTCTCTTGCGCGTAGCATCCATGGTCTCTTCTCATCCTTATCCTTTGAGCTTGAACTGAAACATATAAACTACATCGAGTTAATCAACTTCCCCTCCAACCAGCTATGAGGTCCTTAATTAAGTACAGAAACGGTCTAACCTCTCAGGTGATGACCTAGCTTTATCCTTTATTGAAGATATACTCCGCAATGCATCAATAAGAGATGCATCCAGACCCTTTCTAGGAGGATCAACAACAAGTACATCTGATCCCATGATCCAGGAAAGAGGTTCCTATATTATTTGTTAGAAACATTAGATTTAGTTCTGAAACTGCTCCACTATAATCATAAAGGAAGAAATCTCCAAGAAACTATGACAATTGCTATGTACATTGTACACCTTAGAATATCTTCACCTCTCAACAATTGCCATATTAAATAGTAAGTTAAACACTATTTCCAATAAGATAGAGATGTGAAGAATACTAAGCTCCATATGTTTGAGATACTGAGTGAAAAAACTCAAAAAACATATGATCATAAACTTTCAGTCTTTCACAGGGTTATTAACCTTGGAAGTGTCTGCATGATGCCAGCTGATGCTGCTATCTATTAAGTTTGGCAGGCGTTCAACTGTCTTCTCAAAGGATAGCTTTGATTCTTTGTTAATCTCAATGCATCTCACAGACCTAAGAAAACAATTAAAATTTCAATTTATTAAGTTCGAGACTTCTGAGTCTTGACACGTGCATTTACAGATATCTTAAATGCTTGCCTGCATTTTCTTGTAACAGCCAATGATAGTCCGATAACACCCGCTCCTGCATACAAATCAGCAACAGATGCTCCAAGCCGGAGCAGGGTATCAAATGCCTGGGACAAGCTAACATTAGGCAAAGTGATTTAAGTAAAACTTTTACTATAAAATGAAGACTAATAGGCGTTATTTCTGAATTTCCAAAAGATAAAGTGTCTGAACAATGTTTTCCAATCATAATGGTTAACCAAAGACTCTTGGCGTTTCATCGACAACACCTTAAGGCTCCAGTTAGACACTCACAGTGATATTATTATACGCATATGAGTATTCCTAAGACTCTATGTGGGTTTGATTCCTCCATATTTAGAATTGACAGTAGTGGATATGTTGCACATGAAGTCAAGAATTTCATTCAAACTTCAATAGTCAGATTATGAGTTTAAAGTACCCGTGTGTTTGCTTGGCCAAAACTGGATGGAGCCAAGGAAATATCAATTCCTCCCACATGTTCCCAAAAGTCTCTTTCTCCTAAAAGATGTCTCCATCTATTCCCAAAGATTATCTGCATCACCAGGTGAAAACATGTAAATTGAAGACCACTCAAATGAGACTGATAATTAATAGCCCTCCTCACTCACATTGTTGCTTGATGTCTGGAAGTTAGCCCACACAGAGTGAATCAGATGGACATTGTTCTTTGGCCCACCATTCCTCCATATAAACTGGAAACCAGCACACATACCATATATCAATGTAAATCTTAAGAAAACACATTCAAAACTACATCAAATAAAGAAGCTAGCTCACATTAGCCAACGCTTGCAGTTTCTCTGAATTTGGGGAGGTTTCGTTTCTTGAATTCCATACTAAAGATACCTGGACTTTACCTATATAGAAAATAAAACATAAACAATTAATGCTCGATCATATTTCTGTCGTACATCTCACTCTAAGAAACAAGATATAATAGAAGTAGGCTACTAACCATTTCTATATCTCTCGGCAGCAGGAAGGGATGTACTGTATGTTGTCACAGCCATCTGCATACACCACCACTGATTCAATTCAATCACCCAAAAACTTACAAACTACACCATATGTCCATATCTAGTATTCCATCCCTCACCTGCACATATCACAAATCACCAGTCCCCTCATCTTCGTCATACGGCTCAATCCTCAGCGCAGTAATCCCTGAACATCATACAAACACCTAACAATCAAAACTCAAAACTAAAGAAAAAAAAAACTAAAACTAAAACAGCGGATTTAGTAGCTGCAGAACAGACCTTTCCTGAGGAGCTCTACCGCGGTATTAATATTCGGATGATGCGCTGCGCAAATAGATCAAATTCAAACTAAAATGAGAAAACTAGCACCAAAATTAAAATAGAGTAAAGAAAGCTAATGGCATTGAAGAGACCTTTGCAGTCAGGAATATCAATCACATTATGAGTGCCCTCCTGATAGAGCCCAATCAGAGGATTCTCCGGTGCGCCACGGACGGCCAGTTTCGCCCGGCACCGCCATCCCCACTGAAAAAGCAAACATCAATCAAATTCCATCAGTAATAGCAAAAAGCGAAAAGGAAGGCGTAAATCAGTGAAATTGAAGGCGGGAAATGACCAGCTTGCAGCTGTCGAATGAGAAGTCGGAGAGGCCTAGGGACTTGAAGAAGTCGGTGGCCTCGTCGACGACGGCCGGACGGTGGAGATTGAGCTCGTGAGTACAGCCGGAGCACCTGAGGAAAAAAAAAAGGATGAAATTAGTTGAGGAGAGAAGAAAAGAGGTTAGGGATTACAATTCGGGTCGGGTCGGGGAGTTACAATTCGAAGTGTGGGCAGTGGAGGGCGCAGGTTAGCGGCGGCGGTGGAGTTGAGTTAGGGCTCACTGAGACTGAGAGTGACGGTGATTGAGACGGAGTTGGAGCTAGGGAGCGGGATGGGACACGCGGCAAGTGATGATTGGCGGAGGAGGAGGAGGAAGGCGGGAGAGGAAGCAGAGAGGCATGGTTTCGGCCGCTGCTGCGGCTGGGTGGCGGGAATGGATAGTATTACCTAGTTTTGATGGAAAATTCGGATAGAAATGAATCTCAACGGTAATTTAATCGCAGTAACTAATTTTGTTTACGCCAAATGTCAGGTTTATCCCCATGTATCCTATTTAATTACAAAATTCCGAGACGTATCCGGGCGTATCCCGACGTATTCCGGCGTACGAGTAATGCTCATGAGCACTGAAACTCAATGAAATGCAACATTTGACAAATTTGAACGAAAATGGTAAACTGGGTTCATCGAAATGTATCATCTTGTTCTTCCAAAACAGGAGTGCTAAACTGGTTACGAGAAAACAACTACACCTGCTGGTTTCATTTCAGATTTGTGTTTGCTTTAGATAAATGACTACAACTTGTGCCTAACTGAAGACAAAATGGAGTCTGTATAAAGCTTACAAACATTTACCACAAAAGTTGGTAATACAGGATACACACTTTATTTGTTGAAGACCGGAAAAAAAAAATATAAAAAAAAAAATCTATGAGACTTCTGTTATGCACTTATGCCTTCTGATCTTTTGCAGAAACATTTCCCAATGGCTGAGACAAAATCAAGGAGAGCATACTTCATTCTGTCAAGGAAGCGAAAATAGGCATATCTCCAAGTCTTTTTGATGACCAAACTCCCAAAAACCACCCAGAACCCCACAATGAAACCTATTGCTGTGCTGATCATGAGCCATACCTTTTCAGATTTACCATCATCTCCTTCTCTATCTTCACTTGGAACCTGAGGTGTTTCTTCATTGTCTTGGCAAGAAGTCGGTAGCGGATCGCCTCAAAGACCAGCATTGCCTTGGTAAATTGATGGATCAATGAGGCTGCTGAACTGGTTGCTTGTTGGGATTTTTCCGGACAAATTGTTGTGCGACAGGTTCAGATGAGTTACAAATGTCAAAGAGACCATGCTCTGTGGTATGGAACCTGAAAGCTGGTTCATTGAAAGATCAAGAGTTTCTATCGATTTCAAGTTACCAATCTTTTCAGGGATTATCCCTGTGAGATGATTCATGGACAAATTCAAGGTTCCCAGCATGACAAGGCTTGTTAGCTCTACTGCCATCTCTCCTGATAAGTTATTGTTTGAGAGGTCTAGGCTGTTAACAAGGTAAAGGATGGTGCCATATTCAAGCACTCTTCCTTTTGAAACTACCTCCAGCTGTCCCTGGTACAGGAATTCTGTATCTTCATCTGACATTTCAGATGTTTTCAAGCCACTCAAATTACCAATACATTGGGGAATATGACCCCGCAGGTTACTGTGTGAGAGGTCCAATATGTGAAGACTGGAAAGGCCACAACTGTGTAGGAATGCTTCCGGTGAATGGAACTCAATCGTAAAATCCACAAAGAAAGCATGCTTTCTCCTATCCAGGATGGAATGTCTCCAGAAAACTTATTGTCCCCAAGATCAAGACTCCTCATGTCTGTGCAGTTCTTCAGTGAAGGCAGTTGGCCTGAAAATTTGTTGTTAGAGAGTATCAAGAATCCGAGTGTGCTAAGGAACCCCATGGATGTTGGCATTGCTCCAGATAGACTGTTGTTTGACATATCTAAAATATACACTTCGGGCAAACTGCTCCAAAAATTTGGAACTTCACCAGACAAGTGGTTATTTGAGATAACCAGGGTTGATAATCGGCTTAGATTACCAATGGACAGTGGAATGCTACCAGTGAAAGAGTTCCTAGAAATGTCTACATCTTGTAGCAAAGGCATCACTTCAGAAATATTGTGAGGAATTGGCCCTGAAAATGCATTATCATTCAGATACAGACCAGAAATGTTTGATGACCAGAGAGGGAAGGCCCCCACAAACTGGTTTCCACTCAAATCAGTAATGCGCCACAAACTGAATCTTAACGAGTTAGGCACCCTGCCACTTAGTTGATTATTAGAGAAATCTAGGTCATCTAATAGCAAATCCAACTGCCAAAACCAATCTGGTACGGTGTCTGAAATTCTAGCATTTACAAATCCTAATACAAACAGCTCAGTCTGATTCCTAAGCCATGTAGGAAATTTGGGACCCACTTGGCATGATCTAAGGTACAAGTATCTCAATTTGAAAGGAGGTATCCACTTAGAATTAATGTTGAAAACTAGGGAAATGTTTGGGGAGGCTTTCTGGATTGACACCTCTTTTAAGCTTTGAAGCTTCAGAAAATGAGCTTCTGTTACAACACCTTCCCATGTGTTTTCAGATAGATCTACTGCTACAAGTGACGAGAGCTGCCCAAAACTTTCCGGGATGACTCCACCTAATTTATTGTTTTCAAGGTATAACTCCTTCACAGATGTCAGGTTTCCTATATATTCTGGGATTGTACCTTGAAACGAGTTGTACCACAACACGAGGTACCTCAGGTTCTTAAGAAGTCCTAATGAATTAGGCAAATTTCCTGTGAGACTGTTATAACCTAAATTCAACATCTCTAAGCTGCTGTTTGTGCATCTAGACAATCTGTCAGTGAAATCAGTTATCTCACCAGTAAATTTGTTGATTGAAAGTTTAAGAGACTGCAAATTGCACGGCATCCCCAAGTTTCTCGGCAACTGACCTCCAATGTCTGAATTCTCTGACAGAACAAGGTTCTTCAGATGAGTCAGACTCCCTAATGTTTCTGGAAGTTCTCCATTCAGATTGTTGACACTTAGATCAAGATTGGCTACTTCAGTCAGATTGAACAACCAGGGAGGAAGCGTGGAGTTGAAACCACTGGCAGAGAGGTCAAGAACCGAAAGAGATGTGAAATTGATACGACAAAGAGTAGGTGGAAGGATGGAAAGTCCACAACCACGCAAATGCAATTCAAGAAGTGAAGGGAGCATATTGACAATGGGAAGCCAATATGGTGCAGCCTTGGTAAGGTCTGCTCCTCCCAAGTTAAGAAACTGCAAGGAAGAAAGACTGGAAAGCCATCTGAGATCACTCTCAATGACATTATTACTGAGATCAAGATGAAGCAAATTTGAAAGGTTTCCAAGATTGGCGGGAATCACTCCACCAAAAGATGCACCAGATAGATTGAAATATTTCAGTTTCTCTAGCAAATTTGAAAGGTTTCCAAGATTGGCGGGAATCACTCCACCAAAAGATGCACCAGATAGATTGAAATATTTCAGTTTCTCTAGTGATCCAATGAAACTTGGAAGTTTGAAACTTCCAAAGTTATTCATGCTCAAATCCAAGTAAACAATTTCTTTCAAATCAAGCAAAGAAGGATTGATCTCACCTTCTAAAGCATGAATTGTACGCTCTGAATAAGAGTTGCGAAGATTAAGGCTTCCCACACGTCCAGTTGTGCTGTTGCAGCCTACACCTCTCCATTTGCAGCAGTCTTCTCCTACCCAAGACGAAAGCTGGTCTGAATGATCTGTAAGGCCCTCTTTGAATTTAAGAAGAGCTTTCATCTCAATACTCATGCAGCCAACATTAATATCTGCATTGCAGAAAACAAGTGTAACTGTTTCAAGGTATAAAATCCAGGACAGTAATACGAGGGAAAGAAGTGAGATGGAAGCACTTTTGTGTCTGTGTTCCATGCTTCTTATGATATGAAATGGGATACTGATATGTTGGATTCAAGATGAGTGTATATTATATAGAGAAAATACATTTAGGACAAATGCAATTAGCGTCTGGTCTTATGGTATGAATTACACAATAATTTCCGAGTCATTGCAATAGACACTCAATACTTAACTTCCAGTAGCAACTACCAAGGCATCAAGTCATTAACAAGTAACAACAGGTCTAGTGGGGACAATTACAATAAACTTAACTGAGACTATTGCTACTGCTGCGAGACTGAAATGCAAGGAAACTACATTTTCACCAAATATATGTTATACATATAAGTAAACAATACAGACCCTCCATACAGTTCAACATCAAGACTTCCAATGTTTTCGACCCAGTCAAGGCTCCATGTTCCTTGTCTTATATACAGTGACTGAATTTCCTCATTTTTAATATAGTTTAACTGCAGATATGAGTCACGCACAGTAAGAGACTCCAATAAACTATGATCATCCAGAGACTTCCAAATCAACAGTTCCAATTCTAACTACGGCCAATCACTTGTAATATGCTTCTTAACATATTTGACCCCATTGGCATCAAATGCTGGTTTTATTCATACCTCCAAACAGACCTTTCTAGAAGCAGTTCCCAGTGAGGTATCAACCATATATATGTTCCAAGAAATTAACCATAAACCTAAAGAAACTATTGAAAAATGACTCAGGTAGTCAGGTTACCGGAAAAATAGACAATGAATCTGATGCATATATTCATTAGTAGATAAGATGCAAAACAACTATTAGATTAGCAACAAGAGAAATCTGTGCTTTTAGAATTTATCTGATATGCATGAAGAAAAAGCACAAATAGTGTCATCGATTTGTTTAGAATTCATCTAACAAACTCTTGGCCAAAAGAAACAAGCTTTACATTAAGGAAAGGATCAACATGCATAAACATTGCTATATTTGCTGAATCGAAAAGAGGAGAAAACAAGTGCTTTAAATTTCACCTGTAATGAAACATATTTGCTGATGATTAACCATAGCTTGCTGTCATCTTCTTCTCCTCAGCTAGCTGCTGAGGAGATCCATCGCCTTGGATACCCAGAAAGAGCATCATTGCCTTCATTGGAATGGGGGCGATGAGTTGGAACAGAGATGCCATATGGCTGTGAAGCAGAGCCGCTGTTTTGGACGGGGCAAAAAAAAAAAAGACTAGATCGAGGACTTTGGTTCTTCTAATGGATATTTTGGTCTTTCCGAATTTTCATCTTCTTCTCTAAAATCCCTGCTATATCTCGAGCAATTGTTTTACTGTTAGTTTAGTTTTAGTTTAGAACAAGAAGATGCAAGAAGCTTTAGTTTAGTTTAGAACACAAAAATCTTACAAACTCGTAGGATCATAAACAACAAGCTTACAAAACCCTGCTCTATTCTTGAATGACCAAACAAAATAAAATTTTGAAGTTAAAACTACTTAAATTTCCTGTGCCCTCTGATATTTTCGTATACATCTTTGACACATTTGAACAAAAGGGTAAATTGGGTTTCATCAAATTGTATCACCTTGATCTCCCAAGATTAAGTCTTTGCAGCTTTTGAGGTCTGAAAAGACTCTTGGTTTGGGGACTTTGAATGAACAAACTGGTGTTAAACAAAGAGAAGAAGAAGTTGTCATTTGATGAGATCACATACATTGCTTCTTCTCTTTGTTAACCAAAGAGCAGAATGGACAATGCATACATTGCTTTACACCGTGCTGGATCAATAAGAAAAATATAATAAACATGTTTAAATTTAAACAGTTTTGCAATGAGGAAAGAAGCTCACCGGAAAAATTATTATCAGAGTATCAAGTTTTGGAGACTAGGAAGAGAACCTAGCTAAAGATGTTGGGATTCTGCCGGAGAGACTGTTTGACGGATCTACAATATAGAGATCTAGTTTACTATCCCAAAAATTAGGAATTTCACCAAACAAGTAGTTATTTGAGAGAGACACAGTATATAAATTGCTTAGATTACCAAGGGATAAGGGAATGTTTCCAGTAAAAGAGTTACTAGAAATGTCTAAAATCGATAGATTGGACATTACTTGACCAAAGTTTAGAGGAATTGGGCCAGAAAAGAGATTACCTCTGAGAAACAAGTAGGAAATATTTGATGACCATACTGAGAGGGGTCTGTCAAAGAGGTTTGAACTCAAATCAAGAGTGGCAAGATAGCTAAATCTTAGGCACTCTGCCTCTTAGTTGATTAGAAGACACATCTAGTTCATCTAATAGAAAATCAAACTGCCATAACCAATCTGGCACAGTGTCTGAAATCCTAGCATTATTGATTACCAGTGTGACCAACTCATCCTAATTCCTAAGGCAAGTAGGAAACTTAGGACCCAGCTGACATGATTTAAGATTCAAGTATCTCCTAGACCGGCATGGGGACCACCTAGACCCACTTAGGGGCCTCTAGACCCGTTAAGGGGCTGCTGAGACACGTCTAGGGCCGCCAAGGGGCTGCCGAGACAAACTTAGAGCCGCCAAGGGGGCGCCTTAACATGTTAAGGGCCGCTTTGACTAGCCAAGGGACCGTCTTAACCCTCCTAGACCTGCGTAGGGGCGTCCTAGACACGTATAGGACCGCCAAGGAGCTGCCCAGACAAACTTAGTGCTGCCAAGAGGGCTCCTTGACCTGTCGAGGGATGCCAAAGGGCATCTTTGACCACCCAAAGGACCGCCTTTGCCCCCTAGACCAGTGTAGGGACCACTTAGACCTACTTAGGGGCCGCCTAGACCCGCTAAGGAGCTGTTGAGACAAACTTAAGAGCTGCCAAGGGGGCGCCATGACCCGCCGAGGGTCACCAAAGGCTACTATGACTTGCCAAAGGACCACCTAGACCCAGTGAAGGGCTGTCGAGACACGTCAAAGGCCGTCAAGGAGCTGTTGAGACAAACTTAGAGCCTCCAATGTCGAGGGTCGCTAAGGGGCCTCTTCAACCTACCAAGGGACCGGGACCACTTAGACCCACTTAGGGGCGGTCTAGACCTGCTAAGGGGTTTTCGAGACAAGTTTAGGGCTGCCAAGGGGCTACCGAGACAAACTTAGACCCGCCAAGTGGGCGCCTTGATCTGCCGATGGCCGCTTTGACCTGCCAAGGGACCGCCTTAACCCTCCTAGATCGGTGTAGGGACCACCTAAACCCACTTAGGGGCCGCTTAGACCCATTAAGGAGTTGCCGAGACATGTATAGGGGCCGCAAAAGGGATGTCGAGACTAACTTAAAGCCGCCATGGGGACGTCTTAATCCTCCTAGACCAGCCAAAGGGCTGCCAAGACACGTCTAGGTTGCCAAGGGGCTATCGAGACAAACACAGAGCCGCCAAGGAGGCGCCTTGACCGGTTGAGGGCCACCAAAGGGCCACTTTGACTAGCCAAGGGACCGCCTTAACTCTCCTAGACCCGTGTAAGGACCACCTAGACCAGCCAAGGGTTTGCTGAGACAAACTTAGACCCTCCAAGGGATTGCCTAGACCCTATGGGCAGCCTATACCACCTAAGGGGCTGCCGATACACGTCTATAGGCGAGGGACCGCCTTAACCCTCCTAGACCCATGGCAGAAAACAAGTGTAACTATTTCAAGGTGTGAAATCCAGGACAGTAGTACAAGTGAAAGAAGTGAGATGGAAGCACTTTTGTGTCTGTGTTCCATGCTTCTTATGATATGAAATGGGATACTGATATGTTGGATTCAATATGATTGTATAATATATAGAGAAAATACATTTAGGACAAATGCAATTAGCGTCTGGTCTTATGGTATGAATTACACGATAATTTCCCAAGTCATTGCAACAGACTCAATACTTAACTTCCGGTAGCAACTAGCAAGGCATCAAGTCATTAACAAGAACAAGTAACAACAGGTCTAGTGGGGACAATTACAATAAACTTAAAAGACTGTTACTACTGCTGCGAGACTGCAATGCAAGGAAACTACATTTTCACCATATATATGACCCAGTCAAGACTCTAGGTTCCTTAGCTTATTTATACTGTGAAGGTATAAGGTTGTTGATAATCCTTATATAGAACAAAACACAACATATGAAGCGTAAAGCAATTGAGAGTTTGGTCCTGCACATCTGAAGAACAAGTTAAAGAAGTAGAAGAACCAACATGATCTTATGGTCTCAGGTAAAACATGCATTTGCATATCACTGTTTTTCACAGAGGATAACAGCCTTGATTGCTATCCTAGTTCTGAGTCATTCGTCTGCCCAGTTTGAACTCAAAGACTCTGTTATATTAGTTTAATAGATTATTGTTGTCTTTTAATTTCAAATGGACAACTGGTTTGAGGGAAGTGTCTTGGTGCTTAAACCAGTCTAAGGGTTGAGATCTTTTGTTATGACAATCCGTAACCAAATGGTTTGATGCTCAAGGCTCCAACTTGGATTCTATGATACGGTATCCTATGCAACAACTAGTCCCTGTGTGATTCAAAGACCAGTCATTTTCTACTGTGACAAAGTCCATTGATGGACTGAGTAAGAGGGTCTGAAACCTCTCTGCTCCTTGCTTTGAATCATTCATATTTTAGGAAATGTTTCTTTGTCTTATTGAGATTGCTCTTGTCATCTCTTTCTTTAGTTACATCGCTCTCAGCACTATACCCAAAGACTATTGTCCAAACTTTTCTAAAAATTGTTGAGGTTAGCTAGTATCATCTTTTGATGCTTTGACTGCCTATTTATATTCAGCAAAGTTGCATTTGCTCGGTGGTTGTCAAAATGTAGTTTTTACATTTGCATTGTTGGGTTTTGCTTTTCCTTTGCATTTTTCATTAGTCTCTAAGTCTCCATTTTGTGATTATAAACCTTAGAGCTGAACAAAATATTTTCTCATAAACTCATTGCATTTTGCATACCATGAGATCAGTTGGTAATGCAGCAACCTAGGAAGTATTCATGAAAGAAGCAGTTGAGGATAGCTGAGTTCTGATGTATCTCGTTGAGCGGTAGCTAGGTTCATGAAAGAATCAGTTTAAGATAACTGAGTTTCTGAGAGTGAAACTTTCGAGAAGCGTTTAAGGTTGAATCTGTTAGTGGTTAGCTGAATTCACGAACAAGGCTTCTAAAAGTACTCCATGTTGTAAAAGCTTAGAAACAAGAGAGGGAATAGGTCTAGACTAGTTTGAGACTAGGAAGGATATCACTGTGGTAGTGTATCACTAGAACTATTATTCTTGTAAGAAGTTACTTCAACTCAGTGAGTGAAACTTCTAAGAAGTGTTCAAGAAGAATCAGTTAAGTGATAGCTGAATTTTAAGTTGAAACTTCTTATACCTTCATGTGTAGCCACTCAGAGACAAGAGAAGTAGATCTAGACTAGTTTGGGACTAGGTAGGATAACAAGTTGTTGTTGTATCATATACTGTAATCTTGTAAGAAGTGAGGTACTCAGAAACAATAGAGAAAGTATAGATCTAGACTAATGGGTAGTTTAGGCAGGATAGCAAGTCGTTCATCTATCCCTAGACTATAATATTGTAAAAAGTGAGTTTTACATAGTGGAAAAGTTTGTCCCTCAAGAGTTAGGGGCACACAGTTTTTCTCTCTGCGTTCAAGGTTTCTGCGAGTAAAAAACATCTTGGTGTTCATTGTTATTTTACTGCAATTTTTATTTATTGTCACTATGTATTTGTTATTCAGGGTAGCTACATTCTTTACTATTCCTGAGAACGAATTTATACGGAAAAAAAAATTGTTAATCCCCCCGTAGGACCTTCATACTGACTGAATCTCATCGCGTTTAATATAGTCAACCGCAGATATGAGTCAAGCACAGTAAGAGACTCCACTAAACTATGGTCATCCAGAGACTTCCAAATCAATAGTTTTCCGATTCTAACTACCGCCAATATAATTAGTTGGCATTAAATGCTGGTTTTATTCATACCTCCAAACAGACCTTTCTTGAAGCAGTTCCGAGTGGTACATATGACTGTTCTACATCAAAAATATATATAAATTCTGAGCTGCAATGAGAATGTATAAAATTAAATATGAAAAAACAACAGGAAAGAACAAAATGAAGTGACATCCTCAAAACCAGAGGAAATACAACGAGAGAAATAAAAGAAGGGTTAAATGCACCAACAGTGTCTGAACTCTTGGAGGACTGTCAATATGGTACCCGAACTTTTAAATGTATCAAAGTGATACCTGGACTTGTATTTTTGTACCAACGTCGTACCTGTCGTCATTTTCCGTCACAACTCTGTTAGTTCACGTCATTTTCCGTCACTCTTTTTTTCAGTCACGTGCGTCACATGTGACATGAACTAACAGAGCTGTGACGGAAAATGACGACAGGTACGACGTTGGTACAAAAATACAAGTCCAGGTATCACTTTGATACATTTAAAAGTTCGGGTACCATATTGACAGTCCTCCAAAAGTTCAGACACTGTTGGTGCATTTAACCCATAAAAGAAATTAAACATAAACCTAAAGAAACTGGTGAAAAAAATGACTCACGTACGCGTAGTCAGGTTACTGGAAAAATAGACAATGAATCTGATGCATATATTCAATAGTAGATAAGGTGAAGAACAGCTATTAGACTAGCACATAACAAGAGAAACCTGTGTTTTTGTTTCGACTTGAGGTTGGAATTTATTTGATATGCATGAAGAGAGCGCAAATAGTGTCATCGATCTGTTTAGAATTCATCTTACAAACTCATGGCCAAAAGAAACAGGCTTTAGATTAAGGAAAGGATCATGCATAACGTTGCTTTATTTGAAGAATCAAAAAACGAGAAAACAAGTGCTTCAAATTTCATCTGCACCCTTCCGCAGACGATTGCCCATGGATGAGATAAAATCAAGAAGAGCATACTTTATTTTGTCAACGAACTGAAAGTATGCATATCTCCAAGACTTCTTGATGACCAAACTCCCAAAAACTCCCCAGAACCCTGTAATGAAACCTATCACCACGCTGATGATTAACCATAGCTTGCTGTCATCTTCTTCATCATCTTCACTTGGAAGCTGAGGAGATTCATGGCCTTGGCAATCAGTTAGTAAGGGATACCCGCAAAGAGCACCATTGCCTTCATATATTGATGAATCAACCAGAGTTTTAAACTGGTTGGCTGTTGGGATTTTCCCGGAAAGATTGTTGTATGACAGGTTTAGATGAGTCAAGAATGTCATAGAAACCATGCTTGGTGGAATTGAACCTGACAGTTTGTTTATTGAAAGATCAAGAGTTTCTATCAACTCCATGTTGCCAATTTTTGGTGGGATAATTCCTGTCAGATGATTCATGGACAAATTCAAGGTCCACAACTTTACTAGGGTCGTAAGCTCCATAGGAATCTCTCCTGATAGGTTATTGTTTGAGAGATCTAGGCTATTAACAAGGTAAAGGGTGGAATAATAAGCTAGGACTCTTCCTTTTGTCACTACCTTCAATTTCCCCTGGTAAAGGTATGATGTATCTTCATCTGAGATTTCAGATATTTTTAAGCCACTCAAATTACCAATACATTGGGGAATATGACCAGACAGGTTATTGTGTGATAGGTCCAATATGTGAAGATTGGAAAGGCCACACAACTGTGAAGGAATGCTTCCGGTGAATGAGTTGGAACTCAAACGTAAAATCCACAAAGAAAGCATGCTTTCTCCTATCCACGCCGGAATGTTTCCAAAGAACTTGTTCTCCCCAAGATCAAGACTCTTCATGCCAGTGCAGTTTCTCAATGAAGGAAGTTTGCCTGACAAGTTGTTGTTAGAGAGTATCAAGTACCTTAGTGAAACGAGAGAATCCATGGATCTTGGAATTGTACCAGAGAGGCTGTTGTTTGACATATCTACAATATACAAGTCTGGTATACTTTTCCAGAAATGAGGAATTTCACCAGTCAAGTAATTATTTGAGATCACCATGGTTGTCAATACGCTAAGATTACCTAATGACAGGGGAATCCTTCCACTCAAATCATTCAAAGAGATGTCTAGATCTGACAGAAAGGGCATTACAACACCAATGTTAAAAGGAATCGGCCCTGAAAACTGATTGTCTCTAAGGTAGAGAGTCGTGATGTTCGATGACCAGAGTGGGAGAGGGCCCTCAAACAGGTTTGAACTCAAATCAGCATTAGCTGGACAGCTAAACCTTAATGACTTAGGCACTTTCCCGCTTAGTTGATTGTAAGCAAGATTTAGTTCATCTAATAACAAATCCAACTTCCAAAACCAATCAGGAAAGGTATCTGCAATCCTAGCATTATTGAGGACCACCGTGGCAAGCTCAGTCTGATTCCTAAGCCATGTAGGAAATTTGGGACCCACTTGGCATGATCTAAGGTACAAGTATCTCAATTTGAAAGGAGGTATCCAATTAGAATTAATGTTGAAAACTAGGGAAATGTTTGGGGAGGCTTTCTGGATTGACACCTCTTTTAAGCTTTGAAGCTTCAGAAAATGAGCTTCTGTTACAACACCTTCCCATGTGTTTTCAGATAGATCTACTGCTACAAGTGATGAGAGCTGCCCAAAACTTTCCGGGATGACTCCACCTAATTTATTGTTTTCAAGGTATAACTCCTTCAAAGATGACAGGTTTCCTATATAATCTGGGATTGTACCTTGAAATGAGTTGTACCGCAACACGAGGTACCTCAGGTTCTTAAGAAGGCCTAATGAATTGGGCAAATTTCCTGTGAGACTGTTATAACCTAAATTCAACATCTCTAAGCTGCTGTTTGTGCATCTAGACAATCTGTCAGTGAAATCAGTTATCTCACCAGTAAATTTGTTGATTGAAAGTTCAAGAGACTGCAAATTGCACAGCATCCCCAAGTTTCTAGGCAACTGACCTCTAATATCTGAATTCTCAGACAGATCAAGGTTCTTCAGATGAGTCAAACTCCCTAGTGTTTCTGGAAGTTCCCCATTCAGATTGTTCAAACTTAGATCAAGACTGACTAGTTCGGTCAAACTGAACAACCAGGGAGAAAGTGTGGAGTTGAAACCATTGGCAGAGAGGTCAAGAACCGAAAGTGATGTGAAATTGATATGAGGAAGAGTAGGTGGAAGTATGGATAGTCCACAGCCACGCAAATGCAATTCAAGAAGTGAAGGGAGCATATTAACTGTGGGAAGCCAATATGGTGCAGCCTTGACAAGGTCTGCTCCTCCCAAGTTAAGAAACTGCAAGGAAGAAAGACTGGAAAGCCATCTGAGATCACTCTCAATAACATTATTACTGAGATCAAGATGAAGCAAATTTGAAAGGTTTCCAAGATTGTGGGGAATGATTCCACCAAAAGATGCACCAGACAGATTAAGGTATTTCAGTTTCTCTACTGATCCGATGAAACTAGGAAGTTGGAGACTTTCGAAATTATTCATGCTGAAATCCAAATAAATCATATCTTTCAAAACAAGCAAAGAAGGGTTGATCTCACCACCTAATGCATGCAGTGCTCCATCATCCACATCCAAATCATCTGAAAATGGATTGCGAAGATTGAGGCTGATTACGCGACCAGTTTTTTTGTTGCAGCCCACACCTCTCCATTTGCAGCAATCTTCTCCCACCCAAGACAAAAGTCGATCCATAGGATCTGTGAGGTTTTGCTTGAGCTCAAGAAGGGCTCTCCTCTCCACATTCATGCAACCCACGTTGAGATCTGCATTGCAGAAGCCATGTTGAACTGTTTGAAAGTAGAAAACTCCTGACAGTAGTACAAGTAAAAGAAATTTAATGGAAGCACTACTGTGACCCATTGTTTCACATGAAATTTGTTATGCAGGATTGAAGTCTGTAGATGATTTCATAGAAAAGAAACCCTTTATATAGGGGACTAACATTGCCAAGAAATTCCTAGTGCCTTGAAAACTCTCGCTTTCCCACTGACCGGTATGAAAGCATGAATCACACCAAGAGACCCCAGGAAACAATGATTTTGGAAATGAGAATAAAGATGATTACGTGACTTGCAGGCCATTGATACTGACATTTACCATAAAAATCCACCATTGTCTAATTCCAAGGCTGTGGAAATTCTATTCTATGGCAACAAGTCAAGTAGCGTCAGTCATATGAGGCCTAATTCAAAGCACTAAAAATCCTTGATAAGATCACACCAAAGAAAAACATCGACCCATTAAAACGATGATTATGGAAAAAATTCCACAACAATGCACGCCAACAAGTTTTGACATGTTTGGCATTAACACTGTTCTTTTTTTTTTTTGAAATTAATATGAATCTCCCTTGATTAATAATAGTATTGGCAACTAGGCAACGATTTAGTTTCAATTTCAGAAAGAAAAAGGAAACAATCGTCTGTTGTACGTACTTGGTATAGCTGTATGTACAGGGTAGGACTAAATAAAACGAACAAGATGAAAGAAGCTGTAGTTTGGTTCAGAACAGAAAAGGAACTCTTAGGATCATCTTTCTCAAAAAAAAAAAAAGAAAAAAAAAAGAGGCCTATATATACAGAACCAATGCAATTCATGGTGGAAAAAGAGAAGATTACAGGGGACTTCCAAACCATTGGTACTGACATTTACCATAAACAATGGACTGATTTTTCTAACGCCAAGGCTTTGGAAGTTCTATTCATTGGCAACAAGTCAAGTAAGATTGATCATACAAGACCAAATTCATGGAACCTGCCATTATGCAAAGACTTCCAAGTCAATGTGATGTCGACCCCTACCCAGACGTTGGAAATACGAAATAACCTGGGTACATTTTCAACAGCATTCAAAGATGCATTTTCGACCCATAAAAGACTTCAGGAATGTTTGTCTTGCTCATAATAGCATTCAAACGGAAATAGTTCTTTTAGTCCTCTATGGAAACATGCCCACACAGTCACGAAGCACAAAGTCACAAACCAGACTCTAGACCTCTAAATCCTGGCTGTATTGCTTTGAAATTTCCAAACTTATACAGAGTTGCATACGAGGGCATTATGATGCCGCTGACATCACTGTTTATATACCGCAATTTGACTGATTCAACCAATCAAATTGTTAATTAACATAAGGGCAATACACTCCATAATTAAAAAGTTGAAGACAAGTCCATAGCAGGAGTTGCATAAACAAACCTCCTTGGTGTTTCTGTGTTACAATCTATTTCAAGGCCACAGCCCAATTAGGATCACTTATCTATGATCAATCATCTGTGCCGAAGTAACGATCGCCAAACTCACCCAACCCTGGTATGACATGAAATTCTTCATTGAGGGCAACATCAATCTCTGAAGTGACAATTTTCAATGTTGGAAATCGTTTGTAAACACAATGAATTCCCTCAGGAGCCTAAAATAGAAGATAGTGGTAAATCAGCATATTTCATAATATAAGTAGTACCACGTAACCAGCCAGCATCAAGAAGTACTCACAGATATAAGGTTTAGGAATATTATATGCGATTCCGGAACACCCTTCTGTATGAGTAGTTGAATAGCCTGGTTAGCAGAGTTACCTACAAGTCACTCAGATTGGTCATTGCATTTCAATCATCGGCAAGTATAAAGGTTTAAAGATGCTTCTATTAAGATGGGCCAAAAATTGTTTATCACATTTTGGGCTATTAGAGTTCAAAGTTATCTTATATCACCAACTACATATCCTCAGTACATGCAGATAACAAAACTGGAAAACCAATCTTATAGAAAATAAATGCAATTACCTGTAGCAAGTACAGGGTCTAGAAGCAGGACATGACGCTCTGAAATATCCTTGGGGAGCTTCTCATATATAAGCTGCTTGAGGTGAAATAACTCGATTCAAGATAGAAGTTTTATCAAATTTTAGAGAGGAGCGCTTAGTTCTTAGCAAAGTTATTCCTACTTCATAAACATAAAATCACCTGTTTGCCATCATCTCCATCACGATGAATCAAGATCTTCCCAATTTTAATTCCTTTGCAACACGCGCGTAATGCATTTTCCATGCTCTCACCACTAATCATAACAAACAAGAAAAGGTTGTTGGTATGTGTAAACAAGAAACCAAGAGATATAAAAATTTATCATTAATCCATTATCTTCCAAAGCACGTAGAGAAGGGCAGGAATAGAATTGGATTCATTGCAATTATACAGATAAAGATGGTAACTGACCCAGTTACCCAAATATTCAAGTGCGCAGGTCTGGTTGCCACATAACTGTAACTCCTAAAAAACCAATACCTGATTTAAAGCTCACCTTCGAACAATTGAAACTCCACATAATTTCTTGCAGAAATCAACCCCAGTATACACAGATCCTGAAATACAAGAAAAGACCAAATTTAAGGACATGCAGACTATTCCATTTGCAAAACAGGTAACATGTCTAAATGTGCAGAGATAAAGTAGACACAAGATGCGATGACCAGACAGAATATAAGCTGCCACTATCTGTTGGTGACCAAGCATGTATAAAGCTTCTTATACTGTTATCCATAGAGAGGTGCAAATAATTACAGGCAATAAGAAGAAGGTGGTGAAACATGATGGCACACCTGGTGGAGTTATTACTTGTTTCTCTGTGAATGGCAAATGACCAAGGCCATGCTCCACAACCTAGAGACCACATCAAAGTATAAGAACATAAACGCTGAACTATGGTATAAATGAAACTTGAGTAAGACATGAGACAAAACTTACCAGACGAATTAGGCGATCAGAATAAAATACAAAATCATGCTTTGATATTTCTTGGTCTCGAATCAGTGTATGCATGCCTCTAATCTGTAAAATGAGAACAACTAGATTAAAGTCTATGAAATGTGATTGTGAAATCCTTTCAAAGTTTAAGTTTACAATATTAGAATTTGGCATGCCTGAATCATAGAAATGTTCCAAAAAATATTTAACAAATGAAGAATAATTTAAACATTTAGCTCGAGTCGGTCGCAAACAACATTTAATAGATCAGGACACAACGTTTAGCAAGTGTTTCTACTTGTATGCTCTAGTAGATCAGCAGTAATTAACTTTTACTAGTGTCACAAGTCAAAGCCAAAAGCACAAAGTTTTGACTTCCCCAAAAAGACAAAAGGTGAAGAATTTGCTTACAACAGCAAAAAAACATAAAAGAAAATGTCATACCTGAAACGTGGACTGTATAACATACACATTAGGATATATTTTGCAAAGGTCATGCTGACCAAGCTTTGTGCGAATATGTTGTACAATTAAATCAATAGCAACATGGTTATCGCCTCCCCGGGGAATGATCACATCGGCGTACTTTTTTGAGGGGAGAACAAAATCATCAAAAGCAGGCTTGACAAACTTGGCATACTGCATAATAAGCACAATATGTGATTTTTCAAATTGAAAGATTACTAGAGTCATACTCTTCTCTTGCAAAACTCTAACAGAAAACATAGTTTTGTAATCTCGTACAAAGAGATTGTTCAAGAACGGGGACTTACCTGCTCAAGAACAGAGTCGATGTCCCTGCCCCTCTCAACAGTGTCTCGTCTTAATCTACGAGCAAGTCTCACATCAGCATCTGAAGGAAAATGCAAACAAGGAGACAGAAACATTCAGAGAGGAAGATAGCAAATAAAGTTATGACCTATTTCAGACATTCATACAGACTTGGCCAGTATCTCTAGGTTCATAAAGATAAGGTTTTTAATTAGCATATAATTTCATAGATCAAAATAACCAAACTCGAGGCGTCCCAAGCCCAAAATGTATTTCATCGCTCTGGAGTTCCGTGCCTTTTTCTTATCCAGGTTTTGTAAATATATTTATATAATACTTTTCATATTTGATTGCAGAAGCAAATCTTGCCAGACTCTATAAAACTATGTAATTTGACATATCAAGACCACATATGATGTAAAAACTTAAACAAGGAAAACCATGTAATTTGACATATCAAGACCACATGATGTAAAAACTTAAACAAGGATGCCATGCAAAACATAGCTAACGGGGAAGCTAAAAGATTTGATGACCTTAAGAAGACACAATGAAATTATGGCAGTGATAGAAGAAACTAGACTGAGGAACGCAAACCTGTGTCGACAAAAATCTTCATGTTCATCAAATTACGGACACGTTGGTCATGGAAAACCAGAATTCCCTCCAAGATTATCACATCCGAAGCATTCACCTGACAAAGAAATAAACAAAATGTAGCACACGTCAAAGATGCGGCGTTCACAGGTCAACACTAGCAATACAAACAACAATAACAAACCAATTTTACAGGCAAAAGAAGCTTTATACTCCTAAAAAAGCTTTATACCTGCCGAAAACTATCAGAGCTGCGTCGATGTATCTTAAAATCATATATCGGAACTTGGACAGACTGCCCGCATTTTAGCTTCTGAACACACTCTAACATCTGTTCAGTGTCGAATGCATCTACATAACAAACCGCACCATCACATACTCAATACAACAAACAGCCTACATCGATTTGAGTATTTAACTTCAATTTACAGTACACTGTATGAACTGATTACCAGGATGATCAAAATTATACTCATGCACTCGCTCAGACTCCTCAGGCGTCAAACCACGATAAAACGAATCCTATAAATTCACCAAATCAAATAACCTTACTGTGGAGGCCAGCAAATGCAAACTAGTCCAGAAATGAACCCTAACCTGATTGACAAGGACGACGCGATGATCGTGAAGCTGCTGTATGATCATGTCGCACACCGTAGTCTTACCCGAAGCCGTACCTCCAGAAACACCTACTCAAATGATCAAAGCAAAAAAAATCAAAATTCGATTGCAGAAACTGAATCAAATGCTTAGTGAAATTGAATTGCAAAGAGTAAGAGACAGAGAGAGAGTACCGATGACGAAGGGCTGCTTGGGGGCGGCGGAGTCGGCTAGGTTTGAAGAATCGGCGGCGGAGGCGCGGAGCGAAAGAGGCGAAGCCGGTGAGGAAGAAGGAGGAGGAGAAGAGGATAAGAGGCCGTCGAGTCGGAGACCCGAGAAGTGGGGCCCGGAAGCTCTCTCCATGCGGTAGTCAACGGTGGTCTTCGTCTCCTCCGGCATGGTTTCTCTCTCAGTCTTTTTGAGTATCGGAATCAAATTCTGTTAGAGCAAGTGAGTGTGCGTGTGACTGTGCCGCTTTTTGTCACGGTCGATCCGCGCGCATATGATTTACGCTTTGTTTTTGGTCCTCGTTTTTTCTCTTTTTAAAAGAAAATTTACTGGTTCGAGGAATATGCTTTTACAGTGTCCATCGGTTTGATTCTTTACCGTGGGCCGAACCGGTCTCCATTTTCCTACGTAACATGGTAAATCTGATTTTTTTTACTTCCTCAGTTATAGGTGGGTAATTTTGTTTTGACTCCTCCTCTACTCATCCTTTCTAAATTACCCCACTAGGCTAGCTATTCAAAAAAGAAAAAATTACCCCACATATCTTTCATATATCGATCTCTATTGTTGAGGAAATCGATCTCTATTACTATAAAACAAAGTCTTCACACGTTATCGAGTTTTCAAATTTCGTAATTATCTCTAATAGTGGAAGAATTCGAGGTAAATTTGGACCCTAATGGATACCAATTTTGCATCCTTTGGGTGGAGGAGAACGTTGAAGGCGTTGGAGAAAATTTTAGCTAAAAGTATTTCACGTTACCAAACTACTAAAAAATTACGTGAATAATAAAATAAGAGAATGTAAGTTGTGAGATTATAAGATCAAAGAAACTATCATAGCTCTATCTAAAAAAAAAACTATCATAGTTAAAAAAGTAGTCTAGGTTCACATCTAAAATCAATTAATAATGGGTGAGAGTGACCAAAATCCTTATAAACTCACATACAAGATCTCGTATTCCTGATGTGTGATTTATATCTCAAAAGAACCATGTAGTTTCTAATAACAAGATCTAGATTCATCGACACAAATTGCAAAAATCAGGACAGGGTCATATAGCAAATAGCCCTGCCTTTTATTCTGAAATACATCGAAACAAAAATAATATGGATTAGCTAGTCAATTCCATTAACAGTACTCCAGCATATATATGTATGTCTCTAGCTCAAAACACATAAACCAGAACGAGTGCCGATACTGCAGTCATCGCAACGAATGAAGCGAAAGAATTGAAGTTGGCAGAAGCTGCAGAAGTAGTAGTAGTAGTTGAAGTAGTGGTAGAAGCATCCGAAGAAGAATCATCATCGTCCGAGGATGAAGATGAAGCCGGAGAAGAAGCTGTATTGCTTCCTACAGCAACAGTAGTGATCTTCACCTTCATGCCTCCATCACAGTGGCCTAAAGTACCACAAGCAAAATATCTTGTGCCGGCCTTGTTCAACTTCACGACGTCGTTTCCTCCCTTCTTAGTGTCTAGTGCACTGCCAAGGTCACAGTTCTTGAAGGCGCTCTCGTTAGGTAGCTCGACGACGCTATGCATCGAAGTGTACTTGAAAACTGTCAAGATGTGAATCAAGTTAATCTTAATTTCCTAGCTCGATCTACCAAAATTACGTAAAATTAATTCTAGCAGCAGCTAAGATGAGAAGAGATGAATCAATATAAATAGCTAGCTAGGTTTAAGAAACCTACCCAGTTGATCGCCAACCTTGAATTTCTGAGAGAATGCCCATGAGTTGAGGTCTGTGGATTGTTCCCAACCTTGGCTGCCCCCAACTACATGCTGCGCTGCCAAGCCTTTCTTTGCAACCAAAGCTACAAAAAACAAGGACAACAAAATTGTGTTCTTGAGCCCCATTGTGGATTTTCTCTTGCTGAACTTGATCTAGATCTCCCTACTCTTTACTCCTTTCGATATCGAATAATATGAACTGAGGCACTGATGAGCATTACCTGCAGTGCCTACACAAGTATAAATACAGGGGACCATTCCATTGTTATTCGAATTGTGCTGCTCATGTTCGTAGAGTTTGGGTTTTTTGTCCGCAAAGCAAAACTAGTTAGGTGGTCATAGCTTGGCGTGGAAACAAAGGTATCTATCTGTGTGATCATATTCACTTGAAAGCTAGCTAAGTCGGTTCTCCAAACTCAAATTTTATAGCAAAACAATCTGCATCAGAGTATCATACTGACCATGGACAACCTAGACAGATCAATCGATCTATTCACCGGCCCTAGCTTTTAGCAGTACTCATCGATCGTCATGGCATGAACTAGTTTGTGTATACATAAATGCGCCATTATAACAAAGATGATGCATGTTCTATTTTGAAAAGAAATATTGAGGATAAAGCATCTGCCAGTCCAATCGGCTACAACAACTTTCAATGATGATCGAAACGGGCTTTTATTAGGGTTTTCTTCCTCTAAAACCTTGAGCTCGGTAATGGTTGTTTTTTTCATCTGATTTGTGTGGAATCTACAAACAAATGAAGTTAATGAACAAAAATAGCCTAAACAAATTGTTTTGCTGCGTCATATTTGAAATGATCGTTGAAATTTGAAAGAGACTTTGAGTAATTGGTGATTGTGGATCAAGGAATGATCTTTGAAATAGAACCTTGAGTAATTGGTGAGCTATTAGATTGCAGATCAACCTTGCCATGCACTTGTTTGATGAAAAGTAATTGGTGAACATATGTTTACTTCCAAATGACACTGCAGTCGGTCGGTTCAAACCTTAGAGAAATTCAAAGCATTTGAAAGAGTTTGGCTAAAAATCTTATAAGTTAAGCGCGATTATGTACACATTATGGATTGCGGCTAGCTAGATTACAGCTGAGGAGAACATTTTACTTCTAATCTCAATCTAGTCTAACCACTAATTTATGTCTAACCAGTCTTGCACCTGATCTTAATTAGTGAACTGACTGTCACTACTATTATTAATTGTTGCTACTTCATGAAAGAAATCACTTTGTTATACACAAGGTCCTGGCCTTGGCATTGATCCCCATGACAAAATCGGCATGAGCATACTCGTGGATGAAATCATCAACCACAAGCTTCCCCTTGTCGTGATACTTCAAATGATCAAGTAAACGCAACACGTCGAGTTCATCGGAGAGTGCATCTTGGCCGCCGTAGCTGATGAACATGGGCATGTTGGTCGGAATCTTAGAAAGGTCGTAATGTGGAGGGGAAAATGACCGGTAATGCATGTAATTGGTGTCAGAACTCCCGTAGTCGAACTTTGCTATAACACCAGTTCGTACAACTGCAAAGTTTAGGACAAAATTTGATTTACAGATTGATAATTAAGAAGCTTAATTAACATTTTTTGCATCACTAGCTAATTAGTTACCTTGAGACAGATGCACCATGGTCTTGGTTGATGTCGGCTGAGGCTCATGATCCAAAAAGAGATCAACAGTGGAAGCATTGAGACAACAATTTTTACCTTGAACAGGATAAATTTGTAAATATACTTCGTTACTTACAAATATATAATACAGATCGATATAACCGATTAGCTACTGAGTGCTCATATTGGGAACTAATTCATACCAGTAAGTATTGCCAACAAGTCGTAACATCCTGCAGTGGCACATATTTGATCTATTAATGTAGCGACGGGCTCCCTGCAATTATGATAAAAAAAAAAATCTCAAAATTAGAGTGCATGATCACAAAATCCAGTTCTTATAAACTCTAATTGTTTCTTAGTCGATTCTTACCCTTTCGGATCGAACTCTGCAAAACCAAATATTCTTGTGATCTGCACATGACACATTGTGTTCTCAGATTCGTAAGATTGTAGATATACAAAAATTAAGTACGTATTTAGTTCATCAATCTCTTCTGATGTAACGTAAAAATATACCTCGCCGGCAAAGAGTCTGGCTCCAACTGCGCCGATTGGTGTACTCATGTAAGTCAGGTAAGCAACCGGACTTAGCAAAGCTACTGATTTCAGTTGGTCTACCAGCTTCCCTTCTGAAAGCGAAGCCAATGCTAGTAAAGTCCCCTGCCAAACACATCGTTAAAATGGTGATAGCTCTAGACATGATCAAAGTTTTACTAGCAGTTACGGCAATCGAAAAGTTGCATATTTTCGCTTAGAGAATTTACCAGGGAGTGACCGATGTAGTTAATCTTCTGCTTTGTTTGGCCATGCACGTAATCAAAAACAGCCGGTAGGTCATGAGCCACCAGTTCATCAAACGACCAATTCCAAAATTTCTGTCAAAACACAATCAATTAACAAAAATACAGGTCTATCTACACATGCATATGTCAACATACAAATTAAGAACACGAGGTGTATATAAATATGGGGTATAGTCATGAGGCTCCCGGAAATTATTGGTCTCACATTTTCTCATTAATTAACAAGTAAGAAAGCTAATATCGCATAAGCGGAACATCTACTATGGTCAAAATGAGAAAGAAAAAGAGAGTTGGCTGTGAAGTAAGAGAGTACCGGATCTTTTGGGTCCATGGAGGTATGTCGCCGGCTAAACCTAGTCCCTCTGGTGTTAGCCATCCACACATCATAACCATTATCAGCCAAAATCAACGGCAGATTTTTGTCCGGAGAGTTCAACAGCCAGGCGGCGGCATCCTGCAGCGTCGACATACATATACACACAAAGTCACATACCCCTCAGATGTAAGAGACAACGAGAGAGATCGACGTTTTGGAGTATGTGCCCTATGGAACTAAATGCATGAAAGAGATGAAACAGTGCATGAGTTTTCGGACGGTTTCAGTTTCAGATGACCAGTCTCTGTTTTGCCTTGTATGTTCAGAATCAGATACAGAGTTTCATATCCATCTCTATCTTGAAAATTTGAATCGGAAGTTTGTCACTTACGAAGAGTTAGTGTACGCCGAGATGTGCTCTGTTTTCACTACCAAAACACAAGCAGTGTTTTACTCTCTGATTCTCTGTAGCTCTTTTTTACTTGGGTGAAAATAAACGTGTTATTACAAGCAGTGTTAGCTAATAATGCTACTAACACAAATATTAAGCTAATGCTACTAGTTAGGGTACTCAAGGTCATGATTAAGGTGGTGTAAGTTTGAATGAAATGAGAGGTATTTCCAGGGGCTTAAATCAAGCAAGAACTTTCGGAAACTGTCTAATTCGTTATTGGCACAAAAGTGCTCGACTAAACTGGTTTTAAACCCATTCATAATGCTAGAAATAGACCAAACCGCGTGACATGGCACATGAGAAGAAAAGACAGGGCACATGATATTCACTCAAAACTGTCTTCTCGCTTTTGACCTGGAAGGCAGGAAATGATTGAAAGCAAATTTGGTACCAGAATTAGAGGCCAAAAGAGCAAACAAAGTTGGTGCCATATTCATACTGCAGCATGTAAAAGACAACTTTTAATCAATTCAAGCCATAATTGAATATGAACTTACCACAAGAACACCATGCTGAATTATCACCGGTTGTTTCCCGGCGCCACCACCACCATTACGACCTGCCGGAATCCTCTGCACGTTCAGCATGTAACCATCGGCGGTAGTCACCTGAGCAACAACATAACAACACGTTACATAGTTTCCTTACGTTTCTTTAATTAAACTATCTGAGATTTAGAGATTTCGGAGACTTAAGGCCAACAATTAATTAAAATAGGCCTATGCTTACAAATATCTCCTGGCATTTGTAACCATGCAGAGTCACCAGGGCCTTGCATACACCGTACGCCTCTGCATTCGCAGCCCCAGCCCCGTTTATCTGATCGAAAAGCCGCCGTCTCGAACCCTCTACGGCACCGGGAGCGAGTGCAAGTAACAAAACCAAACCCATGATCACCATGCAACAAGCTAAGCAGCGCAGAGCCATTTTTGAAGGGTATGAACTTGAAGGGTATAATGGTTATGAGCTCCCTTCACTCTCTCGGATGACCTTTATATAGTGGACGAAGATAAGTATACGATCGAAAATAAAAGATTATCAGTGTGAAAACAGAACAAATCGGTTCTGGTATTTGGCTAGTGGAAGGCAGGCTTATGATGTGGTTGTGGGTCCTTTTTCAGCTAGCCTTCCTTTCTTATCAGAGAAATTTAAAACTAAAAAAGAAAAATATCTGATAGGAAATCTGGAGCTGTAATTGGAATTGGGAACCCTATGAACTGTCTGCGAGTTTTATATAGAGATTGTGTGAAGGCTCCAAATAAGGTGGCGAAGCATCAGGAAGAAGCTGGATTTATCACCATTTTCTTAGGGGGATAATTGCAATCACTACCGAAATTAAAAATGGAAAATACTGATCATTGTGTTGTGTGATAGAGTTCAGGATTATTAAACAGAGATTTCGGTAATGAAAGGATGAGGATGCGTAGTTAAGCTGAAAACATGGTTCGGCTTCGGTTCTTATTTGTCTGGGAGCTGTAATTGCGGGGGGAGTAGAACAAGGGATTCGATCATGTTCAGTATCAGTCTATTTTAATTGCTTTTATTCTCTTAAGGGAATCGAGATATTTGGATAGAGAGGTAGTAAGAAAGATTTATGCATTACGTCAAAGTTTGTATATAGTTGAAAATTTGTGCAAATTAAGTTAGGGTAATTTTCATCGTACAAACTAGAGTGGACGGTCTCTAAAAATTCGAGATATTGCTCCTAAAACGACACAATTTGTAGTTTTCGGACTTTTAAGTACTGTAATTTTGACGGTCTCAACAAATTCAAGATATTACTTCAAAACGACACTATTTTAAGTTTTCGGACTTTTAAGTACATGAATACATAATATTGTGACTCGCTAATGTATATTGTTTCTATGGACAAATTCAATAGTATTTATAGTTGCATTGTTCTCACATGTAAATATTTTCTAATTGTTGTAGGTTTAATGGTTAAGTAACTGTTAAGTAACTTGATCATCTTCCCTTTTTAATGAAAATTTTCCAGCTGTTTCAGATCAAGACAACTGTTAGAGTTATGACAGTGTTGTGAGTTGTGTGATTTTGATCGAAGATTTTGTTTCAGTAAATAAACATATTACCAATACTTCCTAAATAATGCATGGAAATGTGAACCTAATCGGCTCTTTTACAGACGTTGCCACCATTTTGAGCAATGAGCATAAACCTCCCGCTTGGTTCCAAACCAACACCACCCCATCCTTCTCTGCAGAAAAACTCCAACAAAAGAACAAACTTATCATCTTCATCACAATTGCAGGTATTGCATAATTGCAAAAATGGTTACGCCATTCGGAACAAGGGCCGCAAAAAGAAATCGCACAAAAGCACCGACTGCAACTGGTGCCTTCATCGTGGAGTCGGCTTTTTTAGTTTTTTCTTTTCTTTTGAGACTAACAATTCTTGCTTTCACATTGCCATGTATTTGGTGCTTATCAAATATCAACAGCAATATAAGAATCAAAAGCCAGTTAGTGACCATACTTCCATGTCTATTTCCTACTCTTAGTTTGTCGAATCCAATGAAAAATGTCTCAGACGTTTCACACTGGCTTCAGCACAAAAGGACCCTCCTGCTTCATGTGTTTCTGAGCTTTGCATTAGTTCAGTGTGAGAGGCACATTGCTAATAGAGACTAATGCACCCACTGAAACTGATCTGGACTGAGAAATGAACCAACAAACACTGAACATTTGGCCTCTTGGGTAAATTCCACTGCAATAAAAAGTTACTACTTACATCTGTAGGTAGATAATTCATTCACTGCAGGCAATAGATAGGTTAGTCCTCCTAGTATTGCAAAAAAGCAGAGGTGATTGCAACTTGAATATTTGTGATCCAAGATTTCTCTTCTCTATTTATATCTACTACACATAGGCGATAAATTCTCATAGGAAATCTTCCGTTTACTCTTTACATGCCCTCCATCCCAAAATTCTTAATTTCAACATCAGGGATTTCATGGACTTCACATATTATGGAAGTAGAAGTTTAAACTCTTAGCAAGGACTTGGGCTTCTTCATTTACATTGTGCAACGGTGTCAGAATCAAGCTTTGTCAGCTACAGCAATGGTAGGGCTCATGTTCCTTTTTTAACTAGAGCTGCGGAAAGAAACAAAGGTAGGAAGGCAGCATTGTGTAGACTTGAATGGTCTGTCTTCAGTTAGATCCTCATTGGCTGTCCTTTCGCTACCAGAAACATAAGGGGTACCATTCAGAGATTTTGGAGGGAGGTCTTCAGCAGTCGGCTTCACTTCCATCTTTCCATTAGTCATGGTCTGATCACCTGAGGTATCCTTTGCATCATCAACATCATCCCCATCTCTGAAGCTCTCGCGAAAGAGATCAGCAAGTTTCTTTTTCTTTTCTACTGGAGATGGAGCAGGAATGGAAACAGGACTTCTGTTCCCAAATGGAGTTTTGTTGACATGAGAGAAGTTGTGATGGACCGGAGTGTTGCCACGGGATGGAGTGAAGTCTGCATGAGAAGGCCAAAATGACAATAAACAGGTCAAACAACTGCCCACAACCATATGGTATGGAAATGGAAACTCTTCTGCATTGTATATTCTTTGTGATACTGCATACACTTCAATTAATTTTACTTTTTCAGTGATAAATTTAAGAATCAGTGTTTCAAGCAGTGCAAATCAAGGTAGAACACCTCTTTGCTTTCATATTATGTTCATCTCAATAAAGAACAGTATTTTATCTCACTCGTACACAAGAAATGAACCCACACAAACACCCACAGTAAGTGAAGAGAAAGGTACAGTCATAAGCTAGTAAGAAAAAATGACACGGAGCATTCGACTAATTCTTACCGCCATTGACACTGAAGAAGTCATCTTCACAATCTGAGTCCAACCAAGGCTTGGAATCAAAGAAGGCGTCCTCTTTACTACCTGCTAATAAACAATTGGAGTTATTAACTTTATACATCAAACACTCGTAACTTAGGCTTTACTAAAACAAAATAGGCAGAGTACAAATCTGACAGAACCCTCAAAAGCTTGCCTATAAAAACACCTCCCTAACAAACACCATCAAATAGAAGCAATAAGCAAAGTTCGAACAGCAGAAATTAGGTGCCCCATGCCAAGTGCATGACTTCTATCAGCAATATTCCAATAAAAATCAGATACTGTGGTAATGACGTAATATCATGCCATTGTGTCACTTGCAAGCAAGAAAGTAGGGAAGACAAACATTAGGCCAAACTCAATTATCAACAATGAACAACACTTTTCGACCAAAAAAAAAAAACAACGAACAACACTGGGAAGGGAAGTGATTGGACCTGATATACAATCAGTACTTGATTTTAAGCCTCCTTCTTGCTTCATTGAAATGATCAGAATACTAACTCAACAAAATTAGAATACCAACTTCTTCCTAAATCACTAATTGCAATACTGTATAGAAAAACATTGAAGAATTCAAGACCAAATGTGGTCCAACCATCAGCCATAGATTAGATTTTCATATGACTTACTGGTGCAAATCAGAATGCTCTCAATTACTGAGAACAGGGACCACGATCACTAAAAGTCATCTATAATAAATTCGATCTGATCATTGACAGAGAAACTACTGAACACATAATGTAAAGACCACAGCTTCCCCTTTAAGCCTAGGACAATGACTTTCACCTATCTCTGATATCACCTGGGAAATCAGAGTTCAGAACAGGCACCATTAACCTTTTCCTTACATCAAGCATGAAATACAGAAACATTTTATATTTTGCCTAGAAGCTCAGTATTAGTATTTCCTTCACAAACAAACAGGAGAGTGATCAAAATAGTGGTGCTGACTTCCTCATTCAATGGATGCTACTTCACAAGTAGCTCACGCAAAGAGATATAGCAGTAGAAAAGAAAAATCAAAAACAAAACATTGTCCTTTTCTTTCCACCTAACCAAAACTCCAAAACCACAACCAGAACAAGAAAAAAGAACTTGGAAAAAACATCACGTCTCAAAGTAAATGCACAACTACTTGCTTAAAATAAGGAGTCACCAGAATCATGATTGCGAAAAAGCAATAACATACATTTAAGCCATTTCCAACATCATACCATAAGCAAGCACATAACGAAACTCAAGTGTCGAAACAACTAGCATCATTGGCCAAAAACGGTACAAAAATGACCCAACAACAAGGCTTTGCATACATCTGATAGCTAATCAAACATGGTTACGCATTAACCCAAACCAAAAAAGTAATCAACTTTCACCAGAACATAACATGAACTCATCACTCAGAAGTTAAACATCATAAAACAGATGACCTTTTCATTCAAAAAAAAAAAAACAATAACAGAAAACTGAAAAGACCGAAAAAGGAAGAAACTTTGATACGTTTGACCGCAAAGGAAGAAGAAAAGGTGAAGTCTTTGTACCGTAGTCTCGAAAACCCGTGGCTGTGGAGCGAGCAGGGGACCATTGATCGGTGATCGGACGGCCAACGTCTGTCGTCGGCTTCTCCTTGACAGGCGACGGTGGGATAGAGGAGAGCTTGTCGGGTTTGGACCCGAATGTCACTCCGAGTTTCATGGCTGACCCGGGTTCCCTATGAGAAGAAGCACAAGCACCCATTTCTCTAAACAACTCCAACCCAACACAACACAACACAACACAACACAACACAAATATCTCTCTTATGCTCTGAGAGAGAGAGAGAGAGAGAGAGAGAGAGTAAAGTAGAAGTGGGAGATGGAAAGAATGCGTTTTTTGGCGTTATGCTGAAGGAGAGTGAGTGCCAAAACTCGATTCTCTAATTTCTAGAGAGAGCATGAGAGGTAAGTCTACGCTACGAAAGGGTAGGAGAGGTGGGCTCTTTTTATTTATTTATTTATCTTAATTTTTGGGTTGAAAGCTTAAAGCTTTTTCTTCTTTGGGGTTATGCGATGTACAGTTTCCATGTCGATGGCGATTTTGATTTTGATTTCTGAAGAAGGAAACTAGAATTATGGACCTTATATAAATGGAGAGAGCGACTTGGAGGGTTCCCATAGGTTGGTGGCTGAAAGCGATGTTGAATGTGAGAGGTCGTTTGGGATGTAAATGGTTATTTAGTAAACACGTTTCCCAAGGAAGATGAACATAAATTCGAGGGGAATCAAATTTATTTCATTGTTTCTCTTTGGTCTCAGTTTTGATTTTCTTTCTTTTTACCTTCAATTTCACACCGAGTGTATTGGAGTTTGATCCCTTGCTTGAGTATATATAGTGTGTGAGGATTCTCATTTAAATTGTGTAATATATAACAGCGTTACAGAATCAATCATAGATTATAATCGAGTCGTTATTCGTTACTTATTATTGTTGGTTTTAATACGAAGTAATTTTATATTTTAAAGCTTAAAATACATCTTAAATATGTCGAAAAGTAGTATAGAAAGTTTTGATGAGTTCTACGTGATGATTGTTAGGATATTAAGTACTAATTGTATCCAATTAGTAGTAAGTAAGAGTGTTTAGCTGTTAGTTAATTAGCTAGCTCAAGCTCTTACTTGCAGATTTGTTTACCAAAGGCTTGTGCTCTCCACAACATCAGTTCTTATGTTCCAGCTTGATGCATCACAATCACCATCAAGCTGAGGGAGGATGTTAGGATATTAAGTACTAATTGTATCCAATTAGTAGTAAGTAAGAGTGTTTAGCTGTTAGTTAATTAGCTAGCTCAAGCTCATTCTTAGCTGTAAATAAGGGACACGTGGTTGGTCTCTGTGATGTCTTAAGACATCATATATTTGCTGTAGCTTCCCTCTTCTTTTCATTTTAATGAGAATCACAGTTCCTTATCTTCTGTAAAAGCTTTCTTCTTCTCTAAGCTTTTAATGATGTGCAATGAGAATATCAATCACTAGACTACAGAAACCAGAATATTAATGCATATGTAAGCCTAAACCATATTGAATCATGGCATAACTCAGAAATTGACTACATCAACTAATGCATAAAAGTATATTCACATGCAAAGTAGTTTTGTTTATAATTTGGAGGCGACTGCATGTAACATATACCAATCTCAATTCAGAGGTCAAAGAAATTTCATCGCTTTGAACATGAATCGATCCCTACAGCTTCCCCTAGCTTGCGTTCCAGGACTTTGAATCTCATTACTACCACTCAATTTATAAGTGGTCGCCTCTCTGGAATACTAAAGACAGTTGATCGTTTTGATACCTGAACGTGAAAATTATATAAACGTACAGTGTCAAAATAACTACGCAGGTTGCAGAGAGAGCCATGCTTCGACAAGATGGATCAGAAACCAACTCAAAGCAGGTAAACCTTATTGCTCTCTTCTGTGACTTCTGTCATACCAGTGACCAGCTTACTCTGATGATCGAGTCTGATTAAGCAGAGTTAGTAAAACTAGCTATATGATGGAGAATATGACAATATTGCTTTATAAAATATCAAGGAAGTTTATTTTGTTTGTTTATATATTCGTGATTATTATCATCGATGTTTTGTTTGTTTCAAGTTTCAACTTTGGTGATATATTATGCCTTGCCCCCCCCCCACAAGTCTTTGCATATATATATGATCGCTGTTTAATAGAGACAAAGTATAAAAGATGAGGACGATAGAGCATCGATCACTTGGCTAAAGTTGAGAACGATGGAAATTACCAAGACGATGACCATTTTAACCCGATCATGATCAGCAAACCAAGCAATTTAACCAGGGAAACTGTTTCTTCTCACAGATTTTTCCCTCTCCTTTATTCTCGAGTATCTATCAGCAAAACAACGTCAAGTCTTTTTCATGCATTGTCTGGTCATGGAAAGTAGGCAAACACGATGTATTGACCCAGAACGATTATCGATATCTTCTAGCTATACATTTACCATGACTTGCTGCTTTGGGGAAGGTGTGCTACAGACAATTATCAAAAACAAGAATCTGGGTTTACTATGCAGCGTGAAGAAACACAGACAATTCCGATAGTATGAATATCAAGATCAATCACGTGTAGATAATAGTTACTACAAGTAAGATTCTTCAGCTTTAGATGGGGTTGGGTTTTCAGCTTTCATAAAATATATGTATGGGAGGTACTGGTAGGGATATGAGAATATAGAAATGCACGCAGGTTAGGTTTCCAGTGGTCTATATATGAACAAGAAGCTAACACGGGTTGATTAGGTAGCTTCATGTCAAAGCGTATAGTCCTACTTACGAGTGATCCCAAATGATGATTATAACAAGCTCCACGTACGAGTCTTGATTGACACAGAGCATGAGTTACATGGTTAATTAGTTTAATCTTCGATCGATACTCAAAACAGAAAGATTAGCATCGATCATACACTATTAACCATATCCTTGATTGTCTGTCGTTACATATCTAGTGGTGGATACTTAATAATATGTTTAGGGATAGCTACTTAAACATTCAACCAGATTAGGCCATGCATAGTTGCATACTATAGCTGATTAAGCAAAATTGGTTAATTAACGACAAATTGTACAAATCACCAAAGAAGATATATATGGTAAAGCTTCATATCGTCACACTAGCTAGGGGGGAAATAATAATACAAACAATGACATGCAATAAGAGAACATATAGAATTGGGTGGGCCGGGGGTGAGATCAGGACCCATATATATATATTTAGCCTTTAAAAGTTGAAAGGTCTGTTACTAAGGGCGGATGTGAAACCACTCATCAAACTCTTTTAGCATGAGTGCTTGATGCACAAAATGAAAGCAGATTCAAGTTGCACTCTAGGTAATTAGATTCTCATTTTGCCTCCAATGCCTGAGGGATTTGATTCTTGAAATAGTTGAATTTTAAAGTATTGCCGACAGACACTTTATATTCTCATTTGATCGTTCGTATGTTATCTAGATTATCCAAAATGAAATTATCTATTTTTACATTATGAACTCATTATTAGACTAGTAACTAGTAACTACACATATATTGTTTAATACATGGCAAAATCAGATGCGAACAATAGCTAGGTGCGTGGTGTGAACATGTCCACATATTATTATCATATCTTGTTGTTCTTGTCTAATATCTAGTCTAATAGTGCCACCATTTGATTTGGAATAATTTTTTCTAGCAATTATCAATCAATCAAACTATGGAATAAGTATAATTTCTTCTCATGCCTAATGCCTCTTCTGATTTTTCAATGCTAGTATTGTCAGTTTAAAACAAGTCGCATTCAACAACTAGTTAGTTAATTATTTCATCGAAAATTCTTCAATCCACCGGCTGAAGGTGACGTGACATCATCATAACCTCTTGTTTCAAATGAATTTTGAGACTTAACTGAAACAATAGGTTATGACGCTGTCACATCACCTTGGTGAAAACTCACCTGATGGACTGAAGAACCTCCGTTATTTCATTGTTGATTTCATTTAAATTTGGGCAACACAGTTGATCTCAGTATTTGGATATCAATGCCCCTCTTACGACCCTGCACCTTAATCGCAACACATGACTCTACACCTTAATCATGACACACGTACAATACATATCGTCACATCAATTGCACTAATCGAGTCAATAACATTAACTCGTAAGGTATAAAAATCAACAGTTATACAAAAAAATTTAATGTGTCACATGATACAACCGCTCAATATCGAGAATTTATCGCCACTCACTTCTGTCTCTCTCAAATTTTGGGCTATTTATGTGCTACTATTCTTCTTTGGGCTTCATATGCAATATTATCCACTAAATTAATGGACTTACGAGGCCCATACAGTCCATACTCCAAGAGTCCGACCCAGTAAAAAACCGCGCCTTTGTTAACGACTCATCTCACACCAACCAAACCAACCTCTTCCTCGTTTGTTCGACTTGTCGTTGGTTCTACTGTCTCGCCCACCAAAACCGGAAAATGGGGGTGGCGGCGAAAATAGCACCGTCGATGCTGTCGTCGGACTTTGCCAACTTGGCGTCGGAGGCCCGTCGCATGATCCAAGACGGCGCCGATTGGCTCCACATGGACATCATGGTATCAACTCCACTCTTCAACCATAAAGTTTTGTTCTTTCTTAATGAATTCCGGTGTTGTGTTGTGATACTAGTACCATGATCCAATGTTTAAGAAACAAAAGGTTAAAACTTGTCTCTTCTTCATGTGCAGGACGGGTAGGTTCGATTCTTCTTGCTTATCATGTAACTTGCATGACTCAAGTGGCTGCTAAACAATCCGGTTTTATATTTTTGTTTATTTAGTTGTGTTTTAAGATGATGAAGTGGCTTGAATGATGTTTAGAAGTAGAATAAGTATGAATTTGGTAGAAAGAACATGAATTTGTGAATGCTGGTGAAATAGCTCTTTGTGCATAATTGAATCAGTATGTGATTTTCGGTACCGAAATGAGCCAATCATATTGCTTTTGTAGCTTGTGAGAGGTTTATTGTGGTCTTATGTGTTGTATTTATGTTTTTATGATTAGGCACTTTGTCCCAAATCTAACACTCGGTGCGCCGGTGATTCAGAGTTTGAGAAGGCATACAGAGTAATGCTTCTTGACATGTTCTATATTCATTCTTTTGCTGATTGTGAATTGAGTGTAAAATGATGGATGAAGTTGTCATGTTGGATTGTCTACAGCGCGTATCTGGATTGTCACCTTATGGTCACAAATCCTCTTGATTATGTTGAGCCGTTGGCAAAAGCTGGTGCTTCAGGCTTCACATTCCATGTCGAGGTATCCAAAGGTGGGTTGTGGTGATGTTTGGGAATTGAGATGTCAGGGTGTGTTTGTATTTTGACTCACTTTGTGTTTCCTCCTTTGTGCAGATAATTGGCAAGAGCTTGTCCATAGGATCAAGTCCAAGGGCATGACACCAGGTGTGGCGTTGAAGCCGGGAACACCTATCGAAGAAGTTTTTCCACTGGTATGCCTTCTTGTTCTATTGCATGGATTGTTGAGTGTGAGTAAATTTCTACTCCAAAGAACAGTTCTGGCTGAGTGGTTACCCTTTTGTAATCCACAGGTGGAAGGTGAAACTCATGTGGACATGGTCCTCGTTATGACTGTGGAACCTGGATTTGGTGGACAGAAGTTCATGCCAGAAACAATGGATAAGGTTCGCACACTGAGAAAGAAGTATCCTTCACTAAATATAGAGGTAAGCCAATCCACTGAATTTGTTGTTTTCTTACTGCCTCTATTGGTTTCATTATGGTTTACCATGTACCCCAGTAATAGCTGTATTATTCCACACCCAACACCCCCCCCCCCCACCACCCCCACAATTGTGTCTCGTCTTGCTTATGACACGTAATTATGTGCATATTGAGTACACAAGTGTTTAATAAGATATGTGTGTTCAGAAAACATTCGCTATGTGGAATTCCTTGTCTAAAATATGATTCCCTCGGAAAGGGTATAAACTCTTGCAAAAGTCGTAATAGGTCTTTCCTGTATTCAGGAAACATACTTCAATCTCATTGGGGTGATGCTATTTAATTCACTTTCTACCTCATTCCGCAGGTAGATGGTGGCTTAGGGCCTTCAACCATTGACATTGCAGCTTCAGCTGGAGCAAACTGCATAGTTGCTGGAAGTTCAGTGTTTGGAGACCCCGATCCTGCCAAAGTTATATCCCTCTTGAGAACTAGTGTTGAGGAATCTCAGAAAAAATAATTGATGCTGGTACATGCACGATCACAAGTGGGTTGTTCAAAACTATATTTATAGTATGTATGTACATCTATGATCTAATTGATGTGGTGATTTTTGAAGGTTATATGAATATTACTATATGTTAAAGTCTTGCTGTTGTGTGTACTATCATTTTATTTGTATACTATCTTTAGTATAATAATCCCAGCCAACACTACGATTGCTCACTTGAGGGTCTTTCAAAAAAAAATCACTACAATGCTTATTACATATTTCATTTCTGAACTCCAGTTACCTACTTTTTGGCAATATTTCTTGTATGATAGTAACACCTCTGTATGTCACACTTGAATATCATGCCATCCCTGTGCTGCTTTAATGAGTTCCTGCCTTGATACATTATTACTTTCAGTGCCTTCTTCATCTTCACATATATGGACATTTTTGTGACTTATTTTAGCTTTACTGTTGGTGTGCCTTGATTATTTTGGTGCCTGGATGTTTAACTACACTCATTCCTTGCCTGATCTGCTGCCTTTCTTTTGAAATACAAATAGTAGTTGGGAAAAACAGGATAAGAATCACACTTGTTCCAAGTTGGCATTCATCTTTATGGTAGAATACTTTTCAAACAGATCTGAATTTCACTTTGACATAAACTTGTGGGAAATCATAATACTTGTTGCTTGTTTAGACCCCTTTTTCTTGATTAAGCTCGAGCGACATTGGAAATCTGCAAGAGTGACATCAGTTTAGACCTTCATAGACATTTATTATACAGTTTAAACTTGATTTAGGGCCTTTAAGAACTTAATCACTTGAGAGGATGTGAAAGGGGGTTCTAGCATTACTCGTTAAAGTTCAAGCACTAGCTTGTTGCTCGAATAAGCTGGGCTGAATGGGGGGCTATTATTACAACTCCTGAGACATCCCTGGAAAATTAACGAGTAGACAATATACTAGCTATAGAAAAGTTAGCTTGCTGGATTAAGATGAAGATAATCCCTAGGCAATCCTGTCTACCACGTCAGTTCATGTTTATTTTATGTAAAAGATATGTCCCTCCTCATCTGTCAATTTTTTTGGCACATGCACAACCCAGATTCCATTATATGCGATCTGCAAGACCCTTTTTGATTTGGCATCCACTATCAGCCTAGTAACAGAAAAATGATCACATAATTCCTGTACTTGTTTAGTGGAGTTTGATAAGCATTTGAGAGAAGTGAGATTGCACACCAGAATCCAAGTTTTTACTAGCTTATTAATCTAGGTTTAAGCACCTGAGCATTGTCACAGTACACGTGAGAGGCAGTAGTCGTACTTCTGTAATCTATTGAGAAACTGTTCATGTCTCGGCAAAGGCAAATAGGGGACGCTCCAAACTCCAGAGTTCTTAAACTTCCTTGGTTGTTAAATCTCTATATCCCAAGATTATCTTAGATTAGTGGTGAGCATGTGTTACCACGTTGCTTCCTTTTACTGTTCGATTTTCGATTCATTGGTACTTGGTTTTTCATAGTTGTAGCGAAAAGTGCATATATTGCTTGATCAACACTGTGGCTACGTACATTCCCTTCATCTGCTCTCCCCAGTTGAGAATTCAGATGTAAGACACAAAATCCATATGCATTTCCTGCATATTCATTTGGTACTTGTGCAGTTGTGCTTGAGCTGCAGACATGCGATCTCAGCAAAATCCTTGCTTCTGTTTAAGCTCATACTTACCAAGTCCACAGATCTTGGAAAGTAGTACTTTACATTCAGACTCCCCAAACAAGTTTTTACTGAATCTGAATCTTGATTTTCCATAGTAAAGTGAGTAAAGGTTTTCACTAATAGTTTACCCTATACTTCTGAGTTCTGATAATGAAATTGTAGCTGATACGTACTTATTATGGGTTTCATCTTGTAGCTGTGACAAAACTTAATTATCATGGAAGCAAAAACACGAGCATGATGTGATGTGTTAATTCGTTGGTGGTGCTTGTCAACCTACTAGGATGTTCATCACCAACTTGACCTATCATCTATGCAATCCGTAGCCTCTCTTTTCATGCCTCCCCTTTAACCTGCATAGCTATCTCTTCGAATATATTTCGGATTTTTATCCTGCCTTTCTAAAATGATCATCCCTGCCTTTACAAAACCCATACAAAACCTGGTTTGAAGCCTACTAGTTAGTAAAGGAGTCTGAACAACTGGAAACAGAGAAAATGTATAGAATTCCTGAATTCGTTATCCCCAAGAATCCTGTCCATGAACAACTTTGCAAGTTCTTGTAATTGTTAATTTCCATATATGTATATTTTTATGGATCCAAAATATTCACTGTCTCAAAGTAAGTTTCTTTATTAACTTCATATTTTATAGGCCTTCTGTGTTGAAGTCACTACTGGTCATTGGTCATTGGCATGGCTGCTGCTTTGTTCATTAGTGAGCAGCTCTACTTAACATTATTCTTCTTCATTGTCTCGCTTCTTGTGTCCGCACTTGGACTACAGAACCAACTGCTAAGCTGCGAGTCCGAATCTCCAGATGTTTCTTCTGCCTACCACTGCAGTACCAGTACTAGTGGATTAAATGGATCATCATCATCATCACTCAACCAGTGTGCCACATTTGCAATTCTTCGAACCAACTCATACTACTCCTCTCTGTTGAACCTGAGTTCTTACTTGGGGATCAACCGGTTTGTGATTGCAGAAGCAAACGGCTTTTCAGCGCACACGGAGTTTCTTCCTAAAGACCAGCCTTTGTTGATACCGATTGATTGCAAATGCAGCAATGGGGGGCTTGTTTCAAGCGCAGTTGACAAAAACCACCGTCAGAGGTGAGAGCTTTTATGGCATTGCTTTAGCGCTAGAGGGGTTGACAACTTGCAAAGACATCCGAGAGCAGAACCCGGGTGTTTCGCCTTGGGAACTTGGTGATAAAGTTGAGTTACACATTCCCTTGAGATGTGCTTGTCCCTCTAAATCATCTCAGTCAAGACTCTTGCTTTCTTACCCAGTAAAACAAGGTGACACCATTTCTTCTTTGGCCATTCAATTCAATACCACTCAAGAAGCTATCATATCTGCAAATAATAGATCAACATTTAGACCTGAAAGCAGTTTAGTACCACTTACATCTCTTCTGATTCCACTCAATGCTAAGCCGATACTTGGTCCTCTAGAAAAGCCCCGCGAACCCAATTTGCGTCTTCCAGCAACTAGCATTCCAGCAATTAGTCCACACAGGAAGAAAGCAAAAATGCACAAGGCTGGACTATATGTCGCGATCATTGTGGTGGTTGTTGTAGCTAGCATTGCCATTGCTGCGGCTTTGTTGGTGATTCAGCTGAGGAAGAAGAAACAGATCATTTCATCCAAAGGAGTCGTTGATTTGGAACTGCAACAGCTTAGCCTAAGCATCAGAACCACAAGTGACAAGAAGGTCTCATTTGAGGGATCACAGGACACATTAGATGGTCACACTGTCGAAGCCACCACGCCACGCAAGGTACTGGTGGAGACATATACCATGGAGGAGCTGAAAAGAGCAACAGAAGACTTCAGTTCGAGCAACCACATCGAAGGGTCTGTATACCATGGCCGTCTCAGTGGCAACAACTTGGCAATAAAGCGCACACAACATGACATCATCTCAAGGATCGAGTTTGGGCTTTTCCATGATGCAATTCACCACCATCCAAACATAATGAGGCTGTTGGGGACATGTTTCACTGAAGGTCAAGACTCATTTCTGGTTTTCGAGTATGCAAAGAACGGATCATTGAAGGATTGGCTTCACGGTGGATTGGCAATTAAAAACCAGTTCATTGCCTCATGTGATTGTTTCTTGACGTGGAGCCAAAGGCTGAGGATATGCCTCGATGTGGCCATGGCATTACAGTACATGCACCACATAATGAACCCAAGTTATGTGCATCGCAATGTCAAGAGCCGAAACATCTTCTTGGATGAAGAATTCAATGCCAAGATTGGAAATGTTGGAATGGGAAAGTGTGTTGAAAATGACACGGAAAATTTGGCCCCTGAATATGTTCACCAAGGTGTGGTTTCTCCAAGCACTGATATATTTGCTTATGGAATAGTGTTGTTGGAGGTCTTGTGTGGGCAAAAGGCATTAACCAAGCCTAGTGAAATGGGGCAGGGGAAACATTTCTGGCTCTCGGAGAAAATCAAATCCATATTGCAGTAAGAGAATGCAGATGAGCTGAGGGAATGGATGGACAGCGCATTGGGCGAGAATTATTCTTTCGATGCAGCTCTCACATTAGCCAATCTTGCGAGTGCTTGTGTAAATGAAGATCCTTGTTTGAGACCAAGTTCAGGAGAAGTAGTTGAGAAACTTTCGCAAATGGTGGAGGAGTACCCGGCGGTAGAAGGAGAAAATATGATGAGTGAGAGCTCTTGCAAACCTCTGGTGAAGGCAGCTGCTGCAATCAACATGTCATAGCTCTTGGCATTTGGATAAGGTTAATATAGTACTAGGGCCGGTGTTGTATATATATGTAATCATCAAGTATCTGAGAGGAACATGGAGAGCAGGTTGATTTCAACTCTGTATTATCTCTGTTTCCTGATATAATAAAAGTGAAGAATACAGAATGTTGAGCTTATATTTTCTCTATCTGGAACCATAGATGCATTTTATGAGGAGAAGGAAAGTAAAGTTCAAAACACCCTTGTTCTATTGGCCAAAAACATACCCCTAGTTTTGAGCCATTGCATTGCCTCATTGTGTAATAATATTAACTCGTATGTCCATGCAATAGTTAGAATTCCCAAAAGAAAATGCAGTACAAAAGTAATAACGGTTGTAAAACAAAAGGAATAGATTGAGAAATGAGAGAAACAACCAAGAGAATGAGAGAATATGTATGTATTATTGAGTAGGGAACCATCTCTTATATAGAGATGAGGCCATAATATAAATTACAATAACAAACCAAGTCGGCTAATTACAAGAATGCCCACTAAATAATAACTATTTACAACACTCCCCCTTGAGTATTCTCTGTCATTAACTTCCCCTAATATGTTCTTCGGTGTTACCTCGTCAAAACCTTACCAGGTAATAAAAACCCTATGGGACAAAAACAATCCTGGTCGAATGAGAAAAGAGTACAACGCACAAGTAGCAGTGATAGTCAGAACCCTTGATTTCGGTGAAGCGGTTTAGTCTGTATCATAAGATGTGAGTCTGTGGGAGATAGATGCATATTAGTTGCTACACCAAAAACTTGCCCGGTAAACCCAGTGGGACAAACCCGTGGTCAAAGGGAAAAGATGAGCAAGTGCATATATTTCAAATAAAGGCATCTTCAAGATGCAGCATGAGCAAGGTGACCAATTACATGTGTGCCTCATTAAAACCTTGTCAGGTAACAAAACCCAGTGGGACAAAATAACCCTGGACGAAGGACAAAAAGAGTACACAATGGTCAAGAGTATGCTTCAAGATACTCCCCCTGAAAACTACACACTAGGTAAAACTACTACATTGATCATGCTTCTTGAATAACTTAATAGTCAGCATGATTTAAAGAGGTTTTTGTTTCATATACCTCTAAGATTATTGTATTCCTTATAGTAAAGACATAACCAGTTGGGAATAAGCTTTGTGTGGGTTTACATAACCCATGTCAGCATATTTAATAAGGCAAACATCATTCTAAGGATCATAGGCGGTTGATCTATTCCATAATGCCTAGGGATAGAACGAGCCCTTTTCCGTCATACATTTAAAGTAACGGAAAATTGTCTTTTATGCCATTTACGGAGGTGGTATGTTGGCGCAGAGCTATATCTAGATAACAAATTCACATCATATGAGATGTCCGGTCAAGGCCATTTAATCAAGTACAATAATGCGCCTATTGTACTTAGATATGAGTCTTCTGGCCTCAATATCTCTTCGTTATTATCTGCACGATAATACGGGTGTCTTTAGACCTCGGACGACTATAGGTGTGTTTAAATACTTTGTTTTATCCTCATCAAAGTATCTTAACATCTTCTAGATTTAATTTGATTGATGGACCAAAATTTCATATGCACTTTGCACGACTTCAGGTCGACAAAATAATATTTGGTCTCCTAAAGTCATTCATCTCAAACTCCGATTTCAGGTGTTTTGCAGTTTCCTTAATCTCTTCAAGAGTATCAGTCAAATTCATGTCATTGACGTAAATTACCACAAATTACGAACAAGGAATTTGTTTCCTTAAAACAAGTATGGGCATAGTCCATTTGTTCATATATCCCACCCCAAACAAATATTCACTTAGACGGTTATACCAACTCTGTCTGGATTGTTTGAACCCCTAAAGTGAACTACTCTAGCAAATAGAGAGCATGTTATGTGGTTTAGAACTATTTGCATTGGGTAACAGAAGTCCTTCAGAAAACTTCATGTATATCTTTATATTCAGATCCCCATAGAGATAAGTTGTTACCAAGTAGGCTGCTTATTCAGTTATTTGGAAACTATCAAACTGATAAGGTAGTGGAACGTTATGACTTCCATTACAGGAAAATACTTCTCCTTGTAATCAATCACAGGGCGTTGAGAAAATCCTTGCACCATTAGAAGAGTTTTGTATATCACAATCTCATTTTTCTCATTACGCTTCCTTACAAGTACCCATTAAACTCTATATGCATGTTTAATCATGGGGAGGTATGAGAACAACAGGCCCATAACACCTTTCTCTAAGTTAAGGAATCTAATATGACCTAGATTGTTTCTTTCCTTTTTAGCCAGTCGTCTCTTCGTTGAGATCTATCAACAAATCAAGGTTCGACATCATCGCTTATTATAATTTCGGTGGCCACCGCAAATACAAACACATCATCGATGAACTCTCATTCCGATTCAGTATCTCACTAAATTTACCGAGATTTTCTATTCTCGGGAGTGGGTTTAAATGTTGGAGTGTCCCCCAAATTCGTCTCTTCTAGGACGAACCCATAATCTGGATTAATCTCGTGAGTTGAATTGGTTTGAGATTGCGATGGCAAGAAGATTCATTTGTGCCAAGTTTACCCTCTTCTAAGGATAAGAATCATTCGAACCTAATGGTCTACCTCGCTTCAGGGCAGGGACTGTGACTGGTTAGCCACCATGGCCGTACTTCGTCCAACTAGGACGATACGTCCTACATGGACATTTATCCTTGCATGTTTGCAGCAGATATATATGATCTCGTTACTTTAACTAGATCTAATGAAGTGTCTGGCATATTCTGGGCTACACTACATAGATCTAGAATTCTTTGCACTCCAACTAGAAGTAGAATTCTTCGCACTTCAACTAGAAGTAGAATTCTTCGCACTTCAATATAACATGTGCGGTTTGGGGATCAAGATGAGACATTCTACACGTCTTTCATCAGGAACGGTGACGTTGTTATCTCCCCCTAAAGGCGGGAAGACTATCTCATCAAAGTGACGACCGCAAATCTAGTGGTATAAAGATCTCATGTCAAGGGCTCTAAGGAGCACATAAATGGATAGGGTTCATAATCGACATATATTCCCATCATTTGTTGAGGACCCGATTGTGTACGTTGTGGCGGCACAATTGGTACGGAGACTACAAACCCAATGCGTGTAAGTGCAAAAACATCAGGTTCACACCCAGTCACCAACTGTAACACGAAATAAGATGGGTAGCAGTGGGCCTCAACCGGACCGACATGGCTGCATGCAAGATTGCATAGCCCGACGCAAACACTAGAAGCTTGGTGCACATTACCAAGGTTCTATCTGCGAGACCATCTTGGGTGTGAACATAGGAAACTATATGTTCAACATATCCCAAGGGATATGCAATAATCATCGTAAACCATCGATGTAAACTCTCCGGCATTATCATATCTTATAGACTTTATAAGAAAATTCGAGTGGTGTACCCTAAATTTTATGGGTGAGAGTTTAGCAAACGCAGCATTTTCTTGTGGACAGTGATGTGACATCTGATCACTTTTGTCGATGCATCAACCGAAACCATTAATATTTAACTGGTCCGTATGGTGGTTGGATAGGTCCACGTATTTTCCCTTGCATTCTGTGCATAAATAGATAGTGTGTATTCTAGTCTTTGCATATGATGGTCTAGTATTCAATATTCTTAACGAGCAGCTTAACATAATGTGTCATCAAAGACAAGACCCTTATTCTGAAGGGGATGCCCTGTGATAATTGAGTTGAGGATATGGTGCATCATATGTTTTTCCCGAGTGCATCAAACACCAATACTACAGCTACTATTTGCTCGAATCATTTAGCTTCTAGCTAATAAATTTGAATGTATTCAATGTACGCTTCTGGCCGCACATTCAAAGGTTATGCAAAGATATTACACCATTTTTCTAATGGTCTCAATGTTTTAAGCATTGGTTTCAATGAACTTACCTTTTGATAACGTTCTTCTGAAACATAGAGGTATTTTGCCTCGTCAGTCAGACGAGAATGCTCAATTCCTTAATATTGATAACACATATTGTTAGTACATAGCCAAAATACTTGGCTAAGCCGAGAATACGGTACAATTACCAGGTCGAGATAGCCCTGGTGGGCCCTTCACAGACATCCAAAGAAGGAAGGGCCGGTAACAAACCGCTTGCCAAAGTCACTCTAGCGGCAAAACACCCCCAAAAGGGGAGACACCCCAAAGGAGGGCAAAGAGTCCCACATTGGAGACTAAGGCAAAGGTACCCATACTTTCCTTATAAAACAAGCTCAACCCGCCATAAAAGGTACACACATCTATATACTCACATATATTCTCTCCCACTTTCATTCTCCTACCCGTACAAGTGCTCAAAGCTAACTTAAGCATCGGAGAGTCGAAGACTGGGCCACCCCAGTCCCGATCCCGTGACGTTGTCATTTGTGCAGGTACCGAGTGAAAGCCCCTCAAGAATTCTACTTCGTTCCACCCCGCGACCACTTCCCGGCTCGGGATGAAACAGGTAGAAACACATATCAATTTTGATTGAGATTCTAGGGCATCAAGCCTTTTCATTTCAATATTCTCTAATTTTGTTTTGCTTCAGGCAAGGAAGATGTCTACTTCAAATAGTTTCTTCTGAAGACTACCAATTAACATGATAAAAAAAGCTACCGATTTTATCATGTCTGATGAATTTTGGAATGAAACTTCAAGTTTCTTAAGGGGGTTATTATCGAAACTACAAGTTTGATTTATACATGAACTACAGGTTCACTTCTGAACTACCGGTTCATTAGTTACATGTATTTTTAAATTATAATCATGTAACAATTGATAATATTTATTCCACGCTACTAATTTAGCATAGTGAATATATATGTCATGTAATTATGTGTAAATGCTTCTGGCAATTAACTACACATTACATATGGTGAATGTATTAACAACAGCTATTATGAGAAAATATTTGGAGTGCCTTATAGACATGCATAATGACTAGGTACAAAATACCAGTGTCATTAGATTATTTTTCTTTTGTTTGATTCTGTTGGACCAAAGGAATTGACTTTAATTAAAGTGAAAGAGATAAACCTCTACATACTTTACAAGTCTACAGGGCACAATCTGAGAGGTATGTTGGCCGGGCTCTTAGGCCCCGTAGAGGGAGAGTGGCCTACTGGGCTCAGAATGGTCTACCAAGAAATGCAATGTTATTAGTCAACCCTTTCGGTAACTCCAATTGTATACGACCAGGTAAGACATGATGAGGTGGTGGAACGAGGCTCACTTAAGTACACATCCTCAAAAGAACTTGCCTACACATCGCATCCAACTGGGTGAGCCTAGTTTGAGAAGAGTTATAATCATTGTCATGGACTCAAGGCGACATGTGGTGAGCTTTTGTGCTAGCCTTGCAGCTTAGGTTGAGCTCCTGGCTCGGACTTACTGTTGTCACATAGGCTTGATTTGAGCTTCTGACTCAGCCTTATTTAATATTCATTATTAATAAGACAAATCAACATATGCTATTAATTCATTACTTACAACTTAAAGTGAAAGTAATTTTCAATTAAATCGAAATAAACTAAACATAACGGAAACAATTTAATTGACATAAAGTATATGCATTAACATTGGTAATTACTGAACCAATAAATGTAAACACCGTAGCGGTTACGTGCAAAATAAATTCATTTGCATCATTAATTGCTTCCGGCAAAATGCATCATTACATCCCCATAACAATTCATATAAATGATAACATAATTGAGAATTGATTAAATAAAACTGACGCAATTTGAATTTGGTAATTAACCGATATTTAATATATGGCATAAATTACTAAATAAATATAATTTATGCAGTGGTTAAGTATATTCCAAAGACAATGAGTACAAATCTCATTAATGCTTCTAGCATTATACATAGGTATTAAATTGGATAAATGCTTCTGGCATAATGGATTATAATAAAATTCATGCTTCTAACATAATGGATTATACTAAAATTCATGCTTCTAGCATAATGGATTATAATGACATAATTTAAATTTGTATAACCAAAGATTAAACTCATAACGTCTTTATCGTAATTTGCACAATAATTTGACCCATAATGCTTGTGCCATAATATATGGTTTATAACTTGGTAAATGTTTCCGGCATTACATGCCCTTAAATGCTTCCGGTTATAATGTCTTTATACATGCCCTTAAATGCTTCCGGCATTATATGCCCTTAAATGACATTGAATTTGACACAATTCAAATCTGTAACTGACAAAACGTATATATTAAAACATATATATATTAAGTCATAATTAAGTAACATAATCAGTGCTACGCGTCATTATACAAATGACGTTACATTTCTAAATGGATTTTATTCAAACCTCATTATGAGCAATGTTAATTTTTTTCACTAAATGCTTCAGGCATAAATATTTTATATATGTAACCGTTGATATAAATGACAAAATTAATGGTCCTACATTACCAGTTACATGCATTACTTCCAGAATGCATTCAAACTCTTGTGTTCGAATGTCAAAGAATGATAGTGGATCTGAAGTTCGTTCATCCATGCGCCTTTTGGTATGCACTACTAGGCATGCGATTGGGCTTATTTCGGTGGCTACTGGCCTCCCTGAAGATTTTTATGTCTTCTATTTCAATCACAAAACATGCGCAAATTTATATACCACATACGTATTTATCATCCGAATAAATTAAGAATATAAATTTAGGTCTTCATGCATCGTATATAGATTTCAAAACGCAACCAAAGACAATGGGTTCATGCTTCATGGTGATTTGTTCATCATATAATCAAGGCTAGCAAATATGAATTGGAATTAAGATAAGAAAATGTTACTAATTGCAGAATGGATAATCTCCATCTTTTATGTGTAGCACTGAGAATGCCGTTTGTGGAGCTACTCAGCCAATCCAAGAACTTGGTTAGATAATAATCCTCATATGGTTGATCATCGATTTCAGTGCTTTCCATGTCAATGTAGAGCGAATTCGATGAATCAAATTGAAAGATCATCGTTTGCTTTTAGAGCTTCACATGCAATAGAAAACAAGATAATGTTAGAACTATTCATGCTGATAACGTGTTGTAAAACAAAAGGAATAGATTGAGATATGAGAGAAACAACCAAGAGAATGAGAGAATATGTATGTATTATTGAGTAGGGAACCATCTCTTATATAGAGATGAGGCCATAATATAAATTACAATAACAACCCTAGTTGGCTAATTACAAGAATACCTACTAAATAATAACTATTTACAACAACAACAAGTTTCTAGCAGTTTAAGACCGAGTGATAAAGAGAAAAACTAGCATATAATTCCTACTAAATTTTGATCCAAACAAAAGAATATCTAGTATTACAAAACCCTATACCCTAAAACTACGTTACAAGTTGCACAGTTCATAATATCTAAACACTGGAGTTTGTCTTAGATCCTTGCCTTTATTGTGGATCCACCATAAGAGATTGGTTAGTGAGTTCCCATCATCGAAACCTTTCAAATTTCTGATCTTTTCCAAAGCCTCTTCTTTGTTATGCATCCCTTCCAAAGCATAAGCAAACCCTTTTCATGCTTCACTTGCTCCCTCCAAAGCTGGCATTGTCCAACTTACAAGTTCCCTGACATAGCTAACATTAGAGAACAAGGCCTCAGTGATAGGCGAAATCGGCAGCACCTGAATTCCAAGCCTGCACTCTCTTGACTCCGGAGCAGCAAACCAAAGTCCAGCGTCTCTCTTATTAGACCACACAATTCCAGTGATCTTGTTCTCACTTGCAAAAACATCCTCATACATGTTGTCTCCTTGGTGCACATGCCACCACGTCTGAGTTGCTTGAATCTCCAATGCTGCAAGCAATGATCCGATGGCGGTGAGATTATCATCTTTGTAGGCTAACCCCATCAATGCAGCCGAGTAGTAAGCATTCACTGCCTCACTCGAACTCTGCTGATTGCGACCGTCTCCGAATTCTGTTACGCCTCCAGCCCATGAATGTAAACTATAGAGATCAAAGTTTCTCAACCGAGTATACGTTGCATCTAGTGTGCTATTTAAGTTCATAAAATCTACGGCAAGCGCATAAGCTTGATCTCTATACTTCATCCCCCATGCCGGGTCCATCTTTGTAAGAACCGAGATCGAATAAAGGAAGTAGCCAATATGGTAATGGTGATCATTATACACACCAAACCCATAATCCGCACCTTTCTCCAATGCTCCATTTTGAGTGACGAGTCCACCCCATGAACCCTCATACAAGAAACCATCCCCATTGAAAGTCCCATCCAACTGTTTTGGCCACGCTTCTCAGCAGGGGCAGAGTCGGAACTCCGGTGACTCAAAAGTAAAGAAAATGAGATTTGCGGGGCATGCCACCTAGCGGGCGAGGAAAGGAATGCGTTGCGGCTAGACTTCTAAACAAGCGAAGAGGGGGTTACCGGTGCCACCTCACGGACGAGGGATTACGAGTAAAACTTCTTGTCACTTGTGAATCGATACTCACTGTTAGAGCGAGAAGAGCAACAAATAGGGAGAAAGGCGAATCAGGGAGGGGTCTGAGAACTAAGGCGAAGTGCACTTAGAACTTAGGGTTTCGAGGATGCTCGAGGATTTGTAATTGTTTTATATGATTTGATTGTGTGTGTTTGTTTTGTTGTGTCGAGCTCCCTTATATAGCGATCCGCAAGCAATTGGCAAAGACCTAATCACAACCCCCTCGGACCCCGCAATTAGAATCCCACAAGGATACGACCAGCTCGCGAACCGCGCGATCCATGCAACACGTGTCCAGAACAGACGTCGCCTAGGTCTTGCTCACCACCCCGCATCATCTCACTGTAGCGTCGTACGCGAACTCAAACACTAGGTGATCCTATCCCGCGGAGCACTACAGTCCATTTCCAACTCTACCTCGCCATGCACTATAGAATCCTACACGAACTAGAACAAAGGATCCCGCGAGGTCATCGAATCCCGCGGGAGATCGGAATCTTTGCAAAACTCCAGCTCGCGTGTTGCCAGACTTCGCCACCCTTCATGGGTTTCACATTAAAAAGGGTCACAGGTACTGGCCCAAATGTTATCCAAAACATACCCCGAGTCTTGGACCAAAAATACCCACTGGGCTCAAACATTGCCCCCTAGGCCTTGAGCTTAATCCATTTCGCAACGGATAGGCGAAAAAGCCTAAATGAGCCATTTACGGGAATTCGCAATTCAAAAGGTGCTGACGTTTCGGCATCATCGCCTCCCTTCATCATTGCGACTGTTTGAAATTTGAAACGCGCTGACGTTTCGGTCGTCATCGCGTCTCCTCATTACGGCTACTGATTGAAAAGACGTTATGGTCCGTCTCCTTTATAAGCCTCGATGCGGGTCCCCACATCTCACCATCGCTTTCCAATTAAACTTTTCCCTTTCTTCTACAACCAACAGAACTTCACCACCGGACTCACTCCGCCCAGAAACAATGGCTCCCAAACCAACTGCTAACGATCCAAACCTTAACCTCACGGCGGCGAGCTCTTGGTCGACCGGCCTCGCTTGCCGTTTTGCCAACAACCCTCCTCAAGGAACACCCATTTATTTCCTTGAAACAGGGGCAACCCTGCTCGGTCCGACTCTTTCACAACCTCCATCCGTCGCTGATCTGAACCACTATACCACCTCCGTGAGCCGACCAATCCTTGCCCAGCGTCATGAACCGGGAAACTTCGCCTCCTGGTTTCACCAAGCCCGCTCTCATACAAATATCCGGGTCGGGGAATGGCCCAGCGTCACCGCGGAGGACCGGGCATGGTACACGGCTCGCCTCCAGACCAACCAAGCGATTTGGGAAGCAACCGGTATCAACGAAGCCATTGCTTTGAGCTTCTCACTGCCTCTTCATGTTGATCGAGCACCCATTGTTGCCGCGGCCTGCTTATGGAATAGTGCCACCAACACTTTCGATTTTCCTTTTGGGCAAATGGGCATTTCTCTGCTGGACATCCTTGCCATCACCGGGCTGCCGATTCATGCAAAGCCATATGCGCCAGGCGACTTTGCATCGACCGAGTTTACGCAGTCCTGCAACCTGGGGGCCCGCCGCGCCCTGAAAGGCTCGTATGGAGCATGGAGGAAGTTCTACATTGGCCATGCATAACAACACGAAGGAGGTATCACTTTCCTTGAGTACTGGCTTGATAAATTCATATTTTGTGGCAGTGCTCACAAACCTACAGGGAAATGGACAAAGTTGGCCGAGGCACTCTACAATGGAATCGAAGTAGGGCTAGGGCAGCCCGTGCTGGGCGTGCTCTACCTGACCCTGCACATGCTGTCCCTAAGACCCTTCCATCTTTCTGCTGGCTCTCTGTGGATCCTGGACTTATGGACGCAGCTGTACTTCCCGCTCTTCCTGCGAGCCCCGCTGGAATTCCTGCCCGAGGACCAACTGCTTGGCTTCGCGGTGAGCAGGAATGCTGCGAACCGGAATCCCCTGTCCTTCTTCGCCAGCCTCTCCATCCTGTACAACCAACTCGAACCGCCTCCCACCACAGACATGATGGTTCGCCGGCGCCACCCTGAAGTCTTATCGACGGGCTTCTTCCCGCGCTCTGATTCGGACTCAGATGCCAAGACCGTCTTCATGAGAGCATCCTCATGCTGCGACCTTCAGCTCGCCGAGGATGAACAAGGCTTCGAGCTATATGCCCCCAACCACTTCGCCAGACAACTCGGCTTCTTTCAAGGGATCCCCTATCCACTCTTTCATTCGGTGAACAAGTACACCTCCTGGAGGAAGATTGGCTAGTCCGACCGAGTCACCCCGCTGCAGAACATTTTCCCTCTCACTCCTGACTTGCTCGAGATTGAGCCTTCACTAGGCGTTGACCCCGCCTATCTCTCTTGGTGGCGATCCTTGTCCGACAACCATTGGGGGTTCCCAGATGATGTTGTCTTTGCTGCCATCTTTTATCCTCTATACGATACTCTGGGCGAGTCAGACCGCGTCCTTCTTAATGCCTAGCGCGTCCGTGAAGAGAGCAGTTCAAAGGCTGCGACAGGATCTAGGCCTGCGCTCCCGCCAGTTTCCGCTACTCGTCGCTCGACCGGGATCGTCATCCGAGAACGTGATCCTGCACCCGAGGTATGCCACTAACTGTGTAAATTCTATACCGCCTTTACCACCTCAACAAAATGCTTCCTCCTAACTCTCTTGTCTACCTTCACATTCTGCCCCCCGTCTGAGATCTATCAGAAGACCTGAGGATGCCGGAGACAAAGGGAAAGCACCTGCCCAAGAGGAAACCGCGACGGGTCATGACGGTGAGGCCGCTCCCATGGTTACCCGGCCAACGAGTGGCGAAAGCTCGCGGAAGCGCCCTATCAAGGACGAAGAACAGCTGCTAGAGGATGAACGATATCGGTAAGAGCACGCCTTGGTAAGCGACCCTTCTTCGAACCAAACTCCTCAAAGCCAACAAACGATTTGCTAACTTTTCCCTTGACAGGTTCGCCACCACATCCGACCTCGCCTCGCTGTCATTGAATGAGCAACAGCGATAGTTGAAGTCCCAACCCCAGAACCAATCGCCGGGGATCAAACCATGGTTACCGAGAAAGTCGTCGTGCGACCCTCTCCAACCGACGCTCTAGGCGAAACTGGCTCGACTCCAGAGCTTACCTCGGCTCCTGCTCAAGATGAAGATTTCGGCCAGTCCACCTGGCTTTCTGACTTTGCTGCCCCTTCGACGGTTCCGCCAAAGGACTTCCAACCGGTGCTTGAGCTCTCTCCTCTGAAACCAGACTCAGCGGTTCAGACCACCGAAGAACCGATAGTCCCTACTCAGTCTGAGGTCCCGCTGCCCGTTCTAGAGATTGAGGCAGTTGCAGAGGTTGAACCAACCACTCCGGCCCCAACGAGAACATCTAGCGAGGCGACTTCTTCTTTGGCTACCCGGACCGCTCGTCTTCAGGCCCGGATTACCCTGCCTGCCGATCCAGAGCCTATTCGCCTAGCCCGAGTTTTCTTTCACGGGTTACTGCGCCAAGGTCCCCACATGAATGTATTTGACTTGGTGAGGCGTGTCTGCGAGGCCCATGAAGCTCTGATTTGGCACCTTGCCGGCAGCAACCCTGCCCTAGACCATGTGTTGGAACTCATCGACTCTGTCGAGCTGCAGGCTCGTCGAGTTCAAGATGTCGGTGCCCAGTCGGCTGCTCACGAGAAAGTCCGCCAAGCCTTAGACCATCAGATGACAGCCCTTTTAGCCGAACTTGAAGACGCTGAGATTCCTGAGGCGTCTTCAGAGAATCCGTGTACTGTTTATGCTCGGCAAGTGGAGGCCCTGGAGGCTCAGATAGCGGAGCTGCAACCTTAACTTGCTCAAGCTCGCCAAAACTTGGCCCTAGCTGAAGAAGCAGAAACCCGTGTGTAGGCCGCGAAAGAGACCCAGGAAACTTTGGACTCGGCTATTGCTGCTGCCGACGAAGCCCAAGCCCAGACGGATGTTGAAGAGTTAGCCTTAGAAGGCCTTCTCATAGATTTGTATAGGACTTCTAGGCAGGTTTAGACTTGATCAGCGCTTTGCCCCCTTTGTATGAACCTTTATAATAATATTAATATTAAATCAAATCTTTTCCCGTTCTTTGTCGAATCTTGTGTAAGAAACGCCTTTTCAGGAAAAAATCTTCCTCCGAGATTCGGTGGGGATTTCCAATGTAACTACTCGCTTGGAACACGGGTAGACATTATGGAACAACGCGTCCGACCTTATCTCCAAAGCTCATATCTCTGAGCAAATCGCTGCATGGAGGACATCTGTTGAAAGGAAAATCACATTTTTCGCCTATAAAAAGAAACGTTTGGCCGGAGCGAAGTACCAGTTAAGTCTTTGCCCCCTTGCCATGGGCTCTTATACCCTTCTGTACATCCTCTTGTCCCTGCTTAAAGCAAAGCTCCCACGTCACATTTTCACTCTTCATTCTTTCTGATTCTGAAAATCTACTCTCAGGCCGGGAGTGATTCTGAAAATCTACTCTCAGGTCAAGCCTTTGTTTGGACAAACTAATGGTTGGGTACCTTCTGCCTTGCACCGGCTGTTCTGTCCAAACGTGAGGCTCTCGAGGCTCCACATCCGCTTGCCCTTCAAGCACCTTCGAGGCATGACCGGTAGCATGAGGGACCCTGGTCCAGTGGACCTCTAGCTTCCCAACAATTTGTCTTAGGTCCGGGCCGGTGTCAAGGCTCGTGCCGCTCTAAGGAAGCGGGACGTTTGCCAACTTTAAACGAAGGATGCGGCGGCAGTCTCTTCTTCGACCCTGCAAGATATACGGGTTTGGGCTTCCAATATCTGCAGATCTATGCTTCTGAATGTAAACATAGTCTAATTTCACCCTTTCTGTCAATGTAGTTGCTTCGGCCGCAAAGCAGATGTTCGAAACTTGTATTGAAACAACACCAAAAAGGCAAAATAAATAAATTTATTGTTTTTTAGGGCCTCTGGAATAGGCCTCAATCTTGTACTGGCCTTTGCCTTTAGACTTTGCACGTTTACAGAAGATGAAGAAAAATAGAGTTATCCTTATTTAGGGCCTCTAGAATATGCCCCAATCTTACACTGGCCTTTTTAGGCTGGTATGTTACAACGTACTCTATCAGTCGTCTATCCCGGATTGCCCCTAGTGTTAGACGGCGGAGGAAGAACGCGATGGCGCGTAGCACTATTAACAGTGGCGACGGGGCTTGGGGGAGGTGGAGGATCCTCGCATTCCCAAACTCCTGCAATGTGGCGCTTGAGGAAGCGGCCATTAATAGGATTGCGATGAATGGTACCGTCCAAGTCGCGCAGGTGGTATGCCCCTTTGGGAAGTATACGATGAATAATAAAGGGGCCTTCCCATCGAGCGGACCACTTGCCCCGACCGTCGGTTTTTTCCCCAAGTGGGAGTACCGCGCGCCACACTTTCTGGCCCTCAGCATAGCTCCGGCCATGCGTGACCATATCATACGAACGTGCGATGCGTTGTTTCTCGAGGACGAGATTGTGGAAAGCGGTGACGCGGTGCTCGTGAAGATCTTCAAGCTCCTGTCACATGGCTTGGACGTAATCCTCGCCAAGTAGTTGATGCTGTTCTTGAACGCGGAGTGAAGCGATATTGATCTCCAGGGGAAGGACGACATCATGACCGAACATGAGAGCGTACGGGGTGGTATCCATCGGGCCGCGCTTTCAAGTGTGGTAAGCCCACAAGGTGTGGTAGAGTTCCTCATGCCAAACACGCGGGTTCAACTCCAACATCTTGCGGAGGATGCCAAGGATGACCTTATTACTAGCCTCCACCTGGCCGTTGGACTGTGCATAATATGGCGTAGAGTAGAGAAGCTTGATTCCGTAGTCGTTTAAGTACTTAACAACTGAATCAGCCATGAAAGCTGCCCCCATGTCCGTAACGATGCACTCCGGGATACCAAAGCGGGAGATGAAATTACGAAAAATAAAGTTACGAACCGAGTTGGCGGAGGCAACCTTGAGTGGTTCGGCCTCGATCCATTTGGTAAAGAAATCGGTGGCGACGATAATGAACTTATGCTGCTCAGAAGAATGGGGATGAATGATGCCAACGAAATCTATCGCCCAACCGCGACCCGGCCAAGGTTTAATGATAGGATGTAACAGGATGTTGGGAATGTGTTGCACTGGTCCGTGAGCCTGACAGTCTTGACAACCTCTGGCGAAGGCAATACAGTCTTTCAGAATGGTTGGCCAGTAGTACCCATGGCGACGGATCAACCATCGCATTTTTGGCCCGGCCTGGTGCGAGCCGCAAACCCCACAATGGACTTCGTGCATGATACGGTTAGCTTCGTTCCCATACACGTAGCGGAAATCATTTCCGTCTTCCCCACGCCGTCGGAATTCGTCATTGCGTAAAACAAAGTTTAAGGCGAGAAAACGTATTTGCCTGGAGTGAGCGGCATCGTTGGGGTTCTGGAGGTAGGCGATAAATGGTAGCCGCCAATCCTCGTCGATAGGGTCCAAGGCCGCAACTTCGGGGGTGTCGGCCTAAAATTGCCCCCTAGCGATGAAAGAGGGAAGCGTACGGCGTTCGACTTTGAGCAAACGTTCGTGCACGCCGTCGCGCGGGCTGAGACCGGACGCTACTTGGGCGAGCTCGTTGGCGGTGAAATTGAACTCGCGTGGTATGTGCTCGATGTAGACGTTGTCAAATCGATCCAACACCTCAAATGCCTTGAGCAGGTATGGCTCAATTGACGAGCTTAAGCACTTAAACTTTTCCACCAACTGGTTAACGACAAACAAAGAATCGCCAAAGATCTGAAACTCGCGGACTCCTAAATCCAACAAAATCTCTAGGCTGATGATCAGCGCCTCGTACTCAGCCTGGTTGTTGGTACATTTGAAATCGAGCTGGAACGAGTAGGAGAAGCGATCTCCAGCGGGATTGGCTATGGCTATCCCAGCTCTGGCTGCGGTATCAGTCCGTGAACCATCAAAGTATAGGGTCTAGGGAGCGAGTGCCATAGCAGCGAATTCCAACTCACGAAACGCCGTGAGCTCTGAGGGTGGGTGATGAGCGAGAAAGTCTGTTATTGCCTGTCCTTTTACTGTCTTTTGCGGAACATATTGCAACGAGAATTCAGACATAGCTAAGATCCACTTGCTGATGCGTCCCCGCAAGATAGGGCGGGAGAGCATGTATTTGACCAGGTCGGATTGAGCGATCACAACCGTGGTAAAGGCAAGCATGTAATGGCGCAGCTTGCATCCTGCAAAATATAAGGGAATACACAACTTCTCCATAGGTGAGTATCGTGTCTCACACTCAGTTAACACCATGCTAAGGTAATAGACAACGTGTTCTACCCTGTTCACATCGTCTTGGGCCAGGAGTCTGCCGATGGACAAGTCGACAGCGGTGATATAAAGTTTAAGCGGGGTACTGTTGCGAGGTGGGATCAGGACTGGTGGGTTCGTAAGGTAGTCCTTGATTCGATCGAAGGCCTGTTGATGTTGTGGTTTCCAGATGAACTCGGTTGCCCCCTGGAGCTTGAGGAGGGGTGAAAAAGGCTGGACCTTCCCTGCCGCGTTGGATATGAAACGGCGGAGAAAGTTGATTCGCCCAAGCAGCTGTTGAAGCTCCTTCTTTGTGTTGGGGGGTGAAGCGATGATGACCGCATGTGCCTTGTCCTTTGGGATTTCGATGCCTCTTTGATGCACTAGGAAACCAAGAAAATCGCCGGCCTCCGCGAAGAAAACACACTTGGTGGGGTTCATCTTCAGGTTATGTCAGCGCATCCGTGTAAACACCTGCCGCAGGTCTTTAACGTGGGTTGCCCGTGTTTTGGTTTTGACTACCACATCGTCGATGTATACCTCGATCAACTTCCCCAAGATGTCATGAAAGATGAGGTTCATGGCGCGCTGGTACGTTGCCCCCGCATTTTTAAGTCCGAAGGGCATGACAACATACTCGAACGCGCCGGCAAAACTAGGGCAGCAGAAAGCGGTCTTGTGTCGATCATCCTCAGCGACGGGAATCTGGTGGTATCCGGTCGTTCCATCCATAAAGGATAACACCTCGTGCCCCGCGGCGGCATCAATGAGTAGGTCAGCCACAGACATGGGGTATATATCCTTCGATGTTGCGTTGTTTAGGTCGCGGTAATCAACACAGACGCGCATCTTGTCATTTTTCTTGCGGACGGGGACAACATTGGACAGCCACTCGTTATACTTTGCCACGCGAATGATGCCTGATCAGTGCATGCTTTCGATCTCTTCCTTGACTACGATCTGAGTCTCAGTTCGCATGAATCGGCCGTCCTGCCGTACTGGACGTCGGTCGGGATAAGTTGGTAACCGGTGGCAGACCAAGTCCGGGGACAAGCCGGGCATGTCTTCATATTTATCGGCGAAGCAATCCCTGTACTCGTATAACAGGGCCAGAAGGGTTTCCTTTTCGTCTTCCGCTAACTTGGCACTGATAGAAATAAGTAAGGGCTTTTCTGCATTCCCTAAGTCAACTTGTGAAATGGGGTCGCGTACTTGAGGTGGTGTGTCGTCCAAGGCGGCGGGAGCTAAGTGAATAACTTCCTCCCTAGTATCGGAATAATCCACCACTTCATCTACATATTCCATAGTCGCGACCTTGTCGTAGGCTTCGCGTTCTGCCCAGTACGAAAGGAGTCTTTCGTACAAGGACTCGCCAGCCTCGCGTGCCTCCTTTGGGAAGGCACTATTCATCAGAACGGGGTGTGGGACTCGCGATGGTGTGAGGACGTTGCAAATCGTCCTTCGTCTGGGTAAGTCCTCATCGCGTTAGATTGGAGGCCGTTATTCCATATGGGCGGCCCTTGTTATCGACGCATTGAACATCCAACGGACCCAAGTCTGTAGTATAATATCGGGCATCGTTGAAGTTGGCGGAGATAGAGAATGGCCGCGGGTCGGCTTTGATGATGACTGCTTCACGGTTCTCGGCGTCCCAAATCATGAGTTCTTGGTGTATGGAGGAAGGCACGCAAAAACTTCTGTGGATCTAATTTCGGCCAAGAATCATGCTGTAAGAGGAAGTGCATTCGGCAATGAAAAAGGTGTAAACCCGTGATGCCGGCTCGACCTTGACCCATAGAAATAGCAAGCCTAGGGTTCTGGACACTTGCATGGTGAAGTTCTTGACTGTTAAGGACGTGGTTTGGATCATCGAGCGCGGGATGTCTAGGAGTCCCATGGTACGGGTTGTAACAACATTGACCGCGGCACCGGTGTCGACCATGACATTGTTGATCAGTTTTCCTTCGACTTCGGCCATTGATATACAGTGGCCGCATGTGAGTGGCCATGTCTAAAGTTGGTGTGAAGAAGGTTAGAGTTTGCTTATGTTTGATGCTGCTCGTAATTTCCACCTGTGGGGCATCGTCGGCCTGTGTCGGAACTGGGCCCATTTCGCTGCTGCATGGCGGGGGTATGCTACTGACATCCTCGCTGCTGACGGGAATATCCGCCGCACTGCAGGTTGTGTTTGGTGGGAGAGCGTATCTTTCCGAAATGAAGAACACCATCCCGACTTGGAAGGAGAATTGTTCAGGAACTGGGACCAGGGGAGTGTCAATGATCTCGTGTTCCCCTTCGAGCACCCTGAAAGCGCCTGCTAAACCCTTCATCAGCATCCCATCCTGAGACCTCTATCATATTACAGGTGAATGATTCTGCCTGCTCTTCGTCCTGGTCTTCTTCTAGGTTAAGTCGAGGTTCTGAATGTGCCTCATCGTCTTCTGAATTCTCGCGGAAACGCTGGGCCATTTGTTGGGCGAGGTTAGGACTGGAGGGTGCCTGTGTGGCTATTGGTGGCTCTTGAGTCTCGGGTTGCTGCGGACGCCATACTGACCTGGTTGAAGGCTAGTGGTCATTGGCTGGTTGTTTGTCTGTTGCCAGTGGAGCCTTATCGTTGTCTTCTTTTTTCAACCGTTGTAGGGCAGATACTCGGGGAACCATTCGAGTCTCGGGCTCCGGGGTAGACCATGCCCGAGGCTGGTGTGGTGGTGGTGGCTCCCTTCTGATATCGACCTCCAGATTTTGACTTTCCCGTTGCCGTGAGGGCTGAGACAGCTTACGCCTAGAACCGGTAGGCGAAGCCCTTCTCCGCTCGGGTTCCGGTGACGGCCTATGCCTGGGAGCTTGTTGATCCCTTCTCTTTTCAGGCTCTGGTGACGGTTTGGGCCTAGCAAGTTGTGGATCCTTTCTTTTTTCAGGTTCTAGTGATGGCCTGCGCCTGGAAGGTTGTGGATCCTGCTTTGTTGGAACCGTGAGTCGGCAAAAGACGTTTGCTTTGGGTGCAGGTTCGTCGCTGAACTGCTCGCAAATCCTTGGGGGTGTGACAGACGGCATTTGCTTCCCTCCACATCCGCTCAGACGTCTGTGCAAGCTGTGAGGGGCGTACAGCGCCCTCTTCGACAGCCCGTAAGGCACGTAGGATACTACCGTATCGCTTTTGGAGTTTTCGCTTCTTAGACCTGCTGATGGTAACTGCCTTGCCCCCTTGCTGTGTGTACCAGACTCCATCCTTGATTGCAGATTTGGACGTCGGGGGAATATAGGGGTCGGTTAGGACGCCTCTACGAGGGCTCCAGACTTTGTCGTTGTGACGTTCACCGCTGGAGTCTGACATGTCCATCTCGCTTGTGGTAGGGGATGAAGGCACCGCCTCTGCCTAATGTGTATAGATGAACGTCTCGAGATGTTCTATCCTCCTTTCTAGCTCTTCTCGAGTCTTAGGACTCATAGGCTGGGAGTCTTCAACGGGGGATGGTCCATCGTCCCTCATGACTGCTTTGCCCTTATCTTTGCGGGAGGGGCGGTCTATTTCGAGCTTAGCGACCAACTGTCGAGGTGGGTCGTCTGCTTTCCCCTTCTGGTTGTTCGGGACAGTATAGTTATTCACCGGCCGTTTGCGATTTCGGCCCGGCGGTTCACGTAAACCTGCATTTGGCGACAAGTCTAATGTAATTCTTCGCTGGCCGACTCGAGGCCAAGCGAAGTCAGCCGTTGCGATCATGAAGTCGCCCTTATTCTCAAAGTGAATATACCCTAGGTCGAGCCAGTCTTGAACCTGGTCTCTAAGCTGCTGGCATCCGCTGGTTCGGTGCCCCCCAACTATTATGAAATTTGCAGTGAATGCGCCCCTCCTTATATTCTATGTAAGGCAAGGAATTGGCCACTGTGATGAGCCCATCGTCGATGAGATCGTCTAAAACCTCATGTGCAAGATCTTCGTTGTAGGTGTATTGGCGACGTGGCCGGCGGGCACCATCGTCACCTTCCTCGCGGCCCCTTTTAGGTGCCCGGCGTCGATGGTCGTCCTTGGTCTGATTGGCCCAGTTTACCTCGACCATGCCAACTACAGGCGGGAAAGGGTTTATATCAACCAATGAGGTCGTACTACCCGGTGTTTTCATCTTTAGCTCGCCTGAGTTCAGCCATGTCTGCAGCTGGTCTCGAAGCTTGACACAATCTTTGGTGTCATGATTGTAAACATTGTGGAAGAAGCAGTACTTCTTGTCCTTCAGCTCTTCCTTGGGCGGTATCTTGTGATCCAAGTGCACGTATCTTGCCTCGATGAGGTCATTAAAGACCAGATGGGCGTTCTTAGCATCATAGGTGTATGACTCGTACTCTGGCTTGGTCCATGCAAAGGACTGGATGGTGATTGGCTCGCGCGTTATCTTCAGGTTTTTCAATTTGTGAGCCAATGGCTTGCCAGTCAGTTCTACCGCACCAATATCTTCATGTTCCTGATCCGGACAAGTTTCCTCAGACCTTTGATAGTAGGAATCATAAGTAGGGGCCTGCAGGCTTAATGTCCCCACTGTCCGATTCTTCCCTGGTATGTAAGTTCCTTTGGAGGCATTTGCTTTGTCATCCAACTCGTTCAAGATTAGCTCGTAGCTACCGACCTTGTTAATCAGGTCGCCCATGGAAGTAAAGCGCTCTCCGTGATGCTTTAATCACTGGCGGTGTTCCAGGCCTCTGATAGCCAACTTAATGGCTTCCTGTTCAGGTAGCAGGTAATCACACTTGACTTGCTGGATCTTGAATCGCTGGAGGAAAGAAACTCCCGACTCCATGCTTTGCTGACTCATCTGTGTGAGGGAATCGAGGCCGACTTCCGGTTCAATTGTGCCATATGTCTCTCGAAAAAGTCTCTCCATAGTGGGTCAGTCGGCTATTGACCCAGGCTTCAGTCTGGAGTACCAGGTAAAAGCAGCTCCGGATAGAGAAGTCCCAAAAAGCTTAAGTTTGAGCATATCATCATTCCCATATTGGCCGCATTGGACTTTGAAACGAGCCATATGAATTGCTGCATCTTCCCTTGTCTCCCCGGAGAAAGTGGTGAAGACAATATTCTTAAACCCATAAGGGAAATGATATTGTGCCACGCTATCAGGATAGGGATCACGATAATGAAAATTAGCATCACCTTTTTCGGTTTGCTCCTTGACTATGCTCGAGATGAGCTGGCGCCAATCGGCTGCCGTTACTGGTGTGGAGTCTGCCCCCTGATGGTGGCCATGCCATGCAGAAAGGCTAGGGGCCTGCACGATGTTCTTAGGGGTCAAACTGGAATAAGCTATAACTGGGTCATCTGGTGTCCCGATCCCTTGAGATGGGAAGATACCGGTGCCCCTGAGTGTGACTCCGGGGCCGCCCGGCGAGGGTAGAAGGGGTGGCGTCTTTGACGAACTGGCCCCCAATGTGAATTGGGGAGTCTTTTGGGCCCCGACCTTCGGATTTCCTCTAGGGCGTTCATTAGGTGGAATGTACCTTGAGCCCTCAGTTGCACTTGAACTAGCTAAGTTAAAGGCATGATTTTTTGGTGTCTGAGCCCGTATCCAGTCTTCCACTTGCAGGACCCTTATGCTCAGATTATCATGTCACTCTTTGCAGTCCTCAAGCTTTTCCATGTTGTTCTTGCTTCCAAAGAAAGAAGCGTCCTGCTGTTGCTGTAGCTTGGTGTCGTGTTCGTCCAAGCGACGGGTATGCTCATCCACGGTTGCGCGGGTAAGCTGCAGGGTTTTGGTGAAAGTCACCTTGCTCTGATCCAATTCTTTCTGGATCCTTTGAAGGGAACCTTCCACCAAGTCTTTATCTTCCCTGACTTGACCAGCAACGTAGTTAAACTCCTCGCTGAGCCTAGAATGGTTCTCTTGGTTAGCGAGCCAGATAGTCCTATCCTTAGTGACATGTTCAGAGAGGTCTTGGACGCTTTGCTGGGTGGTGTCGACTTTCGAGCCGAGCTCATTCTTGAGCGAGCCGAGCTCACTCTTGAGCGAGCCGAGCTCATTCTTGAGCTCATTCTTCAGTTCCCCAAACATCTGGCCGACTTCATCGGCGGGCAGAGTAGGTCTTGCGTCTTGGGTTGGTCGTGAACCTGTCATTGTGGTTTCGCTATGGTCAAGGTTGCCAAACCGAGCGAGAACCTCTTCTTGGATGAGAGATCGGCAAGCCGCGCTGTTATGGGGCTTGTATTGCGGAGATTTATGTTTCAAACAATAAATCGAGGGTCTCCCGTATGGGGATCCGCCTGATTTCCCAATGATGATGAGAATGTTATACTCCCGGTCCCACTGGGCGTGCCAATGTTTTGGCCACGCGTCTCAGCAGGGGCAGAGTCAGAACTCCGGTGACTCAAAAGTAAAGAAAAGGAGATTTGCGGGGCGTGCCACCTCGCGGGCGAGGAAAGGAATGCGCTGCAACTAGACTTCTAAACAAGCGAAGAGGAGGTTACCGGTGCCACCTTGCGGACGAGGGATTACGAGTAAAACTTCTTATCACTTGTGAATCGATACTCACTGTTAGAGCGAGCAGAGCAACAAATAGGGAGAAAGGCGAATCAGGGAGGGGTCTGAGAACTAAGGCGAGGTGCACTTAGAACTTAGGGTTTCGAGGATGCTCGAGGATTTGTAATTGTTTTATATGATTTGATTGTGTGTGTTTGTTTTGTTGTGTCGAGCTCCCTTATATAGAGATCCGCAAGCAATTGGCAAAGACCTAATCACAACCCCCTCGGACCCCGCAATTAGAATCCCACAAGGATACGACCAGCTCGCGAGTCGCGCGATCCATGCAACACGTGTCCAGAACAGACGTCGCCTAGGTCTTGCTCACCGCCCCGCATCATCTCACTGTAGCGTCGTACGCGAACTCAAACACTAGGCGATCCTATCCCGCGGAGCACTACAGTCCATTTTCAACTCTACCTCGCCATGCACTGTAGAATCCTATACGAACTTGAACAAAGGATCCCGCGAGGTCATCGAATCCCGCGGGATATCGGAATCTTTGCAAAACTCCAGCTCGCGTGTTGCCAGACTTCGCCACCCTTCGTGGGCTTCGCATTAAAAAAGGGCCACAGGTACTGGCCCAAATGTTATCCAAAACGTATCCGAGTCTTGGACCAAAAATACCCATTGGGTTCAAACACCAACCATGGCTCGATTGCGTCCTTCAAGAACTTTGTGATTGCTGGAATCACATGAACAAAATCCACCTCTTCAGCAATCAACGCCAACCTCGCAGCTTTGGCAATCAGTTTACCATAAGAGTAGGAATCCGTATATTTGAAATGGGTGTCGATATGAGAGCCTCAACATCTCTAGAAAGAGCGGAAATAATTTCGGTATGTGATGCTTTGTCTTTGACACCTTTGATCGAATGCCAAGTGACCGGAAGAGGAGGTGTTTTCAACACCCAAGAGTTTCCCACAACGACAACTAGATCACCATCAATGCTTCCATACTTGAATTTTTCTAGCACAGTGACATTATTTTGGAGAAGCTTGGCATGTAGAGGATGAGCTAGCATAAGCAAATCCCCATTGGTTTTCTTCCATCTGTATTCCAAAGAAAACGGCTCCTCTTTGAACACAGCCTCACCGGACATCGGGTAATAAGCACAAAAGTGGTCGAGAACTGACTCATTTTCTGAACCCGACAACAATGCAACCCTAATGATGCCGTAAAACTGATATGAAGTGCTGATAGATGAAGGGTCATTGTTGGTGAAGTCAATTGCTGAGGACGAGTAGAGCAGCCATGTCTGGTCGTTATCGAGCTTGAGCGTGTACTTGTCACGCGCCGCGTTTGAAGACAATGAGGTGATTGCATGCCCGGTGGAGATGGAAAGCGCGGTGGGATTGTTGACGAAGAATGTCAAGTAGGGGCTTCCACGGACGAGGAGAAGCGGAGATTGGAGGAGGGGAAGTCAAGTGTGACACTTAGGTCGTTAAAGGACGACACCACATGACCTTGTTGTTGGTAGTCGGCGTAGTCTTGTGTGGCGGAGATGGTGAGGTCAGCGGTGAAGTTCTGGAGTATGGAAGTGGTGGTGGGGATGCGGTTAGGGTAAGAGAGCGATAAGGAGGAGCCAGAGGATTTGATTTGGTAAGGGTGGAAGTATTCAGGGTTGTCACCGTTTCCAAGGACGAAGTTTTGGAAGAACGAGTTTGTAGGGAGAGGGGTGGAGAGGAGATCTGAGGTGAAGAATTGTCAAGGATCGGGGAGAACTGTGGATTGGGATTCAGGGAAGGCGAAACGGGTAGGAGTTTTCGGGTTTGGTCCTGGTCGAGAGAGCAGTAGTCTAGCTTGGGTTTGAGGGATGAGAGAACTGAAGGTGATGATGGTGAACAATATCAAAATAACTGTATTTATCTTGGACGCCATTCTTAACTAGTCTGATTTGTGCTTTTGTTGTGATGGATTGGTGTAGTGTGCATGGTGGTTATATATAGGGAGCATTGTAACCCCTGTTATGTTGAGGCATTAGGAAAGGTTTTTGCAAATCCATTAGGAATTATAGTGCCTGCGGGAATGTAGAATGGTGGAAACACATTCCTTCTGTTGATGGGAAAACTCTACTTTCTAAAAAAGTAGCTACAAAGGGTGAACACACATTCCTTCCATTGATAGGAAAACTCTACTTTCTTAAAATCAGATAGTCCATGAGCTATATATGAGTTATCAGATAATGTGATAGCAAGGTTGGTCTCCCAAACTATTGATTTTTTGTTGTTGTTGTTGTTGAGAGATGAGTTTTTTTTTTCTCTTAATTAAATAGAGGATTAATTAGGTGATATTAGCTCCTCTGCAATGACAGATTTTGGGCGACAAGCGCCCTCCCACAATCCCGAAAGAAAGGGGGCCATCACATCTAGGAACCCATCACTTGTCCCTCCATTTATATTTATTAAAGAAAAATAGAAAAAAAACAAGTACAAAAAGGAAGAGGGACCGAACCAAAACTTCCCTAACAAAAATGCGTAGAAAGTCTCTCAAAACTAAAAGAACTAAAAAGGAAAAATCGAACTGAAAAAGACTATACTTCTCAACTTGGTAAAAATAAAAGAAACTGCTCTCAAGTTGCCATCTCCAACATTCATAACCAACATATTAATAATGCCTATAATATGGAAAACCCAAAACATCCATAGGCAAGTAAGGACAAACCTCAGGAGGAGGAGTAGCATGTTACCGCAAGGATGAGGAAGCCAACCCCAGATTAGCAAACCTATCAGCAACAACAGAATTTCTTTCGCGAAGGATGTGTGAGCATGTGAAAGAGAGAAGATGCATTATATATGGAGAACACTTGTATATGTAGATTGTGGGATATACTGTGATAGGAAAGTTTGTCTCCCAAACTATATAATAGAAAGTCTTCAACTAAGAACAAGATAAATTTGGAGGATGATGATAGAGAGACAACAAAGTATATATAGTATCCAAATGGGAGGAATTAAGCTAGCAACAGTAAAAATAAACGAATGAGTTCAAACCTCACGACATATGTAAGGTGAGTTCAAAACCTCATAACAGGGTGTGTGAGTTATTAATAAAAAGTAAAAAAGTAAAATAAAAAAATAAAAAAACGAATAGGGTGAACCGGCTCTAATGTATGTACGTAGGAACAAGCAACAATCAAAACATCATAACCTTAAACTCATCAAAATTGAGGACACCATCCCCGTTGAGATCAAACCTAGCAATCATGACCTTGCACTCATCAACACTTCTCGATTCACCAAGTCTACTCAGCATCCTCTTCAAACTCTTGGGAGTAATGCACCCACATCCATCCATGTCGTACATCTTAAACGCCTCCCTCAAATCATTCACCTTCTCTTCCTCATCTCCTCCTTCGACGAACTTTACGAAGTCGTCGAAACCCAGCAGCCCGTCTTTGTCGGAATCTAAGTACTCCACCGCCACCTCGGCCTCCGATGACGAAAGCTCGCCTCCTATTGCCTCAACGCATTGTTGGAGCTCCATAGGTGATATCTTCCCGTCTCTGTTTCCATCGAATTGATTGAAAACACGCTCGTATTGTGCTAGTTTGTCCATTAAGATCCTCTGAAACTAAAGCAGAAGCAGAAGCTGATGATCGATGTTGCAGGATGAGCTTCGTAATATATGAAACAATGCCGCGTGTCGTGGCTGACCAGACTAACTTGCTAGATGGGTACGTAAGCAAGTTCATCGTTCGTTCGTAAATGCGCGGGAAAAGACCGTTGAATATTCCCCTTTTATTTTTAACTAATAAAAGGAATCTCAGAAAAATCGGCGAAATATAAAACAAAGACTATAGGAAGGAAAGAAAGAAAGAGCTGTCCTATGTAAAGGAATGCTACATCGATCTTTCTAGAAGATGGGGCAACTGCCAAACCGTCAAAACCGCCCCAACCATGCATGCAGGGAAGAACACACTTAAGAAAATCATGAAAGTAACATCTCCTGCTATATTTTCTCTGGTGTTCACTTTTAAAATTCCAAAGACGTGTTTCTCTGGTCACTAGAATCACTATAGCTGACAAAAGGTTTGGTGTATGAAATTAGAATTCAGAACAAACCGATCACGTACGGTTGGGAAATCCGGCCTCCATGATTTTCGAAATTCCACCGACATTTTGAAATTAAGCTACCTAAACATCGATAGAATATCAACATATCAATGGTCGAGAATTAACATGTTATTGCAGTGAAATTGGTCTATTATGTTTGCACTACATGGTAAACGTAATGATGAAAATTATTGAATCACTAAGAAAATCATTTGGAGACAATGAGGTTGCATATTATTCAGAGTCAAGCTCTTTGGGTACAATAATATGTATCCACATCAAAAGCAATGGATTACATATGGAATGGCCAAGCTAGCCTTATTCATTTTAAAATAAGAGGCAAACAAACGAAATATATATAATAGGTGAAATGCATCAAACATTAATTAGACTTAGGGCTGTCTGGCTGATAGATTGTGTATACGGTCTGCAAGAAGGTGAGGACGAGGATGACAAAAGCTGTAACAAAAGCGATAATAGACCATGGCGTATCAAAATAATCACGTCTTGCTTTCTCCTTCCACCTGTTCCATGGAGCTTTGTGATAGTCATTCACATTCCTGCAGAGGTCCATGTAGGTAAAGTCGATGACTGTAGTATCATTGTATAGATCGTTGAAGAACTTGGAAACATCCTCAGAACTCAACCAGTTGGCTACTATCCCTTTCTCACATAGAAGATCCACGTCCTTTGCCGTATCGATGAGATGATCCATCAAAACGGCGTATGATGTTATCATGTGGGTGCAACTGTGATAACACTGCTCGTAGGCCATGAGGTTCCTGAACAAAGGATCTGTCCTCTCATCGATAGCCAGAGGAGGAATCGTGAAAACGCCGTGTTTGAACGTTATGTTCAGTATGCAACCTCCTGGCGAATCTGCCTCGAGTTCTTTGGGTTTTCTAATGTGGGTGCAACTGTGATAACACTGCTCGTAGGCCATGAGGTTCCTGAACAAAGGATCTGTCCTCTCATCGATAGCCAGAGGAGGAATCGTGAAAACGCCGTGTTTGAACGTTATGTTCAGTATGCAACCTCCTGGCGAATCTGCCTCGAGTTCTTTGGGTTTTCTAAATTTAACGCCTGCTTCTGTAAGAGTAGCAGCACTAGGTATCCTCTGTGGCAAGTGGCTGGTCAACTTTGGTGTGGCGGAAGCTGCATTTGGGTCTTCAGGTTCGCTTATATGTTCCTGAACGAGGGAAGTTCTAATTAGATCAACAATGTGAAGAATCTCAAGAGTAGATTCGGATTCGCGGTAGCTGAAAATGCTAGGATCAGCCACTGAATCTCTGAAGAAGTTAATCACCACTGTACTGAGGGGTTCAGCAGGGTTACCGCCCTCGATTTGGCCATAGAAAAACTCAAGCACAAACCAAGGAAGCTGATTTTCTAGCAACAGAAGATCATGGTATAGATACTCGAGCATACAAGGCAAGTTGAAAATGGGGTCGTCATTATCTTGTCGACTTTCATCACTTTCCTTCCGAAACAATTCTATCAAGAAACAACCGTCGAGTATGAGCATCTCTATGAAGTCGTTTTGGCCAAGACGATTGCATGGGTCTGAATAGCAACCTCGGGCTTCTTTTTCAAGTTCCTTCATGCTTTCGATCAAGCTATCTAAGGTTATTGATGTCATACGCCGGAGAAGGCATTTTAGATACCATTCTTTCACATTTTCCACAAGTTTGAATTTTGGATGAGCACGACGGGGTCTACGGTGAAGGGGTCCGATTGAGACTATATCAGGTTCGTATGCTTGTTTCTTTTGGCGTCGTAGCACCTCGGGGACTCTGAAGATGCAACATGTAAAAGGCAAAGGTGAGTCGGCCTTCCAAAGCTTTGTGTTTAAGGTGATTTTCAATTGTTCAACAGTAGTTCTGCCTCCGTGTTCTACATTACTTGAATCGCTTCCATTCACTTGACCCTGCTCTATATCATTCCCACTTGCCATGCCTTTACGTACGAAAAAAAGAAGTTTTGAGAATAAGAACAAAACAAAACAACTTTTCTATTTTTGATAAATTTCACCATATATATAGATACTTCATGACTATGCAAATACTGTTAACAAATATATTAAATTATTAACTTCAACAAGACCATAACAATGATGAAGCCATGCAACATAACTGAATATCGGAAAAAAAATGGATTTGAAAATTAAAACTTATTGCTAAAACATTTAATGACAAAATACTTCAAACAGTGGATTGAAATGTATAATTAATCCTGCTTGATATGTATATGTATACGTATATGTATGTATATGTATGTATATGTATACGTATATGTATGTCTATTTGAACATATGAAGGGTAACAGATTACAATCTATGTATACCAGTTAAGGAATTCTACAAATTGTTAACATAAGACAATCAATTATGACTCTTAGGTGCTTGTGGACCCATAGATTTGATGTCACAAATTTTAAGTCTCATTCATTAAGGGCGCCCTTATCAATGCCTCTCTAGATGATTTCATTAGCGCGCAATTACCATGGCGGAACTACATCCCCACAAAATTTTGAAAAATTATGACTTGTACGTGCATATGTAATTCGCTACAGGTCGAAAATTATGTATTGGTCTCCCGGCAAATATAGCTTTGTAGTTCCGTCATTGGCAATAATAAGCATACAAACTGGTTATTGATTTCATCATATGAATAAGCAATTTCAAAAATTAAGCAGGAAACTGTGGTTGTTTGTGACTATAGTTATCTATCCAAAATCATTGCCCTACGTACGTATCCTATAAGGTTCTATATATATATATATATATATATATATATATATATATATATATGTATATATGTTCCAAATATGTTCGATGAATGACCTGATACTAAACTCAAAATATTAACACGCACCTTAAAGCATTAATCTACATATGCAATGAACTTGCCCCATTAAGATTAAGGTCATGCATGCATGCCATTATGCACGTTAAATTACCTAAATTTTGAAATCAATAATAACTTTGATAGACAAATTGCCAGACTAAAAAAGTTGGGATAAATTTTAAATACACACATCTAATCTTTTAATACACACCCTTATTATTTTTTATTTCACATCAAATTTTATAGGTATGTTTAAATATTACAAAAACATCCATCAATTATTAGGGAAAAAAAAGAAAAAAAAATTATATTCCCTAAAACCTAACTTTTCTCCACTATTATTACGCATCAAAGAAAGAAATAAAAATCTCTTCTCTAAAATTCATCACCAGAATTTCGACTACTATCGTAATCAGTGGCGTAGCTAGAAAAACTAACTAGAATTAAGGGTCAGAATATATATAAATAGCGAAGATCATATTAAACAAAAATATCATTAAATAAAAAACTTGCATATGAATTTGTTTATGCTTCGGATAGTTTAAGAACATAAATCATTACAGTATGGAAAAATAACCAATTTCTCTAAACAAATAAATCTGTTCATGACAATTCCTCATATATATGTTATATTTTTTTTCTTGATGGCCGGTTTTGTTACCAAATATTCTTTCACGATATATATATATATATATATATATATATATATATATATACATATATATATCATGCTGCCTTTCGGTTTCAAATATTTCTCCTCATAATTTCCATAGCATGATGATAGACTCGAAAGAATTAGTGTTAATGGTGTAGAAAAGAACTAGGAGGGAAAAACATGTATAAACTAGAAGCGAAAATATGCAAAACAAGCATTCATCGACTAATCAGGCAATGCAAAGATGTAATAGAAACAGAATCAATGAGTCCCCTCCACATATTCATAGTGAATGAGCCAAACATTTTAAAACACTTTCTTTTCTCTTAAGTTACAAGGGTCAAAAATTACATCAAAATATAATATATGCATGCACAACCTCTAATTATACCCACCAATCATGGTTTGGTCAAAAACTTAGAGGGGTCATATGAAACTCCTCGTCCTACCGTGGTTACGCCACTAGTCGTAATCACATGTACTATTTACTGATTCATTTGGCTTTTTTTTTGTCAACTTTAATTTTTATTTTACAGATTAAAAACTAATTTTTATGTTATTGTACTTCTCTACAAGTTTCTTAACTTTGAAAAAATTATGTATGTTCAATTTCTTTTTTCTTCAAATTCAAGCCGATTAATGTCATATTGGAGATTTGGAGTTCGAATATAATATTACTCTTTTGATTATAAATTGAAAAATATCAAGAAAAAATTTCTAGCCCGATCAAAAAAAAAATCTAACAGAAAATAAAAGAGAATATGTAAAGAGAGTTGTGAAATAGTAAATATATAATAATTATATTAAATGACATATTATTATTAGTTTTAGATATTAAGGGTATTTTAGACAGTTTAGGATTTGTATTTAATATAACATTGAAATGAAAAACTAGATGAGTAGTGTATTAAGTAAACGATGTGTATTAAGAATTACTCAAAAGTTGGAATAGAATGGGAAGATAAACATGTACCTGAAATTCAAACAGTGTAGTTGCGGCTGGAACATTCAGCAAGAAAAGGGGTCTGCCGTTAATGGCAAAGAAAACTGAAAGTACCGCTCTCTTGGTGTGTATGTGATTATGCAGTACTATATAGAGCTATTTAAAGACAGCAAAACTTCTCTAAGATATATAATCTTCAAACACACAGGAAGCTGCACTAAGAATATTGGATATTTTAAGTGCCGAAGTAAACCCCATAACATATTTCTTTTCCCATTCCAGACGCAAAGGAAAATTCCAACTTTTTTGAATGAGAATATATATGTTAAAGCAAACAAAGTGCAGCCCATGAATTGTACGTGGTCAGAAAATGCTAAAATGTGAATCTCGTTTTCTAGTTTCAACCTGTTTTGATAATTATTTCTCTCAAACAAAAGAAGAAAACCCGCTTTGTATAAGTACCTACTAATTATTTTACATATCCTGCTATATTTTCTCTGGTGTTCACTTTTAAAATTCCAAAGACGTGTTTTTCTGGTCACTAGAATCACTATAGCTGCTCAAAAGGTTTGGTGTATGAAATTAGAATTCAGAACAAACGGATCACGGTTGGGAAATCCGGCCTCCATGATTTTTGAAATTCCACCGACATTTTGAAATTAAGCTACCTAAACATCGATAGAATATCAACATATCAATGGTCTATTATGTTTGCACTACATGGAAAACGTAATGACGAAAATTATTGAATCACTAAGAAAATCATTTGGAGACAATGAGGTTGCATATTATTCAGAGTCTAGCTCTTTGGGTACAATAATATGTATCTACATATCAAAAGCAATGGATTACATATGCAATGGCCAGGCTAGCCTTATTCATTTTAAAATAAGAGGCAAACAAACGAAATATATATAATAGGTGAAATGCATGCAACATTAATTAGACTTAGGGCTGATGGATTGTGTGACTTAGGCATGTCGTCGGGCTGATGGATTGTGTGACTTAGGGCTGTCGTCGGGCTGATGGATCGTGTATACGGTCTGCAAGAAGGTGAGGACGAGGAGGACAAAAGCTGTAGCAAACGCGATAACAGACCATGGTGTATCAAAATAATCACGTCTTGCTTTCTCCTTCCACCTGTTCCATGGAGCTTTGTGATAGTCATTCACCCTCGCGCAGAGTCTCTTGTAGACAAAGTCGATGACTGTAGTATCATTGTATAGATCGTTGAAGAACTTGGAAGCATCCTCAGAACTCAACCAGTTGGCTACTATCCCTTTCTCACATAGAAGATCCACGTCCTTTGCCGTATCGATGAGATTATCCATCAAAACCGCGTAGGATGTTATCTTGTGGGTGCAACTGTGATAACACTGCTCGTAGGCCATGAGGTTCCTGAACAAAGGATCTGTCCTCTCATCGATAGCCAGAGGAGGAATCGTGAAAACGCCGTGTTTGAACGTTATGTTCAGTATGCAACCTCCTGGCGAACCTGCCTCGAGTTCTTTGGGTTTTCTAAATTTAACGCCTGCTTCTGTAAGAGTAGCAGCACTAGGTATCCTCTGTGGCAAGTGGCTGGTCAACTTTGGTGTGGCGGAAGCTGCATTTGGGTCTTCAGGTTCGCTAATATGTTCCTGAACGAGGGAAGTTCTAATTAGATCAACAATGTGAAGAATCTCAAGAGTAGATTCGGATTTGCGGTAGCTGAAAATGCTAGGATCAGCCACTGAATCTCTGAAGAAGTTAATCACCACTGTACTGAGGGGTTCAGCAGGGTTACCGCCCTCGATTTGGCCATAGAAAAACTCAAGCACAAACCAAGGAAGCTGATTTTCTAGCAACAGAAGATCATGGTATAGATACTCGAGCATACAAGGCGCGTTGAAAATGGGGTCGTCATTATCTTGTCGTCTTTCATCACTTTCCTTCCGAAACAATTCTATCAAGAAACAACCGTCGAGTATGAGCATCTCTATGAAGTCGTTTTGGTCAAGATGATTGCATGGGTCTGAATAGCAACCTCGGGCTTTTATTTCGAGTTCCTTCATGCTTTCGATCAAGCTATCCAAGGTTATTGTTGTCGACGGACGCTCGAGAAGGCATTTTAGATACCATTCTTTCACATTTTCCACAAGTTTGAATTTTGGATCAGCACCACGGTGAAGGGGCCCGATTGAGACTATGTCAGGTTCGTATGCTTGTACCTTTTGTCGTCGTAGAACCTCGGGGACTCTGAAGATGCAACATGTAGAAGGCAAAGGTGAGTCGGCCTTCCAAAGCTTTGTGTTTAAGGTGATTTTCAATTGTTCAACAGTTCTGCCACCGCGTTCTATATTAACTGAATCGCTTCCATTCACTTGACCCTGTTCTATATCATTCCCACTTTCCATGCCTCTACGTACCAAAAAAAAGAAGTTGTGAGAATAAGAACAAAACAAAACAACATTCTTATTTTTGATATATTTCACCATATATATATATATAGATACTTCACTATGCAAATACTGTTAACAAATATATTAAATTATTAACTTCAACAAGACCATAACAATGATGAAGCCAACATAACTGAATATTGAAAAAAAAAGGGTCTGAAAATTAAGACTTATTGCTAAAACATTTAATGCAAAGTACTTCAAATAGTGGATTAATGAAATGTATAATTAATCCTGCTTGATATGTATATGTCTATATATGTATACGTATATGTATGTCTATGTATTTGAAAATATGAAGGGTAATAGATCACATCCTATACATACCAGTTAAGGAATTCTACAAATTGTTAATATAAGGACAATCAATTATGACTCTTAGGTGCTTGTGGACTCATAGATTGATGTCACAAATTTTAAGTCTCATTTCATTAAGGCCCCTTATCAATGCCTCTCTAGATGATTTCATTAGCAATAACTATTGGCGGAACTACATCCCCATAAAATTTTGAAAAATTATGACTTGTACGTGCATATATATGTAATTCGCTACAGGTCGGAAACTATGTATTGGTCTGCCGGCAAATATAGCTTTGTAGTTCCGTCATTGGCAATAATAAGCATACAAACTGGTTATTGATCATGATATGAATAAGCAATTTCAAAAATTAAGCAGTAAACTGTGGTACGTTGTTTGTGACTATAGTTATATATCCAAAATCATTGCCCTACGTACGTATCGTATAAGACTATAAAGTTCTGATATATATATTTATAGTTCTTATTCAAAACGAAGTTTCATTTTGAAATTAAAGTGTGAAGTTCTTTATTTGACTCACTTTACGGTTCATATTTCCACATCTCCACCATTCAGTTTCTAGAACCTAATGCATAGACCACTCATACCAAGTTTCATCCAAATTGATAATCGTTAAGGTACCGAATTAGATTAAATCAACAAACAGACCATAAATCTATCTATTTAGAACTGTTTGTGTAAATAACGGTTATGAAAACTCAAACGATAGTCAAATTGAATGAAACTTCGCAGAAGTAATTTATGCATTAGGTTCTACAAACTGAACGAAAAGTGAGTCAAATAAGAAACTTCACACTTTAATTTCAAAGTAAAACTTCGCTCTGGGATATATATATATATATATATCCCAGATATGTTCGATGAATGACCTGATACCGAACTCAAAATATTAACACGGACCTTAAAGCATGCATTCTACCAAACTCGATTAAGGTCATGCATGCCATTATGCACGTTAAATTACCTAAAATTTGAAATCAATAATCTGTACATCGTAACATTGATAGACAAATTGCTAGACTAAAAAAGTTGGAATAGAATGGGAAGATAAACATGTACCTGAAATTCAAACAATAGTTGCAGCTAGCTGGAACATTCAGCAAGAAATGGGGTCTGCCGTTAATGGCGAAGAAAACTGAAAAAGAATACGTACCGCTCTCTCGGTGTGTATGTGATTATGCACTATATAGAGCTATTTAAAGACAGCAAAACTTCTCTAAGATATATAACCTTCAAACACCCAGGAAGCTGCATTAAGAATATTGGATATTTTGATTGCAGAAGCAAACCCCATAACATATTAATTTCTTTTCTCATTCAAGACGCAAAGGAAAATTCCAACTTTTTTTAATGAGAATATATATGTAAAAGCAAACAAAGTGCAGCCCATGAATTGTACGTGGTCAGAAAATGCTAAAATCTGAATCTCGTTTTCTAGTTTCAACCTGTTTTGATAATTAATTCTCTCATCAAACAAAAGAAGAAAACCCGCTTTGAAGTTATTATTTTCTAGCTTCATAGCTTTATGTAATATTCTTGATTAATAATATATGACATTTTGGACAAAACTTCTAGCTCTGCTGCAACTTCCTTCATGGTAGGTCGTTCCTCCCTTTTTGTCCTTAAACACATAACCGCAACGCCAGCCACTTGCTTTACCACCTCAAAGACTTCATCTTCCATGGCCACTTGATCGTCGAGAATTTTATGCAAGCATTCTTCTTCCACACAAGAAACAAAGTACACTGCTAAGTTTACTGTTGATTTTCGACCCTCGTCGAATATCAGTGGCGTCTTTCCTGTTAGTAGCTCTGTTAGAATAACTCCAAAACTATAAACATCACTTTTATCTGTCAACTCGCTGCTGTATAAGAATTCTGGATCTAAATATCCAATTGTTCCTTGCAATAGAGTGGTCAATTGAGTCTGACCAAGAGGAATAAGCCTTGAAGCTCCAAAATCGGCAACTTTCGCTGTGAAATTATCATCTAACAGTATATTAGAAGTCTTGACATCTCTGTGTATAATCGGCATGCATGTTTCTGAGTGCAAGTATGCAAGCGCCCCAGCAATTTCAGCCGCGATTTTGAGACGCATCTGCATTGTCAATGTAGTTGGCAACGATTGATTAAGACTTCGATTAGCATGAAGGTGGCTGGCAAGAGTTCCATTTGTGATGAACTCGTAAACAAGCACTGGAACTTCTGTCTCTAAACAACAACCCAATAGTTTAACCACATTACGGTGATTGACTTGGGAAAGCACGATGCCCTCGTTGATGAATTCTCCAATTTGGCTACGGTCACAAGTCTTGGACCTTTTTATGGCCACAATTTTGTTGCTTCGAAAGACTCCTTTGTAAACTGTTCCATTGGCTCCTTGGCCAAGAATGTTACTGTTGTCGTAATTGTTGGTGGCCTTTTTGAGCTCTTCTGAACTGTATATTTTCATCACCTCGATGGATGGTTTATGACGAGACAAGTTGAGGTGTTGTTGTAACAAAATTCCACCGTTTTGCTCAAAGAACCTCCGTTTGAGTTTAACGAGTCTTGTCCTCTTTATAACCAAATAAATCCAGAAACCTATTGTTACTAGCACCAAAATCCCCGTGCAAGTACCTGCTCGATCAATGACCAAGTAAAATATACACTAATTATGATAGTACAGTAAAAAGGGGATTATACTAATTACCATATTACTAAATACCAGATTTGCTGAGAAGCAGATAAAATATCTTTTTCAATTATTGATAAACACCAGATTTGCTTAGAAGCAGATAAAATATCTTTTTAATTATTGAATTAAGTGCCCAGTGACTTCTTAAATTAGTGAATAACGGTAGCAATATAATTAAGAAGATCATATTCCATGTTAATTACTTACCCAATGCAACAATAAGAAGTTTTAGTTGCCGACTGAGTGAACGATAGCAACCAGTTCCGGCTTCCTTTCCGTCTCCTATGAATCCTTCTGAGCAATTGCAAGTGACACCTCCAGAGTTGTTGATGCATGTCGCTGAGCTTGAGCAAGGATTTAACTTCTCGCTCGCACACTCATCGATATCTGCATTTTATATTATTGGTACCAAATTAATAAAATCAAGAATATTATTATTACCAATACATACATTAGTAGCTAGGGTTTTAATTGTAAAACTAGCTAGTATGGTTCAAGAAAAGAAAATGCGAAAGAAGTGTGCAAGTATAATAGGGCGGGTATATACCTTGGCAACCATGCAGGATGTAAGGGTTGCCTTGATAACCTTTTCTGCATTTGCAAATGTAGCCAGGTCCATTTGTCGAATTGACACAGTCACTATACTTTGCCTTGCAAGCATAATCACTGCGATTTCGGCGAGCTTCTTCACAAGTGAGGTGATTCCTAATTGCCCATTCGAGAACCAAAGGTGCCGCCTTTCGATTATCAACGTCTTGAATTAGATCTAAGGAGGAAAACTTGAACTCCTCTGCTTCTGTGACAAAAGCATAACCACATGCTTGATAATCTACTGATATGCTGCCTAAATTTGTGGTATAATGTTTTACATCATCAATTGTAATAGGAACTTGGCAGCAGCCACCATATGAATGACAGGTTCCATTTTTCGCCTTTTCGATTCCTTGGCTACAAGTCGATACACACGCATCATTATATCCACGAAGACCATACAGGCTCGACGTCGGTGTCTCCTCCATTGTCATCCTCTTTCCGCTTGTGGTGGTGCTGCTAGGGTTTACATCTGTAGTGGTAACGAACCCAATTAAGTTGCAACCAAGCGTGGTGAACTTGTTCCGCCGACTTGAGATACGAAAGACATCGTTGGGGGGCTTGACGTCTTGGGTGTTCTCCTCTTCATTAGAATATGAAATCACAGTGCCATTCTTGTCGACTACAAGGCAAGATTTGCTCATGGAACGTGATACTCTCATTTCTTGCGATCCAACGATATGTTGAGGATAACGAAATCACTTCTCCCTCTGAAGAAAGCTTTGGGACCTCCGCCACCACCTGTAATTGTATTGTTGCAAGATATAAAAAAGTCGTCGTTAAAGTAACAACCCGGATTCATGCCGAAAGGATATGGGACGACAAGAGATCCACAAGCGGCTGAGCAGCCTGGCTTGACTAATTCTGATTGATTTAGATCGGTTTCTGCTCCTGCTTTTGCTCCATGATCATAATGCTCCAGCAATATGAGCACCACAACTAGCACTAGTGTTATTCTGATCATACTAGCTGCTATGTGATAATCTTCTCTGAGACTCAGATCCAATAAGGTTTGATCTCCACACTAAAATGTACTTGCACTACCATTGATACATTAACAAGTTTTAGGTGTTTGATTTCGCAAGTTTGGGAATTATGGAATCAGTGTACAGCTAATTTTGAACTTTTAATAGAAAGTGATTTTAAGAACTGCCAAATCAAAGCGTAATGATAATGTGAACATATAGTGATGATCACAGGCTCACACCCAGCGATCCATGATTCAGGCATTTAACCATGGCAGTGAGTAGTACGTGATGCTTAATTTGCTCAAATAGAGTAAAGCTAGCTAGCTTATCCGACTAAATAATATCAAGAGAGAGGAACACTATGGAAATTTATCATAACAAGTTTATTACAGTAGTCAATTAGAATTTGAGATCTTCAATTTGCTCAGATCGATTAAGCATCATTTTTCTGCTGATTTAGAAGTATATATATCTCAATACCTACCAAATATGATACAAGAACCGTTGATTTCAATTAGGAAAATTAACCATGAATGCCAAAACATGCAGTAGATTTTCCTATACATCTCGTAGCTGCGATCGAGTCGCCAAAACAGAAGCCGTCACCAAAACAAATTGGCACAGGGTATACTGAAAAATGTGAACCCTAGCTTAACCATTCATCAAACACAAACTCGGTGCATCTATATGAGTATATGGTGTCGGAAAATGTGAACTAACCTCGCCCTTCTTACTAAGTGTGTGTGTTAGTGGTGATGTCGTACCTCGCTCAAATAAATGGGTTAGCCGCATCATTTTATGATTTGAACGTTTGTTGTTTACTTGTTTTTTAACGCATGCATCTATCTTAATGTAACATGTAAACGTACGTACGGATATAATTTCATTCATAACGTAAATGTTGTAAATGGGCCACATTTAGCTTTATGTATGGGCTTTGACTCTGTGACCCAAGAGTAGCCTAAAAATGGCAACTTGGTTTTCTTCGGTGGGAAATCGTGCAACGTGGCGGGAGCGCAGCACTTTTACTTGGCGCGAAGCATTGACCACTCGAGCTCCACTATCTGTGGACCGCACGAGCTCCAGAACTACACTCCAATAATATTCGGACACGTACCGTTTCCTGTCTTTTTATTGCACAAAACGCCCGGAGCACGATGGTTACAGTACACCCCAATGCAGACGATCATTGACCAACCATTTGGTTGGGAGTGGCAGAAACGTAATTACACTACCCAACAAACTCTCTCTCGCTCTAAAACCAAAGCAAAGTCTCTCGCTCACTGTTCACCTCTCCCCTAAAACCCTAAATCAAAGCCCAGCCACCTCCCGCCGCCATGGCCGGACTCAGCCGCCTCGAATTGGCCGCGTCGCTGCTGAAACGACGCAGTTTCACCCTCCTCGCTCCTCGCCGCGCCTACGGATCCGCCGCCGCGGCTCAGCTGGACTACTACTCCTCCTCCGAAGACGAAGAGTCAGAGCAGTATAAGGATCGGACGGCGGTGCTGGACTCCGCCGGGTGGGTCCCACGGAGAGGGATACATTGGTGTTTGATAGGAGATCGAAGTGCGAGGAAGCACTTGTACGCCGAGAGGCTCTCGAAGCTTCTGGAAGTTCCGCGCATCTCTATGGGCTCTCTCGTCCGCCAGGAGCTCAATCCTCGCTCTGCTCTCTACAAGCAGGTGGCTTTTCTTTTTGTTTCTGTTGAAATTTAGGGTTTAGGGTTTTGATTACATTGAATTTGCTCTGTTTTTTTTTTTTTTCAAATGTGTTGAGTTTCAATGGAGAGAAGAGCATTGATTTGATTATGAGGTGTTGATTTTGTTAATGTGTTGATTTTTTAGATTGCGAAAGCGGTGAATGGAGGGAAGCTTGTTGAGGATGAAGTGATTTTCGCATTGTTGTCGAAGAGGCTTGAGGAAGGATACTACAGAGGTGAAAATGGATTCATTCTTGATGGGATTCCTCGAACTAGAATTCAAGCTGTAAGTAGAAAGAATATCGATTTGATTGTTTGTGTTCGTGAATTATGCTTAAAACTGTTGAAGATTGTGTCTTTCGTGTGAGTTTTGGATGTTGCAAGTGATTTGGAGTTCTCTAAATGTTTGAGTTTGATTTTGTTTCTTACAGGAGTTGGTTGACCAAATCGCGGAAATTGATCTAGTAGTGAATCTCAAATCCGCTGATGATAACTTGGTGAACAAGAATCTCGGAACTGGAAGCTTGGCTCTTAGTCAAGAGTATCTTAGGATGAGTAACACTATGCATGATGTAAATCTGCAAGAAGAACAATTGAAATCCACAAAAGCTGAGCAGGTATGGCGATATTCTCTGTTGTAGTTGCTTGATGATTTCCACTTTTTTACGTTTACATAAGAATCTGGCTAATGGATCATTGTCTCTACTTTCAGAGTAAGTCATTGGAGGATTACTACAGAAAACAGAACAAACTCATCGACTTTCACATCAAAGGTGCCCCTGGAGAAACCTGGAAGGGGCTGCTGGCTGCATTGCATCTTCAGCATATAAATGCTGTCAGTTCTTCCCAGAAGCTAACTGCATGATTTGGTTGCATCTGGCTCTTTTTTGACCTCATTATTCTCTAGTATTCCGGTGATATAGTATATATGTTATATGTGAGTGAGATTTAGAGATCTGTTTTGAAGTTCAAGTGTCTTCCATCTCAGCTTTGAAAATTTTTGGACTTGTGAGTGATGTTTTAGTGTATGCCCTTTGACATGTTGCAAGTTTGTAATGTAGTGAATGATGGAACTGAGATAAGGAACTGGTCTGTTTCTGGCCTATTGAAATCGATCGTATTACATAAATAAAGCATTTCTGATGTAAAATGCAACGGTACAAGTTAAGCTACATTCAGAGTACCAGTGTCATCCTAAAATGTGTATGAAGCAAACTTCCGTCATCCTAAAATGTGGTATTTTGCGTGGCAAAATCAAAGCTCTTATTAGTTTATAACCTTTGAGAATTACATGAACAAGTTCTTCATTCCATTAGTATTCAATTTAGGGACTCGGAAGTCATCAAATAGGCACTCCATTACGAAATATTTCAATCATCTGGATACATTACAAGAACCCTACTTTTTTTGTACATCGACATCAGAACAGTGACCAGACAAAAATGGAGTACAGATTTACAACTCCAAAAGGGAACAGAGAAACAAATTATTTATCTATATATTCTCTGATTTCCTTTGGTCACTACTCACTATTCATCCAAACATCCCGAAGGAGTTCATATCTGACAGCATTTTGATTAATGTTTCCCTTCGGGACCCAGTTGAGCTTCGATGCAACTGGTGAAGACCCAGAAGAACCTATGAAGATCGAGGCCAAGGGTGAATTCAGTTCATCGAGCTCATCATCGCTGGTGTATGATTTCCTGACCACTGAAGATCCGCTTCTTCTCAGCTGTGATTGGCCTCCACCATCTCCAATTATATTTGCAACCAAAGCTGTTGAGGGGGGCAAATAGACTGTACCAAGTCCAGTGCATGGTATGTTTCTGAGAGCCTCCTCCCCAATCTCATGAGTGTCCTTTATAAGAAAAGGGAAAAAGTAAAACTGATTATCATCCTACAGAGGCTAGCATGTTTTAATTAATTAGAGGCACTACTAGAATTCATGTCAGAGATTCTTAGAGCTTAGTACAAATATTTCAAAATGCCAGAAATCATGTGGTTGTTCTATTCAAAAGACAACTTTTTGAAATATAGCGAAATATATTCAGTGTAAAAACATAAGACAGGCATATAGAACTGACTAACCTCAGACTCCAGGTTTTCAAGCACAATGTCTGGAATTGGGTCAGTGCAAAATTCGTCGGGGACAAAGTTGTCAAGAATCCTTTTGATCAGTGGTGCAGCAAATGTAGGGCATACCTTCAAGACAAGAACCAGGCACCATGGGTAAGGACTACAAAATACTGACTATGGAGTAGAAAACTAAGACAGGTGTGAGTTCAAGGACCGAACCTCTTTTCTGATGGATTTGCTTAAGAGCATGTCCTTTGGAAGCATCATGAGATCACTCAATGCATTAAGCAGATGAAAGGACTTGAAGGATGTATCATGTCTTTCATCATTATCATCATCTCCATTTACATCTTCAAATGAGTCATCATCATCGATACCAAAAAGGTCAGTTAACCATCTGGACCAGTTCCCTATCTGATAACCATAAAACACAAATAGAGAAAACTCCAAATTAAGAATTTTGTTCATACAAGATTAAGATGCAAAACTTCACGTTGCTTTATCATGTGATAAGATAGTGGGTCATGCTCTTGGACTACATCCAAAGGCATTATACACTTTTGAGGAATATTACAGAATGTGTATCATCCTTATCAGGATGGGGAGTAGATGAGACTCGGAAGTGTTTTGCTGTATTAGTCATTGAGTCATGGCACATGACTATCTGATTTGTAAGGGACATGTATTGGAATTAAACATCAAGTCCTCAAGGGTACTCCCTACTAGAGAAGAACTCAAGGACATGTAGCAGGAATCAATAGTGCTACATGTGGATATTCCTAATGTTCAATATTACCCAGGAAAGATAAGGCGTGGAAGGTGTTCTAACCTCAAAGCTTAAGGAAAATAATAATGAATCCTAAAAAAAAAAAAAAATTGGTACAAGACAAACAAAATAAATAAAATTCATTATTGGAAGATACAATTCGAATGACTTACCACACTCAGCTGTGCACCTGCCCCAAAACTAGATTTCCCAGCTGGAATTGGAAGAACCTTCAAATCACTGATGGGGTCAGAGACGGGATCGCTGGGGATCTCGTCAGAAGATTCCCGGAGAATGGCATTGAACATTGCCACATCTAATCTAGCCACAGATTGCTCCATGACCTAGACACATGACACGACAGACTGATAAATGTCCAATAATACAAAATACGAAACAGAACATTATATTGAAGATTTTGAGATATAATTCACAGGGAATCCCTAATTCACAGTTCATATATTTAGAAGAAAAAAATTCTTATCATAGAAACAGCATAATAATGAAAATATCTGAGTAGATGGACATACCAATCTAGATAACAAAGGCAAGCAGCCACATTCATGCCCACCAGCTCTTACTGGACAAAGTCGTTCACAAGCATCCCTGAAAGCCTTCTTCCAAAGGTCTAATGAAAAGTCACTTTGCTCTTGATCAACTGAACCAGATGTCCTTCTATAATTCTTTCGTGACCCTTCATCAGTTGCCTTTGCAGTGACAGACTGCATATGTGGTGTCAAAGTCTGAAAATATGACAGTGAAAATGACTCAGAACCAGATTAATTAATTGCACCATGGTACCTACTAGATCTACAAGGAAAATCAGAGAAAGCAGGTAGTCAGTCACCTGCCACCAGATAGATTCAACTATTCGGGAGAAGATCCATGATTCAATTTTCTCCAGTGTGGACATAAACGTATTTGGGTTCTCCCAGTCGCCAAAACTTCCATTCAATAGTTTCATCCCTTGTTTTTTCCCAGAGGATGGAGCCTCCCATTTTAATGGAGATGAAGCCATATGTTTGACTTTTTCAGCACCATTTCTGTCAATAGACGATCTGGCGGACTTGTAAAGTGCAGGGTCCCCAATAGCCTGGCTTATAATTGTTCTCAAGACAATCGAGTTGGAGAGCCAAAATGTTAACCTGTAATGAGAATATAAGATTCAATTAAAATAATTATAAAAATATCTCTACAACGTATTATGGATGCAGTCCTATGACATGCAGCAGATGCAGTAAGATGAGCAGCGAGACCTATTCCCACCGGTTACAATCACTTCTTTGGTATGCCAAGCAGTGATCCAGTTTCTCCACTCTGGGAACTTTATGATGATGATGACTATGGTCATAAAGAAATGACTATAATACTACTTTTTGGAAGACTTGCAGACCCTGGAATGGAAGGTCATGCAGAGGGCAAGATGATGTGTTGGTAAGCTCCCCTGATTTTAGAATCAATCAACTGTAGTTCTTATTATTGTCTACCCGAATTCCTTTCAGAAAATTGACACTATAGACATCGACATACATGCGACAGAATCACAAAGAGACGTTAAAAGAAAATACACAAAACAAAAGCCATTAAATATACCTTGGAACATCATTCCCACAAGCTTTTGAAACCAAAACTAGTCCTGAAACAACACTTCTAGCTGCACTGGCTCTCCTAGAACGGGAAGTTTCTCCACAAGCATGAAGATACAACCTAGAAAGGCGCCGAGCTGGAGCATGGACCTTACTCATGGAACTTCCATGCTCAGCAACTACTGAATAAAGAGCAGACTCAACAGCTGCAGCTTCTCTTAGCTCTCCCTCAAGCATCTTTATTTTGTGTTCCAACTGATTAACCTTGCTTTCTAAAATGACACTCCTTGTATCCTTGGGATACACCTTAGCCTCTTTCCTTTCCTTAACTCTGAGGTTTCCTGAAACACCTGCACTCTTCTGTGCATCTCCCTGAACACCATCCTTTACTTCTACATGCTGATCATTCCTAGATGATATATTCTTACTTAAGTCAGCAATTGACCTAACAGACTTGACAGGCTTCAGTTTGTCATTGCTCACAATAATTTCATTCATTCCTAGCGGAACATCTTTTCCATTAGCATGACCTGCGATGTATGTTTCACCTTCCCCTGAATGGTTCTCCTCATCACAATTTTGTCTTTCATCACCATTTTCTTCTTGTTTCTGTCTGTCTTTATCCTCATTATCGTATTTATCATCATCAGCAGCAGCCTCCACGGAATCTCCGCTAATTTGCTGAGCCTCCTCATCATCCTTCCTACTCTCTTGAATATCAGCAGTGACTTTAATTGTTCCATTAACAACCTTATCATTTACCTCCTCCGCATGTGCATGGCCATTGCTTCGCATGCTGATATTGGACTCCTCTGCATTTTCATTCAACGAGGATGATGAAGAAGAAGAGACAATCAGGGAACCAGCAGTTTTTGAGACTGTTGTGAAACTAGAGCTGCGAGAGTAAGCTACAGAAGCATGACCATTTACTGGGCTTCCAGGGTCAGAAGACAAGTCAACCGATGAGGAGCATGATGAACTTCCCTTCAGATATTCTTGTGGTGCACTCTGAGGTATTGATCTTGATTTTTCAGAACCAAGGTTTGAGGCTAAGGAATGCTTTGCATTATCTCCTTCATTGCTATGAGGCATATTGGCTTGTGCAGTCTGCAATTAAGTGCCAAAATATCATAATAAATACTACTGCTACTGTATGAATTATTTCAAGGGAAAAACCATACCACGCACATAATCAACAGAAACTTACAGTATAGTGGTCTAGATGACAAGAACTAATGAAAAAGTAAGGAATGATTACCTCTTCTTTCGGAGAAGACACCCCACGACTTGTTTCTATAGAAGAAGATACTGTCTGAGATGAGTGGGAGGATACATCGTCATCTGTAAAAGAGGCAACTTCCGCTTCATCAGCGTACTCTTCATCCATCAATGCCGAAACAGATTCACCACCCGCCTTGTCCAGTGAAACTGCTCTTGACAAGCTGTCCCTAGACGAGGAGCTGGGGCGACCCTTCTTAAACGGCTGAATCTTCATATACAAAATCGGTTTATCCGTGTTCTTAAAGCTCCTCTTACTATTCATCGGAGCACTTACACACACACTCTCTCTCACAACACCATAATCAGCTAAATCTACAACCGCAGTCGCCAACAGCTGCCCTTTCGCAGTCTTATCCCTCCGAGGCTCATACAAATTCAACTCCAAGCAATTCTTCAAAAATGCATCACCTTCACCGCTTCCTTTCACACCGCCTTTCACAGCTACATCCCTCAGCAAAGTCACCGGCAGCTTAAAAGACTCATTGAACTCAATTCTCCCCTCTCCAACAACCGAACCAATCGACGGCACAACCGCATTAGTCATCCCGGAGCTGCGTTCTCCATTCTCCCATTGAATCAACACGGACCGCAGCGATTTAAGCGACTGCGACGGTGGCCAAGGCTTAATCTCAAGTATATGGACTAGGTAATCAATCTGAACAGTAGGACCTCTGTGATTCTTCGCCTTTAATCCTATCACCATTTTTTAACTACTCTTTTCCAAAATACGATCAAGTTTTCATTCACATTCACTTCACAAACCAAAACCTACAGAAATCATCAGTAAAAAATAGAAAAAAAATTAACATGCATTTCATCACCAAAACAGTAAAAACCAGAGCTGCAATCTCAGCTCAAAGCAACACAAAACGCAATGCAGAGCTATCACCGACTGTAAAAAAATCACAGTGATTTCAATTGAAGCTTCAGATCCAGATACTCAGTCTTAACCGAGCTCGGATTTATCACAATGCATGAAATCAAGTTCATTATATGCGATAACAAACTCGGAAACTCGAAGCTGAATGCGAAGAAAAGTAGAGGTGAAAGTGAAACTCACCGGCCGGTGAAAACAGTCGCCGGAAAATGCAAGTGAGAAAAGCGAACGGTGGAAACAGTAGGCTACTTTTTCACAATGTGAAATTTGTGTGTGATTAAAATAGGAATGATTATTTATGAAGCTGACACTACCCAGTTCGGATTTTATTTAAATAAGAAATTAAATAAAAGAATTAAATTAGAGTGAAACGGCGTCGTTGTGGTGGAATTTGGTTCGGTGATTTTAATGGATGTCGTTTCTTGACGTTGGGCCGATGGGGACGCCTCGACGGAAATGCCCTCACCTAATCGTGGGGAGTCGAGGTTCGTGGGGCGTGTGTTACACGCGCCGAGTGGGAAGCGGGAAAATCGGTGCGAGTGGGGTTCACGTGTGGAGTGGTGGGAGTGGTGGCGGGGTTGCTTTGGATAGCTGTACTCGCCGACAGTATGATGTTGCTATCAGACACTTATCAGTCAAATAACACGGACCCCGGGATAGCGGAGCCCACGCCCCCCACCGTCACCGTATAGCCGTTACGTTTTGTGATTTTTGGGCCTAATGGGGCAGTCGGGTTGAGCCCAAAAGGCCCATTAACCTGGAGTCGTGCACTCATTTTGATTTGGCTGGATCAGTTCTTATATGTACTGCTTCAGATTAATGTGTCTTCGACTTGATGAGTTGGAGGAAAACGGTGTCAAGTCATAATCCATAATGCACGTTTAGTAAAATGTGTTTTTGAGTAGTTAGAGTGCGATAAACACTTGCGTAAAACGTAATTAAGTGTACTAAATCTACCCAGGACAATGACTGGAGTGAGGTTTGGGATCATAGAACTGGAGCTGAAGTTGGACCCTCTACCAAACTGTCACAAGATATTTGTGAGCTTAAACTTCAAGCATGGATGTTATAGCAACATAGCATATAGCTTCACGAGGAGGTAGGTTGAGATGTCCATTTCTATTGAACAAAGGCAAATTAGGTAATTGAAGGTAATGACAAGAATGTTGGATAGTGTTGGTTATGAATATTAATGTGATCCTTACAAATTTATAATCTTGGGTTTAGGGGACACTTGCACCCACGACCAAACTTTACTCAGATTCTCAAATTAAATATTATGCTATAGTCATTGGTTAATCTTGGATTCCTGATTTATATTTCAGGTAGGAGACAATGACTTACATGAGCATCTCATTTTCCTTATTTTTTAAAATTCAGTCTGACTCCAAGTCTCTAACAACTCCTCTTGGCCTCTTCACACATGTCTGCAACAGCTTTACTTTATGAAAGAACACAAAAAAAAGAAGAAGAAGAAGAAGAAGCAGGTGAGCACACTGCTGCACTAGAGATTTGTTCCTCTAATTGTACCATTAGCCATTTCCCCATTCACAAATTTTTTTCTATAATTCCTCAGCACATATGATTCTATTACAATGTACAATTATCATTCCTCAGCAACTAGCATGCATTTACAAGCTCACAGCAAGTAGTCTACTTTTTTTGTACAGGCCTTCCTTTGCCTTACATTACAAGCAAGACAGTAGCAGTGTAAGATTATATCAGATTGTAGCATCCGATTTCTGATCAGCATCAGCAGTGGCCTGGACTTGAGCTGCATACTGCAAGTTCCAAAGCACATCTTCGAAAGAGGGATGAGTTGATACTTCTGGAGATATGCATTTCTTTGTGATCGATACCACAATGGATAACGATTCTTGTGAGCAAGTTGTCAACACAATTGGATCCACAATTCTTCTTCGACCATCTTGGCTCCCAAACGATGCCTGTTGTTGGTTCAGCACACGGTTCACACCATGCATCAACATAAGTATGTTATTACACAGGTGAAATATTGAATTACACAAAATCATAGCTCATTGCAACAAAAGCCTTAATATGCATACCATTTCATTCAGCAGAAAGGTTTCCCCTTTGCCACTTACTATAGGACCGACGAGTGATTCAAGTAGTATAAATCCAAACTTGTAAACATCACCCTCCAGATCCTTTTTACGGCTGCAAGCATAAACTAACAGTTAACATTTGAAATAAGAATAGCAGCAATCAAGAGAATATGATAGAAATCATTCCAACTATACTACATACCAGGATTTTGGGCCTTCTCCCTTTGCCTGCAAAACAATATAATAATGTATCAGAATAGCCCTATGGAATACAATGCATTGTCAACGAAGTAAACATAAGAAACACATGCCTCAAGTTTTTCAATTTCTTCTGTGATGATGGACATCCCATAGTCACTCAGCTTTGGAATCCTATGCTCGTCTAGCAATATATTGTTTGTTTTCAATCGATTGTTGAAAGAACCTGGAATAACCCCAGTGTGTAGAAAATGGACAGCTTTCGCAACTCCTATTAGGATTGCCAATCTATCAGACCACTTGAGAACCTTCTCTGGATAGTTTTCTACATATACACATCATAGACTTGGTTAGAGGTTGAAATCCTTCAAGACATAAAGCTATGATGTGAAGAATTGATGTGTATTCTGCTAGTAAATTTCAGAAACAAAGTGAAAGACACATCCTACTGTTATTAATTACTTCCAGTATAGAGCGTAATTTAAAGATGAATACGGACCAGTATATTCCTACTGAATATGAATACGGACCTGAAAGATAGGTACGGTAATTCCCACTAGAGATGTATTCATATACGAGGAAAAGTCTGTTGCCACCAGAATCATCTTGTCCGCTACAGTCAATGCAGTGACCCAACAGGACAACCAAGTGAGGATGGTGAAGCTTTGAGAGTGTATCCAGCTGAACTTTAAGGTTTTGAGTTGAACATTTTTTTGATATAGCCAGAGATCTGATTGCAACTGAGGTCCCATTTTCCAATTTTCCTTTGTAAATCTGAAAGCACAAAACAGGAAATAGTCTTTAAAATCCATCCACTATAATTAGACCAGACCAGATAACTGCCATATAGCCTGTTCTCATTGATAGGCATAAGAGATGAAGTAAACAATTGATACACTTTTGTAATTATAATTAAAACTTCTGGCATTTTATGTTTGGGGCACTTGCAAAAGATTGAAGACTGAGATAAAGGGAATTGATAAATAACAGATAAGAAATTAGAGAGCTTAAGTGATCATGAAAGAATTCTAATGTTGACTCCCTTTATCATTGCTCATCAAACTCTAGCTCCACAAGTTAATCATGAATTTTTGAAATATGTAATCAGAATTGAATGTTTCAGGCAAAATATTGTATATTTCTGAATCATATTTGAGTCTGCTGGTTACCTTTCCCATAGAGCCTTCACCCAAACACATTGAGAAATCAAAGTCCTTTGTTGCTTCCTTCAACTCTTCAAGAGAAAACGATCGACATGCTGGGGCGCCATGTGTCTCTAATTTGGCTGCTTGAGATATATATCCTACAAACAACAAAAAAGAATGTCAGGTACTAAAACACAATACAGTCTGTATTTGTAGATTTTAAAAGGGCCCATTTTATAAGACAGAGTTGAAGTTCTGCATTGTGATAAAAGATCCTGGGACCTGAAGCAAGATAAATACCTTGAAACTAACAAGACTAATACAACTTACTAGCATTTGTAATGAGGTCCGAGCAAAAATCATTTGGTGAATTATCGGGCACAGCTTTTGCAAATATGTTTTTCTCAGACTTCCTTGAACGGTATCTTCTACACAAGGGAAGAACCACAAGTACAAGAAGTACTAAAACAAGAAGAGCTCCAATGACAATAGCAACTAGCACCACAATCTCTCTCACACTATATTGTTTTCTCCTTGCAAGAGACTTTTTACAATATGAAAGGTCATGCTGGTGTTGGGAAGCATTCGTTAAACAATTTCCGCTGAGTTCAACAACTCTGTCATCTGAGGTGCTACCCAGGCAAGAAGGAAGATCCCCTGCCAACTTGTTATTAGAAATATCAACAAAACCAAGTTTGCCACCACAATTTAGACCGTTTGGAAATGCTCCACTCAGCATATTGGATGCTAAATTCAGATAACTGATTTTTGGCAAAGAGAACAAGTTAGAGGGTGCTGCACCACTTAGATTATTGAATGATAGATCAAGGTGCTGAAGCTGACTCAAATCACCAAATTGCACCGGAATCTTTCCTGAGAATGAGTTCTTGCTAAGAAGTACTGTAACCAATCCTTTCGGCATCACTGGTAGTTCAGAATCCAACTGATTTTCTCTCAAATCCAATACATGCAGGCCGGTTAAAGCACTCATGTCAGGTAATTCTCCAGAGAGCTCATTATGAGACAGGGCAATGCCAGTGAGAGTCTTAATCCTGCAGATTGAAAAAGGAAAGTGACCCTTGAGCTGATTGTTCTTCAAGCACAAAATGCTGAGGTTTGATAACGAGTCCAACCAATCAGGAACAGTCTCATTGAAATAATTGGCCTCCAAGTTTAAAGTGTGAAGTTTGACCATTGTGGATATCTTAGGGGGAATTGAACCATATATGAAATTTGAGCTCAAGTCCAAGACTTCAAGCGAGGATAACCTATGAATCTTATCAGGCAATGAACCCCATATCCCCAAAGACACTAAGCTAAGAACCCTCAAGCTAGGCAACCTTGACAGTGTGGTCACAAATGAATCAATGGAAAACTTCTCAGAAAGTGTCTTATTGGGAATTGCAAATCCATTGAACTCAGTGACATTAAAGAGCTTGTCTCCCATAACTTTGAGCTCAGTGATGGAATTTTCCTGGCATGAAATGCTCATCTGTGCAGAGGAAGATAGGTTACAGAGGTCTCCAGTGTAATTCTCAAAAACTCCTAATGGGGAAGGGAACTCTAACTGTTTCCTCAGCTGCATTAACACTTGGCTCTGAGAAGTTTGCAACTCATGGGTACTTGGGAGGAACAAAACCCATGACACAATCACTGAAAATAACAAGTAAAAACGCCCCATTTCCTCCAATTTGCAGTGAATTTGGACAAAATCCCAAGACCAAATCTTTCCTCAGAAGCTCAAATCCAGAGACTCCTCCTCATTTCATAATGAACTGCGCAAGTTTCCTGGTTAATATTCAACAGCTTAAACAAGTTGGTTAAAGGCCACAACAGAAATTTTACACAAAGCAAGCTAAACCAGCCAAACAAGCAAGTATCTTACAGCAATTTTCAGGCAAAAACAGAAAACAACAAGCGCAGATATTAGTAGAACAATGCAGATAAGACAGAATCAGAGACAAAAACCCATCAAAGAATCACTGAATTCAACATGCAAAACTTCCCCATTGCACAAGTTAACTCCAATTTTCACTAAATTTGAACAAATCCCAAGAACCAAAATCTACAACCAACTGGGCAAGTTCCATTAACAATGCTGAATTCTCAAACACCCAGAAACCAAAACAAGTAACTTGCATAAGAACCAAGCTAAAACCCCAAATAAACGAAGTAAAGGAACCATCTTTACCAATTCTGCTACCAAAACAGAGACCAACAAGTACAGAAATTGCAATAGAGATGCAGATAAGTTAAGGGTAGGAGACAAACCTATAGAAAGTAGAGCAAAACAAAAAACCCAATAAAGAAGAAGAAGCAGAGAGGGGTATTGTTCTTCGTCTCTTATTCACTGAAATGTAGGGACAGAGAGTTTAACTGTCTCTCAAGGCATTTACTGCTCTGGTTTTCTTTCTTCTCTGACAAGTCCCAATTAATGGGTTCTGGGTCACCGGGTCGGGTCTTTTACCCTCTCTATTTCTTAAGAACAAGAAAAGATAAAGGCTTTGTCTTTGTGTATGTGTGTGAGGATTGAAGAAGAAGGTGAAGATGAGACTCCCTAACATTGCGCTGCTTAATATCTGAGCTCACATGACACATGATGGGGTTTTAATTTCTTTCCCTCTCTTTGGGTTTGATATTGGAGAGGTGGGGAAAGACCAAAACGACCTTGTCTTCTACTACTTGTCACTGTGATATGGTCATTCTGGTGTCAATTTGTACCAGTGTTTGGTCTGTTTCAGGATTGAGGTGTTGGTGGGTATTAATGGTGTGGAGATCAGAGTGTTTGGTAAGGATTTTAATTCTATGGGAAGCTTTAATGATTGAATGGTGAATGGAGGAAGTAGAAGAGGTGCTTCAAAGAGAAAGATTCAGGAAAATGACACTCCCGTGAGCAACATGGTAAGTACAAGTTGTGGAAGGTGGAAAGTTCCGAATGTCATTATCCGGTTAGATCATAATGTTTGGTGGAGGCTTTAATTCTTTGATACATTTTGGAAACATACTGAATAATGGAGAAAACGGGAGTGTTGGCATAGAAATGACACTTTAAAGAGAAAGACTCATAAAAGATGGTATTCTTTTGTGGAAATCCATACCTAGAGGTTGGTGTGACAGGTACGTGTCGAGTGTTAGTCTTTTATGGTTGAGGTTACAGGTTTGTCCTGACGATGATGGTATAGCGTAACCAAGTTCTCACCTAAATTTTTTGTAAGCAAGAAAGACGGCAATCTTCTAAACAAAATGTTTGGTATGAACTTCAAATCTTCAAATTTCATAGTTTTAGCTTAAGAAGTAAACTTTGTGAAATCCTGGAATTCTCGACATTCTAATATTTGCAAGACAAAGGAAAGGGCATGGTGGGAAATAATTGTTGCCCGTTACACAAACACCAGCCTGTTTCAAACAAATGCAGAACCACGTTGATGCAAAGCTGTAATCTTTATAAAATTAGAACTCAATAGAACTGTGATTAGAGAAAGATCATATAATAATCGCAACGCTTCAGCTTTCCCTCACTCCCATGGCAGCTTAAAACTTGGCACCTTCGCCACTGAGGCTCTCAGCTGCCACCACAACACCATCACTGCCATTTTAAAAGGCAAAAGACTCCAAATTGGTTTGGTAATGGTGGGTTTTCTATTCCAGGTCCCAAGTAGGGCGCCTTAAAAGGTGCATGGAAGTTGGAGCATATTATTGGATGGAAGAGCTTTTAGAGTTTAGTATGCTTGTTTGTTTTGTTCCACATCCCAGACAATGAGGCAGAGGCATGTTGGTTTAAGTGAAATTCCTTCCTTTTTTGTATTTGGATTTGGCATCTGACCAAGTTTATTTGGATCGACTCGTTTACCATCCTTCATCCTTTAAACTCGTAACATTATACTCGGGTATAAAGATAATGATTCATCTTATGTGTCTATCTTTCTCGTCGCGTGATCTCAAAATTCATGATATTGTATGTATGTAGCATTCTAGTGATAGTTGGAAGAGTTCTTTCTGGTATGGTATGGATTATGGAGGAGGTCTTCATCTGAGCATTCCCACGAAAGCACATTGGAACTTCGATGCATAAAAAGCAGTTGTGTATGTAAAAGCAAAGTAGCAAGGGACTGTGCATCCATCTCTTTAGATTTTGAAGCAAGATCAACTTTGGAGCTTTTGACCAGTTTATTTATCCAAGACAAACTAAAGTAGCTTCTTCAAGGTTGTTGTTTGTTTGCTTTGGCAAAATCTAAATCATGAAATCAAATGATTGATGCACATAAACTAAAGGTAGGCAATAATCAGTGACTGGGTGACTGGGAGAGGAGCTGATGCTTCAGTATCAGTGGCTCTTCTAGTTGTAGAAAATGACAACAATCTTGGATTATGACCAACTCTTTTCAACTAATGATTGTCAATTTATCACTAACATGAAGTCCACAAAGAATCTAAACTCAGTCAAAGCAAAACAGAATGATACCATTGGGGCACAAAATCAGGCAAAAACAATCATAAAGGAACAAACTCTTATTTTCATGCAAAGCCAGTACAGCTTTCAGCATCTACAGCATGCGAGGCAACGACAATTTTGTAGGGCAAAACCCCCAAATGCACAAAATCATGAAAGTAGATAAGGATTGGGAAGATGATGGGTTTAAACAGCTAGAAAGAAAAGGACAAGGCTTTCCAGTTGAGCCACAACTGTATGCATAGCCCATCTTCTCAGACCTCATCTTATTTGTGCATGTTCATCTTATCCTCAGTAGTCAGTAGTCGGTACTAGTACTCAAATATTTGGTATGAATGTTTCAATAAAATTGTTCTACTCTGACAAGAAAAAATGAATTATGATTTGTTGTTTAAATGTATTTTGGTACTACACTACTACCAAGTTCTGGGTTTATAAGACATGAAGACCCACAAAAACAAGCATTTGTATCATACTGCTAAAGGTTACATATCCGCAAGCATATGCAACTCTGACCTAGATCAAAGGCTAAAGAACAAAAATGTAGGACCATATATGTACAAGGATACACTTCCTAGCTACTTCTATGACGATCCTTGCTGAAGTATCTTGCCATCTGAAGAAGATTCCAGATAGGAGATTACAAGATCAGCTGCTTTGCACCCAGAAGCTATTGCTTTGCCAACAGACAGTCCACCCCTATGGTTACCTAAAGTATTCATACTCGTTATTTGCATGCCGCATCAGAAAAAGACTGACCACAGATAACAACTTAGAACATCCAAAACTCAATCTTAGGGAGAAATTACCTGCATAGAATAAACCAGGTAGGTTTTTCTCCATCTTCTCGATTGCTTCTATGACTGAATCGTAGTTATGCCCATACAATGGAAATGCTTTGCTCCAGTAGTAATGACTGCCAATAAGTCATAAATTGTACTAACAACTATGAGCTAACTATCCAAAAAAAAAAAAAATAACAGAGAAGGAAATTCATAGGATCCTTCAACATATAGTTTAGTTTATTTTGTTATTCAAGTTTTTAACCGCCAAATGAGGAAAAGAGAGAATATATATACTTCACAAATGTCGGCTCGCCTTCTGCTCCCAAAAGTTGCCTTATATCAGAGGTAACAATTTGCTTCAACTCATCCCTAGAGCAATAAGGCAAAGAAGAAATAATAGGCATGTAAATAGAATTAATTGCATATAAACAACAGAAAACATGGTTTGCTACAACAACAAAAAGTTTCCCGTACTTTGAAGCTTTTGCCAGTTCCTTGTTTCGACTTCCCCCAACAAACGTAGTGTAAAGATATTGGTCACTAGGTGCACGATCTGGAAACATCATGGAAGAAAATAGTGTACCTGTAAAGCAAATGTAATGACCATATTAGGGAAAGTTTTTAGCTATTCCATGTTTCAAGGCCATAGCTGAGCATTTTTACCTAGTGTTTTTAAGCCATTTTCCTGCTCTTTGGAGGGAACAAGAACTCCAAATCCCTCAAGAGGCCTTTTAATGTTTTCCTTCTTGAAGCTGGTTATAAGAACTGATAGTGGCATATAATTCACCTACAATATAGACAGAAAAAAAAGTAAAGGAATTGCCAAGACAACGGCTTTGTTGTTAAAAATAGGCATCGTTAAAAATCTAATTTGTCAGGCTTATCACTGTTCCAAACTTCCAATCAGGAACTGTGAAGAAAAGTGACACAAGCTGCTGCATACATGTTAAAATTACACGCCATATATACCTCTGGAAGAAAATCAAGAGGGAAGATGGTTCCTCTTCTTGTGATCTTCATTTCTTTGATACTACATAATGGAGCCTACAAAGAAGGAAAATTTCTCTTAATACTAACTCATTCAATAAAAGTAATGGTTGCCTAAAGAATGGAAGGGAAGGTACCTGCATCAATATAACAGTTTTAAAAAAGAAGAAATGGCAGTCCAATCTATATTAATGAAAATGCTAGAATAAAGATGAAAAGATGCATGAAGAGTAAGACACAGTCAAATTGAAGTGGCTAAAGGAAAAGACTCCTAACTGTGTGCCCTGTGAAAAATTTGTCCTCTGTGGGTACAACTTGGTCATGGCATGTGTGGAAGTATCTTGTAGCTGCAATGAAGCAGTAGAAACACATTCTAGCTGTATAGGTTTGTATGCAAGACACTGGTTTTTTCAAAGTACCATGCTAGATGCATTTTTTTTTTTTTTTTTTAAAAGCATGCTAGATGCATAAGTCAGACCTTATAAAGCATGAACTTATAAAGCATGAAGACATAGAAACCAACATGTCCCAGTGAGAAAGTAAATGATATACATGTGAACATAGTAACTAACCGTCATGATTATAGCATCAACAGATGAACTTTGTGAATGTTTGTCATCATTAGCAACACAGGAAAGCGACCAATTTTCTGATGTACTGCTCCCATCATGACTGTAAGATAATGATAAGACCTTTGAATTCAGTTTAAGCTCATGTTTGCCAAGCTGTTTGCACAATGTATCAGTGAGTGTCTGCACTACACAGAAAACAGAAAATTTAAAAATAAAAATTGTCACAAAGATCAAAAGAAAAGCTCTTGCAAATATGCTGAATTTACATAAGTTGTCATGAGTCATCAGAAAGAAAAGTATGCCACTGAAGTGATACCTGCATACCACCTTGAAAGGAAAAAGAACCGCGCTGACGCTTTCCTTTCTCTACAGAACCTTTTGTATCTCCACGTTTTTCTTTCCTGGAAGATACTTTTGACCGAATTGCCCCAGTTATGACCGAACCATACCTGATAGAGTAGAGAACCCTCTTGCTCAGCAACAACCATATATCATGCATACAAGCATCAACCACAGCATATTGTTTAGTAACTATATGAGAAGCTCACATACCCAACTTCTTTTGAAGTTTAAACTCAAATAGATGCTACGACTATCCACTATAATTTTGTTATCACATGTGATTTATGGTAGACTAAGATTAGATTGAGAACTAAAGGAAGGCCAAATGAGTTGGGGCTTATTTTCGTATTATTCTTTCAAAAATAGAAACAAGGAAATGTAGCTTGGCATTTATTTATTACAATGTGTGATTTCATAATTTGTTACAATATGCTGCCTTCCATTCTATAGAACATTAATCTGGCAATTTTTCCTATAGCCTAACTAAGTAGGATTTCATCTCATAAAAGTACTTCACCATCATTCCAGCCTTCTCCCTTTTTTCCCCAAAAGAAAGACAAAAGTAGAACAGTTCATATAACGTACCTCTTTTCTATGTTCCATAACTCCGGAAAGGAATGTGGCATCTGTTTAGAGGAACACAAAACGAATCTTAAGATATAAGATCATGATTAAACACCAATGGCTCCGTTGGTAAATTACAGGATGACACGGATGAAAAACAAACTAAGTTTCCATTGTGTGAGGGCAAAGTTTGGGTTCACTTGTCACAACAATGCCCAGATTCATGATATGGATGCACACAAAAAAATTAAAAAATAATAAAATAAAATAAAAAGCTGAAATACAGCTTATATATCTTATCCAGTTTCAGGTAACAACTAATTATTTAAGAAACAGTCACATGAGATACACATTATGAATCACAGGCAATTCACCCAAAGACTGACACATTACTCACCGAAAGAGATTCTGGATCTCCAGCACTTGTACCAGCAACAAAGGGATCAATGAGATAATCAACGACCTTACAAGCAAAAGATAAAAACAATGAAAGGCATAAGACTTCAGAACAAGTACAAGCATTTCAACAACATTATGTGTGTAATCAATCCTTGCAGAATGAAAAGAGTCAATCAATGCAATATATACCTCTTTCCCAAAATGACGCTGAAAAAACCCAGCCACACTGCAGCCAAATAAGTCAAGTAGAAAATATTAGGAAAAAGACTAATTATAAAACTTAACAAAGCAAGGTGAGACTTAGGGGAAGTGCAATTTTTTTTGATGAAACAGAGAAGACCAATACCTTTCTTGGGTGTGATCATCAGACACTTTTTTTTTCTTCCAAAAATATGGCTCCAGAAGAATCTGAAACTGCAATACAGAAATGCATATTCAGTTTGATGCTTATGAAAATGATATTACAGGTTTCTAAGAAGCCCTTATGTTGCAAAAGCATTATATTTCACATCACTTCTGGTCATCATTCAATGGAACTGAATGTGATCAAAAAAGTAGTAAACAAGTTTACTGGACATGCTAGATATAATAGAGACAAACCTTTGATTTTGTGGAAAGAAAGTTGCTCTTGATCAGCTCAATTGGATTGGTAGGTAGCTGATGTGAAAAAGTCAGCAAAATGTCATGAATAAAGTCTGAAACATCTCCTATATGTCTTTTAAATAACATCACATGATGCAAACTCATTTAACAACATAGATGAAACAAGGAAGCATACCAGCACAGGCATTCCGTTCCGTGCAACATACCGTTTGTTCTGTGAAATTGGCTGCAAGAGTACACAACAATCAGTCTAATCAATACACCAATACAAACATCTTCCACCATAATAACAAAACTAAGCGCATTACTTAAAAGTTCAAAGCTCTAGCCGTCAACAAGCGTTCACGACAGAAAATAAGTCAACAGGAACCACCCCACATTACCAATTTACCTCATCACAAACTACAATTCAAGACTCATACATACGCGAGGTAAAACAAAGGCAGAAATCCTTACAAATTGTTGCTTGTCTCGAAGCCCCAGACTGTCAAGCAAAGTCTGCACCTCCGTCTCAGCCTCGGTCTGCACAATGTAGGCAATACTCATTACTCCAAAACAGTCACAGTCATCACTACCAAAACTAAATTAACAAACTCACCATTGTGTTTGCTCCCTCATCCCAAATCAGGCCATTATAAGACACACTCCTCAGCTTCCCTCCAGCTCTTCCCTCGGCTTCGAGTACCGTGACATCGAAACCATGTGACTTCAGCTTGTAGGCAGCAGCAAGCCCACTGTATCAAATTCCACCACATAAATTAATTAAGTAAATCACACAGCCAAATTTCAGCGAATTTCGACTTAAATTTCAATTACATTTAGAGCTGTTAGTTAACAATCGAGTAATGTAGAGATTGAGAGCAAACGTTACCTAACACCGGCGCCGACGACGGCCACTTTTTTAACGGAGCCTGCAAAATCGGAGACGGAATCGTCATTTCACATTGGCCAGGTCAAAAAGCAATGCGTTAGATTGAGATAGAGAGAGAGATATTACGGTGGTTGTGTGGTTGGGAAGGGGAGGCCATTTGCGCCTTTGCGGTGAGCTGTGAGCTGAGACTGAGAGAGTCAGCGTCCACCGGAATTGAAATTGGAGACTGGAATGTGGAGTGGTTTTGATAATGGTAACTGGATTGGGCCAGTTGAGGATTTAGTTATTGTTTAAAGCCCAATATAAAGTCCATTAGTCAGTACATGGGCTTTTCGGTGGGTGTATAGCCCAATGGACCAAGAGAAAAACATAATGTTCCCGCAGTGAACGCAAAATAACTGAAAAACACCGAACCGAACCGAACTAAGCAAAGACCATTCGAATTAGCAAATCATTTTTTTTCTTTCTCATAACATGTGTTTATAGTTTGTATTCGAATTAGCAAAGACGATTCGCTTCACGGTTGTAGGCTCGAACCTGAGATTTTTAGACCTGAGTCGAACTCTTAAAGTTTGGCCATTTAAATGTCGTATAAATTCAGTTATTATTATTATTATTTTGTATGAAATTTTTAATGAAATAATGCTATAAACTCAAAATCTAACAACGAACAACATTAAATTGTCTTTAATCACTTCTAGTTTATTAATTAAGAAATCTTCACTAATGTGTCACCAACAATTACACCCAATAAAAAGCTATAAAAAAACAAAAAACAAAATATGGGCCTGCAGGCTACATTCAGGTTCGATTGGAGTCTACACGGTTAGTGCATTTCTTTTGTGTACGAACTCAATCGAATTGATATTTCGAATTAAGCGAATGGATGTTGTAGTGGATGGAACTAAAAATATCTATATGACTAAATCAATCGACTACGTACGTGTATACAATTCGGTTTTGATTCGATTGTACGGGTTAAAACATGTTAAGTTTGAACCGGACTAGTTACAACTTTTGGTTTTGAATCCAAACGACACGACTAGACTAAACTGTACCCGGCGGCACCCTTAAGTGATGTACAAAGCAGAAGCAACTAGCCAGCAGGAATTGGACCACCCTTAAACATGCATTTCCCACCATCATCGATTCATCATTGTTATCGTTACAGTTGAAATTTGAAACTAAACTTGTAGTAGCAGGACATATTCGATCATTACCTGCAGGTTGAGTGTGGGAAATGGATGCGCGCAACAAACATTAATATATTAACAGATGAAAACAGATTTAAGGAATAATGATGAGTAATGATGATTAGTGTATAACGATAATCCACTCAATCTCCGCGAACCAACCTCATATAAATGCATACACTATGAGTTCTATTAACCCTTTATGCTTAAGTAAAACAAAGATGGATCTCCTTAATTTCGAATTGCTTAAATTGAACCACAAGCAACTTGAATATAATTGAATTGGAGTTGGGTAGATTATTGTTGAAGCATTTGCAAACAGCTCTAGCTTTACAGATTCTTTGTCGTTTCGTGTTTGAATTGGATTGCGCCGCGCGCGCCCTTTAGTTGATCATCGAAGTCTTAATGATATCTAATTAGCAAAAGCAACGGGAGGTTAATTTGAAATTGATACGAGGTTAACCTCACTTGGTTGTGAAACAAACTTTGGCGCCGATGTTATTTAAAGTCCTAACCTCATGATTACTGAGGTAGTTATATATACTGATTCCAATTTACATTGATCTCATGCCGTTAATTATTAACAATTAGGGAATGATTAAAAAGGGAGCTATTCGAATTGGTAATTAAAGAAGCAAAGGTATATATAAAGATAGTGACTATGTTGTCCCAGTTGTGGAAGACAATTAGAATGATCATGATCTCCACCACCAACGATTTCAGTGGCATAAGATTTCGAGGGCCCAGAAAGCATTCAAATTTAGGAGATTTTGCCAAAAATTTGAAACCTTTGGACAAAATAAATGATGATTATATAGCTAATAACTTGATAGACACACTACTCGATCATCATCTTATAATTGCCGATGGTCCATTAATACTACACTCTAAATTCATAAACACTCATATGTCTCATCGGTTGGTAACGAAGAAGAATTAGCGAAGCGAGGTGGAATGATTAAGCAACCGAGGGTTTTTATTTTACTTTATATTTCATATGGGTTAACGGTAATTTGATGAGCTTTTGGAAGTTAACCTAGGTACTAACATATAATCCAAGTCAGAATTTCACCATAGCATTAGCTAAGAATAATATAGATCGAGTTCCCAACCTAACATAGTCGAATGTTTTGAGAGCTGCTCTTTTTAACACGTTTTTCAAGAAACTAACTTCCCGGTGGATGTCCTTGCAAACTTGGGTCACACAAGCAACATGGATATTGACTTGGAAGGATCTTGTCCTCTTCAGATTAAAAATGTTTTATTGTTTGACCGTTTAAGGTCAGGTTGTACTCGAGGTTCCATTTTGTAATTTACTTTCAGTATCAAAAAAAAAAACCTAACATAGTCGATCTTTATAAATCTTACTTACCATAGGTGATGTGATCGATATCCGATCGGATACGTTAATTTTCTAGCTAGGGCTTTATGTTCGTAGAATCGTAGTTGGTGCTGTTGGAAGTGTCTGATCGAGTAGGGTTGGGAAACTTAATGTACGGACAGTTATGCAGATCCAATGTGTATATACATAGTTATAATGTTATGGTGGTTGGTTCCTATCCGTACGTGCCTTCCTGGAAATTCAGAGTCATCGAGCTCACTGGTTACTATTATACTGCTAGCGATCGAGTCGAAGCTAGTACGTACTGAAGTTTCGACTTTAAGTTCATCAGTGTGATAATCGAGATGGCCATTAAAGAGAATCACATGAAGTTGCATATATGCAGAGATAGATCCATCGATGTACGTTATACATACGCTTAAACAAATGAATCAAAACCAAGCTCGATCTATTTAGAGAGAAGAAGAAACTACCACCTTCATTCCCACCACGTGTGTATTGTGCATGTTTGTGTATACATATATATACATATATATGGATTGATTCTTATTGACGCATACGTCGTTTAATTAAGATGTATGGCTATCCCTAGACCGACCAGGAATCAATGCTTTCACATTTTCTTGAAGAATGCAGTACGTAGATCGATCGAAACGTGCGGCTGAATTGTTTGCAGATTCGGAGACACCCATTTACTCCGTCGACCGCTACCTACCGTCGTCCGACTCGTCGACACCCATTTACGTTTCTTCATCATGAGTATGGGTCATCCATATTCACCCATATCTTGCATTGAATAAGAAGAAGCAAACGTAGTGAGACAGAACAGTACCAACTATCCAATCTATGCCACTCTAGCTAGCTTCCCCATTCTTCTCCTTCTAGTCTCATCTGTTTTAGCTTCCGTTATCATCAAGCACCGCCTTCCGTCGGTGTTGTTGTACTCGTGGTTTTAGTTTGTAGTTTAGTCTTTGTTGAATCGGAAAGAAAAATATGGCAGATCAAACCCTAGAAACGCAGAACAAAGCAAATGGCATCAGAAATGGGATGCCATGTAGTCGTACGTGGGCTTTGGTGTTTCTGCTGCGAGAATTGCGCCTTTGCGCGCGACCCGTAATGTAATGTAATCCTCCATTTCTGACCAAAAAGAAAAGGTTAAAGATTTGTGGTGCCCTAAATAAACTAAATAAACTGTACTCTGTAACTGTCATCGATACCAAGGAGCAAGAACATGGTTTGGATTCATTCCTGGAAGCATCTCTCTTTGTCTTTAGTCTTTACCCAGAAACCCTAAATATAATTAATCAGCTATACCTAAGAGAATCTCCTCTGTAAACTAAACACGTACCAGATCACTCTGAATTAACTAAGCAGAACAGTTTTGTTTTCTGGCTAAACTGGCTTATGGTAAATGGTAATTGCTTGCGTCCGGGAATGTCTACAAGCCACGTGGTGATGATGAGTCTTTCTCCATGTAAAGCAGACGTGTCTGTTTCCCGATGAAGCTATTTGTATGCCATGACTGTCAGTTTAGACCATTTGCCTCTTTTGCGCGGTTGTGTAAGCGCGAAGGCATTGAACGTCGCACGAGTGAATCGGCTTCACTCTGAGATGGCTAAGCAAGCTTAGGCAAGAGCCTCAATAAAACCCACGAGTATCGATCTCACTACAGCTGAACTAGGAGTACATATCAGTATCATCACTAATATCATATCTAAAACAAATTAAAAAAGATATCGAAAGTTTTGTCTATGATATATGGATGTATCGATCGATCTATAACTTAGCTTGATATCGAAAAGTTTGTCTACGGTATATGAATGTGTCGGTAGAATAACTTATTTCAATAGAGTAATTATTCTCTGTATCCGGAACACCACGTGACACTACCAGGTAATGTTCATAGCCAATCATATAACTCAATTTCATGTGGAAACCAATAAGGGGGGTGAAAAAAATAGAGGTAAATAAATAGACCAATCAGAAATAAGATAAAAACACTTAGACTGATCGGTCGAACTACTATTAAGAGTTAAATCTCTATTAAGATACACAAAGATTTCTTTCATAATGATGTTTCTATCCATAATAATAAAGAATTAATTGGGAACTCATAATCTTATAATTAACATGACACATTGATGATTTACTGACATGGATGGTAGTAAAACCTGGTAAAGCTAGCTAGCTGAGAGACAAAGGTTGACTAACAAAGCGAAAGAAGTAATATTCAAAGACTGAATCAGAGTCTATGTAGGTGGCTTCTACATTACTCATATTGACTACTATGGCGGATTATTGATTCACTGGGCTGGTCTGGCCGGGGAGACATGCATGCAGTAACTTTATTCTGCCCTAACTTATTATGCATACAGTGATACAGATATACAACGACACCAGCAGCTTTTACTTTCAATTGCTAGCTTCGTCTCTTTAAATTTCACATATAGATACGTACGTAAAGATTTAAGATTGAAGATCTCTGACCTGAAGATCTCTGACCTCTTTGTTCATCTACTTTTATATTGGATGAGGTCGGCTTTGTCCGGCCATGAGTGATTACTACTGCATCACTGCATGGACTGTTTCACTGCTAAAAATCTATGGAGCAGTAGTTCTGCATATATATATGCATATGGGTGCCTCCAATATGTGTCCCCAGTTATAGCGGTGCCGAGGCTAATGGACTCAGTGTGTGCCTGTCTCACTATTCAACAACATAGCTTGTGTTCTGTGTTATTTTTTTATAGTCTTGCATTGAATCCTTGAGTGTATTTTATGTTTCTGTTGGCATTGGATACTCATATACTCATATATGCCATACCAGGCAGCAATTTTTCAATCATTTGTTTATACTAATTATATATATACGATCCATTGAATGTTATATAATAATTCTGTTGAGATTTTAACATGTATGTCAAGAATGTGTCAATCAAAAATATAGATATATATACACATATACATCAGCCAGCCAACTAGATTAATTGAAATGTTTTGTTTTTTAGTTTGTACCGATCATCTGAATATATAGAGATCATGACAATTATAATTGGATCTGAAAAGACAATGATAAAGACATACGGTAAATAGGACAATGTGTAAAAACATGCAAAATTAAATGCGTATTTGGCTTGAAACAGCTCAGTTTTAACTTATCTTGGTATTTTCTAGGTCGGCAACTGTTGAAGCTCGAGCATACTTTTAACTCAACAAAATTAAGTTTGAAGTCTCGTACTGTTTCTGAATTAGAACAACAAAAAGTAATGAACCAACAAACCTAATTTTATTTTCATTTAAACTACATCGAATTTTGTGGTGGATAATTCTATCTTAGGTCTAAGCAGCCCTTCATCCAAAAAAAAATGTTATCAAAACTAAAACTCTCAAAGACGGTTCGTAATGTTTCTGGATTAGTCGGATCACTATTTTCCAAAACAAAATTTCTCACAAAAAAGAAAAAGAAAAAAAAAACATGCCTTGAACTGAGCCGAGATTGAAGCCGAGCCGAGTGTCACTGTAAAAAAGCAGCAGGTCCAACATAGTGGACCCCGAGGCCACCCCAATATTTTAACCCCTCAGTCAAATCCTTTTTTAACCGGCGTTAAACCCTCGTTAAAAGGACCACCTCTCCCCTCGTTCTTCTAAGCGCTCATTTATTTCAAGTTGCTCTCTCTCTCTCTCTCTCTCTCTCTCTCTCTCTCGAGCCTCGCGTCCTTATAATTTAAACCGCATGCGAGTTTCTCACCTCACTTCCGATCACTACTAGTTGCTCCCACCTCCCAAAATTTCAAAAACCCCGCCGGAAAATGACGGTTTTCTCCGGCAGACAGGTCTTCCCGGTGGACTGCGAGGCCGAGGTTTCGCAACGCCTTCTCGAAGCCTCGCTCGCCGGAGATCTGAAGTCCGCGACCGAGCTCGCCGCCGATCCTTTCGTCGACGTCAACTTCGTCGGCGCCGTGTGCCTGAGATCGAGGAGGACGGAGGTGGTGCTGAGGGACGAGTTGGCGAGCGAGGTCCGAGTTGGTTACGAGGAGTTCAAAACTGACGTCACGGCGCTTTTTGTGGCGGTTCATGGTGGAAATGTTGAGCTGGTGAAGAAATTGCTGGTAATGTGGTGACTCTTTTGTTTTGAGTGTGTAGGACGGTGTTGTTAAATTTTTTTTACTAGATCAGTGAGGTTGAAGATGAGTTATTTTTGAAATTGAATTTTTTTACTGCGTTGTTGACTGTTTACAAATTTTGACAGCATTTTTTGTGTTTTATTTGTTTGAATTTCTAAATTTGTTTATTAGTTCTTTGATTATGTGTTTAATCTCGTAGACGATTAGTATGTGGTTTACTAAATGTTTAAAATTTAAAGGTCTATATATACTTGGTTGATTTGCTAGCATTTTGGTATATATTGAAAGAGTGGATTCATTAGCAGCGTTTTTGGAGTAGTTCATGATCTAGCATTGGGAATTTTTCGATGAATTATAACTTGTTTTTAGGTGCAGTGTAGCAATAACATGAAGGATTTCGGTTTCGGATATGGTTAATCACTTGAAAAGTGAAAACTCAAGAATTCAGTGACTAACTTTTAAAAAAAGAAGAGAAAAAAGAATTCAGTGTTTTAATCTGTGTATTTTTCTTGAGTTTAAACCTGTGTTTTGTGGATGTTAATGTAATTCTTTTGGAGCAAAATTGCATAATTTACTAATAACTATTATTGTTCTGTATCCTGCTTAGTTGGATGTTGGGGTTTTGTTTGTGCATATTCTTGAAATGCTGGAGCTGCTAAAATATTATAGCGACATAATTAATAATGCATGTATTTGTAAGCTAGCTTCCTTTAATATATGGTATGGCTCTCACGAGCCCATACCTAGCTGTCTCAAACTGTTTATTCCAAGCCTGAGGTAATATGCATCCCCCTTGCTCTCATATAAACGATCTGCTTGTTGACAATTCCATGCTTCCTTGCAAATCATATCAGATTTTATTCCCCCATTTTGTCTGTATGTGGCCATCACCTTTTGTTTTCGATGAAGAAACCAAGATACCTATGGCTACGAATATAGTAGTTTTATTTATCTCTTCTTCTTGACATTTTGTAAATATTATGAGGCCATTCATGGGAAGAAAAGATTAGATGGATGAAACTCTAAAGTATCTGTTTTTGGAGTATTATTTCTAGCTTTGCGATGTACTAAGAATTGGCTTGTTTTCTCAAATGACAGAGCATTGGAGCTGATGTAAATCAGAAGCTCTTCCAGGGCTTTGCGACAACAGCAGCAGTGAGAGAGGGCCATCTTGAGATTCTCAAGATCCTACTTAAAGCTGGAGCATCTCAACCAGCTTGTGAAGAAGCTTTGTTGGAGGCAAGTTGTCATGGAAATGCTAAATTCGTGGAGCTGCTTATGTCCTCTGATTTGATCAGGCCCCATCTTGCTGTGCATGCTATTGTCATAGCATGCTGTAGGGGGTTTGTGGATGTGGTGGACAATCTCATGAAGGTAGAGTATCATTCTCAGTGAATATTACTCAACTGTTGTTCATTACTAACTTTTTAAATGCCACCATATTTTGATAAAACGGACACAGTAAAAAAAAAAAAAAGATAAAACGGACACAGTAGTATATACTGGCTTGATGTTGAACATCAGTGAAAAGATATCCTGTATACGAGCAAGCATAAAATGCTCTTCGTAGTTGTGGACATGCACATTCGCATCTAAATGATCCTAAGACTAATTTATTAGTTGCTGAATGAATCATATATTAACACTGAACAATGTCTGAAATGCTCCTGATTAGCAGCTAATTAAGAGCACAACCTATTAGGTTCTCTTTACAAGTCTCGTTAATATGCTCACATTTTTCTTCTTCTTATAATGGCAGTGTGGTGTGGATGCAAGTGCTGTCGATAGGATACTGCTTCAGTCATCTAAGCCTTCTCTGCACACCTGAGATGCACGGACACCTCTAACCATGGAGTGTCGGAGCGTCGGACGCTCCCCGACACGCCGATACGTACCGACACGGCCCGACACGGCGTCCGACACGCCACGTGGCGTGTCGAAAAAGTCAAACTTTTTCGACACGGTTTCGACACGTTGACCGTTTCTCGACACGGCGTCGACACGGTTTCGACACGCCACATCACCATTTAAAAAAAAAAAAAAAAATCGAACTGACCTGACCACAAGCCGAACCTTGGAGCCGCACTTCTCTCATTCTTGCCATTCTTCCCAAATAGTTCCCAGAGTGAGAAAAGCTGAACCCAGCGACCACAAGACGAACCCAGCCTCCAGCTCCGACCGACGACCTCAGACCGGCGACCTCTCCAGCCTCCGACCTCACTGTAAGTAATTCTTTCTTTTTCTTTTCATCTTTCGACCTCAAATCAGTGTGGGACTGTGGGTTACTGGGTTAGAATTTGATATGAAGATAATGGACTAAAATCACTAAATGGAGGAAGGAGGTAAGTGCGGTGGGTGGGTGCATATGTGTGGAGAATTTCCAGTGTGGTTGGGGCGGAGGAACCGGGAACGAAACGACAGCAGAGGAATGAGGATGTTGGGTAAGCTTGAATTGTTGATGATGCTCAATTGCTAATGATGCAGATGCAGATGATGGAGGGTTAATACTTGTGATTATCTCTCCTGTCAGTGTTGTATTGAAGCGGAGAGTGTGCATCCGTGTTTTGGGTAATTTGGATAAGAGAGGGGGATGGGTGGGATAGAGTCAGTTTGTGGAAGTCTTTATGGGCTTCAGTTTTCTAAAAAAGTTTCAGTGGTGGGGAGCTAGGCCTCCAATCTTTGGTAAAAGAACTTGCGGTAGAAAGACTACTGAGAACTTGAGAAGGGGTAAAGCAATAAAGAATTACTTGGGAAGTGGATTATAATTTTACTAGGAACTTCATTTTCGGCTTGTGACTGATATATGGTGGAAAATGGAGTAGCTAATAGCTGTTTCTCATACATATAGTCGGTATATATATATTAATATATATATATATATATACATATGTGCATGTTAGACTGAGAATTCTCCATCTTTGTTTATGTGCATGTTAGACTGAGAATTCTCCATCTTTGTTCAATCAATTTATGCATGGACTTATATATGTGTTAGATTAAAAATGGACTTACGGTATGTGGTGTAAAGTTTGTATATTGTGATTCAATTGCACAGGATGAGTACTTCAGCAGCATCTACAGAACCTAGTGTCGATTCAAATATGGAGGAAAATTTATCTGCGCCACTTTGGAAATATGTCACTAAGGATATAGTTGTTGATGCTGACGGTGTTGCAAGAGCAGGAGGAGGAAATGTGAGTTTCACTTGTAGTTTCTGTGAAAAGAGATTCAATGGGTCACATTCTAGAGTCGAGGCTCATTTGCTTAAAATCCCAAGAAAAGGGATCAAGCCTTGCACCAAAGTCACACAAGCAAAAATGCAAGAGATGCAACAACTTCTTGATTGGTGTGCGCAGCAATTGCGAGAGAGGGCTCCTAATAAGGTTCCTTTGCCTCCCTCTTCTAGTTTTTCCGGAAGTGGTTCAAGCTATTTTCCATTGATGGAGAGGGATGATGAAGCAAAAAAGAGAAGAGTGAGTCCACAACTAGCCAAAGCTTTCAAGATTGAAGATAGGCAACAATGTGATGCTGAGATTGCGAGATTGTTTTACAGTAGTGGACTATCGTTCAATGTTGCAAGGAATCCTCTCTACCGAAGCTCTTACACCCGTGCTAGCAATATTCCGGGTTATGTTCCTCCAGGGTACAATGCTTTGAGGACCACACTACTTGATAATGAGAGGCGTCATGTTGAGCGGACATTGGAACCTGTGAAGAAGACATGGAAAGAGACCGGTGTGAGCTTGTGTTCCGATGGGTGGACTGATGGCCAAAAGAGGCCATTAATCAATATGATGGCTGCTGCTACAAACAAGGCTATGATGTTGAGAGCGGTCAATTGTGATGGCACGACCAAAGACAAAACTGAAATTTCAAAATTGCTTTTGGCATCCATCAATGAGATTGGTTCGGAAAATGTGGTTCAAGTGGTGACGGATAATGCGCCTGTTTGTGCTGCTGCCGGTGCAATGGTTGAAGAGGCACATCCACACATATTTTGGACACCATGTGTGGTACATACACTCAATCTTGTTTTGAAAGATACTTTGAAAGCTAAAGCTTATCTACCCGGGGAGAATGTGGAAAAAGAGTTGGGGTGGCTTATGGATGTTTGCAATGATGTTTGGTTCATAAAGAATTTTATCGTGAACCATAACATGCGTTTGTCCATGTATAATGATAATTGTGCCTTGAAGTTGCTCCAAGTTGCCGAGACAAGATTTGCTTCTCATTATGTGATGCTTAAAAGGTTTAGAGATGTGAAGAATGGCATGCAACAAATGGTGATTAGTCCAAGATGGGACATGTATAGAGAAGATGATGTTAAGAAAGCAAGAGCAGTGAAGGAAATGCTATTGAGTGACACCTTGTGGGAGCAAATTGATTTCATGATTGCATTTATGTCACCTATATATGAGATGATAAGGATGGCCGATTTGGATAAGCCTTGTCTTCACTTGGTTTACGAGTGGTGGGATACAATGATAGAGAAAGTGAAGAAGGCAATTTATACTCCCGAGTTTGCCAATGTCTTATCAATTCATTGTGATGCATCAAGGTTTTATGATGTGGTGTACTCCACCTTGATTGCTCGGTGGACTAAGAGTTCCACTTCACTTCATTGCATGGCTCACTCTTTGAACCCAAAGTATTATAGCTCTCAATGGCTTGAAGAGGATCCTAACCGGGTTGCTCCACATAGAGATACCGAGCTCACCAATGAGAGGAGGAGATGTCTTATCAAGCTCTATCCGGATCCGCAAGTTCGTAATAAAGTGATGGAAGAATATGGATATTTTTCATTGAACATGGGTGATTACTCAAGACCGGATGCTTTGGAAAACAAGTTTTATTTTGAGCCTCTAATTTGGTGGGCCTCCTATGGAGCTTCTACACCAAGACTCCAATCTTTGGCTTTCAGGTTGCTTAATCAACCTTGTTCATCTTCTTGTTGCGAAAGGAATTGGAGTACATATAGCTTCATACAAGGTTTGAAGAGGAACAAGTTAGAACCAAAAAGAGCTCAAGATTTGGTGTATGTTCATACAAATCTTCGACTTTTGGCAAGGGCCGAGCCTACCTATTATAAAGATAGGGACTCAATGTGGGATCTTACGGGAGATGGTCATGAGTCTATGGAACCGGGGATTAATGATGATGTGCTTGAGCTTGCAGAATTGTCCCTTGATGAACCGACATTAGAGAGGATGCTTGTTAATGATGAGATGGACTATTGAAGGTGATTAGTAGGTAAATTCTTAGCTATATATTCTCTATTATTTCAATTATTATGGAATGATTAAGATGTTTAGATTGATTATGGAATGACCAACTCTTATTGTGTATTAGGTGTTGCATTGTTGAAGGTGCAAAGTTGTTGCCCAAACGTCCAAACTCCAACGTTGCTGCCTATTGTGGCTATTGCATATGTCATTTATGAACATCTCTTCATTTGCAATGATGAATTGCTTCTTCTTAGCTTTTATGTTGTTAATTATGAACTTGAATCATTTTAACTATCAAGGATAAAAGATGATGCCCATGCATGCGTGCCTTGCTCTTCTGTATTTTGAATACCTCAGTTATGGGGTTTTAGGCAGTTGGTGTACGTTGTTATGGGGTTAGGAATGTTGCATTTTCATTCAGTTTAATGAATATGTTGAATTTGATATAACTATTTGGTAATCATCCTTTAGATTAATATTGACTCTCTTTTATATTATTTGTTACAGACTTACAGTTATACAATTGTTTAAATTTATAACATTATTTAAGCAATGTGATGAATTTATTCATATTTGAGCATTTTTTTATTATTTAAAAATATATAAATAAGTAATTATATTTGCCGTGTCCGAGCCGTGTCGAAAATGCAGTTTTTGAGTTTTGCCGTGTCGCCGTGTCGGTACGTATCGTGTCGCCGTATCCGTGTCGGTGTCCGTGCAACATAGCTGCACACCAATGTCGACTGTAGTGCACTCGTAGCTGCAGTTGTTAGCAGGCAGGTTGCTACTGTCCGTTTGCTGCTAAAGGTGATATGCTCATCATTTTCAGTTTATTTGTATGAAGTAATGATGGTGCTCAGTGCTCATAGAGATAAGTTCTAGTTGCTTCGCTGCCAATTTACCTGCACTCTTGAGCCTACATTGTGGATAAATATACCATAAGTTTCACACCATCCTTGGGTTCTGTCAATGTACAATCGAATAACGCAAAAATCATCAGATATTTCTCCAAAAGCTTTGTATCAGGAATTGTAAAATAAATAAATAATTCCTTGAGAATCCAATATGAGTAGGCAGGCCCCTCCATCACCTGTGTAATAATGCAACAACTGTGGCAGCTGGATTGTACATTTCTATAGTAATACAACGGTACACGTTTGGATTGTTGCAGTGAGATCTCAAAAATGATTTAGATTCTATGTGTCTGATGCAACAGTAGAGTTGTTCCTGTTTCATCTTCGAAATTACTTTGCTTCTTTGCTTTCTTTTTCACTCCACATGACTAACCAACCTCGATTTTGTTCCAAAATGAATAGGCTGGTGCAAGGACAGATATCCAAGTGAGGCTGGGAGCATGGTCATGGGACATTGCTACTGGGGAAGAGTTGCGCGTTGGTGCAGGACTGGCTGAACCTTATCCCATTACTTGGTGTGCAGTGGAATACTTTGAAGCTAGTGGTTCAATCTTGCATTTGCTCCTCCAAAATATTTCTCCTAATACCCCTTACTGTGGAAGAACTCTCCTGCACCATGCCATCCTATGCGGCAATGTAGGAGCTGTGCATGCGCTCCTACATTGTGGCGCCAATGTAGAATCCCCTGTTAAAACAACTGGGAGGACAATGTTTAATCCAATACACATGGCTGCACGCCTTGGCTTGTCAACAGTCCTTCAATGTTTGATCGACTCTGGTTGTGATATAAACTCCAAGACAGACTCTGGTGAGACAGCTCTAATGATCTGTGCAAAATATAAACAGCAAGAGTGTCTCAGAGTATTGGTCATGGCTGGTGCTGATTTTGGCTTGGTCAATGTTGCTGCTCAGTCTGTCAGTTCAATTTCTGTCACAAATCGGTGGTCCCTTGGATTTCAGGAGGTATTGATAGGTATAATAAGAACTGGCAAGATACCTAAATCCAGCAACTTTTCTGTTTTCTCTCCCCTAATGTTTGTCGCTCAAGCTGGTGATATTGAGGCCTTAAAAGCTATAGTTGATTCAGGAGAATTTGAGATTGATTATCAGGATGATAAAGGTTTTAGTCCAGTTATGATCACTGCTTTGGAGGGTCATGTCGAAGCATTCCGGTTGCTGGTTTATGCAGGAGCTGATGTAAAGTTGTCCAACAAATCTGGTGAGACGGCAATCACTCTATCAGCATTGAGCCAAAACCGTGACCTATTTGAGAAGGTGATGCTTGAATATGCACTCGAAAAGGGCAATCGATATGCTGGGGGTTTCTATGCTCTACATTGTGCTGCACGTCGTGGGGACATGGACGCAGCCAAGTTGTTAACAAGTAGGGGTTACGATGTAAATGTCCCTGATGGAGATGGTTATACACCCCTCATGTTAGCAGCCAGGGAAGGCTATGGTTCCATGTGTGAACTCTTGATCTCTCATGGGGCCAAGCTAGAGGTCATGAATGCTAAAGGCGAAACACCACTCTCACTTGCGAGGAAAAAGGGTGGTCTGAAAAATGATGCTGAGCGTGTGATACTAGATGAACTTGCTCGCAAGCTGGTGCTTCGTGGGGCTCGGGTTCTCAAGCACACAAAGGGTGGTAAAGGAAGCCCTCATGAGAAAGATCTGAGAATGGTGGGGAGTGCAGGGGTGCTACGATGGGGCAAGTCGAATCAGAGAAATGTGATATGCCGAGAGGCTGAGGTGAGTGCTAGCCCAGCTTTTATCAGGAACAGGCGGAGCAAGAGTGATGTTAGTGAAGCTGGAGTGTTTAGGGTTGTGACTGTCAAGAACAAGGAGGTGCATTTTGTGTGCGAAGGTGGGGTTGAAATGGCCGAGCTTTGGGTGAGAGGTATAACGCTTGTGACCAAAGAGGCCGGCTATTTTCAGTAATGCAAAGAGAGTTTCAATGGCGATGATTATTAAGAATAGTGCTAGACTGCTAGTGAAGTAGGGTGTATAGATGGTTTCAGGAATACTTCGTCTTGAAGTATTTAGATTTCGGTTCTTTGTACAACAAGGAATATCTCTCAATCAGATTAGTCCACCTTTAATTAGGATTTGGTTTCCAATTGGGATTTTGTTTCCAATCAGGGTTGGGTTAGTTTTCCAATCAGGGTTAAGTAACTTGTAGAGTTGTAGTTTGCTTCAGAAACATTAAACTTGAAGCAGTGAGTATGGAGCAGATACTTTGCCTAGAACGCTGCAGCGGCAGCACCTTAGGAGAAACGGTAGCCAACATAGAAGAACTCCTTACCGAAATCCTTGTGCGTGTGCCTGCTCGACCTCTGGTTCGATTCAAATGCGTCTCCAAGCGTTGGCTCTCTTATATCCGACCCCAAATTCTGTCATCGCCACACCCTCAGGAACCCCCATCCCTCCATCTCTGCCATTTTCACTAACGTATCCACTGACTTTTATCACATCACTCTTGATCATCTAGAACAATGTGACACTCGTACTAATCCTGGAAACAAAAGGATACCTGCGTCTGCAGCCCGCAATCCTCTTAACTTCGTTCCACACCTATATGGAACCTACATTGTTCAGTCCTGTAATGGCCTCTTCTTGTGCCTTCCCGACCCTCCAATAGGTAGCCCTCCGATAATTAACCATCCATATTATGTTCTCAATCCCACAACCAACCAGTTCTCCGCACTTGTTCCTCCAGGTGCTGCTGCTGCTACTACACATCAGCCCCGTATATTCGGTTACGCTTTGGCTTTTGACCCTTCCAAATCACCTCATTACAAGGTGGCCTTCCTTTGGAGTGTCAATGAACCAGTAGATGGCTATTGCCGTTTTTTTCACATAGAGATATACTCTTCTGAGACTCAAAGTTGGAGGCTTCTCGATTCCTCTTTCATTAGGAAACCTAATGTCGACTATCGTAAAGGGGTATACTGCAATGGCGCAGTTCATTGGGTAGGCATGTTTAGGGAGATGTTATACTATCACATAGATGAAAAGCGTGTTGGGTTTGTCATGACTGGTCCTAGGCCTTCAGAGACATCAAGGTATCTTTGGGTGTCTCATGGTGGTGGCCATTTGAATCTTATTGATAGAGTTCGACTTAATATACCATTTGAAGTGTTGGAGATGGGGAGAGACTACTCTGGTTGGTTTGTCAAGTACCATGTTGATCTGAATCCCATATTCACTGCTTACCCCCAGCTCTCACCAATTTGGGATATTATTCTTCTCTTCATTGCTCGAGAGGAAACCGAAGGAGAAGACGGTTCATCTTTGTTGCTGCATATTCCTGGTAAAGTCATCTCTTGTGATCTTAGGAGCAATACCCTCAATTATTTCAAGTTACCTCTGAGGTCGGGGGTGATGATTTTTCTATCAGAGTTCACCAACAAAATCATCCATATGTGGAGAGTTTGGCTTGTGTGTGATTGAAGCTTTTGAGTTCTGGAAGTTGTTTATTTGCTTTTGGATGTAACATTGAGAATTGTTAATCTGGTACTGGGAAAAATTCTATCTATTCAATTGAAATCTCATTTGGCTTCATTCTAATAATTATGAATCTAGTTTCATTTCCGTTGCTGGTTTCAGTATGGATCAAGTGTTACTTGTATTGTTAATGTCCATGCAATAGAATGGTGTAAATGGATATACAACTTTGAACACCAAAAAGCTGCATTTCTAGTTTTCACATATCTGTGTGGGGAAATTGCACTTCGGTTTTAGCTTTTAGCTAATTTGACCACCTATCAAGTCCAAACCTATAACAAGAAATGACAAGCCAGCTGTGTAGTAAGCCAATGTAAGAGAAAGAAGGAAGGAATAGGCATGAATATCCTTCTGCAGCCAGCTGATTTCTGCAGCTGTTGGCAAGAGCATCTGCCCTGCATCAACGGTAGTATCCAAACGGACTCACAAAATAAGCCCCTATCCAGTCCTCATTCCTGTTTCTGTCTTAGGTCCACAAAAATTCCATAGGGAACTTGGTCGCCAACAATTCTTGAACTAAAAATCAGGAAATAGACTAATATAGCATTCTGAACAAGTCACTATCAAATTTTCAGTGGATGCATCAATCATCTTAAAGCACATATGCTAACTAGTTGCTACCTTAACTAACATCACAAAACATTAGTAATAGGAAAACAATATGCTTGTCTACTATCAGCTGTAGGCCACTGGCATTAGTTGAACAGTGGAAAGGAATTAAAGGAATGAGCAATGCCACCCCATCTTGCACATGAGAGAACAAAATCATATAAATAAAACTCTCTCTCTCTCTCTCTCTCTCTCTCTCTAAATCATGTGCACATGTACACACTAAAGAAACAAGAAAACAGCAGCATCTAAAGTAAACATAAAGGCTATCACATCCAAACAACAGATTATAAACCTTTGAATGAGGTATTCAGCAATGTAACCTAAGACCGGGAATGAACTTACCAAGCCGGCTAATCATTCTCCTCAAAACTTCTTAAGCCTTCTCTATCCCTCCTTCTCCTCATACCCTCATTGTCTGGCTCTCTAGCCCTCTTATTCCATCTCGGGTCAGCGTCGAGAGGTTGTGCAAAAATATAACCCGCAGAAGCTCCATTGCAGGCAAGCAGTGGGGGTGGACCTGGAAGACGGTTGGAAAACAAAGTACGAGTTGTGCAGTAACCTTCTCTTATTCTGCTTGTAAACACAATTTCGTCGCCAGGAACACAGTTGAGCTGTCTATCTTCCCTCCCTAGGAAGAAGAAGACTGGTACGAATTGCCGGTTAACATGCCTTACTCTGTACTGATCATAGCTAGGTGAACCACCGAAAATCCACCTTAACTCTTTAAGTGACAGCTTAAGTGACAGCTTATGTGGCATAGTCGTGTCATCAAACACAAAGTTTGATTCCTTTATAATTTCATTTCTTAATTACAATCATTTTTCTTTTTTCACTTTTTTTATTTAATCATTTAAACCCTAAATTTTTTTTTCTTTCATTCTGATCTCATCTGCGCGACTACGCGGTCTTCATATTCATCAAATCAACATTTGTTCTCTTTCTTCTCTCACCTTCTTTTCGATTAAGAGGAAGATAATGATCAGCCTCAATTCGACCCGATCTCGATCATAGCCATGCTCATTAAAAATAAAGAAGAGTACATAAATTAAATGAAGGGCTATATATAGTTCTTTTACTTGATCGATCTTAAATCTTTACGGCTCTCCTTACCCACGGATGCACTTGCAAATCATGCCAAAGCTCATCCTTAAATCTTTACGTCTCTCCTTATCATAAAGATAGATAATAATCCTAGCCCTAATTAACAATCAATGAATACAGTTTGTTCTCACCTCTGATCTCAATCATCTTACCTTCTCTTCAATTGAGAGGATAGGTTCGTTGGTCTCATGAAGATGTAAATGAGAACGATGCAAATCAGATGAGAAATAAAGAGAAATTAGGGTTCAAAAGATAAAATGATAGTTAAAAAAGAAAAGAATTTTTGTAATAAAGAAAAAAATGAAATTATAAAAGAATGAGAAAGTATGTTATAATGACATTGTTATGCCACATAAAATGTCATCTAAGGTGGGCTTTAGGTGGATTCCCTAAATGGTGGTTCACCTAGCATTACTCTTATAGAATCTAAGTGGCTGTCATACTCCTTCCTGGAATGAAAAGACGCGAATAGCTGCCCGTAAGGACAAGTAGGGGTGGACTTATTCGCAAAACACAGGCAGTCAGTTCTCCCAGCCCGCCATGGTCGATCACCAAATTTTCAAGCAAGTTAGTCTCTCTGGGGCCTACAGCAGGAGCTAGTAGGTAGACCCTCTCATCGGTTTCCACATCGTAGTCCATCACAACAACAGCGTTAGAGTGCCTTCCGACGCAATAGAGATGTTCGGCTACAAACCAGAAGACCTGATCCTCCATTGGACCGAAATGATCATCTGTCTGGTTGTCAGTTCGTTCCCTCCAACGACCGCCACAGTAAACGCCCAAAACGTCTATGAATACATCTCTGCCGGCTATAAGAATAACGAAGGGAATCTAAACACGAACGAATTTCAGGTGACCGTCTTTGGTCCTAGAAAATCCAATTAAGTCCCCCTAAAAATCAACCTTTTGTAAGCAACCTTCAGTACCACTCTCTAGTGCTTAACATCCCATACAGAGAGAGAGAGTGGTACAGAGGGAACCTAATTGGATTTTCTATGACCTTTTTGTTTTTAATTTCCCCCCATATTTCATATTAGATTATCAACATATATAAATTATATGCCGATAAGACCACATATAACACCTTGTTCATTTAAATGAGTAACTTCTCTTTAAATGGCAAACGAATACACAACGCTTGCATGTCTTTCGTTTGACATGTTATTTTTGTGTGCATATATACTAATTAATCACGCACAACATAACTCATGCTACAGATGGGTGGCTCCAGGGGCGGACGCAGCTTAGGGCATGGTGGGGCTCAAGCCCAACCAAGAATTTTGGGTAAAAAAAAAAATTTAGGTGTATACAATTTTTGTTGTGTTATATATACCCAAGCCCAACCAATGTTTTTTTGTGATATAAACTCACCCTGATCCCTAATTCTAAATCATTCAATTATTTCTCTGTTAGTCGACGGCAACGCTCATCCCTCCCGACAACATCTCTTCTCTCAGTCTCTCTGGGATCTGGCAGAAAGCCCACCCAACTTCCCGACTAGCTATGCATCTCTTCTCTTTTTTATACATGATTACGTCTTTATTCTTCAGTTCCTTAGTTTATTCTCCTTCTTAAATCTAAAAAAATCCATACTTTTGAGGAAAATTTTGTTGAGTTTTCAAATTTGTCTTTGATTTTTAAAAATTTCTTCTACTTTCATTGACGCATATTTTTTTAAAAAACGTATTAACGTCTACTTGAGTTCCCACACTTTGCATGGTTGTATTTAAAATTTTTTTTGGCCTTCGACCAAATTTGAAGCCCACCCCATATTCAAATCCTAGATCCGCCCCTGGGTGGCTCGATTGTTATGAAACTGATAATTAATTGAATTACATTCCCATTTTTTGTGGCTTAACTCAGATGGAGCTTTTATCATCTATGATACATGTATATGTGAGCAAAACGCAATACCCTATAGCTAAATCTAAAATTATTAAGTAATAACTCAACGTTTTCTATCGCAATTTGAGAAGGTGATGCTTGAATTTGCACTCAAAAAGGGTAATCGATATTCTGGGGGTTTCTACGCTCTACATTGTGCTGCACGTCGTCGGGACCTGGACGCAGCCAAGTTGTTAACAAGTAGGGGTTACGATGTAAATGTCCCTGATGGAGATGGTTACACACCTCTCATATATACATCTAAATTCACAGATTCAATTACCCATATATGGAGAGTTTGGCTTGTGTGTGATTGAAGCTTTTGAGTTCTGGAAGTTGTTTATTTTCCTTCTGTTGCCTGAGTGTTTGCATCACTACTTCTACACTGGAAATCCGATCTGTATCGTCCTTCAAAAGAGCTTGCTTTATTATACGATTGAAACTTCGACATTGCATGTATCTTTGGAGGGAATAACTAGGTTATAACAAATAATGATGAAACTAACAAAGGGACTCTTCTGTAAAAACAATTCCAGGTGTAGCACCTTCAAAAAGGAGTCTTCCAGCAATCAAGACACATAGGAAAACCGCCACATTTTAACCTCCAGCAGCAATCTCCTTCTCCTTTGCTTTGCACAAGTCCTCTGCTTTCTTGATATACTTTTTAGTTAGCTCCTCAACCTGGAATATGTAACCATTCAGAAAACAAATGAGCAGCAGAAAACTTAATCGCCATATTTCTGTTGTAAAGAGCCATTAGCTTGCAAGTAGTTACTCACCTCTTTCTCCAATCTTTTTAAGTCATCCTTAGGGTAGATTGAATATAACTTTTTAATTGCATCCATTGCCTGTAACAGAAACCAACAAAACCAATTCAGATGCAGATTCAAAATAAGACCTGAACTAACATTTCATGGATGATCCTTTTACAACCTAAAATTGGTCTGATCTTGAATACTAGTAGAGGCACTATTCTTCATGAGAGCAGCCACCTCTAGCAGGCCAGATTCAACTCATTGTCTAATACTACTGTAACTATAACTTCTGACAAATGTCATATCTTTCAAATGTACTGTTTAGCAAATAGAATTAGCAGAAAAATAATTGGTATCTGCTACCTTTTGGCGACCTCTTCTAATGCTTAGTCTGCCATCTTCACAAGATTTGTTAACCACTTTACAGATAGCCTGGTAAAGATAAGACATAGGTTATCAGATGGTAGAAGTGTACAACCCAAGAAATGGAGGAAAGTAGTTACACACCTGAACATGCTCTTTGGTCAATCTGGCAATTACAAAACAGGAAATGTATATTAGTCAAGCAATTAGATACCTCGAACAGCTAATGTGAAGCTAGGGAATACTTTCAAGTAACTATTGAGAACTAAGAAGTTTAATAATTGTTAACACTAAAACATGGAATCTATTCTGTTTTTGAAGGTTTACACCACCGATTACAAGAAAATGTGTTGGTATTGAAGGAGAGCATGAGTTGCAACAGATGAATACTTACGGAGGAATAGCTGCAATTAATCGATCCCCATCGGTTTTAGGATTTAAACCCAAGGGACATTCAATAATGGCAGTCTCTATATTCTTCAAGGCCTGCAACATTACTACATTAGTGAGGTTACTGATATACTTTGGGCAGAACAACTTTGTACCATTTCATAAGTAGGAACATTTACGGGCTGTACTAGTCCAAACTGAAATTCCAGAAAGTCTTAATCTCATAACTAGATTCATTTTGAAAGCTCATTACAGAGCACATGCATAAGACTACGACTCGATGCATTTTCATGTTTAAGGAAATAAATATCAGATGAACAAGGTGCAAACTAACGATCACATGCTGATGGCATGGAAAACAAAGATCAACAGAAACAAGCAGGATGTCATTACATTTGGATCAAACGGATTGATGGACAACGTCTTCGAATCCATGACTGAAACAACCGCTATCTGACTCAACGGCAGCTTCAACCCACTGGCTTCCACAATAATGTGGTCCAGCATTCCTGCACACATACATTTCCCAAAACTCACAAAATCAGTCATCAAAATCAGTCAAAATTTCAGTAACTCAAACCGAAAAAAAGAACGAAAAATTCAGCCACCCGGAGATGCTCTCCCTGTCCGTAGCTTGCTCAGTTCTCCCAACAACGCTGTAATCGCAGCCTCCATATGAGTGGTCGCATTGGCCTTGATGGTGGGCCCCATATCCGGCAAAACCTCCACTGTGCTTTCAGAATCTTCATCTTCTACAATCCCTACAACAAACCCAGCTCAGAAAATCAACCAAATCCTCAAACCCAAATCTCAAAATCTAATCTTTAAGCAAAAAAGAGAGAATTAGTACTTGACTTGGTACTTGACTTGTTACGGCCTTTGGCGAAGCCTCTGCGACTTTCTCTCACAAATTCAAGAGCTGCAGGAGGAGGAGTAGAGAGAGTAATCCTCTGAGGCGGCGCCACGGTGCCGCAGAGGGCCGGGATTCGCCGGAGAAGCGCGTTTCGGAGCGAGAATCCGCGTCTCAGAAAGATCGCCATGGCTGGGAAGGGAAGCAAAAACACTAGGGTTTTAGGTTTTTGATAAACCTCAGAGGTTCGGATCTTTTAAACCCGGCCCAAATATAGAACGAAAACGACGACGTTTGGGTAATTGAAATTAAGCTTTAGATATTTGGGGAAAGCAAGATATCCAAAACCTAATAGTCCAAAGAAGCTTGCTTTTCTTCTTCTTCTACTACTGCTCCATTTCAGCTGGGAGCCTCAGAATTCATTGATTCTGAGCTGAAAGATGGAAGCTTTATGTGACTTTCCTTCTCCTCTGCAAGTTTTGTTCAGAACTGGAAGGTAGTGCTCTCTCATCTCTCTTAACTGGGTTTGTGATTGTGGCTCTAATTTGGGGGAGAAATATAGTTTGCGGTTTTAACATTGTTGTTTTGTAGGTGTTGCAATGTGAATGATTCAAGCTTCAAGCTGACGTGTCAATACCCACTGAGGCTTGTGAGGTTAAAGCCTTAAACTTTCTTTATAGTTCATATGTTAAGTAGTTTTTTGCATTTGGTGAATTTTTCTGAAGTGGATTGTAGATTTGGGATTTTGATAGTAGTGATTGTAGTTGAAATATATGTGCTAGCTGAGTTTAGAAGAAGAAGTGATAGGTATGTTGATCGTATAATGAAGGTAATTGTGGTTCTGGTGGAGTAATTTGTTAGTGGTGGGAAGGAGACCAGGGAGCAGAATTGTTTCATTGTTGTGGGTTTTGGGATTTGGAATGGCCTACTTTGAACCGTCTGAAGTGATCAAGTAGATTTTAATAGGCTGAAATGATGTGGTTATCTGTTAGGGTAATTAGATTTCGATAGGGTGGAGCTGTGGTGTTATTTGTTAGCTTCACTCTGCCAAATTCCAAAACATTCTGAGACGGAGCACTGCATGACTATCTATGTTTTCTCTTTTGTATACTTGTTACGATCGGAACTGATTTGGATTGTTCTTCTCCAGGATGAAACTTGCTTTCTCTCAAAAGCTCTTCATCTGTCGAGCAAGGTTTGGTAAGCAGTTAGTTACACATTCTTCCTGTTGTAGGCCTTTTAACTTCAAATGCCAACATCTGTATATGTAAAATCAGTTTTGAACAGAATGTATCAAGTTTCGTGAAAACTCAACCAATATGTTTTACCATATGTGCAGCGGACTCTGGGATAGAAGGGACATTTAACTTAAAACTGGTATCTCCAGCTCTTTTAGCATCTGAGAAAGAAGAAGCTAAAGCTGTCCTGATGTTGTTCTTGAAGAAACAAGGTCTCAGCCATACACCTGCCGCAAGAACCATAAACAAGTCGGAGCTTTTCATTGATCACCTTGTCGATAGGCTTCATTCTGTTCATAAATCCCGGTATCTAGTAGGTTCGAATTCACCATTTTACTGCTTCTTAATGAATCCATCTTATGTAATTATTGTGAGTTCTAAATGTGATTAATCAAATTCTTTTGCAGGACGTGAGCTAACCACTCTTGAGATAAGGGAGGCTCTAATCCCTTACCTTGAATCCCTTCTAGAGGAGCATGGTATTTATATGGTAGATGTGGTGGAAAGCTTTCCTGATGCACCAGTTAAAGCAAAGCCAGTTGCACCGGTTATTAAATCCCAGTCATCTGTTAACTTGAAGAAGTTGAAAGCCATATCTAGAGTGAGTGAGATAGGCCCAGCTGGGAAGCTTCCATCTCATATCCAATACCTTTTAGAGCTTGGAATGGATCTCGATCAAATAAAGGGTATTGCGCGCAGATTTCCATCTTTTGCCTACTACAGTTTGGAGGGGAAGATAAAACCAACTGTTGAGTTTCTCCTTGATCTTGGGGTCCCAAAATCTGATATTCCTACAATCCTCTTTAAGAGGCCTCAGCTGTGCGGGATCAGTCTTTATGAGAATATTATGCCAACCATGAGATTCTTAGAAAACCTAGGTGTGGACAAGAAACAGTGGGCAAAAGTGATATACCGCTTTCCAGCCCTTCTCACATATAGCAGGCAGAAGGTGAAAACAACAGTAGATTTCCTCTATGAAATGGGCCTTTCAGAAGAGATCATAGGTAAGGTCTTAACAAGGTGCCCGAACATAATTAGTTACAGTGTCGAGGACAAGTTACGGCCCACAGCTGAGTACTTTTGCTCACTAGGGGTGGATGTTGGTGTTCTTCTGCATCGATCTCCCACAGTGTTTGGCCTTAGTATAGAGGCCAACTTGAAGCCTGTGACAGATTTTTTCATTGAGAGGGGATATACTATGGAAGAAATTGGGACAATGCTTTCAAGGTATGGAGCCTTATATACGTTCAGCTTGACAGAGAACTTGATGCCGAAATGGGAGTTCTTTTTGACCATGGATTATCCAAAATCAGAGCTGGTTAAATTCCCTCAATACTTTGGTTATAGTTTGGTAGAACGGATTAAACCAAGATATGCACTTATGAAGGAATGTGGAGTGATGTTACTATTGAACCAGTTGTTATCGCTATCTGCTTCTAACTTTGATAAGGCTCTTAAAAAGAAAATTGAGAAAATGGCGGCTGCCAATGGTGAAGATCCCAACACAGATGTTGTACTATGAAACTTGTGTGCGAGTATTATAACAATCCAGGAAGAGCACATTTCGGTACAGTTGCCACATTGGAACTAAAAGTCTGCGTATCTTGGCAATGGGACGATGTATTGCTTCTGAACTTGGCTGATTATATGATTCTTCTGAGCGGTGGCTGCAGCCATGAGACATTGGATTTTTGTCCTATACTAATTGAAGCTTCAGAAGAGAAATATGTTGCTGAATGACATCCTTGAAAATGATGATGATACAGCTGTCTTGTTCATAAGTGGGAATTTTCAAGGGCAACTCTTATATCAGTCATATCCTGGACTGCTGTTGATAGTGTTAGAAGTTTGTGTTGAATATTGATGCAGTAGGTACGTACACACATTTTCTTGTACACTGTAATTAAAAGGAGTCCCCACTTTATCTCCCAAAGTCCCACTTTATCTCCCAAAGTTGTTAATTTTTTCCCTCGCATGTGTACCTCTTTATTTTGGATTTGTTCTCTTGGTTTTGTATTGTTGTCCTTTGTTAATTAGGAATTTAGGATAACTAGTCAAGCTAGGTTTTATGTATATAAATAACCAAGTCCGCCCCTTATTAAAGAAGCCAAGTTCTAAGCAAACAATATATTCCTTGCTGAGAGAGGAGAGAATGGTGCAGGGACCAAAATGCTGTAGCAGCAGCAGCTTAGCAGAAACCGTAGCAGACTATGAAGATATCCTTACCGAAATCATTTTGCGTGTGCCAGCTCGACCTCTGGTCCGCTTCAAATGCGTCTCCAAGCACTGGCTCTTTCTTATTTCCGACCCCAAGTTCTGTCATCGCCATATGCTAAAGAATCCACACCCGCCCATTTCCGCCTTCGTTTCTCAGAAGTCCAGCGAGTTTGGTTTTGTCCCTCTCCACTTTGATCATGATCCGACTAGTATTAGAACACGCGGGAACCAAAACCTAATTGAGTCTGCAAGGTCCTGCAATCCTCTGGATTTCGTACACAGCCTACACAGCATTAAGATTGTCCAGTCCTGCAATGGCCTCTTCTTGTGCTGTCTCCATCCTCCACGATACTCTTACCCAACTAGAGCTAGTACACTTGTTTATTATGTTCTCAATCCCACAACCAACAAGTTCACCACACTTACTCCTCAAGCTGCTGCAGCTGCCACTACAGATCATCCCCGAATCTTTGGCTACGCTTTGGCTTTTGACCCTTCCAAATCACCTCATTACAAAGTGGTCTTCCTTTGGTTTGTCAATGAACCACCTGGAGGCTGCTGGTACCCGTCCTATCACATAGAGATATATTCGTCTGAGACTCGAAGCTGGAGGCTTCTTGATACTTCTTTCAACCCTCATCCTGACGTATTCTACAATGCGGGCGTATACTGCAATGGCGCAGTTCATTGGGTAGGGAGCAATGGTGAGATGTCATACTATCACATAGACGAAGAGCGTGTGGGATTCGTTGATGGTTTCACTGATAGTCAGGGGTGGAATATCGGTTTGATACTGTATAGATATTTTAGGGAGTCTCATGGTGGTGGCCAGTTGCATCTTATTGATATTCATAGAGAATACTATACTAAATTTCAAGTCTTGTAGATGGGGAAAGACTACTCTGGCTGGTCTGTCAAGTACAATGTTGATCTTGATCCCTTGTGCACCGCTTACCTGCAGAATCCTTTCGTTGTTCTCTCCCTTGCTCCTGAGGAAAATGAAAAAGATGAGGAAAGTTCATCTCTGTTGCTGCATGTTCCGGGTAAAGTGATCTCTTATAATCTTAGGAATAGCACCTTTAAATCTACCGACTTAACTCCAAAGGCCGGTGTTGATGATTCTTTTTGTCGAATTGATAGGAAGAATCATCGATATGTTGAGAGTTTGGCTGTTGTGTAATTGAAATTATTTTTTTCATTTCTTTGGTTGGGAAATCAAGAACTGTTAGTTTGCAATGAGAAGGTTATAGTTATTAGAGCATGTATTTAATTTGATCACAGCTTGTGTAACCTCAATAATTATAAATTTCATTGCCTTTTTCAGTATTGATCAATTATCAGTTTAGCTAGCTAGTTAAAATAGAGAGCTGTTGAGTTGTGGTTGGTTTCTGATTCCCATTTGGATTCGGATTGTTGTTATCCTTTGTTAATAGGAATTAGGAGTCTAGGTTATATAAAGCCTTGTAACCCTTGAGAGAGAAAAATTATCAAATATGATGCAGACACAAAAACGCTGCAGCAGCAGCAGCAGCTTACCAGAAACCATAGTAGACTATGAAGAGATATCCTTGTGCGTGTACCTGCTCGACCACTGGTCCGCTTCAAATGCATCTCCAAGTACTGGCACTTTCTTATTTCTGACCCCAAGTTCTGTCATCGCCACACCCTTAGGAATCCGCACTCGGCCATCTCCGCCTTCTTTTCTCATTTTACCAGCAAGTTTTGTTTCGTTCCTCATCACCTTGATCATGATCCGACTAGTACTTGCAACTTAACTGAGTCTCCACCCACCTGCAATCCTCTTAATTTTCTTCACAACCTAGACGGAATTCACATTGTTCAGTCATGCAATGGCCTCTTCTTGTGCCTTCCCAAACCTCCAAAATACTGTTACCCGTCTCTCGCTAGTACACTTGTTTATTATGTTCTCAATCCCACAACCAACAAGTTCACCACACTTACTCCTCCAGCAGCTGCTGCCACTACCAGTGATCCTCGAATCTTTGGCCACGCTTTGGCTTTTGACCCTTCCAAATCACCTCATTACAAAGTGGTCTTCCTTTGGTGTGTTGACGAACCAATTGCAGGCCACTGGACACTGGTGCCCGTACCATCGCATAGAGATATATTCGTCTGAGACTCAAAGTTGGAGGCTTCTCGATTCTTCTTTCAACACTCAACCTCAAGTCGTCTACAAAGTTGGTGTATACTGCAATGGCGCAGTTCATTGGGTAGGCGCTGATTGTGAGATGTCGTACTATCACATAGATGAAGAACGTGTGGGATTCGTTGATGGTTTCGCTAGGGACGACGGCGGGACGAGTTTCGCTACGAGGCAGTCTAGATATTTTAGGGAGTCTCATGGTGGTGGCCGTTTGCATCTTATTGATATTCATATACAATGTCATACTAGATTTCAAGTCCTGGAGATGGGGAAAGACTACTCTGGCTGGTTTGTCAAATACAATGTTGATCTTGATCCCTTATGCACCGCTTACCTGCACATCCCACAGAATCTTTTTGTTATTTTGTCGCTTGCTCCGGAGGAAAATGAACAAGATGAGGAAACTTCATCTCTTTGAGCCCAGTAGGTATTTTCGGTCCAAGACTCGAGATACGTTTTGGATAGCATTTGGGCCAATACCTGTGGCCTTTTTAGCCCACGAAGGGTGGCGAGGACTGGCAGCATGCGATTTGGATTTGTCCAAAGATTCCGATACCCTGCGAGATTCGATGTCCTCGCGGGATCCTTATTTCCAGTTCGTGTGGGACTCTACAGTGCATGGCGAGGTAGAGTTGGAAATGGACGATAATACCCTCGGGATAAGATCGCTTAGTGTTCGAGTTCGCGTACGACACTGCAGTGAAATGATGCGAGACGGTGAGCAAGACCTAAGCGAGGTTAGTTTGACACGTGTTGCATGGAGCGCACGGCTGGCGAGTTGATCGTATCCTTGTGGGATTCTAATTGCTGAGTCCGAAATGGATTGCGATTAGGTCTCTGCGAGTTGCTTGCAGATGATTATATAAAGAAGTTCTACAGCTTACAGAAGAGACACACAACAACTCTCTCAACAAACAAACAGACAAACACAGTCAAACCTTCGAGCGTCCTCGAAAACCCTAACGTTCTAAGCGCACCCTGCCTTAGATCTCAGAACCCGTCCGGATTCGTCTTCGATTTTCCCTTTGTTGCTCTGCTCGCTTCGACAGTGAGTATCATTTCACATGTGACAAGAATACTTTGCTCGTAAATTCCTCGCCCGCGAGGTGGCACCGGAGCTCTCTTTCGCCTGGTTAGAAGTCAAGAATGCGCACCGTTCTCTTTCCGCGTCCGCGCGGTGGCACGCCCCGCACACATTGTTTTACTTTTGGAAGCACAACCTCCTCTCTGCTCCAGCTGAGAACGTGGGCCAAAACATCATCTGTGTTGCTGCTGCATATGTTAGATCAATTGTGGACATATCACATATATTATGATATCATGCTAATGTCATAACCTATTTCTACATGGAAACAAAGACAGTATCAATACTAGTTCCTAATGATATCGTGTATTATATCATTATGGTAAGGAATCCTATACTAAGTCTAGAAGCAAGACTACATATCAGTATTGTATAAGGAATCTTAATGAGATGACTTGATCCGCTAGGAATCCTTAATGGAAGGAACCTTAAGGGTTAATTGATTCTCTATATATAGATGGTAAAGGTCCCTGTTATCACTACTCACGACTCGTCGATATTGCATACGGTTTCTATCCATTGAGAAAGCAGAGAGTAGTGACTAACAGAAGACCTTGTCAAGCACCTCGCGTTCGCCGCATCAAGACATAATATGGGATACGAAGGAGTTACTGTTCGTGATGATGGTAAGTTCTTATTCATTACAGTAAACGATTAACAGATAATAGTTATGCATATGATATCCGGTATTTATGCTCATGACCATGTAATTTATTTTACATATGGTATCAGAGCGGTCAAGAGCATAAAATTTCAGTTTTGCATAACTAAAACGTTTCAAAGTTTCAACAAAAAAAAAATAATAATTTTGCTTTAAAAGATTAAACCAGTTGCAATGCGCGGATCATTCTCGACCCAAAACCAAACTAAAGAGAACCATTCGCCGGGTTACAGAGACTCGTTCGCGGGGATAAAGAACACGTTCGCCGGCGAATAGTTTGGTTACAGATTAAGGGGAGAGATTGATCGGAAGCGCAGGAGACTTTTATGTCTCTCAAGGGATTCAAAACCCAAATTGCTACGGATCAAGGAAAACCAAAAGGAATTCGCTGCTGTTCATGAAAACTATTTTTCGCTTCCGCTCAAAACCAGCAGCAAAATTGGGGAAAAAGCAAAACAGGTTCTATGAAAGTTTTTCCGATTTCAATTCAAGCATGTTATATGTAGTATATATATATATATATATATATGATTATGCATAAGAACCCTAGAGCACACCCAGCGTGCATATAAGAGTAGATTAAGGACTTGGTTTGTGTTGCTGTGTGGTTCCTGTATGGCTGGAAATTTAAATTTCTATATGTGCATGCTCTACGGATTGAATTGAATGATTGCATTCTTTGTGTATACTGTAATTGATAGACAATGTATGATGAAGTATGAAATCTCCCAGGTTTATACATTGTAAAAGAAAATAATTTTGCAGACACAGAGCTTAGTTTTCTTATAAAGATTATCTGGATAGAAAAACAAGTTTTAAGCTCAATTAGTTTGTGATTCTCTGTTGGTATAATTGAACATATTGCCATAGCATTCTTCCTTTATATCTGCAGTGGATTATTAAGAAAACAAACTAAAGTCGTGGACTGTGTTTTAAATTCATGTTTCGTTCTTCCATAGAAGTGGTCAAAACATGCTTTTAGAACACAGACAACAATAAACATATTTGATAAAAATAAATTCGGATACTTTGAATTAATCATCTGCCCATAGGTGTTGATTTAATTCTTTGGATAACATGTTTTTGTCTTGTGTGGCTTATTGAAAAGAACTAAGGAATGTTAAGCATCTGCCCACAGGTGTTGCTTAATATTGATTTTAAAAGTTATGGACTGAAATATATGCAAGTATAGAACTGTATTGTTTTATGGAAATTTTGTTTTAAAACACTGAAAACTTAAAGAACTCATAAAATTTTCTTTTGCTCCTTAGGTAGCACCTACCTCACCTTCAACAGTGTACTAATGCTTACTGGATCAAACTTTAGAGCTTGGAGGGACTCTGTCGAAACCTACATCACCTTTAATGACAAGATAGGATTCTGTTTTCAAGAAGAAAAACCTCAAACCCCAGCAGAAGATGATAAATCCTCAGTAAAAACCAACTATAAGAAGTGGATGCACTCGAACATGATGGCAAAGAATGTGATTAGGCAGTCTATGTCTAAGAACATTCGCGGATGTGTAGCTGAGCCGGAATTAGCTTCTGATTTTCTGGAGGCAGTATCGGCTAAGTTTAAGGAGAGTGAAAAAGCTGAGATAGCTAGGCTGAATAAGGAATATCATAACATGCAGTACTCAGGAACAGGAGGGGTCAGGGAGCATTTATTAAAGTTGATTCACATCAACAATAGGCTTACAGAGATGATGGTGGGAGTACAAGAAACCTTGTTGGTGCATCATGCACTCAACACACTCCCAAGCAGTTTTGACCATCTCAGAACAAGCTACAATGCTCAAAAAGAAAACTGGACTCTAGATGAACTCATAGCCATATGTTCTGATGAGGAGGAGAGGATCAAGAAACAAACCCCAACCATTTACCTACTTGAAAAGCCTAAAAAGAAGAATACACAGTCACAGAATAAGCTTAAGCCTACCAAAACCATTACCAAGTCATCATCAGCAGCTACAGGGCCGAAAGATAAGGCATTCCGGTTCAAATGCTATTTTTGCAAAAAAGTAGGTCATATGAAAAAGGATTGCACTGGCTATAAGGCTTGGCTAGCTAAAAAGGGTAAGATTATTTCTAATACAGTATTCTCCTTAGAAGTTAATCTTGTCAATATTAATCCACAATCTTGGTGGATTGACTCGGGATCCCCTATTCACATAACTAATTCCTTGCAGGGGTTCAAAAGGACCAAGAATGCAGGAAGTGAGGATGTTAGCTTGCGTGTCGGAAACGGGATGAAGGTGGCGGTTAAAGCTATAGGCTGTCTTAGACTTGATTTAGGATCGGGAAAATCTTTTGTTTTGGATAACGTTTACTATGTACCTTCCATGCGAAGGAATTTAATTTCAGTTTCTCAAATGATTAAAGCCGGTTGTAAACTTTTCATTGATAATAAAGGAATTGTTATTTCTCGAAATAATGAGTATCTTGGTTCTGGTGTGATATTGGATGATTATTTAAAATTAGAATGTTCAATGTCTCAGCAAGAGATTTCTCTTGTTGAAACAGACAACACTAAAAGAACTAACACCTTAACTGGTGTTAAGAGAACCAGGAACAATGAAAATTCTGCATATTTGTGGCATAGAAGATTAGGCCATGTGTCTAAAGAGAGACTGAAATTATTAGTGAAAAATAATATCCTTAACGAATTAGATTTTTCAGACTTACATGACTGTGTTGAATGCTTTAAGGGTAAGATGACAAACAAACGGAAAAAGACTGCAGTAAGAAGTAAAGAACTACTGGAACTCATACACACTGATATTTGTGGTCCATTTAAACATCAAACTATCTGTGGAAACGTATATTTTATTACGTTTATTGATGATTTCTCTAGATACGGATATGTTTCTCTACTCTCAGAAAAGTCGCAGGCACTAGCTGCTTTTAAAATTTATAAAGCTGAGGTAGAGAATCAACTAGATAGAAAAATCAAAACAGTAAGATCAGATAGAGGTGGGGAATTTTATGGAAAATACACTGAAAAGGGTCAACAGAAGGGTCTTTTTGCCTTGTTTTTACAAGAGCATGGAATTAAGGCCCAGTACACAACACCATATAATCCACAGCAAAATGGTGTTGCTGAACGAAAGAATAGAACTCTTCTCAATATGGTCAGATGTATGATGTGTACTACTGGATTACCAAAATTCTTATGGGGAGAAGCTTTAAAAACAGCAAATTATATTTGCAACAGAACACCAAGTAAAGCCATCGAGAAAACTTCTTTCGAATTGTGGTATGGTAGAAAACCAAGTCTTTTCCATTGTCATGTATGGGGCTGTCAAGCAGAAGCTCGGATTTATAATCCAAAGATGAGCAAGCTTGATGAAAAGTCTGTTAGCTGCTATTTCATAGGTTATCCAGATAAATCTAAAGGCTATAAGTTATATTCTGCTAAACACTCACCCAAAATTTTTGAAACTCATCAAGTAAAATTCTTAAATGAGAAAATTCACAATACAATCTATGAGGATTTAACCTTAGACTTTGAAGAAATTGTGATGGATGAGGATTTAGCAAATACATTGCCTTTTGATAACGATGATGAATTAGCAGATGACATAATTAGAGAAAATCAAGATGCAGATGATCAAGAAATTGATCAAGGAATGCAACTTGATAATCCTGGAAATAACAATGCGTTCGCGGTTGTCCAGAATCATCCTATTGCTGCTGTTGAACCAGCAGCAGAACCAAATCCAATTCCACAACCTCCACAACCTCAAAATAATCCAAATCCAAACCCTCCTCAAGACCCTGAGCTTAGAAGATCTAAGAGAGCTAGAAAAGCAAAATTTGGGGGGGAAGATTGTCCTTACATTGTCAGTTATCTGACTGAGACGGACATAGTAGAGGATTGTGCAGAAGACAATGATCCAACAAATTTTATTCAAGCTACAGAATGTGTTGAGTCAGAGAAGTGGCAAGAAGCTATGCAGTCAGAAATTGAGTCGATGGAGAAAAATGGAGTTTGGGAATTAGTTGAAACTGATCCGAGACAAAAGGCGATTGGCTGCAAGTGGATCTACAAAACCAAGAGAGATGCAGCAGGAAACATTGAAAGGCACAAGGCTAGGTTAGTCGCGAAGGGATTCACTCAGAAAGAAGGCATAGATTACATTGAGACCTATTCACCAGTTTCTTGTAAAGATTCTTTTAGGATTATTATGGCACTAGTTGCACACTATGACATGGAGCTGCACCAGATGGACGTCAAGACAGCCTTCTTGAATGGAGAGCTTGATGAAGTGATCTACATGAAGCAAGCAGAAGGATTTATCAAAGCTGGCAATGAGAAATTGGTCTGCAAACTGAAGAAGTCGATTTATGGATTGAAGCAAGCTTCCAGACAGTGGTACAAGAAGTTTGACTCGGTGATTTCCTCTTTTGGCTTCAATGAAAATTTAGTTGATGAGTGTGTTTATTTAAAGACAGTGGGAGACCAATTTATTTTCTTAGTGCTATATGTTGATGATATACTTTTGGCTAGTAGCAATCAAAAGCTGCTGAAGGATACCAAAAGCTTTCTGTCAAAGAATTTTGATATGAAAGATCTAGGTGAGGCGGCATATGTACTAGGAATTGAGATTAAAAGAGATAGAGCACAAAAGCTGTTGGGATTGTCTCAACAAAGTTACATTACTAAAGTTCTGAAAAGATTTAGTATGGAACAGTGTTCAGGAGGAGAAGTTCCCATGTCTAAAGGTGATAAGCTCACAAAAGGTCAACGGCCACAATCAGAAGCTGAGAAGGAGAGTATGAAGTCAAAGCCTTATGCGAGATTAGTTGGAAGTCTCATGTATGCTCAGGTTTGTACAAGACCTGACTTGGCTTTCTCAGTTGGGATGTTATCAAGGTTTCAGTCCAATCCAGGAAATGAACACTGGGTTGCAGGGAAGAAAGTGTTGAGATATCTACAGAAGACGAAGGACCACATGTTGGTTTACAGGCAAGTCAAAGATTTGAAGGTCGTTGGATTTTCAGATTCCGACTTTGCAGGGAACTACCCGGATTCAAAGAAGTCTACTTGTGGATATGTGTACATGTTAGCAGGAGGAGCTATTGCTTGGAAAACCATGAAGCAGACATTGATCACAACTTCAACCATGCAAGCTGAGTACATAGCGGTATATGAAGCAGTTTGTGAGGGTGTGTGGATAAGGAATTTCCTACAACAAACTCAAGTACTCAGTCACATTGTGGAAGATAAGCTCGAAGTATTTTGTGACAATGAGGCAGCTGTTTACTTCTGCAAGAACAATAAGAGATCCAGCAATTCCAAGCATATAGATCTAAAGTATTACAGTGTAAGAGAGAGGGTTAAGAAGGGTGAGTTAGTGGTTCTGAGCATAGATACAAACTCACAACTAGCAGACCCTTTCACAAAAGCATTACCAGTTAAAGTATTCAAGCAACACACGAAGAACATAGGTATTTTGCCTAGATTAGATGCTTAAGGTCAGTGGGAGCTGAGACCAGTAGGAGCAAACTAAAATTTACAAGTTTCTGAGTTCTTGTTTGATTACTTTCGTAATAACAGTTGTTTTCGTTTAAATAAATAAAGTCTTGAGGTATTTTCAGAATTGTTTGTGTTATCCTACAGCTTTACATTGGTTCTGAAAATTTATCATGTTAGCTACAGTTGTATATATACTTGCAAAATATCATATGACTTTGATCATGTTTGGCATGATGATACGGTTCAGGCAAATTATAAAGTCGTTGGTGTCCAGTTGTTGCTTGAAGTTCTGGTTTAAGAACATACAGTAGGACTAGATATATATTAAACACTTGTTAATGCACATTAATATATATCTCAATACTGAGGATTCGACATATGTATTTTACAGGAGCTTATGTTGTAGCAAAGAAGCTCTACACTTTTGTTAAAGTGTAATTCGTTTCTTGTTCTGCATAAGTGACTGTAAAGTGACCATGTTGTGATGGGATTTTTTGATTCAATTGTTTCTGGCGCGCACTACAGTAGGTAGTATAGTTTTTGACATTACAAGAACTTGATTATCATAAACATGAAGTGATTGTCCAAGTGGGAGATTGTTAGATCAATTGTGGACATATCACATATATTATGATATCATGCTAATGTCATAACCTATTTCTACATGGAAACAAAGACAGTATCAATACTAGTTCCTAATGATATCGTGTATTATATCATTATGGTAAGGAATCCTATACTAAGTCTAGAAGCAAGACTACATATCAGTATTGTATAAGGAATCTTAATGAGATGACTTGATCCGCTAGGAATCCTTAATGGAAGGAACCTTAAGGGTTAATTGATTCTCTATATATAGATGGTAAAGGTCCCTGTTATCACTACTCACGACTCGTCGATATTGCATACGGTTTCTATCCATTGAGAAAGCAGAGAGTAGTGACTAACAGAAGACCTTGCCAAGCACCTCGCGTTCGCCGCATCAAGACATAATATGGGATACGAAGGAGTTACTGTTCGTGATGATGGTAAGTTCTTATTCATTACAGTAAACGATTAACAGATAATAGTTATGCATATGATATCCGGTATTTATGCTCATGACCATGTAATTTATTTTACAGCATACTCCTGGTAAAGTCATCTCTTTTAATCTTAGGAATAACACCTTCAAATCTATTGATTTAAATCCCAAGGTCGGTGTTGATGAATCCTTTTGCCGAGTTGGTAGGTGGAATTATCGATATGTTGAGAGTTTGGCTGTTGTGTAATGGGAATTCTTCTTTTCTTTAGTTTTGAAATCAACAACTGTTAGTTTGGCAGTAAGAAGTATTTGAGCCTGTGTAACCTCACTATTTATAAATTTCATTTTATTTTTTTTTATAATTCAAATATTTATAAATTGCATTGGATTTCATTATCTCTTTCAGTTGTGAATGTCTACATGTTTAGCTAGTTATGCCTTTGGTTGCTGACAAGCCAAAGTCTCCATATATGGTACTCGTACTTTCTAACAAATAGACTCGGATTGGTTAACTCAAAAGATTTGAAGGACTTGCTCTTAAGATTATAAGTCGGTATGGAGCTTTTTATGGAGGAAATGAGAGTTCTTTCTTACCACCGATTATTCCAAAGCAGAGCTGGTTAAATTTTAGAATAGGTACTCTGGTTATAGTTTATAAAGGGTGAAATACGCACTTATGAAGCAATGTGGAGTGATGTTACTGTTGAAGCAGTTGTTATCGCTATCAATCAGCTGCCAATTTTAACTTTGAGAAGGCTTATAAAAAGAAAATCAAGAAACGATCCCAAACACAGATGAGCACATTCCAGACAGTTGCCACATTGAAACTACAAGTCGACGCTTTATGGCAATGAGAAAGTGTCTTCTGTCTGAACTTGAATTATTCTGAGCATTGGCTACAGACAAGAAGCATTGGATTGTTTGTCTTATACTTTGAAGCTTCAGATCATGGAAGAGAAATATGACATCCTTGAAATGATTCAGCTTTATTTTCCCAAGTATCAACTTGTGTTATTATGTGATTCTTACATGTAACAATTCAATCATACAATGTTGTAAAAGACTAAGGTCAACCTTAACTAAATCAAAGTCTTTTCAAAAATATAATATTTGTTGTAAATATTATAATATATGTAGATGTCCATGTAAATAATCATTAGTTAGGTCCTTACGATGTAAGTCATACTCCTATATAAATGAGCCTAATGAGAATGATTGTGACACTTCTTCTTTCTCCTACACTTATTTCTAATGAGAATGAATGTGACATTTCTTCTTCCTCCTACATTTATCTTTCTATTTTCTCTCTATCTCATTCTTTAGTTTAGAACAATATTGTTTTTTTTTTTGATAAACAATGTTGTCAATCTTTTAATTAGGAAAAGCCAAGTTTATATTGTTATGATGATTTTATTTCATAGTTTTTCCTACATAAAGCCGTAATTCAGGAGTGTCGAAGTCTCCTAGTTTTATTTTTATTTTTATGGATAATAAACAAATTATAAAGAGAACCCTCGCGCACAACCGCCCCCATAAAGATCAAGCTGGAAGGCGTTAGCCGAGGAAAGAGGAAGAGAAGAAATCCATAGATGAGGAATATTACAAGAGTGTTCTAATTTAGCTAGACTATCAGCTACAAAGTTTGCCTCTCCAAACATGCATAAAGGAAATAGACGAAAAGTCGGATGACAAAGCTTGGATATCTCGAACCAGCACTTTAAGGTGCTAAGGAATCTGAGAACGGCCATTGAGCGCATCTAGGAGTAGCTTAGAGTCTCCTTCTATAATAATTGGTTGAGTAGTGTAGGTAGGTAGCAAGTAGCTACAGGCCAGCACGGAGAGCAACAACCTCTGCAAAAAGAATGTCCATGTGACCAAGATTTTGGCTAGTAGCAAGAACTGGGATGCCATCAGAATTGCTAACTACAAAACCAGCAGCAGCGCGGGAAGGAGGAAGCACCGAACCATCAAAATTGGCTTTGAGACTATTTAGAGGGGGAGGATGCCATTTAATATGGGAAGGAGGAGGGTGAGCATGACGGTGAGATCTGTTAAGATTAGTTTGTTGATAAAGGTGGATTTGTTTGTTAGCCCCAAAAGCAATTTGAGCAAAGAAAATAGACTGGTTACGGAAAATAACTCTGTTACAGGTACGCCATAAAATGTAGCAGAACATAATTTTTTTTTGATAATCAAACATTTTTATGTGGATCATCAAGGAACATTTTTAACCAAACATTTTTAAAGTCTCCTAGGTTCCCCCTTCGGGACGTCCAGTCATGTCACAGGTTTCCCCATTTGGGAGATCCAGTCATGGGGCCTCTGTCTTAGGTTTCCTCATTTGGGAGATCAACCAGTCATGGGACTCATCTGACCACTCTGGGTTAAAATCACGGTTGACCGACACAGTAAAATTTGAACTTCACCTCAACTTGTGAATCCTTCAACTGTTCAACATGTCTGAGCTGGGTTTTCCTTTTACTGCCAGTTAATTCACAATATGGGTAAAACTTTAAGCATATAAATTTCAACCCATTGGCCTTTTTCTTACCATAATTGTGTGAAAAGAAGCAAAATTTGAAAGCAGCTATAACCAAACTGCACTTCCAAACTACTTGCCATTCAGTTCTTCCACTCAAGATTTGAAATTTGTCTCTGAGAAACCAAATCAGAGACAGAAAGTGAACCCAGAAAAGAGTAAAGTTCAAAGCTTTACAAATTACAATGGTCTATTCACAGAGCTTGTTAGCAAGAAGAGGGCCTTTGGGCGCCGTATGGGTAGCTGCTTATTGTTTCAAGAAGCTTAAGAAGACCCAGATCACAGACACTGACATTTTAGCCTCTATTGGTAAATTTCTCTTTCTCTTCAAATTTCAATATTTTGATATGAGTTTTGAAAATAAGAGGGAAAAATCTCTGAGAAAGATTAAATCTTTGAAATGGGTTCGGTTCTGAGAACGTGTTTGATTGTGCTTGCTGTTAATTTATCTTTGGTTGTGCTTGATTCCTCAATCGCCAAACAGAGGGTTACTGTGTGTGTTCGTTTTATTGATTTGGGCTTCTGCTAATTTGTTTTTAATTGAAAATAGTATGTTGTTTAGTTGACATTTTCTTGTAGAAAGTTACTTGACTTTAAAGTGTTGTAAACTTGTTATGCTTATACTGTTAGGAAGAGGAGATTGTTTTGTCTTCATGGATATTCCAGATTTGGTGGCTTGATTTTTTTGTTTTGCTTTGATATTTAAATAGATAGGTTTAGTGTAGCAAAAAAGTACATTAATTTGGAGACCTTGTTTCTGAGTTTTTGGCATTAGTTACTGTTATGCATCATCTAGCTGTGTTTCTCATTCGTTCTGTAATCGACTTTTGCTATTAGGAGGTAGACTGGTAAGATTAAGTAGAATCATTGGTTGTTTCCTATAAAGAAGTTCTATATGGCTGGGAAGTGGATGTCAGATTTGGGAACCAACAGTTTGAAGACTATAGGATGTGAAATCTGGATGAGGTCCTCCGTAATGTTTGTTTATTATTAAAAGTGAAAGCAGTTTAGGTTGAATGTTCTGAATTCTTATTCTAATGTGCAGATAAAATTCTACAGGATGAATGGGATGGTGTCGCATATAGAGTACTAGCCTACCTACTTCTTGGTGTTGTTCGAATATACTCAAGAAAAGTGGAATGTCTTTTTGATGACTGCAATAAAGTGCTAATAGATATCAAGAAATTTGTTGTTAGCACAAATGATAATGCACCTACAGAAGTGGTCTGTGCGTCTGTTACCATACCAGACACATTTGAACTTGATGCTTTTGATATGGGGAGCCTTGAAGATGTCAGTAGGTTAGTTGCATATCTCACATGTGTAATCAGTGATATCCCTGTATTTAGTAACCAGACTTAACGTATATGTTTCATTACATTTCAGCGCACATTTGGCGTCTCACAAAGAAATCACGCTTATAGGTATCAAATTTGTGGTCCTTGATGTTTCATTACTTTATTTTAATTTGTACAACTTCACAAAATTTCAGCATGATTTGAAACAGAATGTGCAGACTGGAATGGAATAGAACGACTTTCATCAGAAATGGTAAGTTGTATACTATTTTATCAGCTCCTTCAAGCTTAATATACTTTCATTCTACTTCTTTTTGTTTGGCATGAAATCCTTCCATATGGTTTACTTTTCTTCTTTTGAGGGCAGAAGAGACACATCTTTCTCAAGTCTTAACTTTTCTTATAACCAAAGTTCTTTATTAGTGTTTCATTGTTATGATCAAGTTTTAGCAGTGCCGTGCCTGAGATTTCAGTTTCTGTTTATTCAGTATGATCATGTGGAATTTGGTGCCTGCCACAGTATTTTCTCTACTTATTACTCCCCAGTCAGAAGGTATGTAAAACCATTTGATATGCTCAGAGTTTAATAAATTCTTGACATCATGTATTCTTTCCTCTAATCGTTTTTGACATAATTTTTATCTCCAGTGTACTTTCATCTCACCTGATGGACTTTCATATGGAGTTAAGAACATCAAGTAATGATGAGTCGGAAGAAATTGTAAAACAGCTTCAATGGCATAGGTTCTCTCAAGAAGAATGTGCCAACAGCAATACATTTCTTGGCATTGAGAAAGAACCTCAAAACCAATTCAAGCAATGTGGTGAACATAATGAAACTAATGGAGAAATGATAAAGACTCCAGATATAGTAGTAATGCCTGAAGATGGAATTCAGGAAGAAGTTCAGAACCATGAGATCCTTGGTGGGAATGATAGAGAACCTTCCTGCCATGTGATAACTGGTGAGGATCATCAAAGTGATCGAGAGGAGATGATGGAATTAGACTTGGTGCAACCAGAAAATTTGAGTTTTCAGATTACAGAAGAAGAGCATAGTCTAAGAAACTTAAAAGCTCAAGAAAAATCTATGGACCTTGATGTGCTCTGTGGGGCCAAGAAACCTCAAGAACGTGTTTGTTCTTATGGAGAAGAGAATCTTAATGCAGAGCCAGCTAAGGTACTGGTCATGATGTCACCAGATACCATGAAAAATATTCCGGAAGAAGATCCAGAATCCTTCTCAGTTGAATATGATGGGGCCAAGAAACCTCAAGAACTTGTTTGTTCTTATGGAGAAGAGAATCTTAATGCAGAGCCAGCTAAGGTACTGGACATGATGGCACCAGATACCATGAAAAATATTCCGGAAGAAGATCCAGAATCCGTCTCAGTTGAATATGATGGCAGTCCTGATGCCAAGCAGCCAGATGCTCTAGGTTAGATTTTCTCAACCAATGATTTTTTTCAAATTCTTATTTCTTATTATTCCTATTATTGTTTCAGATTTATGCCTTGTACCACATCTGATTTCAGACTTTCACTTGTAATTTATTTTCTCCTAATGCAGGGGTTACTACACCAAAATTGGTGGCTGTTCCCAGACCAGCTTCTAAGCGGTCGGCTCAAATCTCTAGGAAAAGAAAATGTGTATTTGATGATATAGTAATGCTGCCTAGCGAGTAAGTGATGGTTTACTGCTCCTTTATATATGTTAAGTTGAAGTGTTCCTGTTTTGCTTAAAAATTCAAATAATATTTGGTGCATCCACCGTTATAGTTGATGGAACACTTGGAAATTTTAGTATTACAATCTTTTATTAGTTGAGCATGAAATGAAAAACCGTAAATTTCTTACAGGGTAATAAGGCAAAGCATACATGATGCTAGTGACTTGGTTGCTAAAAGAAGAAAAGTTCCCAAAAATGCTCATGCTGTTTGGCAAACTTGTCAAATTAGAAATCTTGCCCAGAATTTCTTGGAGCCATTGATATCTAGTGAGTTTACTGTCATTATTTATTTTCTGGTCCATTACTTGTGAAATCTTTCATAACCCTATTTCTGTGATACTATCAGACGTTTCGCAAGAGCTGAGGTCCCTTTTATGCAAAAGGAAACTTAGGAAACTAAAGATTACCCCAGAGAAGCTAGATTTGTTGAACTGTCAAAGGACTGGTATATCAGAGCAAATAGAGATTGTAGAAACGGGAACTGTTGAACCTATAGAAGACTCAGATGTGTTGGAATATCCATGTGCTGTTACATTAGAACAAGCTGAAATTGCACCAGATACTCCTGTTCTTCGCCCAAAATCAATCAAATCATTTCATAGTCCAAAGAGTCCTGAGGTTCCTGATATTGATCTAGTAAGACCCGAGACATCTGGAAGATTAGAAAAAGAGCCATCTATGGGAGCAGAGCAAGAAATCCCTTCTGGAAATGTAGAAGAAATACCATCTCTGGATAGAGATCAAGAACATGACTTCAATTTGTTGACTGAGGTTAAGTATGTAAAGATAGAATAGAGTTTCTTCAAATGCAAACTAAGATAACTTTGCTACTGCTTATTGGTGTCCATGTGAGAGTGTGCTGATATGAATAATATCGATTCTGCTATATGTTATACTGCTTAAGGCACATTTACCTATGGAATCCAATTGTTGACTCTTTTCTTTTTAATACGTTTCAGGAGGCTGAAATTTGTGAAGGAGTTAGTCCTGAACCCGGTAAGAAATCAAGGGTTTTATTAGCTGACTTTTGTTTGATATTTGTACTTATTGTTATGCGGCACTAATGTGTGAACCCTGTAACTTTTCTTTGTTGTAGACGGGTGTTCAGTGAGAACCAGGTACAGTGGATTCGCCTCCTGAGATTCTTCTGTTGTACATTATTTTCTTGAAAGCATTATCTTTATCTTGTTAACTTTTGTGCATACAGAAAGGTGGCGAGGTACTTGCACAGTCACTTTACGATTTACAAAAGTCGTGGAGAAAAAGAAGTGAACTTGTTAGAGGTTGCAGAACGAAGAACCAAGAAAGAAAGTGCAAGGCTATTCTATGAGACACTGGTATGATCTATGAATCTCTTTGTTCCTTCTGCATAGAGAGAAAACATTACATTTCAAACATGTTAATTGCAAAGTTTTGAGTATCTTCAAAATATATATTTTTTTTTCCCGGGTTTGCAGGTGATGAAAACTAGAGGGTTTGTGGATGTGAAGCAAGCTGATCCCTACGGCGACATTCTGATATGGAAACTCGCCAAATGGGAGCAAATGTGGGGAGACAATACAGTCAATAAAGCCAGTACTTCTGAAACCATGTTACTTTGTCCATAGCTACTTGGCTAGAATTAGGAATTGCGTGACTGATATGCCACATTGCCACTATAGTAGAGTAGAATCACTAGATCTCATTATAGGAGTGTAAAGCATTGGTTATAACAGCTCTCGTTCATGCCCAGAGTAGACTACAAGGGCTATAACAATTCGTTCATGCCCAGCTCCGACTTAACTAGCTTTGGTTATGTAGTAGGTAGAGATAGAATGGAAATGTATGATAGGACAGGTCTGAAAATTGCAGTGGTGCATCTATTGATTCCAGAAATGGTGTCTTCATGTGAATGAAGATGACAACATTAGAGCATTGTGCTATCATCAAGAGGGGATTACTAGGATGCATATATAAGAAACAAATTGGTCAGTGGGTATTCTGACAATTTATCTCAATGAATACAAATGGTATTTGACACGATGCAGTATGTGGTCTTTGCACGTGTCCATGATGATTAACATGCAGAGCATCGACAAATGTGTAGTCAAAAAGAATAATGGTCATTCAAATTCAAATACTTTCCCATTTTCATCTTTGCATAATTGATTTACATTAATGGCCCTTGAAGAAAAAAATCTGCCAAAAGTGTTAGACAACCCCCGGATATACTAAAACAATTGTGTGTGAAGTTACACTACGTTTTCAATGCTATAAACTCATGAACTAGAGTTATGAAAGGATTTACACTTAGGTAGTATAGTAGTGTTTAGGACGAATAGTAATATAATAAGTACGAATCGAGTCTATAATTAACTCTAACTGTTTAAGATAACTTTTTATAGTAACTGAAGATTGTTACCATGTTTGTCGATTATATAAGAAAAATAATTAAATAAGACATATAAATAAGGTATGCTACAAATCATGATCATGTGGTAATCCTTCAATATTTAGAAAGGAAGAAATGATGGATTACTATATGAAAGTTGAAATTTGAATTTTAAATCCACATTCCCAAAAATAAAAAACTGCTCCCTATTGGGTTTTGCAAATTTGGGTACTTCATATTTGTGTCGTTTTTGTCTCAGACGGGGTTCTGAGACTTACAGGGTACACCACATTAAACCCACTCGACCGTTTCTTTCTCTTCCCCAATTTCATTTCCTGCAATTTCTCCATCTTTGCATTTTGCTTTCTATGAAACACAAACACACTCAAAGATTGAAACTTTGAAAGGTTTAGAGTGAAAAAAACCAAACCATGTTTTACTCACAATGCTTGTTATCGAGCAAAGGGCGTTTAGGCTCCATTTGGGTTGCTGCTTATTGTTTCAAAAAGCTCAAGAAGGCCCAGGTGGCTGAAACTGACATTTCTGCCTCTATTGGTTCGTATTCTCTCTCAAAGATGAAACCTTTTTCATCTTTTCTCTACAAAAGCATGGATTTTTGACTTGGGTTTTCTCTTTGGCTTTTGAGTGCCTACTTTATGTTTAAGATTGTTTTCTTTAATCTGTTCTGTGTGTTTCGTTTTCTATTTTTGTGAATCATAATGTGGGAATGTGCGCATTTGTTTATATGTATTCCAAATTTGGTGACTTGATCAGTTAATATTTCATTTGAAGTACTCTTATTTTCGTCACCTTGTTTCTGGGTATGTCATTTGGTACTGTGATCACTCATTCGGCTGATGTTTTAGGAGTTATGTGAATGGTAGACTAGGAAAGATTGGTGTGAGGAATTGGTTGTTTGCAGAATCTAGAGGTGTGTTCAGTTATTTTTGTTAACATATCATTCACATGAAGATTTAGGAATACTACAGAAATTGCGGGGAAATGGTGTTCTTTTGGTGCTTATAGAGAATTTTTTTTGATTCTTAGAACTTATGGACTATGACCATTTAATATTTTCACTTATACTGAAGAAGGGTTTCACTTATTGGAGTTAGAAAATCCAAATTGCTTAGCTAGCATATGCTCCTGCTTCTCTGGGGAGTAGGAAAGTGGGAAAAAAGAAAGAATCTTCGAAGGCTAATAAAATTCGATTGATGTTTTCAACAGTAAGATTAGATATACTCTCTGACTTTATAGGCTTTTGTTCGTTTAATACTTTGAGTGGTATTTTTGGAATGCTGTCATTAATGGTGTTTGTATCTTAAACGTGATGTCAGATAGTTTTGGCTGATGATATTTACTTTGTTTGTATCGGCTTTAATTTGGAGAGTAACGCTTCATGCTATTTAGTACTGGCTACCGTTAAGCATCCTTTATTCATATTCTGTTGTGCAGATAAAATTTTGAAAGATGATTGGGATGTCATCGCATATAGGATACTGGCCTACCTTCTTCTTGGTGTCGTTCGAATATACTCAAAAAAAGTTGAATACCTTTTTGATGACTGCCATGACGTGCTAACTGAAATCAACAAGTTTGTTGTTAGCACAAAAGAGAAGGAAGATACAGATACTCTTCGTGCGCCTTATGATTCTGTTACCCTACCAGAGAGGTTTGAACTTGATGCATTTGATTTCGGGATCCTTGAAGATGTCAGTGGGTAAGTTATATAGCAATAAACCATGTAATCAGTAATATTTTTTGTCTCATCATCATAACTAACTTGTACTCTTCACTTGTTCCAGAGGAAATGTAGTATCCTACGAAGCTATCACACTTAAAGGTATTGGATTAGTGGTCTTGAATATTCTTTTATATTATTCTATTTGAATATAATCTTAACAATTCATCATGATATGAAACAGATTGTCCAAAGGGAAATGCAGGACAATTTCCTTCAGATATGGTAAGTCCAAGGCTCATTCTTATAATGACTATTTTGTCATCTTCCTTTTTGCCCTTTTCATCTTGTCATGAGGACTCTCTTCTCCTTCTCAGTCATTAAGCAGCATGTATTTTCAAGTCGTGCATTTTCTTGTTACAAACAGTTTTAATGATTTCCAAGTTCCTTATTGGCTTGATTAGTAGTTTGATCAAGTTTCATCATGAATATTCCCCTGATATGTCAACTTGTGTACCTGCAGTATGATTATGAGGAATTTGGTGCCTGCCATGGTATCTTTTCTGCCAATTACATTCCAGACAAAGAGTATGTTTCCGTGAAAGCTTATAAATTCTGTACATCCTATCTTCTTTTTCAGTATTTCTATATTTTCCAATCATGTTACTTAACAACATAAATTGTTCTCTTCAGTGTACTTCCATTTGACGGGATGGAATTGGATATGGAGATAAGGACGTCAAGTAATGAAGCTGACCCAGACGTAAACATGGAGAATCCTCAAGACAGTAGGTTCCTTCAAGAAGAAACTAATGGAGATCAGATAAAGGTTCCAGATATGTCATTGCCTGAAGATGGGACAGAAGGAGAAGCAAGGCCAGAAAAGCTTCCAGACGTTAGGTCTGAGGAAAAAGGTCTGAACCATGAATCATTTCGTGGCATTGAAGAAGAACCCCTAAACCAAGTTGAACCATTTGGTGAAGATCAAGTAACTAATGTGGAGCAAATAAAGGCTCCTGCTATATCACAGTCAGTCGATGGAATTCAAGAAGAAGCAAGCCTGAAACCTTCCTGTCATGTTACATCATCTGCTGAAGATCACCAAATTAATCAGGAGGAAGTTAATATGCAATCCGAAAATCAAATGTGTCCACTTACGACTGAAGATGGCATTCTAAGCAACTTCAAAGCTGACAGGGAAAACCTAAAAAATTGTACATCTGCCCAAGAAGGGAACATGGACCTTGGTAAGTCTTGTGACTTCAAGAAACCTGAAGAACCTGCTTTTTTATCTGGTGACGAGAATCATAAGGATGGAGAGCCAGAAAAGCTACATGACATGATTCCACCGGATAATATGAATTGTCAAATTAATGCGAGAAAAGATTTAGAGGCTCTAGGTAAGAAAAAATTATTCCTTATATGATTTTACATATTCAGTCGGTAATTGTTCAACCCATGGGGTTTCTTTAGCACTCTCATATTCAGAATTGTTACTATTTTCTGCTTGGTCACACTGTGTTTTTCATATGCTTTTAATATAAATCTGAACTGAAACGTTCACTTCTAAGACAATTTTATTCTAAATAGTTTATCCTGATGTGCAGGTGTTACTACACCAAAGTTAAGGAGGGTTATTCCCACACCAGCTATTAGGAAGGCTGCTCGAATCTCAAGGAAAAGGAAAAGGAGATGTCGCATTGATGAAATCACAGTGCTGCCTAATGCGTACGTCATGGTTTACTCCCCTTTATGTTAATTTGAAGTCTTCCTGTTTTACCTATGTATAGGATAGTAATTTTCTAATTTCCTTTTTCTAATAGTTTTTAATGAATCAATGATACATCATTATAGTTCTAGTGGAATGTTGGATTATAATGATCGCATAATGGACTATACATTGAGCAAGGCATGTGATACCACACTTAAAAATGTTACAGGGTAATCAAGCAAAGCATAAATGATGCGAGTGACTTGGTTTCAAAAAGAAGAAAGGTTCCTGAAACTGCCCTTGATGCCTGGAAAACCTGTCAGATTAGAAACCTATCCCAGACTTTTTTGGAACCATTTATACCAAGTAAGTTTACTGTCATTATTTACTCTTTGTTAGTTTTGAAACTATTTCTCACCATATCTTCATCAGGTGTTTCGGAGGAGATTAGGTCCCTCTTCCACAGAAGTGTAATAGATTCTGCTGAAACTGCTGAACCTCCAGTAAAGCCAGATGTGTTTGAACCTCCAAGTGCTGGAAGACCAGAGCAAGTAGAAATTACACCAGAGCCACCTGTCCTTGAGCATATGGAAATTGAGCCTGTAACACCTGTCCTTGATAAAATAGAAATTGCACCAGGAACCCCTGTCCTTCACTCAACATCAATGAAATCATTCAGTAGTCCAAAGAGCCCTGAAGCTCCTGATATGGATGTACCTGAGCCATCTGGAAGGATAGAGGAAGAGCCATTTATGGGAAATGAACAAGCTTACCCATCTGAAAGTTTAGAAGTGCCATCTGTGCATAGGGATTTAGAGCATGATTTCAATTTATTGAATGAGGTGAGTACTGATTACTTTGGAGTTTCTCTGTTAAGGAAAGAATGAAAGGGAGACGATGCTTTTTTTGGTACTAATTACTGATAGATATGCTGATGACACCTTGCTGTTTCTCTTGCTTCTGGAATTCTTAATTTATTCTTTATTCTTCTCTATTTAATTTGTTAAGGAAAGAATGAAAGAGATGATGTTTTTTTCGGTACTAATTACTGATAGACATGCTGATGACACCTTTCTGTTTCTCTTTTGCTTCTGGAATTCTTAATTTCTTCTTTATTCTTCTCTATTTAATTTGTTTATTATTTGTTGTTATTTTGCCTTCAGGAGCCTAATTTATGTGAGGAAGTTAACCGTGAACTCGGTAAGAATCTAAACTGATTTTACGCTTACTTTTGTTTGTCTTGTTTATTATATTAATGTGTCATTCATGCCTGACTATGAAACTTTTCTCTGTTGTAGATGGGTGGTCAAACAGAACCAGGTATAGTGGATCGGCTTCTGAAATTTTTCGGTACTCTTCAGGGTTAATTTTTTCTTCCAAGCTTTTTATATTCAAACATTTCTTTACAGAGTGGTTGCAAGGTACTTGCATAGACAATTCACAAATTGTAAAAATCAAGGAAAGGAAGAAGTGAACTTGTTGCAAGTTTCAGAAGGAAAAACGAAGAAAGAAAGTGCAAGGTTGTTCTATGAGACACTGGTATGATATATGTGAACAAATATTTTTTGTATATTCGACTTCTTTTCCTCATAGTTTAGATGGAGTTGCTTATGCATAATATGCACAAGCTGCCTCTTAGTTATTTTAGTATATAATGGACACTTACCTAGGCATTGTTTCTTCCCCCCAAAAGTATAGTATGAAACCTAAAGCATAATAGGTGTAAAACTTGACAGTTGTGTTTTGAGACATTTAATTATATCCTTTGTTTATATTTGTCAGGTGTTGAAAACTAATGGGTATGTGGATGTGAAACAAGATGAATCCTTTGGTGACATTTTACTTCGGAAACTGGACAAATGGGATCGAACATGGGGAGACGATACAGTCAATAGAGACGGCTTCTAACCTATGGATTCTTCTGCATAGCTAGACAGGAATCCCCTGTATACTTTTTGTATGCAAGGATATCATCCTAGTTTAGTAGCTTTCGGTTTAGGAATGACGGTTCTAGTTTTAGTATAGGATGAGATCTAAGAAAGATGATGAGAGACCATGGTTGGCTCTGAGAAGTGGTACTGCTATAGCTTTGTTCATGTTTCCAAAACTGGTATTTTATTACATGAATGAAAATGACAATATATAGGCCATGTCATGTGAAATTTTCAATAATTGCTTTAATCACTTGAAAATATAGAAATACTGAAATAGAAGCAAGTCCTGCTGGAAATCGACAAATTTATGCATTCAAAGTTGCAAGGCAAGGCATCACATGAATGGTCTGCCATGTATGCAAAACTCTCACTTGTAGCTACTGTTTATTCCTCTTTTTACCAGGAAAGGTAATTCAGAGCTTATGCATGTGAGCCTTGTTATTGGAATCCAAAGCTGCTCACATCAAGTGGAAGTGGTTGATGCCAAGAAATCTTTGAGCCAGGCGGCGGACTTCTTTGGAGTTCGGACCAAGTCATTGAGGTAATCAGTGTAGTTGAGGCCAAACCGAACTGCGTAGCCAGATCCCATCTCCACGCAGTCCATCAGTGCCCACATCAGGTAACCCTGCACATCTGCTCCCGCACTGCAGTTGCAATGTGAAGTATCACGTTTATTAGTCCAGGTTCCGGTGCATACTTGTTAAAATAATTAGCAGATTAATAATCTTGATATTCAATTTGCAAGATGTAATGTAATGCAATTACTCTCTGGCGGCTTTGACAGCGGCGAGATGATCCTTGATGTGCTGAATTCGAGCATCATCAACCGAAGCTTCTTCCACTGAAAGGGTGTCATCTCTTGCGTCCGGATATCCTGTTGAAAGTGCAAGGTAACTAAGATTCCAATGCAAAGTAATTCTAGTGCTACATTTTTCTTTGGTAGTAATAAAATGACTAATTACCATTCTCAGTAACGTAGATTTTGGGATTGTTGTATTCCTTCAGTAATGTCAATCCCTTTCTTAATCCTTCTGGATAGACGTAGATCGAACTGCTCCCTGGTGTCTAGATACCAAATAAAACTACATTAAGTAAAGCATTTTTGGGGTTCTAGTTATTGTACTAAGCGTCGGTTATGATCTTACTGCATCGCCTATGGGCTCCCCGTCTGATCCTTCCACTGTGACAAAAACAAATAAGAATCGTCCATTATGAGTTTTCAGTACTGGTAAATTATCTCGATCTTTTCTTTCTTGAGAAAGCAGTACTAGGCACTAGGGATGAGTGACTAAATGAGTATAGTACCTGTGATGGTAGCATGCTGGTACTGATCCATAGTTGTGTAGACATCGTTGCTAGTTATTGGTACAGAAGTGGCGAATCTGGAAGTGTAGTAGTTCACCCCAATGTAATCATATGAGCCCTTTACCAACTCTTTCTGCTCATCTGTGAACTCTGGAAGGCCATCCCTCACCAAAGCCTTCATAACAAATGGGTAATCACCATACACTAGGGGCTCCAGAAACCTAGCAAGTAGTAGTTCATCTTATAATTAGTAGGGAAACAGCAACAGAAATAGAGCTGCACGATGACTAGTGAGACAGATCGATATAATGTAGCAAATTGGATGAAGTCATGGCAAGTATTCAGCTTAAGTTTAGTAGCTAACCATCCTGTCAAAAAGTCGAATGCTCTTTTGGCTGCAAAGACATCTTGCGGGGTGTCCTCGAATGGCTCAAACCATTCAACCACCATCGGGATTCCGATCTCTCCTCCTTGCGTTGGCTACGCATTCATAAAGTTAGGTAAATTAATGCACGGTAATTGTATGAAGAATAAAATCGAGGAAACTGTAAAATGAGGCTCGTTTGATTCGCGGAAAGAAAATGATTTCGTTTCACCTGGTATGTGTTCTTGTAGAGCTTGGCAGCTGTAGCATGGGCTAATATGACATTATGCGAAGAGACATAAGGATCAGTGGCAGCGTTTGCATCCTCCGCAGGGTTAGTGAAGCCGTATTGCCCCCATACTTGAGGCTCATTGATAGTAGCCCAGTACTTCACTCGATCGCCAAAAGTTTTGAAACACAAATCAGCATATGCTTTGAAATCCTCCCTTTTAAACATAGTGAATTAGTACTCACAAATTTACACATAATTAGCTGATTGTTAGAATACCAAGGAACTTGACACCTACACAATGTCAATGCTCAAGAAACCGTTGTACTTGGTGTTCAGTGCTGTGGGCAAGTCGAAGTGGAACAGTGTCACAAATGGAGTTATCCCTGCACATTTATATGTAAAAACAAGTCACCACTTCGAGCTATATCACGTAAACTTAATCAACTTATTGCTTAAAGCTTCATAGTTCAGACATACCATTTGCGATCAGTTCGTCGATGAAGTTGTTGTAGAAGTCGATACCCTCCTGGTTTATTCCACCGTCTATGGTTCCGTCTGAAAATTGATCCCGGAAACACATAAAATCTAGTTGATCTAACTATATAATGTAACTATATATGTTGTTCAGTTATATGCTCCGGGAAATGAAGCATACCAGGCAATAGTCTTGACCATGATATGGAGAATCTGTATGTATCCACTCCCATATTCTTCAGCAGTTGCACATCGTCCTAATTAAGGGATACAATACAAAGGTATGTGACATTAATATTTGGTCATCGACATAGATACTAGCTTCTTAACACACGCGTATATATTACCTTGTAGCGGTTGTAAGAATCAACTGCTATTTCTGTGGCATCTACTGTGGCATCTTGTATGTAACTATCCCATGTGGCCGGTCCTCTCCCTCCTTCGGTTCCAGATCCTTCTGTCTGCATTATGCAAATACGTAAACTAAAATTTCCTTTGCAAAGTTGACTTTGTTGGTAAAACTAAAAACTAGAGCATGGTTATATCTCAAACCTGGAAAGCAGAAGTGGCGCAACCAAACTTGAAATCATCTGGGAAATCAGCCCTGGTTACTTCTGCAGTTTCGGTCGTGGTGGTATCGACAACCGCGGCCGCGGTGTCAGCAGCGACGGCCACAGTAGTAGTAACTGCACTTGTGAGTGAAGAAGTAAGATCTCCCAATGCAGAGCATGGTCGAATTCTGATGGCCCTCTTATGATCTATTCCCTTAGATGGGAACACTCCTAGGGCTTTCACTGTAGGAATACGGCTCCGTAGTCTCTTGAAGGAGCTCAAAGGCGCTCTTGGTGCCAACCTTGGCAGCGAAAAGCTTAGAGGGAGAGCCATGGTGATTTCTGGGTGTGTTTGGTGAGTGAGAATGAGAGAAGCTACTTAGAAAGGGAGTTGAGCAGGATGAGATATGCTTCACAGAAATTAAGCGATCGTATTTGTAGAGGAGTTGTTGGAAGTCACTATCCGATCCCCAGAATCTTAATTTTTTCCTAAAAATAAATTTCAACGTGTGTAAAATTTGTGGACGTAACTCCTCGATCTTGCACATGTCTTTATTTCTTATAGTATTATTGGATACGTGATCACAGAGAGCGAGTTGTATTAATATTACACGTTGTTATATTATTTATATATATAGTACGTTTGCCTTGGCGCGCACTGCGTGTCTCTTTGCATATAATTGATACCAAATGTATGCATATAATTGATACCAAAGATAGGAAAACCCTTAAAAACAATAAGAGTCTTGAGGATTAGTTGAAAACTTTTTGGCTTATTATATTTTTCGATCTTATATCCATATCTTAACCGTTCAGTTTATAGATATTTATGAGTAGATCATTTCTGTAAATTTTTAGTTATATTGAAAATCGTTAAGACATTTATAAGTGTGATTTACCAATTATGAACTTGAACGGTTCATATTTGACAGATTTGGTTCGTCCATTAATTTGATCTAGTTTGTTACCTTAACAATCATCGATTTAGCTAAAAATTTATAGGGTTGATTTACACATATAGACCTAAAAACTGAACGGATGAGATGTCAAGATGTGGTCGAAAAATAGGTCTTTTAAACCATAAATTGAAAAGTCATTAACTAGTCCTCAACTTAAAAGTCTTCACTAAAAAGGCTCCTGCTAAATATATATCTTACTCTTCTAGAATCAAGAAATTTTTCTAAGGAACTAAGGAAGATGCCCTTTCTGCCTTTCTGTCGGTATTTTAGTGTGTAGTGTTGATGATATAATTTATGGCAATGTGTACGTTAATTAATTACGATATTGATTTGATTCTTTTTTGGTCTAAACAAAACAAACTAGTATATAGTGCATGGATCTATACATCTCGATCGTTTCATGATGTGCAAAACGTGGAAATAGCAAAAGCACAATTATTTCAGAATAATTCATCTCGTTATAAGCCTATAATGGCTAATAATTCAAATCATCATGTGGAAAAATGTTCTCCTTTCCTTGTCATGATTCTCTTTATGTTTTTCTTGATAATGAAATAAATGAATCGGGCCAAAAGCTTCTTGTTGATGGTGTCCTTCGAGTCTTCAACTAGTAAAATGTTAAGATCAAGTCACGTAAAACTGGAAAAATTTGCGAATTAGATATGAGTTTCTATTTTTTGAATGAATTGCTACATTTGAATAATGAAAATTGCTCAATTTTGGTGCATGTTTAATTATTTTGAAGAACTCTTGACTTCCGATGCATTTGATCCATCATATCATTCATATGAATTCTTTTTTGATCAAATTGCATTACATATATATTTACATATATAATTAAGGAGATCGTGACCGTGCTCATTAATTAGATGCAATATGTTTAGATTATATGTCAGGACATGCATCAGCAAAGTATTTAAAAACTTACACATGGTATAATTAGAAAACTACACTCTATATGTGGCACTTGAATTATCTTTTGTTTTAGGCATTGCTCGATCGCATGGTCAAATATAATATGTAATTAGGAACACTGGTTAATTATTTCATGCATCACATGGTCCTGGTATTTATTTTTATCATATGGTCCAATACAAGGACTAAAATATCGGATATCGAGGAGATATTGATAGTCCGGAAAATGAAAATTTCAAAGGAGATATCAAAAACTTTTCATTTCAGTAAAATTTTGATAAAATGTAAGATACTTATTTACAAAGATACACAAATAACAACAAATCCTAACACAGCAGGATTTGTTGGGCTGTTGTGATACGAGAAAATGAACAAATAGCGATATTATGAAGGATTGTGAATATAATATCGCCATGTGAGAAAAAGGAAATTTTCGCTGATATTTCGGCGAAAATCTCAATTTTTCACTCCTTGGTCCAATATATATATAATATGCAGAAGATAATTATCCCAACAAGAGTACGTGTGGATGGATTACGATCAAGATCAACTTGATACAGTTAATCCGAGGTGGGTGAACATTCCGGCTGAGAAATTGAAAACGCTTGGAATCGATCACAAGTCGGCAATGAGGGCCGGCTGCACCAAATTTGATGAAATTAACAACCAACATATTAACATTGATGATCATTGTTTGTTCGATCGGTACTAGCTAACAAGTGCTTGTCGAATATGCATGGTGATTGGTGAACATAAACAAGTACGTGCGTGATTTCATATCGGTTTTGTTACAACAATGATCGCGATGATCAAAATGAAGAGGGTCGACGGTTTTGATATTATAATCGTACTGGGGTATTAATTCAACAAAATCAAGAGGATAACAAGTAAGTGAACCATGCATTACACACAAGCCAAAGTCTCCTTATACATAAAATTGCAATGACCAACAAGGTAACGCTGATGACCAGCGCAGTAGTTAACTCGAAGGATTTGAAGGTCTTACTCTTAAGATCACACGAGATGAGTTTACCAGGAGTATGTAGCAACATAGATTCTTCATTTTCGTTTTGATCAAGAAAGAGAACTACGAATTCTCCATAAGGGACGTTCGGGAAAGCAGTGCATAGAGGATCAAGATCAACATTGTACTTGAGAAACCAGCCAGAGTAGCCTCTTCCCATTTCCAACACTTCGAATTTAGTAAGACATGGTTTATAAATATCAATGAGATGCAAGTGACCACCATTCTCTTGAAAGTATCTGAACTTCCTTTTATGACATTTCTTCCAATAACAGTGATCAGGACTCACAAAGAACTCAACAACCTCTTCATCAATGGGATAATATGCCATCTCACAACCGTCGCCTACCCAGTGAATTGCGCCGTACGTTGCAGTAGACCCCTCTTCGTAGCGGACATGAGCTTGCCTGGTGAAACAAGAATTGAGAAGCCTCCAACTTCGAGTCTCAGACGAATAAATTTGTATTCGGTAACCTCGACAGTATTCTAACCCATTAATGGTTTCAAGGCAGATTACCTTGTAATGAGGTGATTTGGAAGGGTCGAAGGCCAAAGAGCAACCAATGATATGGGTTTCCACATTCTAATCATCACTAATAGCAGGAATTGCGAGTGTCGAGAACCGGTTAGTTGTGGGATTGAGAACAAAATATGGGGACCTACTCGTACTTGTTGCAGTAAATGGCTGGCACAAGAAGAGGCCATTGCAGGAGTGAATAATATCGATACAGCCATATTGATCTCCCATGACTTCAAAAGGATTCAAGTGAGGTGAGATGTGGTTATGGCCGCTTGGATCATGATCCGGAGGGAAAGGGATGAAAGAGAAGTTGTCGGAACTGTGGTGAAAGACAGCAAAGATGGAGGAGTTCGGATTTTGTAGGGTGTGGCGGTCACAAAATTTGGGGTTGGAGATAAGAGAGAGCCAATTCTTGGACACACATTTGAAGCGAATCAGAGGTCGAGTTGGCACGCGCACTAGGATTTCGGTAAGGAGTTCTTCCATGTTGGCTACGGTTTCTGCTAAGCTGTTGCGGGCGTGTTTGGGGTAGAGTCTCTGCACCATTCTTGGTTTCTCTAAACTTTAGAGAGCAGGGTTTGAGCTATATATATATATAACTTGAATTAATTAATGAGGAACCACTCCTAGTAAAATAAGGAAACCATAACAATCCAGAATGAAACCAAAACAATCCTAATCCTAAATGAAGAGGAGTTTCATGTAAAAGGTCGTTTTTGAATTTTCAAAATGTCACATATGTAAAACGATAAAAGGCGTAAAACTCATAACAAAACTAAATAATGGCTTGATTGGCAAATACGTTACTTAGTTTCTTAATTGTCGCATATACTTAAAAACTTGCGATAAACATAATCACAAATATGGGTAAATTGGATTTGCATTTCGGAACGGATCAAACTTTTTGTGTTCATAGCTAGAGGCTATCTAGAGTCTAAGGTTTAAGTCTAGACGTCGAGTGTCTTGATCGGTTTACCTTATTTCAGTAAAGACGTATGTGTCGTAAATCTCATAAGGACCAAGAGACATATTTGAAAGAACAAACTAATAACATCCTGATCATCTATTAATACAAGATTATCTAAGAGCAGATCCAACAGATTTCCTATATTTTTTGTATAATAAGAAAACAAAACTCAAAATATGTAATGCTTCGAAATTAGAATAGAATCCGAGTCAATAATGCCCCATACATACAGAAAAGACCAAAAGAAGACCCACGTAAAAAACTCTAAAATGTTTATTAGGCCCACACGGCCCACCCCTCTTCAACAAAACCCCCATATCTTTCAATTTGGTTCATGTCCAAACCCTACTAGCTACTCCTTCAGGGTTTTACAGGTCCAATTTTTTCTTGGGAGAATTCCAAGCTCTGTGTTTCTCTGCCTGATCTCCTATTTGGGTTTTCTCAGAAAGTTGAAGTCAGAGAGATAACCATGGCAAGCCAAGCAGCTGCAACTTTTAAAGGAAACATGAAGGTTAATTTTTTTTTCTCTGATTCCGATGATTAATCGAGTTTTCATGGTCTGTAATGTTTGATTTCATTGCTTACAACAATCCTAATGCTCACAGAGCTCATCCATTTGTGGGTTTTTGAGGCGAACTTAGAATGTTAAGAAACGCACACCAGGTGTTTGTGAAAAGTCCCAATAGAAATTGATATGACGTTAACCATTGCTGGGTGTTTTCACATCGCAATAGATGATTGTCTGTTTATGATGGATTTGAAATCTAGGTTGTAATGTTTGGTGAGTTTGCGAAATGGAGAAATTGTGGTTTGGTTGCTTGTTAGTGACTGAACAAGTGGTATTGATGTTGATACAGAAAGCTGTTGCTGGCCTGAGACGGATTAATCTTGATGGGCTGCGGTGGAAAGTGTTTGATGCCAAAGGCCAGGTTATAGTTTACGGCTTTTAGAAATAGTATCAATTTGATTTGGATTCGTTTGGTTCGTTGTTTCGACAATTAGTAGTACTTGTGTTGGTTAAAATTATAAAGTAGAATGAAGATCCACAAATGGTGTTTTCTGAAGAAACTAGCATTGTTTGATGTGGTTTGAACTTGTTGGAGTGGTAGTATTTCAGTTATCAGGGTATGGATTCTTGAAGTACTGATTAGAATGTTACCTCAATTTTAGGTTCTTGGAAGGCTAGCATCTCAAATATCTACTGTGATTCAAGGCAAGGATAAACCGACTTATGCTCCAAATCGAGATGATGGAGACATGTGCATTGTGCTGAATGCAAAGGATATTTGTGTCACAGGGCGAAAACTAACTGATAAAGTTTATCATTGGCATACAGGGTAAGTTTCAGTATCTTACTACAAAAAGTATTCATTGCTGCAGGAGTGATGCAGTTAATGGATGTAGAATCATTCAGATACTAGTAGTTGACTGTAGTAGTTTGCTTTTACGTTTTGGTTGTAGACCTACCCACATGAGATTCTGAAATGGACAACATAGTTTTTTAATCGAGTTGTGAGAATCATCAAATTTATTCCTTTTTTCTATCAATGAAATAAAGGAATGAATAGAGTTGATTGCTGAGGTTTTCAAGTACCTTTTATCAATTGTTTATTGTTAATTCCCTTTGGTCTTGATGTTGAACCATATATGGCATGTAGGTATGTTGGGCACCTCAGGGAAAGGACATTGAAGGATCAGATGTCGAAAGACCCCACAGAAGTCATTTGAAAAGCTGTATTGCGTATGCTTCCTAAGAACAAATTACGTGACGTGAGTATATTTTTGTAGCTTTACTCATCGTTTTTGTTTTGCACAAAATGCTTTTCCTGTAGACTAAATTATCTTGCAATGTTTCTTCAACGGATGCAGGATAGAGATAGAAAGCTGAGAATTTTTGCCGGCGGTGAACACCCATTTGGTGATAAGCCCCTTGAACCATATCTGATGCCCCCACGAAAAGTAAGGGAAATGCGACCTCGTACAAGACGAGCCTTGGTAAGAGCTCAGATAAAGGCTGAAAGCCAGGATGATAAAGATTCACGAAAGGGCAGGAAGAAGGATAGAGTCGAAGTGAATGTATGAAGGATTACCTTGAATGGAGCTAGATTCATCACTTATGTGGAGTGTTACGTACTGTACCAATGTTTGATGATATCGATTGCCTTGTCAAAGTTTGAAATTTTGCTTAGAACTGTTGAAAATGGATGAAAATGTTGGGTTAAGCTGACATGGTTTCCAGCAATAAATTAGGTCTTCTGTGTCTGATCATGTGGTGCTTCAAAATTAGGATTGAGTTGCTATATTCCAGATGGAAAGATTGCCTTCATAAAGACTTTTTTTGTACATTATGTCTTCTATGCTCCAATTTCGCTGAAGGCATATCATGTCTCTCAGTCTTCAATTCTCTATCAGAAGTGAAAATTTCTCCAGTTCCTGTTGAATTGGTTTGGTTTTGCATGGCAAAGTCGAGTATGGTATAACTTATAAGCAGCAGTTGCAGTGTTTGACATATACTTGAAACTTGAAAGTTCATATGCAAGACCATACGTCCAAACTAGTCATCAATCACAATGAAGTAAATTTCATATTATATAGAGAAGTATGCTCAAATAGAGCTTCATCAGTCGGTCCTCTATTTGGAAGTCAAGAAAGTTTTGAGCCAGCCGGCGGATTTCTTGGCAGTTCGATTCAAGTTGCCAAGGTAATTTGTAAAATTGAGACCAAATCGAACTTGATAGCCGGATCCCATCTCCACGCAGTTCAACATTGCCCACATCAGGTAACCCTTCACATTTGTTCCGGTGCTGCACTCACTATTACAAACACAATCATACTTCATACATATATGTAACAATTAATCTCATAAGTTTATAACTAACCAGTCAAATGCATAAGGTTTTAAGTGTAAATATTTTGTGTATCTATATGCATTTACTTCATGGCCTCTTTAATGGCGGTGAGACGATTCTTTATATGATGAATTCGAGCATCGTCTATCAAAGCAGTTAAATTTGGAATGGTGTCATCTCGTTTGTCTGGATACCCTGTTGCATTATGCAAGTGCAAATGATCAAATTGGTCAATTTCGAAGACGATTCTAATGAGAAGATTGATGAAAATAACTTTCATTTCAACTTGTTTTTCAAAACCACCCTTGATCACTTGATGTTAACCAAACGAAAACTATATCTTATAGCTGAAATTTGTCATGCATAATACACGTGATACTCGGAAATATGGTAGAAGTTCTCTACTCTTTGAGTTTGAGAAATAAAGAAGAAAAAAAATAAACTCTAATTGAACTATGTTCGAATGTGTGTGTATGATGACTAACCATTCTCAGTAATGTAAAATTTAGGATTGCCGTATTCCTTCAGTAAAATCAATGCCTTTTTCAGCCCTTGTGGGTAAACATAGATCTCACTGCTCCCTGGTGTCTGGTATGTGAATGATTAACAAATGATTATATAAATTTGGTTAAAACAGTAATGAGTTAGGACGCAATATTTTGATTGTTCTTACTGGAGTGCCAATGGGTTGCCCATCTGTTCCATCCACTGTAAAAATTACGCACACAAAGATCCGTTTAGTTCATCAGTTTGATTATCTTGATCGTAACCTTGTTTCATAATAACCTACTTGAGTATTAGCTACCTGTGATGTTAACATGCTGGTACTGATCACAGTCGGTAATTTTTTCACCGTCGACTATTGCTATCGGAGCCGCGAATCGGGAAGTATAGTAGTAGTTCACTCCAATATAATCGTGTGACCCTTTTACCAGCTCTTTCTGCTCGTCTGTGAAATTTGGAAGTCCATCCTTTACTAGAGCTAGCTTTCATAATGAACGGGTAATCACCATATACTAGTGGCTCCATAAACCTACCAATGAAATCAAAAATCATTGACCTAGTTGGAACAAGAACAATTAATTAAGACGTACAAATGCTAAATATTTCTACACTGAAACATATTAACATATAAAATGTACAGACATACAGTACTGTACCATCCGACGAAGAAATCAAATGCTCTACGGGCCGCGCAGGGGAATTCAAATGGCTAATAGCCAGGGGAATTCCAATCTCTCCTCCTTGTGACGCCTACGCATGCAATTTAAGCATCATGACTGGTGCTCTATTTCAACCTATATGTTTAGCAAACCGAAAACTGGTGATCTATTGTTCAATTTCCTCGATGCCATGTTTGTTTCTATATGCATGGTAGCTAGGGCAACTTGTGAAGCCGTATTGCCCCCATACTTGTGGTTCATTGATCGTAGCCCAGTGCTTCACTCGATCGCCAAAAGTTTTGAAACTAAAACCCGCATACGCTTCCATATATATAGTTACGAAAAGGGTGAACTAAATTCGTTTTGTTTTGCTTCTATTTTCACAGGGAATCTAAGAAAACCTGAACAACTGCAGTCTGCAATGTGGATATATATTACTTCCGAAAGTGTCATTCATTTACTTAGATTTAAACCTTATGGAAATTTGAGGAGGCAATGCAATGGAACGCAATGATCAACCAAGACATAACTAGCTAAACATGTACACATTCACAACAAAGTAGCCGGCCAGGTAAGGTAACATATAAAACTGATAATTGATCCATACTGAAAGAAGCAATGAAATGTGTACTTATTGAGGTTACACAAGCAGTTCTCAAATTAAATACATACTCCAATAACTATACCCTTCTAACTGCAAACTAACAGTTCTTGATTTCACATCCAAATAAATGAAAAGAAGAATTTCCATTACACAACAGCCAAACTCTCAACATATCGATGATTCTTCCTATCAATTCGACAAGAAGAATCATCAACACCGGCCTTTGGAGTTAAGTCGGTAGATTTAAAGGTGCTATTCCTAAGATTATAAGAGATCACTTTACCCGGAACATGCAGCAACAGAGATGAACTTTCCTCATCTTTTTCATTTTCCTCAGGAGCACGGGAGAGAACAACGAAAGGATTCTGCAGGTAAGCGGAGCACAAGGGATCAAGATCAACATTGTACTTGACAGACCAGCCAGAGTAGTCTTTCCCCATCTCCAAGACTTGAAATTTAGTATAACATTTTCTATGAATATCAATAAGATGCAACTGGCCACCACCATGAGACTCCCTAAAATATCTATACTGTATCGAACCGATATTCCACCCCTGACTATCAGTGAAACCATCAACCAATCCCACACGCTCTTCATCTATGTGATAGTATGACATCTCACCATCGCTCCCTACCCAATGAACTGCGCCATTGCAGTATACGCCCACATTGTAGAATACGTCAGGATGAGTGTCGAACGAAGTATCAAGAAGCCTCCAGCTTCGAGTCTCAGACGAATATATCTCTATGTGATAGTACGGGTACCAGCAGCCTCCAGGTGGCTCATTGACAAACCAAAGGAAGACCACTTTGTAATGAGGTGATTTGGAAGGGTCAAAAGCCAAACCGTAGCCAAAGATTCGGGGATGATCATTAGTGGCCGCAGCAGCAGCTGGAGGAGCAAGTGTGGTGAACTTGTTGGTTGTGGGATTGAGAACATAATAAACAAGTGTACTAGCTGTAGTTGGGTAAGAGTATCGTGGAGGTTGGAGACAGCACAAGAAGAGGCCATTGCAGGACTGGGCAATCTCAATGCCGTGTAGGCTGTGTACGAAATTCAGAGGATTGCAGGACCTTGCAGACTCAATTAGGTTTTGGTTCCCACGAGTTCTAATACTAGTCGGATCATGATCAAAGTGGAGAGGGACGAAACCGAACTCGCTGGACATCTGAGAAAAGAAGGCGGAAATGGACGGGTGTGGATTCTTTAACATATGGCGATGACAGAACTTGGGGTCGGAAATAAGAAAGAGCCAGTGCTTGGAGACGCATTTGAAGCGGACCAGAGGTCGAACTGGCAGACGCAAAAGGATTTCGATAAGGATATCTTCATAGTCTACTACGGTTTCTGCTAAGCTGCTGCAGCGTCTTAGTGTCTGCATCATGTTTGTTTGATTCCAAGGCTCTATAATTGTTTGATTCCAAAACTCAAAGGCTCTATAATTGTTTGATTCCAAAACTAGGCTTTTATAAATCCTAAACTGAAGGTATAAGGATAGTTGGCAATCCTTGTATCCTGCAAAACACCTTGAGACAACGTTATTTGATCAAGAACAAGTGGAGCTACTATTCCTCATGGTTTCAGGTAAAACATGCATATGCATATCACTGTTTTTCACAGAGGATAGCAGCTTCGCTTGCTATCCTAGTTCTGAGTTTCCTGCAGTACTGAGTTTCAAAGTCTGTTATATTAAGTATAATATGTCTTTCATTTTCAAATGGACAACTGAGTTTTTTGGGAAGTGCTTTAGTGCTCAAACCAGTCAAAGGGTTGAGATCTTCTGTTTGGCCAACCCGTGACCGAATGGTTAGAGGCTTAAGGCTCCAGCTGGGATATTCATGATGTGTTATCCAATATATCAGCTGGTCCCCGTATGATTCAAAGACCAGTTGCTATCAACTGTGTCAAGGTCCACTAATGGACTGAGTAAGAGGGTTTCAAACCTCTTTGCTCTCGGTTTGAATCATTCATGTTTTAGGAAAGGGTTATTTGTCTTATTAAGATTGCTTGTGTCATCTCTGTGTTTGGACACATCACTTTCAAGTATGGGAGCCAAACACTTCTGTCCAAACTCTTTCTGAAACACTGCTGAGGTCAGCTGGCGTCACCGGTTGATGCTCTGTCTGCCTATATATAGCTATAGCTACGGCTGTGCTCAATGGTTGTAGAAAACTGCCTTCTTGCATTTTTCTTTGTTGAGTCTAGTTTCTAGCTTGCATTGTTCATGCTGCTCTAAGTCTTCTTCGTGACTATAAACCTTAGAGCTTGAACTCAAACTTTCTTCATTAACTCATATCATGTTGCATACCATGAGGGATGTGTAGTGCAATCAACCCATGAAGCGTTCAAGGTGAATCTGCTAGTGGTTAGCTGAATTCACGAACAATGCTTCAAAAAGTGTCCCATGTTGTAAGAACTTAGAAACAAGAGAGGGAATAGGTCTAGACTAGTTCGGGACTAGGTAGGATAGCACTGTGGTAGTGTATCACTAGAACTATTATTCTTGTAAGAAGTTGCTTCAACTTAGTGGAAGTTTTTGTCTCTCAAGAGTTGGAGACACGCAGTTTTTCTCCCTGCATTCAGGGTTTCTGCGAGTAAAAAAACATCCTTGTGTTGTTTCTTTATTTGCTGCAATTTACTTTCTGCAAACTCGTATCCTGTAACTTGGGGATAGCACAAGTCATTGCTATCCTCGGATCCAGAAGGCAACGAAAATTTAAAAAAGGTCTATTCACCCCCCCCTCTAGGACCTTCAAGTGGTACCAGAGCAGTTCCTAGCCTTTTCTAGTAAGATCCTCGGGTTTTAAAATGGGTGATAGAGGCACCTCTGTGAACTGTCCTCCACTGTTTGAGGGAAGGAACTTTTCACAATGGAAAATCATGATGACCGCATTCTTTATTTCCCAAGACGATGGGAAACAATGGATGATGGTTGAAGATGGCTGGTCAGCCCCTGAACGGACCTCGATCCAGGCAGGTGCAAGTATACCGAAGCCTAGATCTGAGTGGACCGAGTCAGAAAAAATTGCTGCTCGGATGAATATCAAAACTCTCAACAGTTTGTACTCGGCTCTTTCTGAGGGGGAGCGCAAACGAATCATTACATGTACCTCAGCCAAACAGGCTTGGGAAGTGTTGCTAACAACCTATGAAGGTAATGAGCAAGTGAGAGAACAGATGCTTCAAGATCTTTTGTTAGATTTTGATGAGCTGAAAATGTCCGAAAGTGAGTCAATAGATGAGTTCTATAGTCGAATCTTGAACATAACAAATCAGTGTGCTGGTCTTGATTCCCCTCTAGAACAATCTAGGATTGTCAGAAAATTACTCAGAGGTCTTCCTCCTAGTTTTGAGAATAAGAGAGTAGCCATACAGGAATCCAAGGATTTAAGAACCTATTCTTTAGAAGAGCTAGTAGGAAACCTGAAAACCTATGAAGCCCATAAGAAGGGTTTGATGAAAGAAAAATCTATTGCCCTCTCGTCCGTCAAAGAAACTGAGTCAAGCCTACACATTAAGATTCCAGAGGATATTGAGTATAGTCTAGAAGAGTGTGCCCTCCTTACAAAACAGTTTGAGAACTTTCTCAAGAAACGAAGGAAACCTTTTTCTTCGAACCGAGGCTTTGGGAAACCTAGATTTGGTGAGACATCACAAGATAGAGGTCATGACAGATATCCTAGGAATTCTCGTGTTGAGACCTCTCAGGATAGAGGACAAGATAGAAATCCTAAGGGTAAGAGTTCCCAAAGAAGCGATGTGTGTTTTGAGTGTAAGGGTGTGGGACATAGAGCTGTTGACTGTGCAAATAGGAGGATTCGCCCTCAGAAGGCTCTTGCCGTCACATATAGTGACAGTGAAGAGGATCCCTTGTCTGATCAAGAGGAGGACACTGTGGCTTTCATAGCTCGGGTTATCCCTGATTCCTCTTTGGATCATGATAAAGATCCAGTTGCCTTCATCGCCACGGTATCTCAGATCGAGACTCCGGAGGATGATGAAGATGATGATGGAATGCAAAAGTTCACTGAACTTGTCAATGCATCAAAGTCCATGTTATCTAAGATAGATATCTTGACCAAAGATCTTGCAAAGTGTGAAAAAGAGAAAGCAAGGATACAAGCTGAATTGCTGTCCCAGCAAAAAGTGTGGAAAGCCGAAAAGCTGTGTCTAGAAAGTTCTCTTAGTGATCTTAGGACTGATAAGCTAGCTCTTGAAGTTTCTCTCAAGGAATCTCAGCAACAGTTTGCTAAATTTTCAATAGGGTCTGAAAAATTGACCAAGATGTGTGGAATGGGTAGACCAGATAAGAACAAACATGGTCTAGGGTTTGGATCTGGCGAGAACTCTAAGAACAGTGGAACTGTGTTTGTCAAAAGTAAGGTTCCTGATGATAAAATAGCAACTAACAAGGTTGAGTCTCCAAAAAGATTCAAACCTACCTGTCATCACTGTGGTGTCCCTGGTCACATCCGACCTTTTTGTAGGAAACTCCAAAACAGCCATGCATACCCTAGGAGAAACCAAGAGTCTACCAGTTTTCGGAGCAATGAGTCGGTTGCAAGTTTCTTCACATCTTTTCAAGCCACTCTAGAAAAATCTCTACAGGAATTTGCGAGGATAGCTAAGGGTCTTTCTGTCCCTGGAACGAGGAAACCAAATAAGAGCTTAGCTTGGGTTAAGAAGAAGTCCAGACCTCATGCCCTCAAGCCTCCGCACATAGATTCAAAGTCCTTTGATGAGTGTGATAGTAATCCTGATGAGGAGAACATTGTCTGTTTCTTGTCACGAGTCTGGACAAATCTAAGGCCTGTTAAGGAGTCTAGAACAGTAGCAGTTTGCCGCGTAGCTCTTACAGCTCTCACAGCGCGTTGCGCTGATTCCTGGTATATAGACGGTGGTGCTTCAAGGCACATGACTGGAGATCCCAAGTGGTTCTCGTCTATGGATGACATTCATCCTGAAGGAAATGTTGGTTTTGGGGATGGAGCTCGGGCTCCGATAGTGGGAAGTGGGACAGTAAATGCCCCCGGTCTTCCGTGTCTGAAAAACGTCCTACTGGTCAAGGGTTTAGAAGTAAGTCTATTAAGTGTAAGTCAGATTGTGGATGAACATGACTCAGTCACCTTTGATAAGCAGAAATGTGTTGTCTTAGATGGTAAAGGAAAGAGCATAATGAGAGGAAAGAGAACGAGGGATCAATGCTATTGTGTTGTAGCGAAAGAGAAGTTTTCTCCTCAACTCTGTTTTAGATCTATGATCTGTGAAGAACCCTTAGATCTCTGGCATAGACGAATGTGTCACTTGAACCATCAGGATATAGTGAAGCTGTCTTCAAAAGAAGCCGTCAGAGGGATACCAAAGCTTGCTGGTATCCCCCAAGGTATGTGTGGTGAATGTAAAGTTGGTAAGATGACTCGGACCTCTCATCCTTTATTAAATGCTGATCCTACTACTCATGTTCTTGAACTGCTGCATCTAGACTTAGTAGGACCTGTTGAGACTAAAAGTATTGGAGGAAGAAAGTATGCTCTTGTAATTGTTGATGATTTTTCTAGATTCACTTGGGTGAGATTTTTGTCTAACAAAGGTGAAACTTTTGAAAATTATTACAGTGTTGCTAAGAAAGTCACAAATGAGAAATTGAATGATGACATGCATATTGTTAGGATCAGATCAGATCATGGTACTGAATTCGAAAACTCTTATTTTGAAAATTATTGTGAAGAGTTTGGTGTGCATCATGAATTCTCTGCTCCTATCACTCCACAGCATAATGGCATTGTAGAAAGAAAGAATAGGGTTCTTGTGGAATTATCTAGGGTTATGCTAGCTGCATCTGGTCTTGATCATTCTTTTTGGGCAGAAGCAGTAAACAACGCTTGTTACACTTTAAACCGTGTAATTCTTAGACCTGGAACAACCATGACTCCCTATGAGATCTGGAGAGGTAAAAAGCCAAATATCTCTCATCTCAAAGTTTTCGGAAGTCCCTGTTTTATCTATAGGGACAGAGAATATTTGACAAAGTTTGATGCCAAAAGTGACAAGGGTGTGTTCCTCGGCTATGCTGGAAATAGTCGAGCCTATCGGGTGTACAACAAGAGAACTTGCAAAATTATGGAATCAGTAAATGTGGCTGTTAATGATGCTCTTGTTTGCAAGAATGATGGGTGTGTTTTGTCTGAACAGGTATCTAAACAAGAAGCCGAACCGATCTCATCCGAAACCGAGTCTGATCAAGGAGATAATGACTCAGGGATGAATGAGGACACAGATCTTCCAGGATCCAGAAAAGATGCCACGCTTGCCATTCAGCCAATTCACAGAAGCGGCAAAAGACAAGTGCAGAAGGACCATGATCTATCCCATGTAATTGGAGACGTGTCTGAAGCCAGAAAGACCAGGAGTAAGACTGGTCGGTTGGTGAGTAATTTCTCGGTGTTTAAATGCTTTGTTGCTATGCATAAAGATGACATCAACACCATCACATACTATGGCTTCGTTTCTATAATAGAGCCAAAGAATGTGAAGGAAGCCTTGCTTGATGCTGATTGGATCAGTGCCATGCAAGACGAGTTAAATCAGTTTGAAAGAAGCAATGTTTGGCATTTAGTGTCTAGGCCTAAGGACAAAAATGTCATAGGAACCAAATGGGTATTCAAAAATAAAACTGATGAAAAGGGCATTATCACCCGAAACAAGGCAAGACTTGTTGTGCAAGGATATTCTCAAATAGAAGGTTTAGATTTTGATGAAACCTTCGCTCCTGTAGCTAGACTCGAGTCAGTTCGTCTTCTACTTGCTGTTGCTTGCTATTTGAAATTTACCTTGCATCAAATGGATGTGAAAAGTGCTTTTTTGAATGGTATCCTCAAAGAGGAAGTGTATGTGGAACAACCCCCAGGATTCCAGAGTCTTACCCATCCTGACTGTGTCTACAGGTTAGATAAGGCCCTCTACGGTCTTAAACAAGCCCCTAGGGCTTAGTATGAGAGATTATCGAATCACCTTGTTGACCATGGGTATGTGCGAGGCTCAGTTGACAAAACAATGTTTGTCAAATGTACCTCAGAGCACATTATCATTGCTCAGATATATGTTGATGACATAGTGTTTGGATCTACTTCTCCATCCTTGGTGCATGAGTTTACTGAGCTCATGAAGAAAGAATTTGAAATGAGTCTCTGTGGGAAGTTAAGTTACTTCTTAGGTCTTCAAGTTGTGCAAAGTCAAAATGGTATGTTTATCTGTCAATCTAAGTATGCACAGGACCTTGTCAAGAAGTTTGGGATGGAAACGGCCACTGCCTTCCCCACTCCCATGAGCACCAGCTGTAAAATCAGTGCTGACCTGTCTGGTATTAATGTCGACCAAACCAATTATAGGAGTATGATTGGAAGTCTTATGTATTTGACTGCTAGTAGACCAGATATTGCTTATAGTGTTGGTGTTTGTGCTCGTTATCAAGCTAATCCCAAACAATCTCATGTCAAAGCAGTAAAACGCATAATCCGGTATGTCGCTGGAACTCTGGATCATGGAATTAAGTACACTTTCGACACTAATGTTGAGATTGCAGGATACACGGACTCGGATTGGGCTGGAGATGCAAATGACAGAAAAAACACTTCCGGTGGCTGCTTCTTTGTAGGCAACAATCTTGTTTCATGGCATAGCAAGAAACAAAACTGTACCTCCCTCTCTACTGCTCAAGCTGAGTATGTAGCAGCTGGTAGTTGTTGCACACAACTCATGTGGATGAAACAGATGCTTGCAGACTATGGTTTCCAGCAGGGTACGTTGTCTCTTTTCTGTGATAATACCTCTGCCATAAACATCTCAAAGAATCCAGTGTTGCATTCTAGGACCAAGCATATAGAGATAAGATATCACTTCATTCGTGGCTTGGTTGAAGAGAAATTGCTTGAGCTCACTTTCATTCCAACTGAAAAACAATTAGCTGATTTGTTCACTAAACCACTTGACAATGCTAGGCATTTGAGTTTGTGCAAGGCTATAGGATTGTGTGACAACAAGTAAACACTTCCCCTGCTAGTGTGTGTGTTCTGTTGGTGTTTATATATGGTGTCTTTTAATAATAAAAAAAAAAAATTTCCTTTCCAGTTACTCTTTGCAGGCTCAGGATTAGCAGACCTTCTTGGTATCCTTAGTCAGTTTCTGAACTTGACCTAGGTGACTAATTGTACTTCCTTTCCTTGTTTCAGTCTTACTCATCACATAGTTTTGTGTACATGTTCAGATACTGTCGTATGTGGTCTGATCTTTATTGCAAATCTGCAGTATTTCCATGTGCACCATTACTAATCACCTTGGTTGCACTAAAGCTTGGGCTATATACTTGAGATAAGAGTTAATACAAAGGGTGAGTTTGCTTTCCAAACTAATCTCAAAGTAATCATTCCTTGGTTGTGGTGAACAACTTAAGGGTGAGCAGAAACGAGGTTGGTTTGAAGATTGAGGTTCACAAAACTCAATGATCTAGGCTAATCTCAAAGTACACATTCCTTGGTCGTGATGAACGATATAAGGGTGGGAAGAAACGAGATTGGTTTAGATTTTGGAGGTTCTGGTTAGAACAAAGTTTGAAAACAATGATGGCCAATCACAAATGTCTTCTTGAATCAGCTAGTCCTCCTCTTGTCTTGGTATGCAGTGGGGATTTCTGAGATGCATTCTATCATTCGATGGGTTCGGATGATGTGTCCATATGAGTGTCCTTGTTACACATATTGTCCAAGGTCAACTGATCTTGTGAAGCAATGACACATTTTCTGCTACATGAACCTATGAGGACGATTTCTCAGTTAAAGCTATGACATTAATGTTTGGACCAAAATAAAGTTACGGTTAAACGTAAACTCTGGACTTTAAAACCAAATTCTGGAGAGATAAGGATGGAAGGACCAGATGATATCCCTGCATGACATGGCTCACATTAACAATAAATACTCAGTGATGCCTTCAAGCTTTTCAAGCACCATGTGGTTATTATCTCACTTACACACTCACTCTAAAGTGCTGCAAATAAAAATAGAGACCATTGGGACTTGTCACTATCACAAACCTATGTGATTTGCTTTTGTTTGATCAAGGTTTGTTTGCTTGTTATGATATGTCATCTTGTGAGTCTATGCTTAAACTGACTTCAAAAACCAAGGATGCAAATTGAATGGTCATTTTCCTTAAGCTTGTTTGTGCTGTCATTTTCTTAAATTTGTCTTATGCACACTCTTAGGGGGAGTGTAAGCTTGAGTAGTGTTATTCTTGGTCTCTGTTTTGTTTGCATATGCTTACGTGGTTGCTTCTATGGGTTTTCATTGGTCACTCTGAACGGTGGTGTTTTGTCACGTCTCAGAGCATCATCAGTGCATGCATGTTTTTTTTATTTCTTAGTCATGTTGAGCAGTTGGGTTTAGTGGGCTTTACAGTTTTCAAGACACTCCGATCGTGTCCAACGCTTCCGCTCTCACTCTCTCTCTTGTTCTTAACCTTGTTTTTTCCTCTCTTCTTCTCTATCTTCTCGAAACCCACTCTTTTTCTTCTCATCTTCTTCTCTGTTCTGCCTTCTCTCTGTCCAAAGATCTCTCAGCCAAAAATGTCGAACAAGCCTGTTGGGCCAAATTTTGTCAATCTTGGGGAAGAACCCACCATGCAGGAACCCCTAAACCTGCTTCCCATCCAGGCTGAAGTGCCTATCTCTGGTGGTCAATCACTTCGGCTTACCGCTACCCCTGGCGGTCCGTCCATAGCAGACAAGCTTGAAGCTCTAAGAGACCCGGCTTCTCCTCCTACTCTGGCTAAGAGGCCTCGTTCTCCCTCCGATGACAAACCGGTCAAGGTCGGTAAGCTTTTTCGATCCGGTGGTGGTGGATCATCTGGGGCAGTCCCTTTCTCTTCACCGTCTCCGGTTAGGTCGCCTTCTTCTGAGGTACCTATCCCAGCCCCTGAGCCCAAATCCAAGCAGGGCTCCTCTCAACGGCGGGTTACCAGATCATCCTCTGTCCCTCAGGAGCCCTCTGCACCAACCGGTGCTCCAGCTCCAGTGGAGACACCCTCGGCGGTCCCTGCTTCTGGGTCTCCGGTGTCTCGGCAACCTCCTTCCTCCAAGGCTCCTGCCAAGCCCTCCTCCAGTTCTAAGCCCTCTCGATCGGGTCCTCGGAACTCAGTTGACAAAGGCAAGGGTCCCATGGATAGCACCAGGCCTCCCCAGTCCACCGTGCCTCCTAAGAAGAGATCTGCTGAGGTATCCCACTCCTTTGTCCCTCCTCTTCCTCACTTCAATTCGGCGGAGAGTCGAGATCATTTTTGTACCTCTATTATTACTAAGCGCATAGTCTTTGAGAGACCAATCGCTTTCGAGTCTCTGCACCCTGAGGTCAAGAAATTAGCTGATTACTGGGGATGGGATCAGGTTCTGTCATCCTTCCCTAGGGTTAATCGGACTTGGGTTCAAGAATTTTATGCCAATTTTCCTTCGAATACACTTGAAAAGGTGAAGATTCAGTCTCAGCGCCCCATTGTTGTCAAAGTTCGGGGTAAGGATGTTGACATTTCTCCTCCTAGGATTCAATCCAGTCTGTCTCTCCCTGCCACAGAACCCAACTCTATCAAATTGGTTTTGGACTACATCAAATCTGTCTCTCTTACTGAGCTAGGTGGAGCTCTTTATCATTCCACTTTTCCTCCACCAGAGCTCACTGCCTCTCATCTGTCCAGTCAATTCATGTCTGAGTTGTGCAAGCTTCTAGGCTTCGTGGTTCGCACTCTTTTGACTCCCACCTCCAACACGGGCAAGATCACTCACCAACAAGCTGCTTTGATCAAATATCTGATTTCTAGCCCTTCCAAACCTCGTTTTCCGGCTGAGTACTTCATTTACAAAGCCATCAGGAGTGCGGGCACATCCCTTCGTGAGCATAGCTCTCTTGTCTTTCCAGCTGTCATCACCAAACTCTGCTTGGATGCTGGCGTACATGTCCATGATGCTGATGTCATGGCTACTGAAAATGAGGCTGCTCCGGTCGACAAGTTCTCCCTGGCCAAATCAATGAGCCAGTCTGATGTGTATGTGGAGTCGTTGGAGCAGACCCTGCTCAAGCAAGAGATCAAGCGTCAAATTTCCAATGTTGTTGCCACTCTGCAAGCGTCGTTCACGGCTCAGTTTGAGGCTCTGCGCAATGAACTGAAAGAATCTGTGGGGACACATGCGCCTCCGGCTAACCCCTCTGGTGGGGATGGAGCCTCGTCTACCCCTTCTTCCGGCTCTAGTTCTGAGGAGTCTTCTGACGCTTCTGCTGAGGAGTCCGAAGAGGCTGTTTGATCTTCTTGTATTTATTGTCTTCCGGTGTACTTGTTCTGTTTTGTGTTTTTCCATTGTAGGTTTCCTTTACTTTTAAAAACCTCTCGGATATTTTATTCTCCGTTTCCCTTTGGTATTCCTTACCAAACACAGGGGGAGAATTAGTTTGTAGGAATTTATTGCTGTTCCTTGTTTTTGTTGAAAGACACTATTATTGCTTTATGACTGCTTAATGCGAATGTTAAAACTCTCAGTGTTAGAATGCAAATAACTCAGTTATAGTTGCTGTGATTCTTCACTTGTTCTTGAAGTTGTTTTCTGCAGGTTATGTTCCCTACAAATACAGTGTTTTGGGAAGGAATGCCAAAGGGGGAGATTGAAGGTATAAGGATAGTTGGCAATCCTTGTATCCTGCAAAACACCTTGAGACAACGTTATTTGATCAAGAACAAGTGGAGCTACTATTCCTCATGGTTTCAGGTAAAACATGCATCTGCATATCACTGTTTTTCACAGAGGATAGCAGCTTCGCTTGCTATCCTAGTTCTGAGTTTCCTGCAGTACTGAGTTTCAAAGTCTGTTATATTAAGTATAATATGTCTTTCATTTTCAAATGGACAACTGAGTTTTTTGGGAAGTGCTTTAGTGCTCAAACCAGTCAAAGGGTTGAGATCTTCTTTTGGCCAACTCGTGACCGAATGGTTAGAGGCTTAAGGCTCCAGCTGGGATATTCATGATGTGTTATCCAATATATCAGCTGGTCCCCGTATGATTCAAAGACCAGTTGCTATCAACTGTGTCAAGGTCCACTAATGGACTGAGTAAGAGGGTTTCAAACCTCTTTGCTCTCGGTTTGAATCATTCATGTTTTAGGAAAAGGTTATTTGTCTTATTAAGATTGCTTGTGTCATCTCTGTGTTTGGACACATCACTTTCAAGTATGGGAGCCAAACACTTCTGTCCAAACTCTTTCTGAAACACTGCTGAGGTCAGCTGGCGTCACCGGTTGATGCTCTGTCTGCCTATATATAGCTATAGCTACGGCTGTGCTCAATGGTTGTAGAAAACTGCCTTCTTGCATTTTTCTTTGTTGAGTCTAGTTTCTAGCTTGCATTGTTCATGCTGCTCTAAGTCTTCTTCGTGACTATAAACCTTAGAGCTTGAACTCAAACTTTCTTCATTAACTCATATCATGTTGCATACCATGAGGGATGTGTAGTGCAATCAACCCATGAAGCGTTCAAGGGTGAATCTGCTAGTGGTTAGCTGAATTCACGAACAAGGCTTCAAAAAGTGTCCCATGTTGTAAGAACTTAGAAACAAGAGAGGGAATAGGTCTAGACTAGTTCGGGACTAGGTAGGATAGCACTGTGGTAGTGTATCACTAGAACTATTATTCTTGTAAGAAGTTGCTTCAACTTAGTGGAAGTTTTTGTCTCTCAAGAGTTGGAGACACGCAGTTTTTCTCCCTGCATTCAGGGTTTCTGCGAGTAAAAAAACATCCTTGTGTTGTTTCTTTATTTGCTGCAATTTACTTTCTGCAAACTCGTATCCTGTAACTTGGGGATAGCACAAGTCATTGCTATCCTCGGATCCAGAAGGCAACGAAAATTTAAAAAAGGCCTATTCACCCCCCCCCTCTAGGACCTTCATAAACTCTCCTAATTCTAATTCACAAAGGATAGCAATCAATCCTAATCCAAATGGGAAACAAAAACCAACCACAATAACTTAATTTACCGGACGGAGACCTGGGAATGCAAAAGGAAAAAGAAAAAAACAACCACAACCCAAGTCAGGTGAAGAGTAGGAAATCGAAGATCAATCGATCCAATCACTTAAATATGAGAGAAGAAATAAATTACTAACAAAAAGAATCCGGATCGGATTAGGTGACCTGGGAATGGAGGTTTCCTCTCGCAGATCGAACAAGAGGTTTCTGTCGGCTGTTGGCCTTTTATTTTTTGAATAGTCCTGAAATCTCTATCAGAAGTGAAAATTTCTCAACTTCCTGTTGAATTGGTTTGGTTGTGCATGGCAAAGTCGAGTATGGTATAACTTATAAGCAACAGTTGCAGTATTTGACATATATACTTGAAAGTTCATATGCAATACCATACGTCCAAACTAGTCAACAATTACATTGAAGTACACTTCATAGTATACAGAAGAGCTTCATCAGGAAGTCAAGAAAGTTTTGAGCCAGCCGGCGGATTTCTTGGCAGTTCGATTCAAGTTGCCAAGGTAATTTGTAAAATTGAGACCAAATCGAACTTGATAACCGGATCCCATCTCCACGCAGTCCAACATTGCCCACATCAGGTAAGCCTTCACATTTGTTCCGGTGCTGCACTCACAGTTACAAACACAATCATATATGTAATAATCTCATAAGTTTATAACTAATTAACCAGTCAAATCATATGCATTTACTTCATGGCCTCTTTAATGGCGGTGAGGTGATCCTTTATATGATGAATTCGAGCATCGTCGATCAAAGCAGTTGAAATTGGAATGGTGTCATCTCGTTTGTCTGGATACCCTGTTGCATGCAAGTCCAAATGATGAATTATTGGTCAGGTTTTAATGACAAGATTGATGAAGATAACTTTCTTTTCAATTTGTTTTTCGAAACAAACCTTAATCGCTTAATGCTTATCAAACAAAAACTATATCTTATAGCTGAAAAGTCATAATACACGTGATATGGTCGAAGTTCTCTATTCTTTAAGTTTGAGAAATAAAGAAAAAAAAAACTCTAATTAAACTATATTCAAATGTGTGTAACGACTAACCATTCTCAGTAATGTAAAATTTGGGATTGCCGTATTCCTTCAGTAAAATCAATGCCTTTTTCAGCCCTTGTGGGTAAACATAGATGTCACTGCTCCCTGGTGTCTGGTATGTGAATGATTAACAAATGATTAGATAAATTTGGTTAAGACAGTAATAGATAAGGACGCAATAATCTAATTGTTCTTACTGGAGTGCCTATGGGTTCCCCATCTGGTCCATCGACTGTGAAAATTAAGCACACAAAGATCCATTTAGTTCATCGATCAGTTATTATGATCTTAATCTTAGTATTAGTTACTTGAGTATTAGTTACCTGTGATGTTAACATGCTGGTACTGATCAGAGTCGGTAATTTCTTCACCGTCGACTACTGCTATCGGAGCCGCGAATCGGGAAGTATAGTAGTTCACCCCAATATAATCGTATGACCCTTTTACCAGCTCTTTCTGCTCGTCTGTGAAATTTGGAAGTCCATCTTTTACTAGAGTTTTCATAATGAACGGGTAATCACCATATACTAGTGGCTCCATAAACCTACCAACGAAATCAAAATCATATGACCTAGTTGGAAGGGGATACATCATAGAGAATTAGGACAAATGCTATAAATTTGTGCACTCGAAAAAGCCAGTCATTTTCCATTTGTTTGCGATCATATAAACTCATAGTAATTTGTACCATCCGACTAAGAAATCAAATGCTCTACGGGCCGCAGCTTTATCTGGAATGGTGTCTTCAAATGGTTCAAACCATTCAACAACCAGGGGAATTCCAATCTCTCCTCCTTGTGATGCCTATATATATATATGCATGCAGTGTTTAAGCAAATGGTCATTACAAGCAAAGACAAGTAGTAGCGTTAATTTGCAACCTATAAGTCTATAAGTTTAACAAACCAAAAAACTGTACTCTATTTGGTGCAACCGTGCAAGGAATGAAAATGATTCAGGTTCAATTTCCTCGATCGCATTTGTTTATTGTTTCCATATGCACGGTAGCTAGGGCAACTTTATTTCAAATGCTTAATTAGTTTTTAGGTAATTATTAGTAGTCATATGCATGATCACCTGGTATGTGTTTTTGTAGAGTTTGGCAGCAGCAGCGTGAGCCAACAAGACATGATGTGTAGAGAGGAAAGGATCGGTGGCAGCGTTTGCGTTCGGATCTGGGTTAGTGAAGCCATATTGACCCCATACTTGTGGTTCATTGATAGTTGCCCAGTGCTTCACTCGATCGCCAAAAGTTTTGAAACACAAATCAGCATATGCTTTGAAATCCTCCCTGTTAAACATAGTGAATTAGAACTCACAAATTTGCATATATACAGTTAGCTGATTATTAGAATACTAAGGAACTTGACACCTACACAATGTCAATGCTTAAGAAACCGGTGTATTTGGTGTTCAGTGCTGTGGGCAAGTCGAAGTGGAACAGTGTCGCAAATGGAGTTATCCCTGCACGTACGTCCATTGATCATATATATACAAAATTTTAGAAGAAAGAAAAATCATAGAACTGAAGAATCACGGGGATGAAAATTTGATAAATCCCATATATATATGCTAATTAATATGCATATGAATATATTGATTGCTCCGTATATAGTTCATATATATGTCATACCATTCGCAATTAGGTCGTTGATGAAGTTGTTATAGAAGTCGATACCCTCCTGGTTTACTCCCCCGTCTATGGTTCCCTCTGCAAAATGATCCCAGCAACACAAGAGGTAATTATTAGTTTGATCTAACTTAACTCGATCTTGTAATGAACTCAGATATGTTGATCTAGCTAAGATTTCAATTCTTCCATGTTTCAGCGGTAGTAATTAGTATATTGTTCAGGTATATATACCAGGGAGAATTCTTGACCAAGACATGGAGAATCTATAAGTATCCACTCCCATTGCCTTGAGCAGTTGCACGTCCTCCTAGTGATTAAGAAACACAATGCATGAGAGGCTAGCAAGTATGTACGTGAGCATCCACAATTTGTAATCAATATGCACATATAATATACCTTATAGCGGTGGTACGAATCAACTGCAATTTTTATGGGTGGTGTTCCATCTTGTATGTACTCATCCCATGTCGCTGGTCCTCTCCCTCCTTCAGTTCCGCATCCTTCTGTCTACAGTATCGTTAAACAAAACTTTTGCATCATATCAACAACGAAATAGGAGTTATAATAAATCAGAAGGATTTGACAAGCTAGATATATCAACCTGCAAAGCAGAAGTTGCGCAACCAAATTTGAAATCAGCAGGGAAGTCTTTCCTGCTAATAGTTTCTTGTCGTGTACTAGTCTGAGCTTCATTGCTGAGGTTTGCAAGTTTTACGTTATCATCAAGGGCTCCTCTACCAGCGGGCCGTGAAGATTGACCTAATTTTATAATTTATATTACAGTAGCTAGAGAACCTCTCAACAAATGTATGTTAAATAGAAATATTTTGACTTTAACAAGAAGGTGTTCACGTTAACAAAATGATAGATTGTTACGTACCGGCAAGCTCAAAGATGAGGCAGCATATCTAGAAAAATAAAATAAAACATATTGTTAAGAAAATTTTAGAGAAATATTTTATTTATTTCATTGTGAATATGTAATTGCATGTTCGATCGATCAAGGCCGATGGCCTATCCCTCCTTCAAGAAACCTCAAACGTAAACAAGAAAAATTAGGTAAACTTAAGTCTTCCATCAGCATGCCAATTTAATTTTCCAAACAAAGCAGTGACATTGACAGTTGAGCTAATGCAGAATTCTGTGGGGGGATAAAATAGAAGGAAACAATCTATGATCGATGGAGAAATTGAACCAAAAATAGCGAGAGATAAGTAGTACTGCTCACCCGGAAACAAGCCTCGATTGTTCTTGCTGTCAAACAAGAGATCATGGTATAAAATCTGCAGAACCAGAAACCCCTAACGATCTGCTCAGAAGCCTGGATTTTGCCGGACTCGTTGAATAAGGGTAAGTACTCTCTGGTTTCTACACCAATAAAAACACAAAACCAACAGTAGTGTTCCATAGAGCAAGATGATGGCCTCATCCTCATGCATGCATATATATAGCTCCCTCGAATTTAACCAGAAAGAGGAAAGATATAAATTAAGAGTGATTAAGGGCAGCTAGGTACGCTTAAATCAAATGAACGGGGAGACCGAATCAAATCAACTCCAAAGGCAATTAATATATGATTAGCCAATTAAGAGATCGACATGTAACAAACTTTTTCCAAATCCATTTACCAAACTAATGGTCGTTCCTCTTTTGGCTGCTCCCATGGTCAGCGTTTATTATGTATTTATCCAATACAATTTGCGTTAGGTAACATTCTTCATCAAATTGGTCCAACACAATATGCATAATTAAGATAGTAATCCCAATCAGTTCCTAACAAAACAAAACAGCTGAGTTTGACTCATTGGCCAACAGCGTTAAAGGGGTATATATGTTTGTATAAAGACGTCTAGGAATGAAACAATGAAATCAGAAATTAGAGTTTTTTATGCACAACCGGGCGTGTAAATACACGACACTCGCAGATGATTAAGATTTATGTCTTTATCAGACATGTAAGAGACTTTCAATATAAGTACAGTTAAAATCACACAGTGTAAGAGACTTTATCAGACATGTAAGAGACTTTCAATATATGTACAGTTAAAATCACACAGTGTCACAGTCTCTATGAAAAGAATTTTCCGATCGGAAATATATATATATAGGAAAATAGATGCAGTCTGACGAGCTATTTATTTAAAGGCCCAAATATGTTATGCATTTAAAAGCCCAAACCGATAACGAAGCCCAAAACCCGAGTTATATTCTAATTTATATATTAAGCTGAGGAGGGTGCACAGTCACTCAGACCCAGAAAACCAAACTGGGAGCCCTTCTTCTTCTTCTTCTTCTTCTTCTCTCAAATCAAAACCCTAAATTGCGATGGAAGTTCTCGTTGTGAACATCCAGGGGCTCTCGACGAACCCCGGAGACCTCCCCAACCTGCACAACATTCTGAAGCAAGCGCACGACTCGCTCCACGCCGAGTCGATTCGGCTGCTTCCTCTTCTCGACATGCTTGATCCCTCTCTGCACTCGCTCGGTTACCTCTACATCTTGTGAGCCTCTTCCTCACTCTCTGCTAGCTTTGTGATTTGTTTTCGTATGGTTTTGGTGCGCTAGGGTTTTGTTGGATGGATATGTAAACAATGTGTTAGGGTTTGATTAGCTGAAATTATGCGTCGGTTATGCTTTGTTTGAATGGTTATGTGCTTTTTCGATAGGTTCAATTGCGTTTCGATTTTGTTTTGGCACCAAAACTAGGCATATGATTCTGAGTTATGTTATGTAAGAGTTATCGGAATGCTTTTGCTGGTTTTCAATTGGTGGTTGTAGTGTCTGGTTCATTGGTTGACGATTTAACCATGTTGCTGGCTTTGGAAAATCGGATGGAATTGGCTACTGACAGTGGGTGTGTGTATGTAAATGTTGACAGGGAAGCATGCACTTCATCTGCATTGTCAAAGGAGCAAGCTAGTGCGGTGGTGTTGCCCACGGCCAGATTTATGAATTCGTGCAGTAAGGAGCAAATTCAGTTGGCACCGGAGAAATGTATTGGTTTTTCCTTTTTCTTTGTTGGCTTGGTTATATGTTGCTAGAATTCTGGGGCTAAAATAACATTGCTGAATGGAGTTTTCTCTTTACTTTTGTCGTTATGGTCGGTATGCAGTCATAAGTGTTTGCAAGAGGTTCAAAGACTATGTTATGCAGCTTGAAGCCCCTATGAGAGGAGTGGCACCAATGCTGGCAGCAATTCGGAAAATTCAGAGCTCCTCGGAACATTTGACTCCCTTGCATCCAGAATTTCTTGTACTCTGTTTGCTGTCAAAATGCTATAAAGCTGGATTATCCATTTTGGATGAAGACATCTTTGAGGTTGATCAGCCAAAAGATCTTCTTCTGTATTGCTATTACGGGTGAGTTATTCATTGCAGTATCACTATTCATTGTTATTTGATGTTTGTTACAGTTTTACATACTTTTAGTTAGCTATTCATTATTGGGATACTTTCTTGTTGATTAGCATTGTTAGTATGTAAGCTTTTGCGTCAAGGTTGTGTTCCTTGCTTCCTTTGACATTTCTTACTCATACTATTGTTTTGATGTGTAATTTCCTTAATCTTGATACGGCTTTAAAGGGAAATTTGCTGACAAAATTCATTTTTGACATGATTGTAGGGGGATGATATGTATTGGAGAAAAGCGTTTTCGAAAAGCATTGGAGCTTTTGCACAATGTATGTCATTCATTCAGCTACTATCCTCATCCTTACCAAGTTATAAACTTTATCTATTGATTGTAGTCTTGCATCATATTTTCCAGGTTGTAACAGCTCCAATGTCTGTCATTACTGCAATAGCTGTTGAAGCATACAAAAAGTATATACTGGTTTCACTCATTCACAATGGACAGGTATGCGTTATCTGCTGATATATTCATCTACCTGTGAAATTTTATTCAACACTGAAAGATAGGGGAAGTTATGTAATAAATGTGACAAGTCAGACAACGACAGGGACTACAGTTTGAGAGACTTGATTTTGGTTAATATATATAATCTGGAGATGTTAAAACCTACTTGGTTCCTGAACCGGTGTGATTAATTGATTGTAAATTTAGTGTACAAGTAGTGTATGTATATATAGTCCTGACTTGATAACTTTATATGTTTATGCTATCAATTTTACTTGAGGATACTATGAATCTGATATTTTTTTAATTCTTCTTATAGTTCTCTACCAGTCTCCCTAAATACACCTCATCTGTAGCTCAGAGGAATCTGAAGAACATTTGTCAGGTAGGACCAAATTTTACAATGTATCTTGTTTACAAGTTTATGTTGTTATGGTAAATCAGTGCGTGAGAACACTAATTGAAAGTAATGCCTCTGTCTAACTTGCTCTACTTATCATTGTAATTCTTTGTTTCCAAGAGTTGAAAGGATGTAGAAATAGCCGGAAACTTCTGATATTGCTTGTAAAACTTGTTTTACGTGTTGATGTTTTTATCTGTGCTATGCTACTCGTTTTTTTTTACTAATTTGTTGTGAACTTTATTTTTTGAGCAGCCCTACATAGAATTGGCAAATAGCTATACGACGGGTAAGATTGCTGATTTTGAGACAGTTGCCCAGAAATACCAGGAGAAGTTTGATAATGTGAGTCCTATGCATCATCCTATTCTTTTTAACTTTTAAGACTTCATATATTGTGTTCTCTCAATCAAAGCTTTGGATGTTTCCGCAAACAAATCGATTTCCCCTGTAGCTTACGAGTCTTTCATTGAATCCTTTTCCATCTTAACGAGGCTTTGGAATTGTGCTTTTTCCCTAGGACAACAATCTTGGACTGGTGAAGCAGGCTATTTCTTCCATGTACAAGCGCAACATTCAGAGACTTACACAGACATATTTAACTCTCTCCCTCCAAGATATAGCCAACAGTGTTCAATTAAACAGTGCTAAGGAAGCTGAAATGCATGTGCTACAAATGGTAAATTGATATTCTTGCGATGGGGATTATTTCTGCCACAAATTGTTAGAACTGCACCCTAGTTTAATATTTGTTTTGTTTCTGTTGACCCATAGATTCAAGACGGTGAGATATTTGCAACAATTAACCAGAAGGATGGAATGGTTAGCTTTCTTGAGGACCCTGAACAGTATAAATCTTGTGGGATGATTGAACGTATTGACTCATCAATACAAAGGTAAATTGTTGGATATCAGTGATGCAGTTGTACAATATACCATCTTATTATTAATGTCTGGCTGTCGTTGCTGCCATATCATTTTCATAGAACGACTGTTTGTTGAATGTTATTCCTGCAATTCTTCATTGAGATACTCCCGTAGCAGGATAATTACCATTGAAGAACAATATTAATAATGATGTGGCTTCAACTGCTACTGCCATATCATTTTCTGTCGTTCGTTGTTAGTGTCTCCATTTCTTCATTGAGATACATTATCGGCAGGGTAAATACCAGTTTATGAAATATTTATTCATTTTCCTACTTTACTGTCCCAGGATAATGGCGCTTTCGAGGAAGCTGACTACTATGAATGAGAACATCTCTTGTGATCCTATGTACCTAGCAAAGGTAGCATACTTCAAATTACAGGATGAACAAGTAGTAATACCATTGATGATTCACAACTTGCCTGCTTATTTTCAGGTTGGGAGAGAACGGCAGCGGTTTGACTTTGATGATTATGATCCTGTTCCTCAGAGGTTTAATATATGATATTAATCAGTTTCACTCTTCCTGTCGGCATTGGGAGAGTGGTTAGGACAAGACTGGATCATTTGAATATATTTTCCAGCTCCTTACTGTGCAAAGAGATGGCCAACATTTTGTCATTTCCTCCAAAATTCTGTCTAGTTATGAAACTAGTTTAATTTGCTCATATTTTGTAGTTACTGTTGCCCTTTTTTATGGATAGGAAAGTGCAACGATGAGAAAAATGAAACAAAACGTGTTCAAGGTTACGAGTACTCCAAATTGTCTAAGTTGCAACCTGATGTCTATTTGTGTGCAAGTCACTCGTTTTTAGGATGAGCATTTCTTCTTACCTCTTGTGCCGTAAGTTTTGCCAAAGATTCAACTTTTAATAACAGGAGACGAGTTACATGATACAAGACAATAAATAAAACATAACCTTGTGTTCCTCAGTGTCTTTACCATTTAGGAATCACAGTTTATGTCATTAAAATGAAGAATTTTACCAAAGCCCCTAGACTCCTAACCTAAAAGTTTAAATCAATGAAAAGGTTTAAAGTAGAGCACTGCCAGTAAATAATTGGATCTAGCACCTAGAATGGCCATTCTAATTTTCATTTACAAAGACCAAGATTCCATCATCTATCAAAATTCTTCATATTGATCGTCCCTATTCTCTTTTAAACTTTACAAACACATAACTACGAAAGGCACCCCATGAAACAGAGCCACACCAGCAGAAAGGGAGAAAAAGATATGCTGATAAACCAGTAGAAAGGGACTCATAGGTTATGCACATTGTACTCTCTGATGCAACTAGAGCCAGTGACACGTCTTTCAGTAATCCTCAAGGACCTCAACTGCCTATGCATTTTCCAGTTCTTAGATCTACCTGCAAGGATAAATATTTAAAGATCACATATAAACTTGTATCTGAATGATCACCATTGTACTTCAATACACATATTTTATCTTTTTAAACCAAACTGGTTATTGTTCCAATCTACAAATATATCAAGCCAGGCATGAAAAGATTAACGAGAATTGCATTGTTTTTTCAAACAATCATAATGAAATGAAATGGATAGCCTTTGCCAACAGGTATCCAATCTGTAAATAGCTCGGTCACCTAGAAGTTTTCGATGACCAAAAATGAACTATCTTCAAAATTCTTAGAGATGGCACTTCCATAGTTCCATTTTCAAATCTGATATTTTTATAACCCCTTCTGTTATGTTTGCATTACCAAAGTGGTCATTCTGTAATGTGTTTGGTCTCATTTTGGTAATTTTATTTATTTATTTAAAAAGAGAGGAGATACCTTTCATCTCAATGAAGGGGCGTAAGGGGCTGGGCATGGAGTTACACTGAGATCGGGTAACTGATTTATAAAATCCAGAGTCACTTGCAGGCATGCATGTAGTATTTTCTTTTCTGACCTAACAAGCTGTGTAGCAACTCGCTTCTTTGGATTCAAATTAGGATCTGCCAACTATGTAGAAATTAAACGAAACTCAGTCAGCAGTAGAACAGAATAACCTAGTTGGAAAAGGTGAAAATTATCACAAGGACTTACCAAAGACTCATCTTCACTCAAAGTAGTTGGATAGCTGGCCAGCCGAGTTCTAAAATATTGAGCAAGTTGGTCCAACACAGCACTTTCCATGCAGGGACTAACCTACAACATCCAGTATAATCGGCATTATTTTGGCTGATAATCTACCATAGTAGTGTCATCAACTTATTTTAATGAAAAGCATGTTTTCTGAACTTAAAAGCTGAACTTACTGGACAAATTGGACCTTGAGAAGAGATAACAGACTGCATCTCTGAAGGATCTGACACATAGCCTAGTCGCAGATAAGGAAGCATATCTGAGACAGTTTCCTTTTCCTTCCCGACATATACCTAAGCCGGGGAGGGGAGGAAGTGAGAAACTAATGCAAACCATGTAATAACTTCTGACATTGAAATAGTTTGAGATGCTCACCTGAAAAGCTTGTACTGATAACTTTCCATTTCTCTGAGCAACCATTCGTTTATCTTGATATTGTGGATCCTCAGTATTCAAAGCTGCCTGGAACACATAGAAAATGTGGCATATTAAATGCACTTGACATAACCAGAAAAGTGCAAGCTTGTAAGAGAAAATATCCAGATTTTACCTCAACCATCAAACGGTCATAAGGATTATCTTCGTCAACAAACCCATAGTTTATAAGCAATTTTGAATTAGGCTGTGGTCCACACCTGTAGTATATAACAAATTGCCATTTTATAGCAGTAACATGATACGGGAATACTAACAAGACAGAATTCAAAAGATCAGCTTGTAATAAATTAGCTATATAATCTTGATATATGTAATCAACATACCAAACAGCAATAGATTCCCCCGCCTTATATGGCCGATCAACCACTAGTTGAACAGCATCATCAGTAGCTGTCAACATTGCCTTGCATTTGCTTCCATAAGCTAACAATGGGGGTCCAAGAGGTACCAAAGCAAACCTCTGAGCCAAGCTAACTTTCTGCGTTCAAAGGAAGAAAAAGTTGGATAATATTATCTACATAGAAGATTACATGGGTGCTGAGGCCTTACAACACTGTTTTCCAATTCTTTCCTATCTAGGAGACATTATATGTAACAAGAAAGTACGTCATGGGATTGAAAGAAAACATGCCTGCAGATGCACTACACAAGACTGAACTGCAACAAAAGCTTGTTTGAATATCTCAAATGGGAAGGCTTCAGTAGGAATATCGTATGGGTATTGCTGCAGAGTGTGAATAAATAAAACAATATTAGGTCATATTATTCGCTACAATTCTAATTCAACTCCAAATATACACGAGACAAACCTGAAATAGGGACCCAGCCATAAACCAGACAGTGTCAAGCTCATTATATTCCCTTTTAATTCCTTCAGCCCTTTCATGAACTTCAGCCTGATTCCTCACAACCATAATGTTGGGTTAAATTATATTGAATTATCAAGTATACCACAAACTCACTTGACAGAACCTGTGTGCATATTGCAGCAAGAAGACATTTTACAAACGTTAACAGAAAACCAACAAAAGATACCTTTGTGCGGCTTCCGGTAAGATAAGCCAGTTCAGATTCCGACCATAAAAGGGGAGACTCCACCGCTAACTGGCCTCTTCCTGCCTGACGATCAAGTTCTCTTATGTATGGATACCAAAATGACTTCTTCCCTTGTTTCTTCTCATACATCAAATAGAGTGCCAAGCATGCCAATTCGGATAACTTGTTCGTAGTTAACAATTCCGCTACACAAAGAATCAACCACCAAATACAAATTACTGGACTAGTCCTCCATGCTCAATAACATTAACAGTCATAGAATACTCAAACACATTACAGGAGCAAAAGCAAAGCAACAGTAAGCACCTCACCAATAGTTTCGTTCCCCAACACTCTCTTCAGTGTCACAACAAGCGAATTCGGCACCGAAAACGCAACATCACCGACCTTGAAATTCAACAAAACAAAATGAAATCAATGTCAATTAAAACCTGAAAGTTGAAACCAGTGAATCAAACTAAAAATTCTCCAGAATTTTCACCTCGAGATCTTCACTGGCAGCAACGTAATGAATCGCGCTGTGCCTCTCATCATACGACGGTCGTTCCTTGAGCACAACCTTACACGGCGGCAGCCCGTTCTTGTGCATCCACTCTTTCAAGTCCTCCGCCTCGTCTCTCTCGTTCACTGCCTTGCGACGCTTCCCGTCCTCCTTACGCGACCCGATCAAGGTCTCGGAGCTGAACGACGCCAAGCACACATTTCTCCCCCGGCGAGTGGATCCGGACGAAACCCTAGGAATCATCGAAGCGAAGCGGGAGCGAATCGGGAGCCAGGTGCAGCAGCTGTGGTGGAGAGGACTGACCTCCATGGATGTGGAAATTAGGGTTTGGATTTTGCTTGAGGTTGAAGAATGAAGAAGAAGAAGAGAGAGTGTTAGGTTGAGAAGAAATGGAAGGTGTGGTGGGATTTGACTAAGAATCTGAGAGAGATGGTTTTTTCATGTTTGGATGAGGCGCGCCAATTGTCGCTATTGTTTTTCTCAGAGTATGCGACTTGTAGTTTTTTCTTATTGTGAAATGTACGTAGTGTGTGACAATTTCTAAATCACACTAACATAATAGTGTTACAAACCAACGCATATTTGAGCTTTGCACATGTATTTATCGCATAAAATGTGCTTGAGAAGAGAAACTCTAGCAAATTAATAACAAGGTGCAAGGTTAGTTTCAGATAGTTTTGTTATGTTGAGTTTAGCTAGCTAGAGACGACTATATATAATTCTGGTAAGTAATATATATATGGGTAGTGCTAGAGGGCCTTAATAAGGCCTAAGATTTATGGCCTTAATCTTAAGTGGCATGCCAAATCACCTATCCACATCATCAAATAAAAAATCATGCTATGTCATTTTTAGGTAAAAATACAATCTTATCCTTTCATATCCAATAACTCTAAATTATTTTGTTTTTATTCTATAAAAAAATGTTTTTAAGCCAATTTTTTCATTACTCATGCTTAAATTTAAAATGCGAAATATATATATATATACATATATATATATATATATAATTACAATCAGTTTAAAAATATGAACTCATTTGAATATATATATATATATATATATATATTTGTTTAAAAATATATATATATATATATATATATATCATACATAATTTTTTCCTATACATATATATATATATATATATCTATATATTTGTCCAAAAAACCTTTATATATAGTTCATCCAATATAAATTCGATAGAGATTTTATTTTTTATTTCATTTTTAAAGTCCGATGGTGAATTATATATATATATATATATAAAGTAAAAAGAAAAAATAATGGTGAATTATGAAGTCTAAAACTATTTGATTCAAAAAGATAATTTTTTTTATATTAATATCGTAATTGTGGCCCTAAATGTAATGAATTATTATAATATTTGACTACATAAAGAAATGCATTTAATTTAGTTCATGCAAGGTAACAAAATTAACTACATAAAAATGATAACTAAATCATCTTGATGAAAATAAACAATAATTATTCGAATTGATGCATGAAATATAGGGATTGAATAAGTAAGAAACTATAATGAATCAATGAATTGATGGTATTTTGGTTTTAGATAGATCGTTATCAATAAATTATGGTATATAACTATATATGTTTGTATGTATTAAGGTAATGGAGTCATGGTATGGTAAAATTACGATAGAGATCAATATATAAGGTAATAAAAGTATTATACTTTATACTTCTAAATGATTGCTTATATATTTTGAACCATATATGTTTCTTCTTTTGAGAATCTTATAATATTCTAACTTCAATTTTTGCCTCATAAATTGCAGGACAAGGCTGACAAATATCAGCTTGATATAGGGACTTCAATTGTTTTAAGCCATCACAACGAGGTCAGAAATCAAATCATTGAAAAAGCAATAGAAAGATCTACAAATTTATGAATTTCATTAGCAACAAAAAAACTGTTAATTAAATGCATTTCCTTAATAAAGTTTTGGTTTTTTGTTTAATAGAAGTTTATGAGTTTTTTGTTTTGTTTTTTTTGTTTTAATAAAGTTTTAAAATGGCCTAAACTTGCAAAGTAGTTAATACATGAGACTTTAAAATGATGAAATTAATACATCAGACATTCAATACGTATAAAATGTTTTGTACCTTTTAATGCGAATATGCCATTACGGAAAGTCCCCGGTAAACTTATACTTAGCTCATAATTAACTACTTAATATATTTAATTTTTAAAGGGTTTAGGATTTAGGGTTTAATATATTTAACCCTAAACCCTTTTGAAAACCCTAAACTCTAAACTCTTATCCCTAAACCTAAATTCTTATCCCTAAACCCCAAACTTATTTATTCCATTTTAGTGTGAATACGGCATTGAGCTAGGATACGTCCTCGGTGAACTTGCCGGTAGCACATAATTAGCTACTTAGTACTTTTTTTTATGTAGTGTGAATATTCCACTAAAGAGAGGTTTATAGTGAACTTTAGCAGCTCATTGTCAGTTGCTTAGTACTTATTTGTTTAGTGATCATTACGTGCTAACTCATCATTGACTACTTATAACTTATGTTTATCACTTTAAATCTTAATGTGAATAATGACTTCAATGTGTATGAGGACTTCTATGTCAATCTGAATGTGTCATTATGGAAAGATTCCAAGTGAAAATTACTAGTTTATTATATGTTACTTATAACTTATTTGTTATTATAAGACATGTTTAGGACTTTAAATTTCAATGTGAACAACGACTTCAAATTTTAATGTAAATAATGTCTTTTATTTCAATGTGAACATGCTATTTGGGAAAAGTTCCAAGTGAACATTACTAGATTATTATTGGTACTTGTAACTTATTTGTTACTATGTGACATGTTTATGACTTTGAATTTCAATGTGAACAATGACTAATTTTATTTTAATATGAATATTCTATTAGGAAAAAGTTCCAAAAGAACATTATTAGTTCATTATTGACTACTTAATACTTGTTTGTTACTATAAGATATGTTCCTGACTTCAAATCGCTATATCAATGATGGCTAGCTTCTTTTTTCAATGTTATTGAAATCATCATTGGATACCTAGTATGTATTTATTTGTGTAGAACAGTATATTAGTTTATATTAATGTGGATGATGATTTCTATTTCAGAAATTTATTCATTAAATGAAGTACGCTTCACACTTAACATATTCAATCACTATATCTCATACATATATACCTATTCAATGAAGTTCATCTCTTGCCAAAAAAATCTCATGCTGAAGTCCATCACAATATTTCATGAGGTACCGGTACTATAAGATATGTTCCTGACTTCAAATCGTTATATCAATGATGGCTAGCTTCTTTTTTCAATGTTATTGAAATCATCATTGGATACTTAGTACGTTTTTATTTGTGTAGAACAGTATATTAGTTTATGTTAATATGGATGATGACTTCTATTTTAGAAATTTGATTTATTAAATGAAGTACATTTCACACTTAACACTTAACATACTTATTCAATCACTATATCTCATACCTATTCAATGAAATTCATCTCTTGCCGAAAAAAATCTAATGCTGAAGTCCATCACAATATTTCGTGAGGTACCGGTATAAATGTGTATAATATATTTTCTTTCTATTTTACAAATTTAATTTATTGTTTGATTTTTCTGATTAATAAGAAAGATTTGTCTATAGATGGCAATATGTATACTAATATGGAATGTTTGCATATCCTCTTATAAATACGGACATGCCTATATAGATACCCTTTACCAAATATAATTTATTCATAACGATCTAATTAATAATCACACCAAATTAACGAATAATTATACCAAATATTGTTTATTTTCATCAAGATGATTTAGTTACCATTTTTATGTAGTTGATTTAGTTACCTTACATGAACTAAATTAAATGTATCTTAATACATACAGACATATATAGTTATATACCATAATTTATTGATAACGATCTATCTAAAACCAAAACACCATCAATTCATTGATTCATTAGCTTCTTACTTATTCAATCCCTATATTTCATGCATCAATTCGAATAATTATTGTTTATTTTCATCAAGTTGATTTAGTTACCATTTTTATGTAGTTGATTTTGTTACCTTACATGAACTAAATTAAATGCATTTCTTTATATAGTCAAATATTATAATAATTCATTACATTTATGGCCACAATTACGATATTAATAAAAAAATTATCTTTGTGAATCAAATAGTTTTTGACTTCATAATTCACCATTATTTTTTCTTTTTACTATATATATATATAATTCACCATCGAACTTTAAAAATGAAATAAAAAAATAAAATCTCTATCGAATTTATATTGGATGAGCTATATATAAAGGTTTTTTGGAAAAATATATAGATATATATATATATGTATAATTTTCTCCTTGAAAAAATTATGTATGTGTGTGTGTATATATATATATTTTTTTAAAACAAATATATATATATATATATATAAATTCAAATGAGTTCATATTTTCAAACTGAGTATAATTATATATATATGTATATATATATATTTAATATTTTAAATTTAAGCATGAATAATGAAAAAATGGCTTAAAAACATTTTGTTATAGAATAAAAATAAAACAATCTAAAGCCATTGGATATGACAAAATAATCTAGAGTCATTGGATATAAAAGGATAAGATTATATTTTTACCTAAAAATGACATAGCATGATTTTTTTATTTGATGATGTGGATAAGTGATTTGGCATGCCACCTAGGATTAAGGTCATAAATCCTAGGCCTTATTAAGGCCTAGAAACATTTTCCTATATATATCTCTAAAAAATTACCGGTATCACAAACTCTAAATGGTTCGTAAGAATTGAGACGAGTCTAGACAGACACTGTATTTCCATGGCATATGTGCACGAAGATAGCGAAAAAGCTCCATTACAACTTGGGGGCGCACCTACACCTAATAGTAATATAACGAAACATGCACACCGGCAACAAACAGCTACTCGTCGTGAAACTGGAAAAGTGAACAATCTGAGATTCTGAGTCACTCGATCGTCATGGACAATAGTTACATGCATGCAGCTGCTAGCCAAGAGATATCCGTGAGAAATAGCTAGCTTGAGTACCAAACATTTGCAATTATCAGTACAGAAACTAAATTGATGTGGATACACTATGCACATGTAAAACCAGTAGTACGTACGTTAAAGGTAAAAGTATAGACAAAATTATCACTTGTCAACTAAGAAGGTGAAAATGAAGATCTCAGATAATGGTTGTTAAAAGACATGCAGAACTCATATATACGACCTCAGAAATAAATCGACATTTCTTGATGAATCGATAGTCGGCAACCCTCAGGGTAATTAAATTAGAAAGAGATCGAGGACCAAGAGTTCAGGCAGGTGAGTACAGATGAAATAGCTATATTCAAATTACAGATGAAGAAGATCAGAACAAGAAGATCGAAGTGCAAGTTTCCCACCATTAACTGACAGATATGTGAAAACTTGAGATGCAGCTAGCTACCTATTTGGTGTTCAAAGTTGTATTCATTTACATCGATCATTCTATTGCATCGACATTAACAATAGCTTAATTAGCAATGGATTCCATACTGAAATAAGCAATGGAAATGAAACTAAATTAGTGAGTTCATGGTCAGATCCCAGAATGGGAAGACGAGTGAGTTTTGTTTTGAGGTAAGGCAGCAAGCCAGGCAGCATTAGGAAGAGCACGATCGATCCAAGCTTTCAAGAATAGTATCAGGAAGGTCATGTCTATTCGACCAAGTAAACCGATTACCTTTTGCAGGAATATTAATCAAACCACAAGAGTTAAAAAACGAGATAAAATTATTCATGTAGAGATTAAGCATAATTCAGTACATTTCGCGTCTTTTGCTATGAACGGCTTCAATTTCGGATCAACTCTCTTCTTCAGCTCAGTTGTTATTCTGTCGAAAAATTTGTAAGGTACCAATGTAAAAGTTGAGCCTGAATCAACCATCATGTGTTGTTTATTGAGCGATGTGACGTTCGGGCTGTATGGAACAAATTTATCTCCGATTGTAATTCCTTGTGCCACCACACCATAGTTATCCTTAAATGTGTAGCTCTCCAATTTCACCAATGGTGTTGAGACAACCCCTTCACCTGTAACTTCACTCCCATTCCCGAAATTGATCTTGCTTTGAATTTTAGGATCAGTATCTAAAGGCACCAAGCAATGAGAAAATTTGTTCCCACCAACATAGGGAGCAATTTGAGAAACAAATGATAAGGGCCCTCGTCCGAGCCCAACCACTCCCGTATCATAATCAGTTGTTGAACCATCTCGATCCTCTTGAAAATCCCCACACCCAAAAACAACATCTTTTAGCGTTACAGTCTTACCTGTCGTGGATGTCAAAGTAAATGTTTCTTTTGCCAATACACCTTCAGTGCTTGTTGCGCCTGCATATGTAACACCATAATGACAACTTCATTTTGTACAAAAATCTGGTGAGTCATCCACTGATTTCATTAAACGAAATTCCGACTCGTAGTTTTTTCTTAAACGAAATAAAACAAATAAGAGATTTTTTTTTTGATTTTTTTATCAAAAGAGGTCATCTTTTATCAGCTCAGCAAGCAATAAAAAAACAATCCCCCTCAGTTAGGACGATAGAAATAACCATTATGTAGAAACTAATATAAATCCACTAAAAAAAGAGCAAACTATACTAGCAATCTCCTAATACACCTACATTTTTGTATGAAGCCTAAAACAAAGAAATTATAGAGCCCAACTAATAAAATATAAGTCCCAATTAAGGGACCACCGATTCTCTATTTTCTTTACGATCTCTCTCGCTCAAGGAAAGATAATAAAAGATCTAATATCCTTTCGCAAAAAAAGATATGAACCCAAAAAAAAAATATGAGAGTTTGATTCACCGTCGTCAGATTTCCTTCATGTTTATTATGGTAAACTTTGCTAAAATTTACTTGTTTGTTTGTGTCAGTTGTGATTTAAGAATTGACAACAGTAGGATAAAGGCGTTTTATTAAGTTTTTACGTTATTGTGAAATGTACTTAGTGTGTGACAATTTCTAAATCACACTAAGATAGTGTTACAAACCAATGCATATTTGAGCTTTGCACATATATTTGTGGCATAAAATGTGATTGAAGTGGTATTAGAATTCTTCTAGAAACAAGATGGGTATCAAAATAGGTGAGAACGTGGAGGATGTCGAATTTATACCTTTATCAACCGGGGAAAAGAAAAAAAAATCATATACCTCTTGCAATATCTAGCTAGGTTAAGATGATATGATACATTCGAGAAAACTAAAAAAAAAATATTAAGAATTAAATTCAGTTTACCCCTTTTGATTCGAGGGTGACTTCTTATGAGGATCTCAAGCAAATTTAGCTAGCTGGTAAGTTAACTGCTCTTTGGCTTTGTTGTCATGTGTTGCTCTAGCACTATCTTTGTACTAGTTTTATTGATTCTATTTGTCTAAAACATGAGCATCTCTTAGGTTCACGATTAGCATAGGAACACAAACTTAATATGCATTTGGTGGTTGTTACAAATATATAGTATTTTTTTAATGCATTGGTGGGATAATTTGATTCTTCGAGTCTTTAGATGCCTAAACTAGTACATGTACTAAGAGAATGGATACTAAGAGATTACATGATTTTACTCTTTTAAATCCTGGAGCTCGTTTTAGCTAGCTATGGAATTCTTACACTTCAGTGTTTACTTTAGAGGCTGTTTGCTTGTCATGTATGTGATTGATACTAAATGTTGGTGTTCTTTATATATGTGAAAATTGGTGGATTGGTGAAAATTGACTCATTCCTGGAAGTGACAGACTGACAGTTGTGATTGACAGAATTGTAAAGCATTTAGCAACTCTTATATCTTCTGCTACTTTAGGATTCGATCATCTTTGTTTTGTAGCTATTGGCACTCTATGTCCTTCCAAATTTTGTTTCAGTAGCATGATCAAGAACTAAATGATCATGGAAGTGACACGGTTGGTTACCATTGACTACAAATTGTAAACCATTGTTTAGTGACTTTTATGTCATCTTTGTTCATATCTTATCGGCACTTTGCGTTCCCCAGTTTTATTTTCTTTCAATTGCCCTGGTCAAGAACTAATTGATTGCTTAGTTAGATTATGTTCCTAGCTTAATGTTAACTGGAGCCTAGATTACATCCCCATAACCTGCTTCTCATCCAGGGCTTCAAATTAGAGCCTTCACCTGAACCCTCCTATAGTCTTTAGCCCCTTGTGAGAAGCAAAACTCTAGCAAGTAACAAGGTAGTTGCAGTCAGGTTAGTTTCAGATAGATTTTTATGTTGTTATACTGGCGGTATCACAAACTGTAGGTGTTTGAAAGAGTTGAACGAGTCTGGACACTAGCAGTATCCATGGCATATGTACACGAAGATAGAAGAAAGCTCCATTGATTAGTGAACAACTAGGTAAAGGTAAAACGAATCGACAAAGTTGACCCTTCTTAAATAAGAAGGTGAACATCATATGCTGTTAAAATCGGTTGATGAGGGCAATTAGGCTACAAGCTCAATTTGGTTCTAAACATGTCTTTAACAACCTGTCTTGGCTGTGGATTATCTGGTCCTCTGTCTCTCTGCCCAGATGTAAAATACAAGTAACCATCCCAGAAAGCAGTTAATGTGGTTTTTACTCGGTAAGGAAGCCTCCCGATCACTGACCATGTCTGTAAAAAAGGAGCAATCATAAACATTCCAGTTTGTACCGCAAGATAAAAGTGCTGGAAGAGATAATATAGGAATGATTCATTATCAACATTAATGCATATATGCTGGTTTGTGGTTGTAGTGATTATAGGAGAAGATTAACACCATCGAGTCCAAGTGAAACTGGAAGACCTCCCCAACGAGGATCATCCTTTTGGTGATTGGGTTCTTTTCTGTTGTACCGCCAGTGATGATTATTGAATCGTTGAGAATTACCCAAGCACACTCTACATGAGAGTTTGGTTTCGGCATAGGAGGTAACACTTTCCATTTCATTTCATCATCAAGCATATAAACATCAGCATAGACCACCTGATACATTGAGCAAAGATGCTTGAGTGCTAAAGACATCAACTGATTAAATGCTGACTTTCAGTTCACCATGTTAAAACAACTACAGGAACCATTAGATAAAGTACAATAGGGAAGTAGCACAAGTCAAGAAACAATATGAAACCAATCCAAGGACAATATCTAATTAGAACAACACAGTACCTCATGCCTGCGTGAGCACTTGAAAATTGGTGAACCAGGTTTGGCCATAAAATCACCTTCTTGACCACCAATGACAAAGAGGCGATCATTGATCACAACAGCAGCCCTGTTAGAACAGTGACACCTTCAATCAGAAAATATTACAGAAACTTCAAGGAAAATTTTGAAATGAATGATATGGATGGCTTTAATGACAGTTCACAAACCTATGTGGCCCCCCACGTGGAATAGGTACTTCTTTTCTCCATTTTTCCTCCAATGCTTTACCATCCTTGACAGCAATACTCCAGTGCTCCACACTAGGCGTATGCCGGTTTTCTTTGCTACCACCCATCACATGTAGCCTGCCTCTCCATAATTGAGTCGCTGGAGCGTACCTGCCAAAAGTTATCAGTTTGGTATCAACTAGAAGATATATGCTTAAAAGGTCTATCTATTCAAAGAAATCTAATGGCAATAAAGCTTCATTATATCAGCAGTTTCAAGTCTCAGTTGAAAAAAGCGTTCTTAGCAGTGGATCTGCTCTATCTCTTGTAAGCCCATGTAAAGGATAAGAATTTTTCTTTCCAACTGTTTCTACTAAGAATAGACATATTTTAAAGTACTAAGAAAGATGCATCAATTTGTTCACATATCTGGATATTAATGCTATGAAAAGTTATTTCATTATGGAATATGGACAACAGATAAAAGAAGATTCTTCTTCCTCATAAGGTGAAGTTAAGAACAAGTGTATAAGATTATCACAGCAGACTAAATGAAAAGAATATGAAGCGACAACCAAATTGTACTTCTAAAAACGCATGCATAGCATCAATGCAAAGCCTGACCAGATTACATACCTAGGAGAAGGTAATGGGGGTATACTACTCCATTTCTTTGTCTCGGTATCCAGCACAAATGAACGAGCTGTAGGCCCTCTGCATTGGGGGCCATATTGTCCTGATATGACATATATGTATCTCCCATCAGAGGTGACTCCTAAATGTGAATGTCCCATCTCTTTTGGCATATCAAACCTTTCTCCCCATGTATTGTCAGAGAAATTGAATATATCAACATGAGAATGCACCTGTAACACAAAGATATGTATAAACCGATGAACATCAAGAACCATCAACTAATGATTTGGTTTAATTCTATTAGCATCAACGTTTTAAGAGCTAAAGTAACAAATTTAGCAAAAGAGCTCAATGGGATGTAGTGTCAATGATAGATATAATACAAGCAAAGAACTCAGAGATAGATAAGATCCTCACATAGTCAAGAGTGCCATACCCTGCAAACACGTAAAATAGATTCTTAATCTGTACTGCAGCTCCATCAAGACGCGGCACTGGTGCTGGTGGCATCTCCTCCCATGGTAGCTCCGGTGCAGCTATATCAGCAAATGTCCCAGATAATAATCTCTCATTAGCATGTTCCCTTTTGTCTCCCACAACTTTTTTCTACATGTATAAAAACAAACCTCCTTACCAACCAGATCATCCAAATCCCAAACAAACAAAATCCCATTTACATGGCAAACAACAAAGATCAAATGCATCTATTTCAAACACTTTGATTTCCAGTGAAATACTCAACTCAGATTCAATCTCGTACAAAAAGACCCTTTATAACCAACCAAAAAAGATCAGAATGCAAAACAACAAACTCCCATTAATATGGCAAACAAGAAAGTCCAAATGCATCTGAAATCTGAATCCTCGATTCCAACATTTTAGGCTCAGAAACAAAGAATCGCCATTTACAATCTCCCTAAAGTCCTAAAATCCCAAAAAACAGTAAAGCTTCTACCTTTCCTCCAAATTTCTACCTCCGTTCATATTACAACAACAGATAAGTCCAAATGGGTATCAGCCTAATAAGCATTTGATTAACCGAGTCCAAAGTTAATATTCTAACAACCTAACAGTAAATTTTCAACCTTTTCCATTTAAATTTGCTGCAACATAAATAAAATACAAGAATCCAAAATGGGTATTTGATCCAAAGATGTCTCACCTGGCCAGCATTGTTGGCTGTAACATTTGGTACGACTAGGGTCGCAGTTTTCTGAAGCGCCAAACTAGACCCAATAATGGAATACGCAGATGAAGAAAAAGAAGACGAAGCCCATAAGAAATCTAGAATCAGAGCCGCTCCAAGTAGAGCCGCGCAACATGTCAGAAACACCCATTTCAGTTTTGAAGATGAATAAGAAGAGGTGCTGTGGTTTTGGGTAAGCCTGGCCATGTTTCATCACAAAACCCATAATCAGAGACACCCATAAATAAAGAAACAGAGAAGAGAATTGTTGAGCAGGAGCCAAGAAAAGTTGGGCGCCAATGGTTTTGATTTGATGCTTTTACATGTGCCTTCTTTGCCTTTTAACTTCTTTATTAAGTTTGTTTTGCTTATTTCCAATGAAGTTTTAAAAATCAGCGGCAGCAGTCGTTTTTTTTTTTTGGATACTGACGGCTGCCGTTTTGGTGAACCCGCGTTGCGCCAAGGGACACCATTGATGAGGACCTAAAAGATTGCTTCAAACTAATGAGCATAGAAATTCAATAATCTCAAGCTAATAACCCCACGAGTCCACGAGTGTTCGAGTTTAAGAGCAAGTTCGGACAAGATCTCGCGACACAAATGGTCTATGAAGTTTTTGAGAATAAGTTGAGATTCAGGTATTATGATGAGCTAGTGCTCATTGTACATAAATATGTTTACGTTAATTTCATAAATTTTAATTTGATTCGGTCAATAATTAGGTCTAAAAAGTTACATATTTTTCATCATGTCTCTATTCTGTACGGCTTCAAATTTGTGAAAATACGGTCAAATTCATATCAAGTTTACTACGACCAAAAACGGACAATATCCACCTCTTGAACCTAAGTATATTTTGATTCGTTTTGGCATGGAGATAGAGAGAAACAATATCGTTGGTGATGGTGGTGTTGTACGAAAATGAAGTCAAAAGGTTTGTAATAGCAAAAAAATATAATTTGGTAGAAGCATGTTAGACTGTATGTAAGAGTGTTGTAGAGATTATAAAAGGTATATGATTCGAAACCCAGCTTTTAGGAAGACATGTCGTAAGTTGCTCACTCAACTAACAACATTTATCCTAAAGAAAAGTATATAGAAAATTTTTCCACAAGTACCTAGATCACATCAACCATTTAGTGAGATTAGTTGAATTCGAAAAGGACCTCACCTCAAAATAAAGCGTGGCTTAGTACTAACCTCACACTAACCCAATGGCTAACAAAAGCCTAGCCCAAATTAAGGCCCACTAATCCAGCCCAAAACCTGAGACGAAAAGATTGAAGTATAAGGCGTCCCCATTTTCTCTCTCGCATACAACCAACTGTTCTGGTCCTCTCAGACCTCCTCCTTCGTCTTCATTTGGATCTCCGAGCTCCGGCAGCTCCTTTCGACTCTCCGATACCCGAGCCTCGTCACCGTCCGACCGTGAGTCCTTTCTCTCTCTCCCTCTCTCTATCATAATCTAATTTTTCGCAGCCTCCGTCAGGTCTGTGCTCTACTTTCGCCTTAGGGTTTCATGTTTCTGCTTTACCAATCAATTACGTTAGTTTTAAATTTCATATGCTCCAATCTCAATCGCACCGAGCTTATAGTTTTTAATTGAAATTAGTGATTCTCTGATGTGTTGTGGTTTGCAGTATTGTAATCTATTACAGTGATGCTTTTTCGATATATATATATATATATATATATATATATATATGGGTTTATATATATATATGCAAGTATATATATTTTTCTTCTATTTTTAGAATAAGATGGCTCAAAGAATGTAAATTTTTGGATGTTTAGAATGTTAGGAGAAAATTGATTATTGGTGTTTTAGTTAAAACTTGATTACTTATATATGCTTTTGATGAATTGATAGGAGTATTGGCTGAAATGGCTGGAGGAGCGATCCACCAGTTATTGAGGAGGAAACTTCAGTTTCAGTCTACGGTAAGATGTTAAGAGTCTTATGTTGTGTTAAGTGATAAAGTAAAGAAGAATTTGGGCTTAATAAGTGTTTGCTTCTCGGAGTACGTGTGATTTGATCGATTAATGAGAATGTATACCGGCACTGATCCTCTGTGATAAGAAAAGTGGAAGTCTGATTTCGTACTAGCTTCAGTCCTTTTACATTTTTCTTTTGTAATACTGTCGTAGTTTGTGTACAGCGCTGTATCTTAATAATGGTTGTTGCATATTAAATTGCAGGCTCCTTCCTTTTTGTCATCCCTAGTATCTAAGAAAGATGATGCTGGGTCTGCTGGGACAAAGTCCCTCAGAGCATTTGCACTGCTTGGAGCTGGTGTTTCCGGACTACTAGGTTTTGCAACTGTAGCATCTGCTGATGAGGCTGAGCATGGATTGGAGTGCCCAAACTACCCGTGGCCTCACCAAGGAATCCTTAGCTCATACGATCATGCTTCGTAAGTTCATTATGAATCTATTCATTTATTAAAAGTATTGCTCTTGCAAGTTTTTAGTTCAAATAGTTTGGGTCACATGACTTCCATCTTCAAGCTTCAAATTTTTCCATTTTATCCCCATGGTGCCCCCCTAAAACCAGATTTTCGGTTACATTTTGTGACTGAAATTCTATTTACGATGTGACTGGTTGCTGATAAGTTCTATTTTACTTGAGCAGGATTCGTCGTGGTCATCAGGTTTACACCCAAGTCTGTGCATCCTGCCATTCAATGTCTTTAATATCTTACCGTGACTTGGTGGGTGTTGCATATACCGAAGAGGAGACAAAGGCTATGGCCGCTGAGATTGAGGTAACTGATGGCCCTAATGATGAGGGTGAGATGTTCACTCGCCCTGGTAAACTCAGTGATCGATTCCCTCAGCCATATGCCAATGAGCAGGCAGCTAGGTTTGCCAATGGCGGGGCCTATCCTCCAGATCTAAGTCTTATCACAAAGGTACTTCCAGTCAACAGCTAATGAATTCTTAATGATTCACATTTTGGGTACCTCTGGCATTATCTCACCCATGTTCTTTTCAGGCTCGTCATAATGGTCAGAACTATGTATTTGCCCTTCTCACAGGATACCGTGACCCTCCAGCTGGTGTTCAGGTATCTATCATTATTTGATCCGTGAAAGTAATGAAAATGAAACAACGAAAGATGTATATACAAGTTGCACGTCATGATTTCACACAAGGCACCCTGCCACACAATATCTAGGCATCCTTTTATGAAATGTTGCGAAGTATGATTGATCAAGGACTGCAACAACATACGATATATTCTACTGCCTAGATGTGCTTTTTGAAGTGTGGGCTAATGCAACATTTTTTAATAGTGAAATACAATCAACATAATTACAAATGGTCTCTGTGCATTACTAAATGGAAACGCAAAACAAATTTACAATTGGCTCTCATCTTCAAGTTGCTTGTGTTCACCCAATGAGTTTATGCGCTATATTTCTTGTTATCTGAAAAGGAATTAACTGCTATTGTAGATCAGAAATACAATCAACATAATTACAAATAGTCTCTGTGCATTACTAAATGGAAACGCAAAACAAATTTACAATTGGCTCTCATCTTCAAGTTGCTTGTGTTCACCCGATGAGTTTATGCGCTATATTTCTTGTTATCTGAAAAGGAATTAACTGCTATTGTAGATCAGAGATGGTCTTCACTACAACCCTTACTTTCCTGGGGGTGCAATTGCCATGCCTAAAATGCTTAATGATGGTGCTGTTGAGTATGAAGATGGTACCCCTGCTACTGAGGCTCAGGTTCATATATCCCTCTGTAGATACTATGTGTAAGATTGTTATATCTGGAGGGTGGCTGAAACTAGTTGTTAATGTGTTGCAGATGGGAAAAGATATCGTGTCATTCTTGTCATGGGCTGCAGAACCAGAAATGGAAGAGAGGAAACTGGTATGTATGCATTTAAGCCGTTTTTGCAGATGGACACTTGATCTCAAATATTCTAACATTTGGTGACCTAAAATGCAGATGGGTTTCAAATGGATATTTGTTCTCTCATTGGCACTACTTCAAGCTGCTTATTACCGACGATTGAAGTGGTCAGTTCTGAAGTCCCGCAAGCTGGTTCTGGATGTTGTGAACTAGCCTCCACTTGGGTTTTCATTCAATGTTTTGCTTCTGAGAAGACGGTCTGGAAATAATTTTTTTTCACTTTGTAATCAAAAGTTTTGTTTCCATGTCAAATTGGCTCGAAACAGTAATTCGTAATGGAGTGACCATAGGAGTATCATTTTAAGAGATGGAATAAGCTACTCCATACATACGCCTGGAATATTTTTTTTTTCTTGGGCATTGTGAGTTTTGGTTAAATTTCAATCAAGTGCCAGATCCTCATGATTGGATTACTGTTTTTGTACTTCCAGTAGGGTGCTATGTATGGCAGTTGAAAAATAAGAGTGTACATAAACACTGACCTTTTTGCAATTTTCCTTGCTTGAAGATGATTCTATTTGAATGGGACATCCAATCAAGAAAAGGATTCTATGTGTGTTTTTGAATTTTGAATTATTTTGGGTGCTTTTGGGAAGTATGAACGAACAAACAGAAGATCTATAAGATGGACATAATCCTAGCTCGAACTCTGGATCAATTTCTGTACCAAGCAGCTTGTAATACTTGGTAATCTCACTAGCTTCATCTTTGATCAGCTTAGCAGTTGAACCCAGATTGACTTCTCAAATGTGAAGACAGCTAAGTGTTCAAGTGTAACATTCCACAGTTACCTCAGAACGGGCTCACATCTTCCCGATCCTGCTGGCATGTTGCTAAATATGCCCAATTTGCTATACAAGTTTCAGTTAAAGGCAACTAAAAAAGAATAATCTAGTTTGGTGGCTTCACAGCTTGAAAAGGCAAATCCTAAATGTTTCATAGTACGTTAAAGTTTCTCACATTTCATGGGACTTGTCTAATATGGACATCACAATCGATTTTCCACTCTCTCCGTCAACAAGTCGCTATATAATGATGGTCATTAGATGCACACAATAAATCGTATTAAACAAATTTCAACAATTAAACGTCTTGGAGTCTAATATATGATCTCAACCATCGTAACTTTTTAATTTAATCAATTTAAGCGCAACTTGTTTCTCTTTAATAAATTCAATTCAATTCAAAGTGAATTTACTCGGCAGCTCTAGGTAGAACCGGTCATGGGCTAAAACCAAACATGTTTATGCTTTGGGCCTCAAAAAAAAAGTCTAAACATATATATTAGAAAAAAAGAACCGGGTATACTAAACGTTTAAAGACTCTAAACACACGTAACTCCTTTAACTATTCTTTGATCGAGTGTCGCGTGAACGGGTTTTTTCTCATATCGAGGTCTCCATGTAGCAACTAGCCTGCAACCCTTGACTTCTCACATATGAAGGTCACAAAAAAAATTTCAAGTAAGTCTATTATCCTCGTTCAATGAGTTTAATCTCATAGTTTTTGTAATTTTGTAATTGAGAATTTGAGATTGAGATTTCAATTTGGAAGATTGATTCTGAGATAAGTTTTAGTTTGAGTATTTGAATGTTTGATTTCAATTTATAGTCCAATTTTTTTTTTCTGTTTCCTTTTGAAGTATTGTTTTTTTTTTTTTTACAAAACAACTATAAACATATAAATAGTACAAAGGAAAACCTGTATGTTGTAATAAATGTGTTTTACTTTATAATTAGAAGTTAAAAGATAATAGTACAGTTGTATAGAAATATACTAGGAAGATACCCGCGTCTTGTCGCGGTGTATACAGTGCATGTAAAACATTTGTATAGTTATAGCTAATATCTCCACACACACACACACACAAAAAACTTCCAGCGGACTCCGCGTCCATCTTCTCGCCACTTTTGGTGGAGAAATATAAAGAGACATAGAAGATTTGTTCTAAAAACCATATTTTCAGTTTTTTTTAGTATTTTAATGTTTCATTAATCAGTTTCAATAGTAATCCCATATTATAGAATCAAATAAAATGTAATAATTTTATAATGAATAATGCTTTTACCTTTTTGTTTTCTTCTGTGGTTCCACTGTGAATAATGGTCTCGCAGTTCCATCTATTTCTCTTTTTCTTTCAGGCATTTTCTTTGGTGTTTCTATGCTTGGATGCAGTTCTATGCTCGCCTCGCTTGCTCTCTTCTCGCCTCTCCTCGCCTCGACTCCACTATTTACAAATTATTGTTCACTGCGAGATCATAAAGGACGGTTTATTTTCTTGTGAACAGTCATTTACAACACACAAACAACTGTTCATAAGTTTATGAACAGTCGTTTGCAACACACAACACCATTGTTTATAAGTTATGAACAGTGTCCCCCGCGAACCTGTTCATAAATTTATGAACAGTGCTTGTGAACAGTGGAGATCACTCTCTTGTTATTATTTTTTTTTGGACGGATTCTCTCAATCTCCCTAGATTTTTCTATCTTTTGGGCGAGATTACTATTTTTTTTGCGCGAACTCTCTCAGTCTCTCTAGATGCTTCTATTTCTCCACCCAATAGAAGGACGCGAAGTCCGTTGAGAGATCACTATTTTTTTGGTCGAAATTTCTCTCAATCTCTCTAGATTTTTCTATCTCTTTGGCGAGATCAATACTTTATTTATTTATTTTTTTGGATGAACTCTCTCCTCTCTCTATTTCTGCAAATGTATGCGCGCACTGTTTCTTATTTTATGTTATTTTTTTTTCTCCTCGTCTCCTCTCTTCTCGCCTATCCTCACCTCACCTCGCTTCTTCTCTTCTCTTCTCACCTCTTCTCGCCTCGCTTCCTCTCTTCTCGCCTCCCCTCGCCTGTCCTCGCCTCGCTTCCTCTCTTCTCGTCTCCCCTCGCCTGTCCTCGTCTCGCTTCCTCTCTTTTCGGCTATCCTCGCCTCGCTTCCTCTCTGCCCGTCTCTTCTCGCCATTCCTCGCCTCGCCTATCCTTTCCTCGGCTCGCCTCGCCATTCCTCGGCTCGCCTCGCTATTCCTCGCGTCGCCTCGCCTATCCTCGCCTCGTCTATCCTATGCTTTCCTCGCCTCGTCATTCCTCTTCTCGCCTATCCTTTCCTCGGCTCGCCTCGCTTCTTCTCTTCTCGCCTATCCTCTCCTTTCCTCGTCTCGCCTATTCTCTCCTCACCTCGCTTCTTCTCTTCTCGGTTCGCCTCGCCTATCCTTTTCTCGCCTCGCTTCTTCTCTTCCCGGCTCGCCTCGCCCCCTCTCTTCTCGATTCGCCTCGCTTCCTCTCTTCTCACCTATCCTTTCCTCACCTCGCTTCCTCTCGCCTATCCTTTCCTCACCCCCCTTAATCTCTTTCCGCCTCGCCTATCCTTTCCTCGTCTCGCCTCCCCTCGCCTATCCTCGGTTCGCCTCGCCTCCTCTCTTCTAGGATCGCGATATAAAAATCTAGAGAGATTACTATTTTTTTGCGCGAACTCTCTCAGTCTCTCTAGATGTTTCTATTTCTTCGCCCAAGCGAAGGGCGCGAAGTCCGCTGGGAGACCATTATTTTTTTTTGGGCGAAATTTCGCTTAATCTCTCTAGATTTTTCTATCTCTTTAGCGAGATCAATACTTTATTTATTTATTTATTTTGGATGAACTCTCTCCTCTCTCTATTTCTGCAAATGTATGCACGCACTGTTTCTTATTTTATGTTGTTATTTTTTTACGAACTCTTTCTCAGTCTCTCTAGAGTTTTCTATTTATCCGCCCCCGAGAATGGCGCGGACTCCGCTTGGATATCGTTGTCTCTTAATTTATTTATTTTTGGACGAACTCTCTCTTAATCTCTCTAGATTTTTATATCTTTTGAGCGAGATATTTTTTTTGTGGACAAACTCTTTATCACTCTCTCTAGATTTTTCTATTTCTCCGCCCCAGAGAAGGGCGCGGAGTCCGCTGGAAGATCATTTTTTTGGGCGAACTCTCTCTCAATCTCTCTAGATTTTTCTATTTTTTGTCCAATAGAAGGGCGCGGATTCTGTTCACAAATCACTGTTCTCTGGCGAGATCACAAAGCAATGTTTACTTGCTTGTGAACAGTCACTTACAACACACAAAACCATTGTTCATAAGCTTATGAACAGTGTCTTGCAACACACAAAAACACTATTCATAAGCTTAGGAACAGTACCACGCGAACCACTGTTCATAAGCCTGTAAACAGTGCCCGCGAACATCCCGCATTACACACAAAACCACTGTTCATAAGCTTATGAACAGTGACCCGTGAACCACTATTCATAAGCCTGTGAACAGTACCTGCGAACAGCCCGCACTACTCACAAAAACACTGTTCATAAGCTTATGAACAGTCGACTTTATTTTGGATGAACTCTCTCCTCTCTCTATTTCTGCAAATGTATGCGCGCACTGTTTCTTATTTTATTTTATTTTTTTGGACGAACTATTTCTCAGTCTCTCTAGATTTTTCTATTTATCCGCCCCAGAGAATGGCGCGGACTCTGCTTGGATATCATTGTCTCTTAATTTTTTTTTGGACGAACTCTCTCTCAGTGTCTCTCGATTTTTATATCTTTTGAGCGATATATTTTTTTTTGGACAAACTCTTTATCACTCTCTCTAGATTTTTCTATTTCTCCGCCCCAGAGAAGGGCGCGGAGTCCGCTGGAAGATCATTTTTTTGGGGTGAACTCTCTCTCAATCTCTCTAGATTTTTTTATTTTCCGTCCAATAGAAGTGCGCGAATTCTGTTCACAAATCACTGTTCTCTGGCGAGATCACAAAGCAATGTTTACTTGCTTGTGAACAGTCACTTACAACACACAAAACCACTGTTTATAAGCTTATGAACAGTGGTTTGCAACACAAAAACACTGTTCATAAGCTTAGGAACAGTATCACGCGAACCACTGTTCATAAGCTTGTAAACAATGCCCGCGAACTGCCCGCACTACACACAAAACCACTGTTTATAAGCTTATGAATAGTGACCCGCGAACCACTATTTATAAGCTTGTGAACAGTACCCGCGAACAGCCGCATCACTCATAAAAACATTGTTCATAAGCTTATAAACAGTGCTTATGAACAGTTAACTAAGCTTTAGTATATAGTAAATTCGGTTATAATTAGGTTTGTCCGGTTTATTATTATATGTTATAACGATGATATTAAATTAAAGTACAAACTTAAGTAACGCAATATCTTTCTGTAATACTGCACGGGTGGCCCGATTATTCTTTTCGCTTTTGAGTTCTCAAATCTCAGGCCGAAGATTAACTTTACTCTGCAAGATGGAGCTGGGAGACTAACTACGCGTCACCATTTCATTAACCGAAGCAAAAGCCAAGTGGTCCACGCTCCATCCGTCCAATCAACCCGTCCTATACTCCACGCGCCACCACTGTTCGGGAACGACGGTTACTCCTTTAGGCTAATCTCGTCAAACCACGTGTGCCCATTCTCGAACATTTCCGTTTAAAAAAAAAAAAAAAACTCGTTTCCACTTTGGTTGGAATGAAAATAATGATACTCTCGGTCTCCGCCTAAACCAAAGCCCACGTGTCCCTCCTTTTTCTCCCCGAGTGCTTCACACCCACCCACACCTCATTGGCCCCTTACGGGGCCCAACGTCACAAAACTCAATTCCGCCATTGGATATGCCAACTTTGGCTGGACCCCACACCGACACGAATCAGCCAATTATGTCAGCGCTCCTGTTGGATAGGTGCCCTAGACACGTGGTGCCTCCTCTGCTCCCCTGCTATGATTATCGCTTCAGCAACCGGAGAGAGACCAGAGAGAGAACGAGAGAGAGAGAGAGAGAAAGCCGGAGATCAGAGAGATCGTCGGGGGAGGAAACTGAAGAAGGTTATGGACGGCGGAGATGGATGGCACGTGGCAGCAGGCGGTGGAGGAGCGCAAGACAAAACGATAATCAACAGGATAATGCTCAGATTCCGTCCTATCGCACCCAAACCGGTCCCCGGAGCTTCCTCTTCAGGTGAGAATCTCCCGGAGAGTACGAACAGAAGCTTGTACTCTCCGTGTAAGAGAGTCAAGAGGAAGTACATTCGTAACAAGAAAAGTAACAGATCTTCCACCGGAGATCCACAAGAACCTATCATACACTCGACCGCTATCACTCTCCAGCTGTTGCCCGGAGAAATAGCCTCGGGAGACATATCCGGTGCTAGATCTTGGTTAAGTCTTGGCCGGGCAGTAGAGGAAACCGCGCACCTAACTTCTTCTTGGGTGAACACGAAGCCTTTCAACGGCTGGGATGCGGCGGCGGCGGGATCTGACCTGAACAGGGCGGTGTCAGCGGCGCCGGTGGTGGTTGTGGATTCGCGGGTGACGGTGGAAAGCGTGACGGACACGTGCATGGATGTGCGAGGGTTAGGTTGTACGGACGAGGAGAAAGTGAGGAGTTTGGAGAGGGACACGTGTCCGGGGTTTATATCAGCCGGTTTTAACAGAGTTGAGTGGGTGAACGAGGCCTATAAGAACATGGTGAGTAGGCAAGGGCAGCATCAGTTACCGGAGGTGAGGGTTTGGCTGGTGACGAAGACGGAGTTGCCGGGAAACGGGAAGCCAGCATTCAGTTGCAGGGTGAGGCTGCAGCACAGTGGGGAGAAGGAGAAGTGTTCGAAAATGGTGCCGTGTGATGTGTGGAGGTTGGAGGAGGGTGGTGGGTTGGCTTGGAGGCTGGACATGAAGGCGGCGCTAAGTTTGGGTCTTTAAAATCGAAGACCAGCTGCTGGTGCTTATTATTATCAGGTATAATACTGCATATTATTCTTGTTTCTGGGTAATCTAAGCTTTGATCGGTTGTGACGTGTAGACAGGAAAGGTCAATCAGGCAATTAAAGGGTATATTGTGGTATATATAGTATAGGGAGGTAGATAATTGTATTAAGATTTCTAACATTCAACCAGAAGTTATATATATATACGTGTCACCAGTAAGGCAGACGGTGACCTTTATTGGCTTTTTCTTGTGGGAGTAGGTGTATAAGTATTTGCTACAATAGTAGTTAACCCAGAAAAGAACAGGGCGATTGCTCGCTAGTTAACTTGCTAGTACTAGCTAAACCACAGAAAGAGGGTAGAATGTACAAGAAGCAAAACACAAATTCCATCTGCCTCTGCTTGGGTGCTTCCTATACCATTACACACACACACACGAGCTATCCCTCAAATTGTCCCCAAAAAGAAAAAGAAAAAGAAAATCCCTTACTGGTATTTATCCTCTCTCTCTCTTTTATACGTCTTTGGATCCTTATAACAGTATACCTCGTGCATTTTAATATATATACATATATATATATATATAGGGAGAAATTGTCCCTAGCTAAACTTGTCTAGATTTGAAAAGTCATGAAGGGCATTCTTTAACATGTTGCTTAGTTAAACATAGACATCTTTATCTGTTTATATATATTGATTAGCATGCTTGGAGTGTAGTGATATTCATTTTTGAATTTGAAAATATATATTTCTAGTTAGGTTCTTTTCTTTCAAGGCTATGATCTCCCTTAGCTAGGTATACTAAAAACTTGAAATCTAGTTGTATTTTTAACAAATTTAGAACTCCTAGTTTACATATCTTATATATATACATAAGTTAGATCACTTTTGCAAGCTAGATCTTTAGCTAAATTTAGCTAGAGATGAGAGATAAACTAACAATTAAGTTGAACACTTCCCAAGTTTAGTTTTTATTGGTTAACTCACAAATAAAAAGGATATATGAATAGTAGCTAACACTCATATGTATAATGCCCATCAAATGAAAGGGTTCATGTCCCAATCATAGTCTAACACATTTTTCTTAACTTGAATTTGGAACCATTTATATATGCACTTCATAAAACTTTTTGTAGTAAATATTGCTTCTCCACCTAAAGTTACATGGTAAAGACTTTAAAGTGATAGTAAAAAACTAAAAATTTTAGTATGTCATATAATATAACATTTCTTACGTGTGACTATTATTTATTAAAATAATAATTATATAACCATATAATAATTAATATTTATTTTTTTTAAAATTTTTATTTAACAAATAATTTGACACATTTATAATAAATATAATAACAGACAAACCCTAAAACATCAACGTTTTCTTTTTTCTATATTAGATCGGAACTGTTGTGGTGACGCAGACATACAGGTATATTCGTCTTTCTAGGTCGTTAATAGAGATTAAAAGTGTACCTTATAATGGAAAATTTTCTATTCCTTTTGTAGGAAAATAAAATTAAACAGAAACTTTTGTCGGTTTTTCTCGAATGACATCAAAAATCTTACCCAAAGATTCACAACCCCATTCAACCAACCACGCGTCCTAATCCATAGTGACCTATCAAAATTCACAACGACACATAACCCTCCCCCCACTCGCACACCTCTCACGTTTTCTCAAAACGAGTCCTCTTCTCTCACGGACTGTGTCTCACGCGTCCCCACTCGCGTGGAGCCTTTTACGGAGTCCATGTTCCTCAGCAAAAATTTTGGTGTTCTTTTCTCATCAAAAACGACCACGTATTGGGTTTTCTGGAACCTTTCCTCAGGGCCCCACTATCACTAACACTAAGCCCAAGGCTGCCCCACGTGTTGCTTTCCTTTTGGCCTGTGCCTGACACCTCCTGCGATCTGATTGGACGATGAGTGGGACCATCGACTAATTATTCTTTGTACGCGGAACAACACGTGGCACTGCTAGGTGTTGTACCCGACCAATCATATAACTCAGATTCATGTGGGGACCAGTACGGGATGAAAAAAAAAGAAAAAGTAATTAAATATACTAATCAGAAATAAGAACAAAACACGTGGACCAATAAAATTAAAAAGGAACATAAAATATGTAGTGTTCCGGGTACAAATAATAATTTCCCCCGGATATGCTACTTTCGCGACGGGTCCCACCCAACGAGAAACTGGCCAATAAGATTACACAGTTGTAGCCCTAGCCAGGTGGGAATTGTACGTGTATGTTTCTTCACGCTCCTGTCTTCTCTCTTCTCTCTCATCTCTTCTGGTACTGCGCCATAATTGTAAAAATTTTCCCGATTGAAAATTCAAGTTAAAGAGATGGTAGTTGAGGAGGTGTAGCTAGCAGCGGATTGAAACCATGGAAGGCGGAGAAGGGTGGCGTATGATAAGATGCGGAGCTGGTGCGCATGATAAGAGTGTATTGAATCAGATAATGCTGAGATTCCGGCCGATTGCGCCGAAGACGGTCGCCGGAGGGTCAGGTTATTCGGGTGAGCCACCGGAAGTTAAGAGTAACGTGATCGGTTTGAGGAGAGTGAAGAGAAAGTACGTTAGGGTTAAGAAAAGTGAGGAAAATGGAAAAGAAAAGATGGAGGAGAATAACAAGCGCGTGGTGACACTGCAGCTGTTGCCGGAGGTCGAGAAGAGCGGCGACTACGGGGACGGATCGCCGGACGGCGGATCTAGTTGCTGTGAGTTTGATTCGACTAAGGGTACCAATATTTGTAATCATGAGTGGTTGAGTCTTAGTAAGATCGGAAGAGAGGATTACATGAGAAGTGATACGGCGGAGGATCCGACGGCGGTGATGGGAGGAGCGGAGGAGTCGTGGGTTTCGGTGGAGTGTGTGACAGGCACATGCATGAAGGCTGCGCCTCCTCAAGGGTTTGGGATTCTCAGTACGGACGAGGAGAGAGTGAGGAGTCTAGAGGTTGACTCGTGTCCTGGATTTGTTTCCGACGGTTGGAACAGGGTTATGTGGCTGAACGGAGCGTTCAAGAGGATGGTAATGATGACGTGGCAGCCGGAGATAGCCGTGTGGTTAGCGATGAACGAGGAGTTGCCGTATACACACTCGGCGTTTACATGCCAAGTGAAGCTGAGATACTCTACTGTGGGTAACAAGGCTAATTCGAAGGAGAATTACTGCTACTCTCAAATGGTGCCTTGTGATTTGTGGAGAATGGACGGCGGAGGATTTGCATGGAGGCTCGACGTTAAAGCTGCGCTCACTCTGGCCGTCGATGCTGCTCCACTACATATCTAAGAGGTGGAAGACTGGCCGAAAATCATAGGTCGAGTGGATGATCAGGTATATCTAATGCTAGCTTATTCTAACCACAAAGGTTTATGCTAACTAGACACTTAAACACAAATTCTAGAGGCTGCTAATCACGAATCAAATCTTGCTTTGTGGATAAACACTAGGGATCAAAGGCAGATTAAACATATATATGATAAACTCTTAGGTAATTAGGATTATAAAGCTATATGAATTAAGAATGCTCTAAGTCTCTAAGATTTGATGTCTCTCCAATCTTAGGCTTATATGAGTTGAATAAGTACTCGATTTAATACCCTCTTCGTTGTTTTTGTGTGTGTTGTGACAGGTAAGGTAAAATGATAACAGTGCGGGACTCGATTGGCCTGTTAGTTTAAGTCATGTCAGTAATGTGACCCCATTATTATTTTTACTGTGCTCCCTTCCTTACATGACCTTTTTAAATTTGGGTCCATCAGCGTCTGGGTGGTTTGTCTACATCATGAACTGGTTTAAACTTTAAAGCTTGGTCGTGGGTAACAGTGGAAACTGAATTATATTTCATTCAAAGAAAAATAAACTCCTTTGAACCCTAACAGCTAGCTACATTCCAAATATATGGAACAAATAATTTACATGGAAACGGTTCGTGTATTTGTGGCAAAACTCAAAAGAGATATTTCGTCAAGCTACACTCTTAAAACAAAACAAGTTTTAGAGTAAAAATATGCATTAGGATAAAGATTTCATGTAATGTTTTATTACTTATGGAGGGTGACATATAATGGCTACCCATAAGAGCGTAGGTATACGACAGGGTAAGTCTGTACAGAGTCGGAGACTGGTGGTAATTGAGTTTTAGAATGAAACTGAACTATTTACTATAATAAGCACTGGTAGAATTGTAAGGGAGATAGTTGTGAGGTGAAACATTGTTGAGAAATATGGTAGGATGAATATATAACAGTGGTTGCAAGTTTATATCACCTATAATCACCACTGCGTAGTCAATAAATTAGTTATCTTTCGCAAATATAACATAAGTAAATAGTAAAATTTCGCATATGATGCGTAATTTCATATAATTAGTTATTTTTCATTATTTTTATTGTTTTTCTATAATAATTTGTCGAGAGATGTCACTAGATCAATTGATGTTACGATGCAATAAAAAGTAATAAATACGTACTTATGCTCTAATCAACTAAGTAGTATACATGCATATGTATGTTCACTACCAGGACAAGTAGTTTAGCCGACGAAAAATTTTCGTCGGCCTGTTAAAAAAATTCGTCGGCTATAGTGTCGTTGGCAAAGGGTCGTCTGTGATGACTTTAGCCGACGACACACGTATAAGTCGTCGGCTATAATCCATAGTTTAGCCGACGAAATAATGTCGTCTGCTATAGTCCAGACTTTAGCCGACGACATTATTTCGTCGGCTAAATTACATACTTTAGCCGACGAATTTTTGTCGGCTATAGTACATACCTTAGCCGACGACATTTTGTGTCGTCGGTTATCTTCCAAACTTTAGCCGAAGAATAATTTAAAATATTCGTCGGCTAAAGGTTGTAATAAAAAAATATAAAACACCTATGGCCGACGAAATATACTATATTTCGTCGGCTTTATAGGGATTTAGCCGACGAATTAAAGCATATTTCGTCGGCTAAAACTTATTTTAAAAAAAAAAAACTTTAGCCGACGAATTAAAGCATATTTCGTCGGCTATAAGTCCATTCCAGTAAAAAAAAAAAACCCCCGAAATTTCTGAATTACCATTCCAAGCGAGCTGCAAAATACACCAAAACAATTCCATATAACCAACAACAAACACATAAAAATATATATCAACTACATAAAAGTATCAAACACATAAAAGTATCAAACACATAAAAGTATATATCAACTACATAAATTCTATATCGTCTAAATTAATATCCGCTTCTGGGGGCTGTTGCGGAGGTTGCGGCGGAGGTTGCGGCGGCTGGGGTAGCGGCATGGGCGGAGGCATGGGCGGAAGCGGAAGTCCGTGAATCTGGGCAACTGTAAAGTCCTGCATGTACTGGAACATCTGCTGCTGCTGGGCCTGCTGGATGGCATGTATCTCGGCAACATAGGCTGCATGCGCGGCATTAAAGGCAATATAGGCTGCCTCGCAGGTAGCCTGAGCAGCTTGCTGTTCTCGTAGTCTCTGAACTTCTGACTCTAGCTAAGTCGTACTGGTGATCGTGGACGTGGTCCTGTTGCTGGTTAAGGCTGCCTTTCGTTGAAATCCTGGAGTGGTCTTCAGGACCCCCTCGCCTTTCTTTCCTAGACCCCGGCAGTAGAAGTTGTTTGCTCTCGGTAGGAAGGCTGTGCCCATGATCCTCGCCCCAATCGTTGGATCCGAAGTGTCGATCCGAGACATGGCTTCGGACATCTCTTCCCCCTGCGTGTCCGGCCATGTCTCCTTCACTAAGGCACTCATGACCTCGTCACTAGCCTCCCTCACCTTCGCCTATATGGATAGGAAAAAAATTATTAATTAACATTTTTACATAAATTTAAAAATTTAAAAACGTAAGGTGACTTACAATATCCTCTTGGGAGTCAGGATATGCCCTCTCGTACGTATAGACGTACTAGTTGACTTCTGGATGTTCTCTGGCCGCCTCGTCCATGATGACTGCGAACGGTCTAGAACCGGCATGATGGTTCCTTGTGTTGCGTTGCCGGTTCTAAGCGTTCACCCGGGAAACCGCTTTCAAAGAAAAAAGTAAACTATTAGTAAAATATTTTAAAACGCACGTACTTAATGATAAATTAACTAACTAATTTATTTAAATACCTGTTTACGAGGGTTGTTGAATTCTGATGTCAGAAGCCAACGCCACTCGTACTCCCTGTACTGGAACTCAGCAGGGGTACCAGAACGTGCGTTCCCGTGCGTAGTCCAATAGGTCTACAACTCGTTCTTCCACTCCTTGTACCTACAGATACAACAAAAATATTAGAAATATTATTAATATCACATACAATTTTGTTTTTCATTAACTTCCCAACATACCTTCCCCCATGCACAACGTCGGCCCAGCTGTCCCTCAGGTGCTCGGGAACCTCAAACCACACATGTATTTAACCGTTAATTAGTTTAGCTTTTCGAGAAATCAACAATGTAATACATAATATTATTTTGTAAACTCACCGACATCGCGTTGTGGACCATGTCCTTAACCTCCTGCGGGACCTCGCCCCAGTCTGACCACAACATAGGGACTCTATCCCTAATGAGCTCCCAAGCGGCCGGAGTACGTTCTCGACTTCCCGCCCGATACTATGTGGTCATCCCCGTCAGTATCGATGACGATCCTCCCCACGGTACCCACGATCTTCTCGAGAGTTTTCCCTGTGATGGGGCCTCTCTTCTTCTTTGTGCCTATCACATGATAAACCAAATTGATTATTAAAATATATATAACCCTTTAAAAATAATCATGCATCACTGATTACTTGAGGAGCTCGCGGCGGATTCCGTCTCTGTCGCCGATGATGATACCCTCGCAGAAATAAGAGGCGTATTAAAAGGCACGAACCGGTACGCCGCCTCAGGAGCCACTGGTGGGGGCAGTGGATAAATCGGCGTCCCTGAGCCATCGACTACAGGTAAGGCCGGTATCATCCGCGGAAGAAACAGATGAGGCGGCGGCATCTGTACCCCAGATGACCCACTATCCGAAGAAGTAGGACCCGGAGTGGGCGCCCGGTGTATCTCAGGCATACGGGGTGCAGACTCCTCCGTCTGGGTCTGAGGCCACAGCTGCCTCGAGGAACGAGGGACGGCCGCCTGCCTCGATGAAAGGGGCACCTCCGGCGTCGTCTCCATAAGGCTCGCACGCCTGGCTAACATCTGGCCCTGAAACGTCGTTTGGGGGTTGCTAGAGGTTCCCTCAGACGATTCGGACCTTTGGCCCTTCGAACTCTTCTTCGATCGAAAAAAGCCGCTCATCCTATTTAAAATATTAATTTGAATCAAGGCTGAGGCAACATTGAAAAAAATAAAAATTCAAGTTTATCCTTCTCAAATCTAAGGCTTTAGATTATTTTGTCTTTATTGTATAAAAAATTATACATGTTTAAAATTATACTTATTCAATAAATAGATATACATAATTAATAATTACACGCAATATATATATAGATATACTTAATTAACATAGCATAAAAATAAATTCGAAATCAAAAATAACTTCATACCAATATATATATAGATATACTTAATTAATAATTACATAACAATATTATATATATCAACATCATCATAAAAATATAGCATAAAACTAAATTCGAAATCAAAAATAAATTAACACATATATATTGACACATATATAAGTTAACACATATATATTAACACATAAATTAACACATATAGCATAAAACTAAATTCGAAATCAAAAATAAATTAACACATATATATTGACACATATATAAATTAACACATATATATTAACACATATAAATTAACACATATAAATTAACTAACATAGCATAAAACTAAATTCGAAATCAAAAATAAATTAACACATATATTCAAAACTAAATTCAAAGATAAACCTTGGAGACCGGGAGAGCGAGGGAGGAGGGAGGAGGTAGAGGTGGAGACCGGGAGAGGGAGGGAGGAGGGAGGAGGCGGCGACGAGAGTGGGAGGGAGGAGGGAGGAGGCGGCGACGGGAGGGAGGAGGGAAAAAATTGCGGAAATGAGAAGGGAGGAGGCTAGGGTTTCGCAGTTAAACCTGAAAACTTTAGTCGACGAAATAATTTGTTCGTCGGCTAAAGGTATCAATTTCGTCGGTTATACACCAATTCGTCGGCTAAACCTTTGAAACTCGTCGGCTAAAACTTTGAAATTCGTCGGCTAAACTTTATAAATTCGTCGGCTAAACCTTTGAAATTCGTCGGCTAAACTTTATAAATTCGTCGGCTAAACCTTTGAAACTCGTCGGCTAAACCTTTGAAACTCGTCGGCTAAACCTTTGAAATTCGTCGGCTAAACTTTATAAATTCGTCGGCTAAACCTTTGAAATTCGTCGGCTAAACCTTTGAAATTCGTCGGCTAAACCTTTATACATTTGACATGTTGTGATTGTGATGATCAAACTTGAGAAACAGAAATCCAGCCGTCAGATCTGACCATTATGATAAAATACATGTATGAGAAAAAATGAAACTAGATCTGAAAAGAATAAGGGCTCGATCCGGACGGTCAATCTCGTAAGTCAAACCCCTAAACGCACGGAAAAGGTCGTTCGACCGTCTAAATTACGTATTTTGGCCGGACCTCCAACTGAAAATAGTTTTAAACCGATGACACGCAACAAGTCGTATAAAAATTTTACGCAAAATAACCACCGAACATAGGGCTATAGTAGGTAATAGAAAAATTTTAGGGTTTAGCCGACGAATACCCTAACGTATTCGTCGGCTATAGTAATTCGTCGGCTATAGTATGTAATTAAAAAATTAAAAAATAACTATAGCCGACGAAATATTAGGTTATTCGTCGGCAAAAATCATCTTAGCCGACGAATTATAGTGTATTTCGTCGGCTAAATGAAAAAATACATTAAAAAAAGAGACGATATTAGTAAGCCATATTAGTAAAATTAAAAAATAACTATAGCCGACGAAATTATAATTTCGTCGGCTATAGTCATCTTTAGCCGTCGAATCTAAAAACCGTCGTCGGCTATTGTCCGACTTTAGCCGACGAACTATTTGTCGTCAGCTATTGTTCCAGACGTTAGCCGACGAAAAATAGTTCGTCGGCTATTGTTCCAGACTTTAGCCGACGACGTCCTGTGTCGTCGTTTATACTCCCAGACTTTAGCCAACGAAATTAAAATTTCGTCGGTTAAAGAAAGTTTAAAGTCGTCGGCTAAAGTCATACAGACTTTAGCCGACGAAAAATTGATTCGTCGGCCTGGTTTTTTTTTTTTTATGACTTTAGCCGACGAAAAATTGATTCGTCGGCCTGGTTTTTTTTTTTTCGTCGGCTAAAGCATTTCTTCTTGTAGTGGTTTTAATTGGTTCATATAGTCAACTGATTACTAACTACAAATAGCTGTGCTAAATTGTTTTTGAACTTAAATACAATGATGGAATACAATAAGATAGTTTTGTGTGATATATTTTTTTTCATCTTTGGGTTTGATTCAAGAAAGTCTGCTCACCTGATAACTTTAAGTGGCAATTAAGGACAAGTAAATCTGATAGTTGAAAATACATGCACAGTTTTAAGTTTTTATGATTTCTTATTCTATAGTTAATACATGTGATTAAGATACATTTGTTTCTTACAATTCCTTAAAACTGTCATTTAGGAGAGCAAACCTAGCGATTTCAATACTAGTTTATCACATATAACTGACCGAGTACACACAACATCAATTGAATACCAGAACAGGGATTTAAGTAATAAACTTAGTATTGGGGCGTGAGTGTGCTGCCTTTTAATTTCTTTGAATTTCATGATCCAAACTTAGTATTGGTTCAGCATATAATCTTCCATCTCAATTGTTCTAATTATATTTAATTCATGCATACATATTCCTGTGCTGATGGTTCCAGCTCAGCTGGTATAATGGAGTATACAAACACGATGTCTTAATCATTTACATATGATACTAAATAGTGTTGATCGATATAGCCAATATATAATATCAGCTCAGCAGCCATGCTTATCCTCTAATTACAATGATTTGATTTGTTCCTGGCTGGACTAGGTTAATGAAATGACATTTGCAATTGGATGAGAAATAGTTAAACAAATTGATCTCTTTACCAATCGTCTGCTTCGTTCTTTTTTGTTTTTGTTTTTTGATTTGATCGGATTCGGGGAGGATTAACTACTATATAGTAACCCTGCCGGCCATGGGTTTATATGTATTGTTTTAGAGTTTTAACTAGTGCATCGTATATATTTCATGCATATACGTCATATACCTTTATACTGTTTTCCAGAATGCTACTTAAACTAGACATAAGACATGTATTGTTATTTTTTCTTGATTACATATTCACAATTGTCCTTTGCAATGCTATTTCCTCAATAAACGATATGTAAGAATCATATATATATGTAACAGGTTAAATTCATGTAGACGGAAGAGGCGGCTTCTGAAGATTTGAAGAAATAACTGAACAGTTGATGAGTACTGTTGGATGGAGTTTAAGTGTATATATGTGTGCATGCATGGTAAGATCAATAGATTGAGAAGTTTCTAAGGCAAGCAAGCAATGAAACTGATCATCAAGATATATATTAACTGGAAGTGGAGTGTTGAAGTAGTACGTACCCAAGTTTCTGCTGGAGCTGTTCTGAACAGATAAAGCATATTGGCTGTAAGAGGGTGAACATATGCATGTACGTAGTCTAGGGTTCGAGAGTGGTGCTTTCTTTGTGTCGAACTTCATTCCGTCGACGCAAGGGATCAGGAATATGCAAGTATGAATTAATATATAACCTGGTGATCGATCGGCAACATTTTGACCACCAGAACACGTACCATGCATGTACTATTTCGAACCCCGGGTATGTAATCATGTGTGTTCTTGTTTGACTTACGCATTACTAGACGTCTTGATTATATGTTCATATGTCTGTCTCTAATAAGATGTAATTAACTAAGAAGTAGCAGTTTCTCCAATTAAGTTCTCCCACTTTATACTTCACCTCTTTGGTACGTACGTGCGTGCATGGTAGTTCTATAGACAGCAGTATGCGTCATACATCAGTTCACTTCCATAGTTCCATGTCGGAACGAAAATTGGATTTCACCGCCATAGGAATGCATGGTACGTAGTTCCAACTTCCGATAAGTATAAGAACAACAAAACAGTCGAAAGGATTGGGATTGATAATTGGTAAGGCTTCAGGTTCCATCTTTTACTATTAGTGGTTCATATTCAGGTTGTTCTAGCCAATTGGTGATTTCCAAATCGATCGATTGTTATATATGGTTTCCTTCTTCATTCAGGGTTGGGATTATTATGGTGTCCTTATTTTACTAGAAGTGGTTCATTAAGGGTCTATATATGGTTCAATTAATTTGAGATGGTTTAGTAATCTATGAATAAAAAATAATATTTTTTAAAGCTAAATTATAGCTCTGACCTCAATATAACTCTCTCTGACCGGGCCTTACCGAAATCCTTTTGCTTCTGCCAGCTAAACCCCTGATCCGTTTCAAATGTCTCTAAGCATTGGCTGTCTCTCTCCAAACCCAATTTTTGTCACCGCCACACCCAACGAAACCCAAACTCCTCCGTCTAGCTGTCTATGCGGACAACTGGCAAGACTTCATTACCGACAAATGCAAAGACTTTTCTTTCATCCCTTTTCCTCCTCATCATGATCCTAGCGGTATATACCATGGATACGGCCATAACCACAGTTCACCTCGTTGGAATCCTCTTGATGTCATTGCAAACCCATATGGCTGCATCAGGATTATCAACTCCTGCAATGGCCTCTTCTTGTGTCAACCACTCAACCCATTGATGCAACAAGTATTAGTAGATTCCCATATTTTGTTCTCAATCCCACAACTAGCAACTTCTTGACACTCGCAATTCCCCCAGCTGCTGCAATTAGTGAAGTAAAAGCCCATATCATTGGCTGCTCTTCGGCTTTTGACCCTTCCAAATCACCCCATTGCAAGGTTATCTTCCTTCAATCTCTAATTGGATCAGATTACCAAGTACAAATATACTCGTCTGAGACTCGAAGTTGGAGGCTTCGATTCTTGGTTCTTCTATCAAGATCCAAGATCATATGATGATTCATATATGCTACGAAAAGGGCGTTACTTCAACGGCGCAGTTCACTGGGTAGGCCGATATTGTGATATGTCAAACTTTGACATCGATGAAGAGCGTTTTGAGTTCGTTCAGAGTCCTTCTCACTGTCGAGAGAAGAACCTGGAAAATAGGACGTATAGATACTTTAAAGAGATGAGTGGCGGTCATTTTCATCTCATTGATATTTATTGGCCCTATTATGGATTTGAAGTGTTGGAAATGGGAAGAGACTACTCTGGCTGGTTCGTCAAGTACAATGTTGATCTTCTACCCTTGTGGAATGCTTCCCCGCACTCCCATTACTTCTGTTATGGACATTTTGTTCTTCTCTTTCTTGATCGATACGAAAATGAAGAATGGGATAGTTCATCTCTGTGGCTACATTTTCCTGGTAAAGTCTGCTCGTATAATCTTAAGAGTAATACCTTCAATTTTTTTTATTTAACTACTGATGACCGTCTCCTTGTTGAATCTGACAGTTTTCCGTTTAAAGAGACTTTGACTTGTGTGTAATATTACACCTACTTGTAATTATCCTCTTGACTATAATTTGTTCCAAACCAATATCTTAGATTCCATTTATATTCTTTACATGAGTTCATGAAGGGAAGCTAGCTAGGTGGTAGCTACGTGGTCTAAAGGACAACAGAGGGTCGTTGTTTTCAGAATTCTCCTATTTGGATTGGGAATGTTTTGCAATCTTCTATTTGAAGTTTTGAACTGGGAATGCATTCTCAGTTTTGATTTCCTATGCAAGCAGCCTACTGCAACAAGAAGTTGTATATCCCCATATTTTGTTGTCAATCCCACAACTAACCAGTTGCCAACACTAGCTTGCAAATCCTCCAGAGGTGACATATATCATTGGTTGCGTTTTGGCTTTTCATCCTTCCAATTCACCACATTACAATAGGGCTTCTGCTTCCACATGACTCCCACATCAATGCTTTTGTGTATTCATGCATTTGGTTGCAAGATGAAGATTTATTTGTTCGTTATTGATTTGATGTCCAAAAATACTATTGAATTATCTAATGAATGCACTGTTTGTTTGTTCGACAAATGATTTCTTATCCCTTTATAGATTTCTATGCACAATGTCTCTTCTTGTATTCTGATATTTCATTAATGGTTATAGCGTGAGGACTGCCGTTTAGCCCTTGTATTAAAAAAAAAGGTATATAACAATATTGAAATCTTTGTCATATACTAGTGGGCTAGTGGCCTTAGATTGGTAGGAACCCCGAAGATGAGGCCCAAAAACTAGAGGAAGCCATGCGGCCGCCAGATGGATCCCCACAATCGACAATTACGAGAAATTGTTAGAATGTATAGATTTTGTAGACATGCCTAATGTTAATTTAGAGTGTTCTTACTGTATGGAGTTTCGGCACAATGTCCCTTCTTGTATTCTAATATTTCATTAATGGTTATACCGTGAGGGCAACCGTTTAGCCATTGTATTAAAAAAAAAAGGCATATAACGAAATTGAAATCTTTGTCATACACTAGTGGGCTAGCGGCCGCCACATGGATCCCCACGATCGACAATTACGAGAAATTTTTCGGTCATTCGGGAGAACCACGTGTCATGTTGATATGGTCCTCTCCCTATTTATAAAAAACTGACAAGTGGATTTTCTCAATTAACACATAAATTAGGCAATTCTATTATTTTATGAAATTACCTTTAGATTAACTTCTACTGCCGCAAAGAACTTGTATAACTCAGATCTTGATCTACATATATGAATCCTTGGATTTCAAATTGAAATCCGAAACACAAAACATATATTGACGATTTGAACCTGCGATCTGGGTTATCATTTTAATATATGTCGATCTCATGATTGCACAAGGTGATGCATCTTTCACTAGGAGATAATAGATGTTAATTAACCATATATTTGCAAAACCTCATATGATTGCATAATCTGGGCTTTCCTTTCGTCTGGGTTCTTCTTCTTATGGAGAGCAGAATCTCAATTAACAAGATCAATGAATCTCATGATTGCACAATGATGAGGAATTTATATTTGATATCTCTTAATCTGAAATTAGTTGAATTCTTTTTCATATTGGGTTGATAGCTAAAGATTTTACGGATAAGCAAACTATTGTTCATATGAAAGAAAAATAGGAAAAGAGATATGAGAGATAATATCGGGAGATGAAACGAAGAAGAATATCTTAAATGTTATTTAACAAAATAATAGAATTGTCTAATTTATGTTTTAATTGAGAAAATCCATGTGTCAAACTTTTATTAGTAAGGAGGACCATATCAACATGTCACGTGGTTCTCCTTAAGGACAAAAATTTCTCAACAATCATGGCAAGCCGACCGTCTCGACCAAGTAGCCAACACCAAAAGAGGTTGAAAATTGGTCTAAGAAGATAATTTAGAGGGAAAATTGGCCTTGAAAACTAAGAAGCCCGAGTTGAGAGATAAAAAAGAGAGAGAATAATATTTGAACCGGTACACTAGGTCCGCCAAAACAAGAAAAGAAAAAAGAAAAAAAAGCAAAAAGAAAAAAAAAAACCTCTCGTCCCTCTCTCTCTCACCCTTCGCTTCACTTAACCCAGAAACGTCTTTCAAATCCGCTTCTGCGAATAGCGATAAAAATCGAAGACCCAAGCACCCAACCCAAACGAACCTCTCTCCTTCCCATCAACTCTCTCTCTCCAATCGAAAACCCTATCGCCTTCAAGATCGACCCTCCTCCTCATGGCCGAAGAGGAGAGGGTTCTAATCCGCGATCAAGACTCGCTTCAGCCTCAGCAAGATGAGAACTTGCTGCAAGAGCGAGTCTTCCTCTACTTTACGGACCAATAAGCGCCCCCTATGGTTCTAAATCTCTCGAAACCCAAGATTGGGGAGACAAGATTGATCTATAGTTACCTTGAGAAACGGTCACAGTTTTACTTTGCGACCCCATTCGTGTTCCCACCCCATCAAGGTCAATATGCGAACCCCCATAACCTTCAAATACCGATCCTCGTGTTGATTGGCCATTCCCTTGGCCAGGTCTGTTTTCGTGATCCCCGGATGAAAATGTTCTTCGTATTCAATGTGGCAAATGATGAACTGGATGAGGTGGTTCCTGAGTATGCAGGTGACCCTCTTCCTGGTTTTTCCAGGGATGCCAGGCCACACTGATGAAGGAATCTTCAAGATTCTGAGATTTCCGTTTTGGTCCAATTGGAGGGAGCAACCAGATGGGCGCCTCCACTTTCACATATATCAGTATAATCCGCAGATGGGTTAAGATGTATTTTTCACTCATGCCACTCTCCAACCCACTCGGGGATTTTGCATTTCTGTGCCCAGAGCAGTCCACCCTGTTTTGGAAAGTATGTTTTAATGGTGAATGTCGTATTATAGCATACCACTTAAATGATAATGCGGTATCCGATGTTATTACCAACTATGATGTCAATGAAATTCCTGGCGTGCAACCTGCTGATTTCATAAGAAGAATGACATTCGGTCCAGGCTGCAATGGCCAGATTATGGCCTGTGAACTGACTATGGTCGAAGATGATGTGAGACTGTTTAGTCCACCCTGCATCTGCGTCATGGCGACTGGAGTTTGGTCAAACACTCTAGCTTCGACCTCTCTCTGCATCCTAATACTCGCCACTTCTTACCCCTGGCCGGTCTATGTGATGATGGTCAGCGGCAGCGCTTCCTGTTTTTCCTTCGGAACCAGGATGACATAATCGGGATCAAATTCCAGTTTGATGGGATCATATGGAAGCCTATTATGAGTTTTAACCTGCATCTGATCGGTATTCAGGGCTCTCAGCCCCCAAGATATAGTGCTATAGCCATGGGCCCTGGCATCATCAAAATGCAGAAAGACGAGAGTACTCACTCTAATTCCTGGCTTCTAAGCCTTTATCATTTAATTTTACAATACTGATTTGCTTTTTACAATCTGTCTGATTCACAGGGTCTAAGGCCTCTGGTCCAGTAAGTCTGACATCTTTTCTGTTTAGAACTTCTCTGCTTTAAGGTTTTTGTGGATTGGTAGTTTGACTGGTGGTATACTCTAACATTTTCTTCAGGTACGTCCACGAGCCTTCAGTTCCAAAACACAAGCAGATGCAAAAGGAAATCCTCTTGAACGCACTTGTGAGTTTTCATCTCTTGGTGTTTCCTTTTTTGTTAATACAGAGTTCTTGTAAATTAGTAGTTAAAATATGACTTTACTTCAACTGTTAAAATTGGACTTGTACCAATAGCCCTTGTAGAGAACACCAAGAACAAGGATTAATGTAACTTGGAGATTCACAAATGTAATAGGATCAGAAGAAACTGACGTTAATTTTTGTTTTTGTTTTGAAACTATAGGATCGGAAGCACTAGCTAGTAAATATGTTACTAACTCACGGTCTGGTAGTTTCTTTCTTTAATATATATCTTGGGTAAAAATAGAGCTTCAACTTGCATAATGGATACTGAAGTCAGGTAATAGAAATTAGCAACTGCAGGAGAGTAATAATGCTATTTGCTTTGCTTGCTTTTCCAACTGAATAAATAATTTATTCAAATCTTCTAATAGCTGTCCTAAATTCTGTTTGTTTGTCCTTCATATATTCTTTTGGTCTTAAGAAATTTCATTAGTGTGTAGTGAGCCTAGTGGTATGTCTTGCAGTTTTGGTGGTTGCTTCCATTATATGTACATGTATTCTCAGTTGAATATTTGCTGTGCAGCAAAAGTTATCATGGATAGGGATACCGTGAAAATTGAAAATGACATTACTTCGGCAGTTAAAGATGAGGGTACTTACCCGAATTCCTATCTTTGATAGGAATACCAAGAAAATTAATTAAATATGTTACTAAAATCTCGTAAACTTGATCATATCCAGGCGCCAAAAAGCTCAGCAGATATGGAAAAGACAAAAGCAGTAAAAGCTTAAGGCCAAGCAGCTCCACGAAAATTATACAGCGCACCCGTCCATCTCCGCCGTCCATTTGACGCTGACTTTTGACTTTTTCAAAATGGACGGCGGAGATGGATGGGTGCGCGGCGCACCCGGGTGCGCTGAATACGCTCTCGCAGCTCCATAGGTAATTGAATTTTACGTCCTGTCGTCTTTCTTTCATAGTCTCTTTTGTTTTTGTATTGGGAATGCAGAGGGGTAGGAGTATCTAGTTACATCTGACTTGAGTTGGAAGGTCCTTTGCCCCTGCTTTTTGTTCCGAATTGTATAGTTAAGTCACATTAAAATATATCAGGATTTTTAGTCCTTAAACCATTTTGGCTTTCATCAGTCACGAGTTATATTTGAAGCTACTTTGATTCTTTTTTGCTCCCCAGTTGAGCTACAATTCCTCCCAAAAATTGTTTCTGCTGTCATTGCCTTCTGTTATGAAGAGAGAGGATTTGGATGTCGCAGGACCTTTTTCCATAGTGTTGGCAAAGTTTTTATAACAAACAAACAGAATGACCTCTCCATTCAGGATTTGGATTGTTGTTTTTCTTCTTTCAGGATTGGGATTGTTATGATTTCCTTATTTTATTAGGAGTGTTTCTTCATTCAGGTTCTATATATAACGCGAGGCAGGCAAATAAGTAGGCAAGGCAGGCAAGTATGAAACCTTATTTACAGAAATCGAACAGAACCAAAATGGTTCAGGGAGTCAATCTAAAACCGTGCAGCAGTAGCACCAACACCAGCAGGTTAGCAGAAACCATAGCCAGCATGGAAGATCTCCTTACCGAAATCCTAGTGCACGTGCCAGCTCGACCTCTGATTCGCTTCAAATGTGTCTCCAAGCATTGGCTCTCTCTTATTTCAAACCCGAAATTTTGTGAACGCCACACCCTACAAAACCCAAACTCCCTCTGCTGTCTTTCGCCAAAGTTCCGATAACTTCTCTTTCATCCTTTTTCCTCCTGATCATGATGCCAGTGGCCATAACCACATCTCACCTCACTGGAATCCTTTTGAAGTCATTGTAAACCAATATGGCCCCATCTATATTATCCACTCCTGCAATGGCCTCTTCTTGTGTCTGCCTTTTGCTGGAAGAAGTACTCGTAGGTCCCCATATATTGTTCTCAATCCCACAACTAACCAGTTCTCGACACTCCCAATTCTCCCATGCCCAGCTGCTCCTATTAGTGATGATCACAATGTAGAAACCCCTACCCGTATCATTGGCCGCTCTTTGGCCTTCGACCCTTCCAAGTCACCTCATTACAAGGTTATCTGCCTTGAAACCGCTAATGGATTCAAATATTGTCCGGATTACCGGATACATATATATTCGTCTGAGACTCGAAGTTGGAGGCTTCTTAATTCTTGTTTCCATAGGCAACCTCATGTCCTGTACGAACAGGGGGTCAACTGCAACGGCGCAATTCACTGGGTAGGTGACGGTTGTGAGATGACATATTATCTCATTGATGAAGAGGTTGTGAAGTTTGTGCGTTCCAAGCACTGTTACGTGAAGAATTTTCAGGAAAGGGAGTACAGATACTTTCAAGAGAATGGTGGTCATTTGCATCTCATTGATATTTATAACCCCCGTCTTACTAAATTCGAAGTGTTGGAGATGGGAAGAGACTATTCTGGCTGGTTCGTCAAGTACAATGTTGATCTTGATCCTTTGTGCACTAGGTTGCCGAACTTACCTTACGGAAGATTTGTTGTTCTCTTTCTTGATCGAGACGAAAACGAAGAATCTATGTTGCTACATACTCGTGGTAAAGTCACCTCGTGCAATCTTAAGAGTAAGACCTTCAAATCCTACGAGTTAACTACTGATGATCGGCGTTACCTGGTTTGTCATTGCAATTTTATGTATAAGGAGACTTTGGCTTGTGTGTAATGCACGGTTCTCTTTCTAGATTGTGACTTAATGATAAAGAGGAAAGTTCGTCTCTGACTGCTGTGTTGATGTCAGAATTTGGTTCGACAACGAAACTTGACTTTTCAACTCAATTCACGTAAGAAGTGTGAAAATGTCAAAAAGCTACGTATGACTCTTAACATTTCCACGTACTTAAACCATTATCCGAGAATTCACGGTTTACTCTTTGTTTACACCCAAATACTAATTTGAGTGAGATAATAAGTGTTTAAGTGAACATTAGTTAATCCGCAAGCTCAGCGTGGTTGGCTTTACAAGTATTCTGGATCTTAGAGTTCGCAGGGGTTAAAGAAACTGCTTCATGTAGAGAAGTCCTAGAGGCAGGGCGAGATGGCCTCACGCGGACTCCGCCAATATGCAAGAAGCGGAGTCCGCGTGCACGTAGAGGCGGGGCGAGATGGCCTCGCGCGGAGACTCCGCCAAGAAGCAAGAGGCGAAGTCCGCATCCAGCAATCTCATCCCGCATCCTTTTAGTCTCAAGTATCAAGAAGACATGACTTGAGACTGATTTGATAGGAGGAGACCACATAGAGTCGACACGTGTTATCAACTCTGCCAAACTCATCCTGGAATGAAAGTATTGTCAGGGAGCAAGACTGACATCCTGATTTTGTGCTGAGCCCATGCTCTTCCTTTCCACGTCCCCAATTTTCCCTCCTATAAATACCAAGCCTTCCCAAGGCTGAAGGAGGATTCTTCTCCAATCTCTATTTTATTGTTCCAAACACTTTACTGACTTAGACATCGGAGAGTGTTTGGTTGACCTTAAGCTGGTCCTCCGATAACCTCCTAGTTCACATGTCAACAAGTCATCCAGTGACACTCCACCAACCTGAAAAAGACTCAAGTCAAGTGGCAAATGTCCAGCTCCAAGAAGAAACAGAGAGGCTGGCTAGTTCGCCATCCGAGGAGAGAAGACAATTTGCCACCAAGGAGAGAAGGCAGTTCGCCACCAAGGAGGGAAAGCTAGTTCGCCATCCAGGAGAGAAGACGGTTCGCCACCAAGGAGGGAAGACAAACTTGCCATCAAGAAGAGAGGCTAGCTCGTCATTAAGTAGAGGAAGCCAATATGAAGTGGAGAGAGGAAGCTATCTCGCCATCAAGGAGAGAGGGCTAGCTCGCCATCAAGTAGAGAAAGCCCAATACGAAGTGGAGAGAGGAAGCTAGCTCGCCACTTTACACGTACGATTTCGACGGATCTATCGTTTACCTGTTGGTGCTAGAAAACGACACCAACATGCTGGTAAACTCATTTCAAATAATCTTGATAGCCAGACCAACAAGTTCTGTGGTTTCTATAAGTATATGTTGAGAGACTTGAGAATTCGATCGGCTGTTGTGTAATGGGAATTCTTCTGTTCTTTTCTTTGGTTGGGTAATGATGAACTGTTAGTTTGGCATTAAAAAGGTTATATTTACTTGAGTGCGTATTTGACAAGAGCTTGTGTAACCTCAATCATTGGATGATTGGATATCTGTTGCCTCTTCCATTGCTACCTGGCTGTTGTGGATGTGTACATGTTGATCGTTGCAACTTTCTGTATAAGGAGGCTTTGGCTTGTGTGTAATACCAGTATCCTCACTAGTTATCCTTGATTTTGTTGAATACCAAGTATGATTATATTAGAGAAGGAAATTTTTGGTACCTATTAAAAAATCGTACCTCGACTAATACACCGTTAGTAAGTATAATTGAATATTTTCTGTCATTAAAATTGATGATGTGACCAAATACTAATATTTCAATAAAAATATTCTGTTTTTGAACCATCGAAATATTACTTTAATGTTTGGTTGCATGTTACGCTAGAACCCACAACACACGAGTGGGCTAGTAGTGGCATTAGATTGGTAGGAACCGCGAAGATGAGGCTCAAAAGCTAGAGAGGAACACCATCAATCCCACGATGGACATTGTTCTCAAAAGAAAAAGAAGAAAAAGAAAGAAAAGAGGGATGCCGATCACCAGCTGCAGTTCCTGGAAATTCGCGCTTCGACCTCTCTCTGCCACCTGATACTGTCAGCCTCCTACCCCTGACTGGTTTATCGGATGCCGATCACCAGCTGCAGTTCCTGTTTTTCCTTCGTAACCACAACAATGTCATGGGGATCAAATTCGACCAATTTGACGGCTGGATGTGGCATCCCACTGTCAACTTCACCCTGCATCTCATTGGTATTCAGGGCTCACAGCCTCCTACCTACAGTGCTATAGCCATGGGGCCTTGCATCATCCCAATGAAGAGAGATGAGGGTACTTACTGTAGTTCCTGTCTGTCTTTTGCATCTTTTCCCTACTTTGGATTCTAGGGTAGGGTAGGGCTTCTAACTTCTAAGCCTATGTCACATTAATGTTTTACAACACTCATTTGCTTTCTACATTCTGTCTGCTTCACAGATTCTGATGATTCAAGCCCTCCCAAGTTTGCCGCCCGTGATGGTCCAGTAAGTCCGACACTTTTTCTCTTTAGTACTTCCCTGCTTTAAGGTTTTTGTGGTGCGTTGCTTCTGGGTAGTTTGACTGGTGGTATATTGTAAAATCTTCTTCAGGTACCACCACAACAACCCTTCAGTTTCAAAGCGCAAGCTCGTGAGTTTTCATCTCTTGGTGTTTCCTTTGATGTTAATACATAGTTCTTGTAAATTAGTAGTTAAAATATGACATTACTTCAACTGTCAAAATCGGACTTGGCAAGTTTTTTTCTTCTACCAATTGCCCTTTAGGATCAGAAGAAAACTGAAGTCAATTTTTTTTGAAACTAAAGTAGTCGGGAGCACTAGGTAGTAAATATGTTACTAAATTCTCTTAATCTTGATCTTATATCCTGCCAGGCGCCAAAAAGCCCAGCAGAAATGGAAAAGAGAAAAGCGGTAAAAACACAAGGCCAAGCAGGTCCAAAGGTATTTCAATTTGACGTCCTGTGGTTGTTCTTTCGTAGTCTCTTTTGTTTTTGTATAGGGAAGGCAGAGTGGTAGGAGTATCTAATTGTATTTTAGTTGTGCTGGAAGGTCCTTTGCCCATGGTTTTTGTTCCGAATTGTATGCATAAATCACATTAAAATCTATCAGGATTTTTAGTCCGTAAACTATTTTCGCTTTCATCAGTCACAAGTTCTATTTGATGGCTTTTATTGTGGTTAATGGGATGGAATTGAAAGCGTCTATTGGTTTGAATAGGTTCTTCAAAGACCCAAGAACAATGCACTTTCCTTTTGAGGCAGGGCATTTCCCAGAATGGACTCAAGTCTTCTCGTTACATGTCCTCCAAGCCTTTTGTTGGAGGTATGAATGCATTTGAAAATACTGATTAAAGGCTAACCTAACTAATCTACAACATTTGGTATTTTTTTTTGATGATCTATTGTCTGGTGTGTTAGGTCTTTCGATTTCCACAGATGACAATTCACTCAAAGAGGCATTTTCTGGCTTTGGTGTCGTGAGTGATGGTAGGTGTTCATTGGGTCTGTTACCTTTGAATCTGAGATTCGTAACTCACGGTATGGTAGATGAGTACTTTCAGTTTCTTGCTTTAATCTATACTTTGGGTAGAAATAGAGCTTCAACCTGCATAATGGATACTGAAGTCGGGGTTTAATAATGGGATCCTTAAATCGATTTTGCATGTGGTATCTCTATGATGTGTGATTACTTATAGTTTCTGTTTTAAAATGGGCACTTTTAAAATCTACGAATACAGACTGTATTGTGTTTTAGTACATGACATTCTGTTATATTGTTTGTAGGATATATATCTCAAGCAGCCAAATTAGAGACACACGGCGCCCCAGCATGTCCATCGTTTTCTCTTGAAGAGTTGAAGGAAGCAACAAAGGACTTTGATTTCTCAACGTGTTTGGGTGAAGGCTCTATGGGAAAGGTAACCTGCAGACTCAAACATGATTTAGAAATATACAATATTTTGCCTGAAACATTGAATTCTGATTACACATTTCAAAATTCTTACCAACTTTGAAGTGTTGGAAATGGGAAGAGACTACTCTGGCTGGTTTGTCAAGTACCATGTTGATCTTCATCCTTTGTGCACTGCTTTCCCGGACTTACCTTATGGAGAATTTGTTGTTCTCTTTCTGGATGGAGATGAAAATGAAGAAGACGGCAGTCTGTCCCTGTTGCTACATTCTCCTGGTAATGTCATCTCGTGTAATTTGAAGAGTAAGACCTTCAAATCTTTTGAGTTAACTACCGACGAGCGTTTGCTTGTTGATCATCGTAATTTTATGTACAAGGAGAGTTTGGCTTGTGTGTAATGCATGGTTCACTTGCTTGTTATCCTCTTGATTTTATCGAAAACTACATGATTACAATATCCAAACTGTGTAGACATGTCTCGACCCTCTTCGTTTTGAATTTTTGATGACAATCAATCCTCTTAAGTTTGCTCAAAACCAATATCATGCATGATGACATCAGAGTTTTTCAGTCCTGCAATGGCCTCTTCCTGTGTAGTGTTTTTCATTCTGAAAATGTAACACGGTGAACCCCATATTTTATTTTCAATCCTACACAACGAGTTCTCTATACTTCTCTTCCAGCTACTGCTGTTACCACTGCTGTTGGTGAACAGGTTTAACCATATTTCATCTCTATTGCTCTGGCTTTTGACCACCCTTCCAAATACCCTCATCACAAGGTGGTCTATCTTCGGACCATTAAAGTTGGAGATTATCGATTCTTCTTTGAGATGGTATTTGTCATCGCCTATGCATGTGTGCTATACTGGAACGTAAAATGCAAAATTGTAAAGTGTGTCTTCAATCTTATACTACAGCTTTGAATTAGAAACAGCATCCATGAAGTGTAAAATTGTAGATACTTAAATGAAAAAGGAATAACCAAATACGTGTGAAATTATATGACATCGTATTGCAGAGTTGCCAAGTTACATAATGTTATCACGTTCATTCATTATTGTCAAGCAGACGATACATAAACCATCAAGAGAACCAAAAATGAAAATAAAACATTGTAAACTGAAGACCACTAGTCTTTAAACAGCCAGAGATGAAATTATTGATTAGAAAAGAGCAAGAAAAAGAATTCTAGCAAGACCAGAGACATGAGAGGGGTTTTCCTTCCTGGCATGTCTTTACATAACCCAATACTATCTCTCGCAACTGTTTCTCAACATCCTCCATGGTTGAACACGCATCTATGATCTGCATCGGGAACAACAGATTTTAACATCATCCAAGTAACGCAACTGACCCAGTAATACTATACTGCAAGAATGGCAGTACAAACCAATATAATTGTATCACTGTTGAAGGCTAGTTTTGTTTCATGCCCAAAGTTCTAACAGCTACTACGATAACCATCCATATGGTTAACATCAAAACATTCAGTGTAGTTTTAACTGCCCCATATGAGGAACCAGATGTCCTGTTGGTGGTCCAGGTGACACCCGCTAGATAGCATCACAACCAAAAACAGTATTCAAGCTCTATATGACAGTAAAGCAATAAACTACCTTCCAATTGGCACTGTGGAGGTCCTTGTATCTTTGGCCAACTTTCTTCTGAAATTCAAGCTGCTCATATCTCTCACCTCCATATCCCCCTCTTTCCGCAGCTTTCTGATATTTAGAATGTCATAGATCAGTTCAAAAACAATTAGGAACCACTAGATTCAAGATACATCTAATTTGCAGGAACCTTATAACAATCTTAAGAGATCAACACTTATCATGAAGGACCCTTAATATCAATATATATTCTAGTTTGAGAAGCTGTTCTTTGAGAAAATTTGATGTATGTAAATAAAATTCTCATGAGGAGATGTCTGTGAGTCTCAGTAAGACATGTCAGGTTAGATGACATACAATCAGGACACTTTTCTCACCATACCAACCTCAAAGTTATATCATCAGACTTTAAAATCACAGAACACACTAAAATACAAGTAACAGGATTCTGGTTTAGTCTTCCCATGTTTCTTCCCTACTGGTGACAATGAAACATGACACTGTTTACTTACCTCAGGTGGTATGTCAAGGTACAGAACAACATCTGGGGCCAACAACCCAATCTCAGGAGCCTGCAAAAGAAAACCTCATTTTGTTTAGTATTAGATTTCAAAATATACTTCTCTAGGAGAAACAACAAAAATCCAGCATATCACCACCTTACACCATTCAATGTCCAGTCCTTTGGCAGATGAGAATGCCACTCCAGAATAAGAATACCGGTCAACGACAAGAGTGGTTCCACTTTTCAATTTACTTTCCATCAATGATCTGCACAAAAATTTTAGACCATTTAGTATAACAATTAATGCCGACCTCTTTCTTTATGCAAGAAAGAATTTTAGAAATTATTGAAGCGTGCACTCTTACAGATGAAACCGATAGCACCTATGACTTTGCAACAAAACATGGGACAAGGATTTTCTTTTGCTCATAATCTATTCCCAGAGCCTGTGGGAAGCACCGCTCCTAAAGGGAAAACAGGTGTTAGGATGGAAAGCCAAAAACTAGGGAATATAACAAATTACTCAGCTTTATTTTTGTACACCCTCTTCCTTTTCCCCTCTGAAGTTCTTCTTTTAAAAGTAGGAAAGTCAAAATATTGGTTTCATCTTTATGGATTTAACAGACCCAGGAATTTCACAATCAAACCATATCAAATTAGCATCATTTTAAGTTCGACGTTCATGGACACCGTGAGCTGGAAAAACAATGCACTTGGATGCCCAGGAAACTCAAGAACTGAACCCTACAGGTGCATAAAAATTCACTTGGGCCAACCAGACAACTACACTAACTGATTTACTGCTTACATATGCACTTCTCTTCTCCTTGAACTACTTTACCAATCAGTATGTTATGCTGGTAACTCAAAACAGCTAAATCAAAAGTATTAAAGATTAGGTTCCGACCAACTATAGGATGTCGTGCAACTCGATGAGTAAAACATAATGACGGTGTGCATTCTGCTGGTTTTGTTTTTATCTGTTTTTATCTGATAATGACAGTGTGCATTCATGCAATGCGATATATCAATTACTAACAGAAGAACATTCAGAAATCTAGCAATTTCTCTATCATATATATAAAAACGCACAAGGCAAAGTGTAGCATATACCAACCTCTTCTCCCACCGGTTGGCACTAAAAAGAAGATGGATAGTACGATCATCCAGTTGCGATTTGTTTGAAAGATAAGAAGATATCATTTGCCCAACACTTGTAGTCCTGTCAGGATACCTCCATAATTCAGCTGAATACCCTAAACTCTCCAAGTGTTTAACTAGTTTACTAGACTGTGTTGTCTTCCCGCAACGATCCAAGCCTTCCAAAACAACCAACGCACCTCTTGAATCCTCCTTGCCACTTCTTAAGCTACAATCATGACTATTATCTGCCATCTGAATCCGCCTAAAAAAAGCCTTTTGGGGAAAGTTAAAAGGAAAATATGATGATCTTCGCAGCCGTCTCGCTCCAAAATTCCTGGAGAAACAAAATCAATCTATCATAGAAGCTCTTCACAAATACTATTTATTCTGATAAATGCACAAAGTTTAATCTGGGAAGCGAAAAGTAAACCCTTTCAGCTTAAATTGGGGGTTCTTTTCTTATCTAAACAACAACCAAAAAGCACAGTAATCTCATATTTCAATCTCTCATTCCTCTCCTTACTTTCTCAACAAACCCAAACTGACACGAAAAAATGCTTAATCTAACAGAAGTAAACAAGCTTGAACACAAATCTAGAGTATTAAGGATTCTTACAAAGCCTTGCAAAGTGTGAGATAAGAAGCATGGCTCATGTCCCACACAACCTGTAACCCAAGAACCAAAACGAATACAAATTCATAAACAACAAAGCTTTCGATGATTCTGAGCTACTAAACTGGTAAAGTTCATAACTTTCTAGAGAAAAATGTAATCTTTCATGAAGCGATTTGGTTCTTTTTGACTTTCAGAAAAATAAGTAGTGCTCTGTGTAGTCAAATTGTTGAAGCAAATTCGAAGTACTGAAGAGAGGGAGTCACCTGTGGAGGAATTGGAAGTTGTGTAAGAGTGATCTGATGATCTCACCGGCCGGTGAGGAAGAACGCGCCGCGGCTGAGTTAACAGAACGGGCAGAGAGCAAGTGACTGCGAGAGGGAGAGGCGAAAGGTTTTTGAATAAGAACTATTACTGTCTTTTTATTAATTTTTTTTATGAACATACTTTTTATCTATTTTTTATCCAGACGTTTTAATTTTATTTACAAACTTGTCGCTTAAATTTGTATCATCATTGGTTCTCCTTATGGATGGATGTGTAACACTGATTTTTATATATATATATATATTTTACTTTATTTTTATTTTTTATATTTTTTTAAAAAAATCGCTTAGTACCATTTGGTCTAGTGGCATAGTCTCTCATTTAGTAAGTGAGATGTTGTGAGTTCGACTCACACAGTTGTAATTTATCAAATATTCTATTGTAAATTTAGAGCCGTAAAGTTAAAAACTTAAAAGAGTAAAATGGTAAAGAGGTTGTAATGTAAGACGAATCTAGAGATGTTGGTAAGAATAAGGTTATAGGCAAGAGGGATTGATAAGCTTTTACGAGTAAGAGGGAAAATGGTAATGGAGCAACCGGATGAATCAACTTCAAGTGAGTAGGAGGGTAGAATAGTGCGTGAGTTTGAGAAACACATGAAAAATTGGTTTGGAGGGTTCCGGTTCTTGATAGTTGCGTAATGATTTAAGTTGTGATAGTGGGTAAGTGTTTTGCTGACTGAAATTCTCACCGTATGACAAGACACTTGGACACATTAGTGATTGTAAAATAGACCTAGTTAGTTACACTCAATTTTTTCATTTTCAACCTCATCATTCATATTTATTTATTTATATAAAACCGAGTCCCCCAAGTCATTTATTTTTATTTCCTCACCATCCTTGGCCTTTTTTTAATTTCTCCCTTCAAAAAAATAGAAGAGCCAAAGACTTGGGCTTGCTCAATTTTCGCCGTCTTCCGGTTTCAACCGGTTCGGGTCGTGATCCGGTTACTCTCTCTGCCGGAGTCTCTCTAGGGCTTGCGTCACTCATTCTACTCCTCAAATCTTGCTTCGCTGCTCTCGTTTCGCTCTGGAGGTTGAGACGAAGAAGAAAGGCGCGGTTTGATCGCGGCGGCGAGGCGTGAAGTCGATTCGGCAAGTGAGGATTAGCGGCTGGTATGTGGTTTAGGGCTTTGAGTCGGTTTCATTTTTGGAGAATTCAGGGTTCAATTTTGAAGAGTTTGGGGTTGGCGCTCAAAAGCTAGGGTTTTGATTCGATTTTTGGGGATTTTGGAGTAGGGCTGTAAATATGAGCTTTTGAAGTTACTATGGAGTTGATATACCTGTTCTTGAGCTCTCTGGGGGTTCGTGATTTGGGAGATGAAGAAATTGATAGCTTAATTTTGTTTTTGATAAATGTTTCAGCTGTTTCAAGTTTTGACTAATCCGCTTTTGTAATTTGATGCTTAACCTGTTCAGATATCGCTAATAAATCGCACACTGCAAGTCTCTTTTGTGAAGAGAAGTGCTATAGGAGGTTTGTTTGGATATGACAATGGCCAAGAAGAACAGGTACCCTGGAGGGGGAGGGTATTACGTCGGTGTTTTTGAGCCGGCAGGTGAGTATGAGTGCTCGGGTAGCTCAGGAAGAATGGACACAGAAGTATCAGTCTCTGAGGGTTCGAGTGCTCCGAAAAGGAAGTGCATTAGTTCTGTTTCCAATTATAGTGACGTTTTCAGAGTGCCCAAGCAAGTTCTTCCGGTGTCAAGCATGTTGTCATCAGAAAGGAAGGATTTGATAAGTAAGTTGAGGACGGAGCTTGAACAGATTCAAGTACTTAAGAAGAGAGTTGAAATGCGTAGGAGCAATGGTGTTACAGTGTCATCTTCCAGTGATATCCTCAGCTGTAGCAATGGGCTCCATGTGGAAAATTTGCCTAATTCAACAGCAGCTTTATCTTCTGGACAGGGGAAACCGCAGTACCCTGTGGCTCAGAAAGTGCATGAATTGAATCGCAGCAATTTTGGTAGGTTTAAGTCTGTCAGTCAGGCTTCAACACCTAGCACTGCAACTGTAATGTTGATGAAACAATGCAAGACGGTATTGCAACGGTTAATGAACCAAAAATGTGCACATCCCTTTGTTAAACCTGTTGATATAGTGGCATTAAAGATTCCAGATTACTTCACTATTATCAAGCATCCAATGGATTTGGGTACAATACAGAAAAAGCTAACTTCAGGAGTTTATTCAAGTCCATTGGAGTTTGCTGCTGATGTCAGGCTTACTTTTACCAATGCTATGACTTACAATCCAGGAGACAATCTTGTACATGTATATGCTGATGATCTTAGTAAGAAGTTTGAACTCTGGTGGAAACCCATTGAGAAGAAAATCCAAAAGGCAGAACCACCAGCTAAAACTCCTGCTCATGAAGACATGGAAACTGCCAAGCCAATCCTCCCCTCAAGAAAGAGGCCAATCACTTCAATGCAACGTGAAATAAAGTCTGAGCCTGCTAAGCGGGTAATGTCAGTGAAGGACAGGCAAAATCTGGTGAGAGATTTGGAGTCTTTGCTTCCAGAAGATATTCCTTCAAGTATCATCAATTTCTTGAGGGAACACAGTTCAGAAGGAGAGGACAATCCAGAAGGTGAGATTGAGATTAGCATCGATGACTTTGGTGATGATACCTTGTTTACAATCCGGAAACTCTTGGATGAGCATGCACAAGAGAAAGAAAAGAACCATGTCATGGCTGAGCCTTGTTCAATGGAGGTATTATTTTGGCCTCACTTTTTTCTTGGATTCAAAGTAGATTGATATATGAATATTATTGAATAATAGGCAACTTGTTTTCAATTATTTCTTGCAGCTTTTGAATGACTCTGGATTGAGCAATTCGTCCATGCAGCCATGTGAAGGTCAGATACTTACTTCATTTGCTTGTGTAGTTGAATATCTAACTTTAGCTTATATGAGATGTTTTTTTTTCCCCTCCTCACATGTGTGCATCTGTAGGGAATGACCTTGATGAGGAGGATGTTGATATTGGTGGAAATGAGCCCCCTGTCTCAAGCTATCCTCCTGTTGAGATAGAAAAGGATACTTGTCACAGAAGCAGTAAAAACATAAGCCCAAGCAGCTCCAGTGGTAATTGAATTTGTCCTGTTGTGGTCTTTCTTTCCTTAGTCTCTTATATGAATTGTTCTTTACTACTTTTATTTATTTATTATTATTTTTTCGTTTGAGTTTCTTAGTTTTGGTAATCATCTCCTCCATCTCTTTAGCTGGAGTAGGGCTTCTAGGAGAAACTTTTTATTTCTGATTTTGTGTTACCTCAAATGACATATTGTTAAGAACAGAAGGAGAGTGATTTATGCTTGCAAAGAGCAATCATGATGTTAGAAAGCTGAATTGTTTGCTGCAATATGTATGCTTTACAGAGTCGGATTCAAGCAGTTCCGAGAGTGACAGTGACAATGATTCTAAGGCCTCTAGTCCAGTAAGTGCTAAAGTCAGACAAATTTTTTGTTAACCACTATTATTTCCATTAAGTGCTAAAAGCCTCTGTTATTAAGTTTTTGTGGTACAGTGCTGTATGGTTGATAGTTTGATTGGCATTATACTTTAAAATCTTCTTCAGGTACTACAACCCTTCCATTCTGAAGCTCAAGCAGATGAAAAGACAACAGTTGGAAATCCGCTTGAAGGAACCCGTGAGTGTTCCTCTTTTTGATCTCTAGGTGTCACGTTAAAATTCTTTTGATACTTAGTTTTTGTGAATTTGAAACACAGGGTTGGCTAGAATACTGTACCTAAATATGGCACACTAGAGTGGATCATTTGAAACTCTTATGGGGAGGGTACACTTGTTCTGCATTATACGTGACCTTTTAACGGGTGGCTAGAATACTGTACCTAAATATGGCATGCTAGAGTGAATCCTTTGAAACTACTGTGGGGAGGGTACACTTGTTCTGCATTATACTTGGCCTTAAAACACATCATTTGTGGTCAAATCAGTTTCTATATCACGATAGATGTGAATGTACTGAGTGATTGAGTACTGTTATTCATCCTCTTGCTCTCAATCGCTTTGAAGGATCTCATTTGAAAAAAGACGTTACTTTATCATCTAAAATTAACTTGACAATTTTTTGTTATCAATAGGTGTCTTTGTAAGAAAACAAATAAAACCTCTCTTGATAGAGAACATCAAGAGCAAGGATTATTGTAACTTGTAGATTTCACAAAGGATATAGGATCAGAAGAAAATGAAGTTAATTTTGCAAATCTATATTAGTGTGCCTCTCATATCTATAGAAATAGAGCTTAAAAGTCTAAAGCTCTAGCTAGTAATATATTAGTAAAATTTTACATATTTAGCTTAATGATGTGGTATGCATAGTGGAGACTGCCAGGATTATTTAGTCAACTACCTTTGCTGAAAAGATATTCTTCACTAGTTCTCATTAAATTACTGATTTGATAATCCATGCTTACAGAGTCTGATAGTGGGTTGGATCAAGTTGAAGAAACTTCCCAGCCAAAGCCAAGTTCTGTTGAATCAGATAGCCGTCAGGATGGTAAGTGGAAGGGTTAACAATTAAAAAGGCAAAACAATTAGGCTGTTATTTATGTGGTAGCATCTAATTGCTGATCTTAAAAAAAAAACATTTAGGGGACAGTGCTCCCACAGAGAGGCCAGTCTCCCCTGATAAGCAGCATAGAGCCGCTCTGTTGAAGCATCGTTTTGCTGATACCATTTTAAGAGCTCAAGCGAAAACCTTTGATCAGGTCGGTTATATGAAGTTTGGCTAGTTTTATGGTGTTTCATTTTTTCCTTTTTATTGTGGATGTGATTATTTTATCTGGCTGAGATCAGGGTGACAAAGGGGATCCGGAGAAATTGCGGCGACAGAGGGAGAAACTTGAACTGCAACAGAAGAAAGGTTAGTGGCCTTTGCATTTAACATATACTTCACTTTTGTGTATGGTTTTTCATCAATTCATTTGCTTATACACTTAAAACCTGTCCTGTTTTACTGAATTAATAATGGTAACAGAGTTGGCTTATTCTTTACTTTCATTTGCCAAAATATATGCAGAAAAGGCTCGGTTGCAATCAGAAGCTAAAGCTGCCGAGGAAGCAAGAAGAAAAAAAGAAGCAGAAGCTCTAGCCGAGGCTAAAAGGAAGAGGGAGCTTGAGAGGGAAGCAGCTAGACAGGCATTGCTGCAGGTAGTTCTTCACATCCCATTGCTGAAGTCCTACTCCTTAATTTATATGAATTGTTATTTGAGCATCTTATGGCATGTGTACAGATGGAGAAGACTGTTGAAATCAATGACTCTCGGTTCCTTCAAGATCTGGAAATGCAAATGCTTACAGCCCCCATGGAGCAGTTACCAATCAAAGTAGATGAAACTACAAGCCCAGATCATTGTGACGATGGATTAGGTGGTTTCAAGTTTCATGGCAGTAACCCCTTGGAACAACTCGGCTTGTTCATGAAAAAGGATCAGGATGACGAGGAAGAAGAAGCTGCTGATCTTGTTGCCCCAAAACCTGTAGATGATATAGAGGAGGGAGAAATCGATATTGAGTAAATGCTGCTTGCTCTTTTTTTTACGCAACTGCCCCCTTTGTACTTATGAACAACAGCTCAGAAAGTACAACATAGAATTTTTAATTTTTTTTTTCTCCGGTAAAGAAAACCGTACAAATGTCTGCAATTCTGGTAGTGTAATGATACAGATGTCTGCAATTTTGTTAGTGTAATGGTAAACCTCAGTAAATCTCTTCAACCTGAAAATTTCCCTCTTCCTCAGAACGTTTCATCTTCTCTCTAACTCGGCAACTTCGCTCGGAAATGTTGTTACTCGTCATCTTTCTGAGTTCTTACAAGTAGTGTAATGATAAACCTCATTCTCTTCAACCTGAAAATTTCCCTCTTTCCTCGTAACGATTCATCTTCTCTCTAAACTTGGGCAACTTTGCTTGAAAAAATTGCTACTCCTCATCTTTCCAAGTTCTTATAAGTAGAGTTGATTTGATTTCATCTTTTAAATGTAAATATTAGAACGATCGAGTAAGTTTATTAGTTAATCGGTGATCAAGTGAACATTAGTACATTACTGTCATGTTTCGACAAATAAAAATTACCATGAATGGTAAGTCAAGACAGTGATACTGTGACACCTGAAAGGTCCTAGTATATATTTGAAAAGAGTGACACTCGTTTTCTGAATTCAAACAGTCAGAGAGAGAGAGAGAGTGAGAGTGTGTGTTCTAGGGTTTCAAATGGAGACACAGAACCCAATAATCCTCCCACCCCTCCCAATCCTCTTCTCCTTCTTCTTCACCGTCTACCTCATCGCCTACTTCATCGTCTTCCGCACCTGGAGCCCCAAGATTCGACCCGAAGCCTCCAGCTGTCTCATCTCCCTCTCCCACGGCACCCCCGCCGTCTTCTTCTCCTCCTACGCCCTCCTCTCCGATCCCGCCACCGGTTTCGCCGCCGCCAACACGCGCCTCCAGAACTCCGTCCTCGAATTCAGCGTCGCCTATTTCCTCATGGATCTTCTCCACTACCTCGTCTTCTTCCCCGGCGACGTCCTCTTCATCGGCCACCACCTCGCCACGCTCTTCGTCTTCCTCACGTGCCGCTACGTCGCCTCACGCGGCGCGTTGGCCGTCCTGGGGCTCCTGATCCTCGCTGAGGTCACGAGTCTCTGCCAGAACGTGTGGACGCTCGCCAACGCGCGGCGGAGGGAGGTGGAGTTCGCCGCCAAGGTGTATGATTTCTTGTCTCCTCCTTTTTATGTGCTCTATTCGATTGTGAGGGGCTTTGTTGGCCCTTATTTCGTGTATAGGATGACTGCTTTCTATGTTAGCGGCGCCGCCGAGGGGTTGATTCCCCGGTGGGTGTGGCTTTCGTGGATTGTTGTGGTAGTGGCTGCTATTTCTGTTAGCATTATGTGGATTTCGAATCTTTGGGTGGAGTTGTTTAGAGATAGGAGTGGCAAGTTGGAAAAGAAAACTAGATAGGAGTTTTTTTTGTTCTTTCCGTGCGAAAGAAAGGTGTTGAATTTAACAGGGAACTTTTTTACGAAACTTGGGGTATGATTTCCCAAGCTTAATAACAATGCGGCTTGATTTACTGTAACAATGTAGCTATGTTTCTGTCATGTATTTCATCAATTTATATTTAGACGATGTTGTAGATTGGTGTGTAAATGAGTAGAAGCAATGCTAGGCATACTTTTCTTATCATGACCGCATAACAGAGACAATGCAGTTTTTGAATGCATAGCTTTTTCATTTGCGCTTTGCTGTTAAACTTCCAAATTTGAGAGGGAGCCTACTTTATGAAAATGCTGGTTAGGTTTGATGATCATAAGGATATTTCTATTATGAGGATGAAATGAATAAATTGATGTAGTTGAAACTAGGCCACCTACCATTTTTTTTTTTTTTTTTTTTTTTTTAAGGCCACCTACCAATTTGTTGCAAAGGGTTTTGTTCCTTGACTTATAAAGTTGTTGACTTGTTGTATAGGTTAAAGCATTGAAATCCTTCATTTTGGTGGTTGCTTTCCTTCTTCTTTTTCTGCAATATAATGTTACTCACTTTTTCAGCTACTTAGAGTGCCCTCTTGCTGTCATGTTGGATTTTTCATGAGACATTCAGCTTTGGTGAGTTTGGTTGGTAGCCAAGACTGTCATGATCATGATCTTGTTTCTATTACCTAACCTGAAAATAAAGTTCATTAATTTAAATGATAGGCTTTAAAAGGATATATTAATCTCAAAGATATTATTTTTCTTGTATCTATTGTGATTGAACCATTGACAATTTTACTTTCTCTATTATTACAATCAAATCTACTTCATCTATGAAGTGCTTTGCTCTGAAACATTTCCAGTATTAGATGACTGATATTCTAACTGTAATTAGCAACACAATGAGTAAAACTCTGACAAGAGACTGTCGGAAACTTGTTTGCGCCTCTTTTATGTTTTGTGTCACTCATGGTTGCCTCTGTCTGTGCATTGGACTTCAGGTTGACGATCTGTGCTTGTACCATGTATCTTTAATTGTAGAAATCGTAGTCCTTCGCTTGAAGTATTATATGCCTTAACCCTCCTATAGGTGATATGATCATGAGCAGGACACCCAGTGTAATGCAAATCTGAAATTGAAGAAGCCAATTTAGAATTGAAGCAGTCTAATTTAATGATAAAAGCTGAAGATGCTTATATATTACATACCCAGTTAATGAACCAAGATAAGCTAAACTTCCGTGGTTTCTTTATGGCTAGCCAGATTAGGCAAGGGAGCTGAAGAGTGAAATCAGGTTAAGACCATGACTAAATTTGATGTGATAGAGCGATAGACTATAGGATGTCTTACGAAGTAGGTTGTTGGCGAGAAAGCAAATCCTCCGAAAAATCCCAGGAGTCCACCAAAGAAGGGAAAACTGATGCCCACGAACATTGTGAATAGATGAAGAAGCAGAAATGCAGAACAAACCTGATAACCTCCAATAATATGAACAACCACAAACATGTTGGCTGTTATGATGAGCCATGCAGGCTTCTCCAAGGAGATCAGGATGTTGTCCTCGACTTTATTGCCAAAAGTATAATATCCGATGAGGGCCACAGGGAAATAGCACAAAGCGACGACTGTATAGGCAATGATTACCCCTCTCCACATAAGCTTCTTGGATGGCTTGTCAGGTGAAGAAGGGAGTGTTGCTTGGATCTCCAAAACCACATTATGGCCTGCATAGGCGAACGCGACGTCTCCCAAGGCAGTGAAGAAGTTGAAAGCTGTCCCCGATGCAGTATGAGCTTTGTATCCGTATTCTACATCTGCCTGAACACCCTTATGTATGGAAGATGTCCATGCAATAGTAGAGTAACTGCATCATATATTCACAGTTCAAAACTTCATTTCATCTTATCTATTGTTTGAGAAAAACTAATTGTTGTACCTTAAACACATGACTGCTGCAGTTAAGGACACGCCAGTAATGGAGCCAAAGCTGGGGAGATGTGCGAGTACAAACTGAGCAGAGGCATAGATCATGATGAAGTAGGTGAGTTTGATCGGGTTCTGGCCTTTGCGAACTATGCTATGCACCTTCTGCAGTGTTTTTCCTCCTGACACCATATACACGATGTTCACACCAACTTCGCAAACTAGCTGTTGGGGCACCACAATCCAAAGACCAAGCTTTTCACCAAAGGCATGCTGACCCAGTTCATGATACCTATCGAATCGCTTCCCAGGTACCATTTCATGCATCTCAACCATTTGCCATAATGTGAATAAAGTGATCACCCATGATAGTACTAGAATAACTACGCCAGGACCCCTGAAATTCAACAAGGAGTTCAAAACTTGTAGTTGGAAGTGAAAACGTGTCTTAAGCTTTAGTGTTAAACATACCATCCTAGATTCGACATGGCATAAGGAAGACTTAGGACACCAACTCCAACCATGGAGTTAACATTATGGAAAGCTGAGTGCCACCAGGTTGCATTCCTTGAGGAAGTAATTGGAAGCCAATCATCAATTCGCTTCTGCCTCTCTAGCTTTTCATCTGTCTGTGATTGCTTCTCTGATTGCTCCTCCATCTGTGGGTTTAGTGTATTTCCACAGTTCTTAAACAAACTCACAAGCTAAATCCACACCAGTAGCACCATAAGCTTATTAATGTGAAGTTGTGAACATAGTGATCCTGTGGAATAAATGGTTCATAAAAAAGAATCAAAATCTAGTCAAACTTGGCATGTAAAAGAGAGTCTGACATTGATGGGAATGGAAGAATTTTCGTCGGTTGGACCTACACAGTTAAGCTTAAGAAGTTTTGAATCGTGTAGAATAAGTGGCCAGGAGAGTTGGAACTTATAACACTCTTGAAGTCGACATATTTGTTTGCTACTGTTCTGTGGGGGAATCTTGTAATTCGGCCAGCAAAATGTCTCCAAATTAGTGCTGAATAATAGTAATATAGAAATTAATCCTTAAACTAGTCAATCACCCGCACTCTGCTGCGGGCTAGTTAATCCTTAAATTTGTTTTCATGTTGATTGGAGAAGAAAGTGACCTTAAGAAGTACTAAAAATTGCTATAAATAAATTTGATTGAGGTAATGTTGACAACTTCGAACCTGTTTCTCAACTTTAATTCCAATATAATCCCAATATGAATTGATACTGTCTATGTAACAGTCTGCAACAAACATGCAACTCTATTTGATTTATCTTCCATCAATCATGTATTCTTATGTTTGTTTCTTCTAATTTTTTGAAGAACGAGTCTAACAAACTTCGGCGCTTTCGCTCAATTAACTCACAAGTGGTGGTCAGAGCTAGGATTCAATCATCAATTCATCTTCATCATATTTCTGTTTACCCAGTCATGCGATCGACCGATTCAGATATTCAGTGCAGGCCAACGACTAAGTGGTTAGTTTAGTTTTTCTGCACCATTGTTCTTTTTCTAATTTCCCAGCTGCTTAGGTTATCATTTGGGATATTTTGCTGTTCTGTTGCACTTTGGTGAGACCATGAACTTTCACTTTGTTGGCCATGAATAACTAGTAGTCCACAAATACTATTTCATTGCTGCTGAAAGTACTTAAAAAAATAATAATAATAGGGGAAAACAGTAAAAGGTTTGTAATGTATGAAGCACACCATACAACACAAAATTAAAAAAAATCTACAACTCCGAGAAGAAGCCTAGAAATGTCTCTTTTGCTGTTCCTTGTTCAGTTCAGAGTTCAGACTAGCCAGAAGGAGACCTATTTGTGTATGTCTTCGTTATCTTATTCGTCACATATGCTTGCATCTCTATATCTGCATTGGATTTCAAGGTTACCAACCTGTGCTTGTGCAAAGTACTTTCAATTGTAGAACTTGTAGTTTTTAGCTTGAAGTATGATACTCCTTAATCCTCCAATAGGTGAAAGGATCATGAGCATGAGTCCCAATGTAATGCAAATCTGACATTGAAGAAGCCAGCATTTAGAAATGGAGCTGGTTTAGCTTTAAGAAGATAATGATACCAGTGAATGTATACATACCCAGTTAACGATCCAAGATAAGCTAAACTTTCGCGGTTTCTTGATGGCAAGCCACATGATGCAAGGGAGCTGAAGGATGACCATGAGTTGAGGCTTGGTGTCATGTAAAAAACTCCACAAAAAACTAATTGACCTCAAATTAAGGGTTTTGTCTAGGAAGACTTACAAAGTATGTTGTTGGGGAAAAGGCAAATCCGCCAAAGAATCCCAGAAGTCCACCAAAGAAGGGAAATGTGATACCGACGAACATTGTGAATGCTGCAGTAAAATGTGACATATGAGTACTCGATGTAAATCACACAGATCTTGCCTCAGCCTAGTGACCAACTGCCCTGGTTACTTGTACTTACCAACATATAAATTGCGGGAAATGAAGCGAAGAGTTGTAGTTGGTCTGAAATTTAGTTTCTTTACCAGGACAGTTTCTATCATGTCAAACACTGGCATTGCATATAGCTGCAGCAGAGCAAAGAAAAAGCCCTCAAGATTTGATCAGAAATCTACCAAGACCATAGCCTTTATGTTTTAGTTCTAGTTTATATGACTTGGATAGGAAAGACGTAAAACAAACCTGATAACTCCCAATAACATGGACAACAACGAACATGTTGGCCATTATTATAAGCCATTCAGGTTTCTCCAAGGATATTAAGATGTTGTCCTCAACTTTGTTGCCGAAGGTGTAGTATCCAATGAGAGCCACCGGAAAGTAGCACAAGGCCACAACTATGTAGGCTATCACAACTCCCCTCCACATAGACTTCTTCGATGGGTTTTCGGGTGTGGAAGGGATTGTTGCTTGGATCTCCAGAACCACATTGTGGCCTGCGTAGGCAAAAGCAACGTCTCCCAAGGCGCTGAAGAAGTTAAAGACTGTTCCTGATGTGCTGTGCGCTAAATAACCGTAATCTACATCTGCCTGAACACCCTTATGAACTGAAGCCGTCCATGCAATAGTAGAGTAACTGCAACATTATAATTCAAATGAGTTTAATTTTAGTGTTCCATCATTGTCATTGAGAAGATTAAGCTTATGAGGAATGACCTAGCACTTAGCTTATTAAGATTAAGCTTAAGGTAGTAGTGATGAAGCTAACAGTATACATCAAGCAAACATTAGCTGATAAGAGAGATGTACCTTAATGACATGACTGCTGCTGCTAAAGAGACGCCAGAGATGGAGTTGAAGTTGGGGAGATGAGCGAGTACAAAATGAGCAGAGGCAAATATCATGATGAAGTAACTCAGTTTGATCGAGTCCTTTTCGTCTTTACGAACTAAGTTATGGACCTTCTGCAGTGATTTTCCTCCTGTGACCATGTACACAATGTCCACACCAACTTCGCAGATCAGTTGTTGGGGTACCACAATCCAAAGGCCAAGTTTTTCACCAAAGGCATACTGACCCAGTTCATGGTACCTATCAAACCGCTTTCCTGGCACCATTTCATGCATCTCAACCATTTGCCATAATGTGAATAGAGTGATCACCCATGACAATATCAGAATAACTATACCAGGACCCCTGAAAAACAAGGCGTTAACAACTCAATATATCGGTGTACAAATTTTAGTTTTGATATCAAGTTCATTGGTTATTTTGTGTTCAACATACCATCCAAGATTAGACATGGCAAAGGGAAGACTTAGGACACCAGCTCCAACCATGGCAGTGACATTGTGGAAAGCTGAGTACCACCATTTTGCATTTCTTGATGAAGTAATTGGAAGCCAGTCATCTATTTCCTTCTGCCTCTGTAGTTTTTCGTCTATCTTTGCTTGCTTCTCCGGTTGCTCGTCCATCTATATGTCAATTACTATACAACTTAGAGTCCACACACAAACGAAATCACACAGAAATTCATCTTCCCACACCTAAAAGTATAAGATTTTTTTCGTGTTGATGAGAAAATCTTTGTGTGCTTGATGCCATAACTTAGTTAAGAAACATACTGTAAGGTTCAAACAACGAAAGGCTAATGGAAGCACCAATATGTGGAGTTAGTCTAAAAAAACATAACATCATTTGTCGGTGGTGCATGATTGATAATACTTGAAATCAATATCAAATTTCAAGCAGCTAAGAGCAGGGTCCTTAAATAAGATGTCAATTCCTTTTCTCGTGTGTTCAAGTCATGCATCAAGTGCATGCATGTCTCTACTTCTAAAGAGAAGGAGCTTACATTGCTTGGAGCAGAAGAACTATAGTCAGATGGAGCTTGAGTTCCCATTGATGCACCGAGTAGGCTTCTTCAACTCTTGTGAGGAAATATTAGAACATGGAGCATCAAAATGAATGGAGAGATGAAACATATAATGTATTAAGAGGCTGAGCTATGAATGTGCCGAAAATGACAGAATGTTAAGCTGCAGAAAACTCCGCCCTAATAAAAGTTGCTGGCAACTTCCAAGTTCATTTGTTTGCTAGCCTTCTGTCTTCTCTATCAAATACTCAATTCGGCCTGCAAAGTCTGTCTCCAAATGCTGATTGAATCAAGTATGTATGAAAGGTACAAATATAAAATCACATTCTTTAAGCTGTTTAATTGAAAATTATAGAGCGCATCGCGCACCCGGCCAATCTCACCGTCCACTCACCCGTGCCCGGCCCCACCAGTGATCTCACCGGCGATCTCACCGTTAAATTTCCAGGTGCGCTGTATAATTTTCACTTTACGAGAAGCTAAATACTTGAGCTGCTGTAGAGCACCCAACTGGCTAAATGTTTTTGTGCGCCAACAAAAGCATAAGCAAGTTAATAAAGTGTAACCGACTTCATTTTTTTCTGTCATATCAGTCTAGGAAGAACATGTCTGCATAAATATAAGTTTCATGTTCCGTAGCTGATCATCCCTTCTAGCAAAATATGGCAATGTATTAAACATGGTGAAACAAGCTTCCAATAATATCTATAGTCTGAGACTGACAATTGATTTCCATATTTCATGCCTAAGAGACCAGTTGCGTAGGATTCTACGCTCTAAGATAAACCTCGATCCGGGTCCTTAACGGATCGGATCAACCTCGATACGTATTCGATCCGTTTAATAAACGGGTAAACGGATCCGGGTCCTTAACGGATCAACGAGTCTAATTTTCGATCCAAACCCGTTTAAAAACCACGGATCCTCCAGAGCGGGTCCGGATTAAGATCCGGTCCATTTACAGATCTATCTAGACATGTTAAGCTCTTTATGGGATCTCTTTTAACAATGCCACTGAAGTCTGTAACTTTCTGGGAGTGGAGTGTTGGCACCCTCATGAGAGCAAAGTTTCAGAATAAGAATTATATATTGTAGCTAATCTTATGGCAGTTTTGGGAGAGTAAGCATAGGAAGCATAGGTGTGAGAGAGTAATGAATCATGCTAAACCGAATCCTGCCTATGCTATAGAGAAGATCAATCGGAACTTAAATGAGTGGTCTCGACTCAAGAGTGTGTCAGGAACCCCGTTGCCACCCCTTCTGACTCGGATTGCAGGAACTGGCACCCTCCTCCCTTTTGGTCTCAAAGGTTAATGTGGATGGTGCCTGTGACTCTAAGAGTAAGCGGAGTGGCATTGGTGTGGTCATCCGTAACCATCAGGGTTCTTGTGTTGCTGAAGCTAGCATTTGTGGGATTCGTAACTCAGCTATTGAGTTTGAAGCTGATACAGTGGTTTGTGGAATGAAGCTTGTCAAGCACCTTGGTCTACACTCTATTGCTCTAGAAAGTGATTGTCTTGAAGTATTTCAGGCCCAATGTAGCTAGATTTTATCCCCTTGAGTCTCTCTTTTGTGCTGTATTGTTGTTTTTTGTTCCTTCTGGTGTTTTTCTTCCCTTGTATGTGTTTTTTTTTCCTCTTAATGAAATATTATTTCAGACAGAAAGAACAAAACCATATTGTTATAGTACAGCTTCCATCATCATTTGATTTATATATATGTATAGAGGCCGGATGTGGAGCGGACGTCCGCACAGACCTTAAAGTACGGACGTCCGTCCGTTCTCCACCCTCCGGCGCCGGCGACGGCGCACCTCCACCCCACAAGACTCCAACAACATCCCCGACCACTTTCCTTTCCCAGCGAGTCTGTTCTTTTCTAGTTTTCCGGCAAGATCATTCAAAACTTCAAACAAAGATCTCGCCGGAAAACTAGAAAAAAACGAACTCGCCGGGGAGGGAAAGTGATCAGGGGCGCTGCTGGAGTCTTGTGGGGTGGAGGCGCGCCGTCGCCGGCGCCGGAGGGGGGAGAACGGACGGACGTCCGCACTTTAAGCCGAGTTCGGATGTCCGCTTCACATCCTTTTTGTGTATATATATATTTGGTTTTCTATGGATTCTCCAAAAACATAGACTACTCTTATATCAGGAGTTCAAGACATCTCTTCACTACCAGCTAGTCTTAATTCATATAATCTGGCAAACGAAAAAGCACAACAAACTAGTTCATTGACAACATGGTACGTAAACAAAATTGCAGCACAAAATTCCCTTTCTAAGAAACAAAGTGATACACCTGGATTGCATTAGCCAGGCGAGTCCAAGCTAAATGAACAATGCTGATAAGTGAAAATAGACATAACTAGCTCAAAATCTGACGTATTATAGGATCAATCAGTATTGGGGAACTAAGAATTCACACATATCCACCTAAGAATGCTGAAACAAACACAAGAAGAAAGATCATATACATGATGACATGCACAACCAAATACATCATGAAGAGAAGGAAACAGAAGAGCCCCTTTGGAAATTAATCTCATAATGAAAGATTCTTTTCCCTGATACATGGCGATCGCGACCAGTATTCCACTCCATAAACAACCTTATTCATTTCTTTGTCCGCAGCTTACTTGCTGCTCAAGGTATTTACTCCATAATTTCTTCCTCATCTTCATCAGAGAAACGACTCGATGTTTTTTCTGTTCTTCTAAAAACTACTACTACTACTACCCCTTTCAGGCTGTTGCTTGGAAGGATGATGATCAATAGCTTATGAGTAGAATTTGTAGGTCTTGGCTTGAACTATGATTGATCTCAGCCCTCCAATTGGTGATAGAACCATCAAAAGAACACCAAAGAATATGCAGATCTGAAATTAACAAGTCAAAATATGATTAACTCAAATATCTGCAATCAAAAGGAAGTAAAATGCATGTTTAAGAATCATAAAAGTATATAAAGATTAACCAAACTGAACATACATAGTTGCAGCACCAGGATAAGCTGAACCTCTTTGGTTTGTAGATGGCAAGCCACATTACACAAGGGAGCTGAAAATAATAACATGTTCATTAGACGTGTGAAAATGAAAATCAGAACATCAATTCATTAGAATGTAATGGAACAGATTGTGAGCTTACAAAATATGTTGTTGGGGCAAAAGCAAATCCTCCGAAAAATCCAAGGAGACCACTAAAGAATGGGAATGTTATTCCAACAAACATGGTAATTGCTGCAAGGAAATGTCAATTTTAATCCATCAGTGTATATCCAGCTTGATCTCGAAGCAATAGCATAAACTTGATGAGATTAAGGTCAGCAGTAACTTACCAACATATAAAGTTCGTGTAACAAAACGAAGCATAAAAGTTGGCCTGAAATCCAACTTCTTTACCAGTAGAGTCTCCATCATGTCAAACACTGGCATTGCATAAATCTGCAGCAGAGATTATAGAGTCAGACTAAATGTTTGAGAACAGAAAATGAAATTTAGAAATCTAGGCAATATGATCCTCGATCAGTCCATCACCTGATAGCTTCCAATAACATGGATGACAACAAACATGTTGGCCGTTGCAATAAGCCATTTGGGTTTTTCCAATGAGACGAGGATGTTGTCCTCAACTGAATTTCCATAAATGTAATATCCCACCAGAGCAACTGGGAAGTAGCACAAAGCCACAACTATGTAGGCAACAATGACTCCTTTCCACATTGGTACCTTGGAAGGCTTCTCAGGTGTAGAAGGAATTGTAGCTTGGATTTCGAGAACTACATTATGGCCAGCATACGCAAAAGCCACTTCACCCAATGCAGCTAAGAAGTTGAAGAAATTTCCAGTAGTAGTCTTGGATTTGTAACTATAATCGACATTTTCTACCGTACCCTTGTCTAGTGCAGCAGTCCATGCTATGGTAGAGTAACTGCACAAACATGCATCACAATTAGTATCCAAGAGTTAATGAATCAAATCACATACACAATAACATAACTTGGAAATAGAAAGCTGATGGAGTTGAAGACTAGCACAAGTATCTCACCTCAAGGACATGACAGCTGCGGCCAAAGACACGCCGGAGATGGAGTTGAAGTTGGGAAGGTGGGAAAGCACAAAGTGCACAGACGCAAAGATCATGATGAAGTAAGTCAATTTGATATTTTTGCAGTCTGAGCACACAGTGTCATGGACCTTTTGCAGCGACTTTCCTCCGGTGACCATGTACACAATGCAAACACCAACTTCAACAATGAGTTGCTGAGGCACCACTATGTAAAGACCAAGCTTTTCACCAAATGCATGCTGACCCAATTCATGGTAACGATCAAAACGTTTCCCTGGAACCATCTCATGCATCTCAACCATTTGCCATAGTGTGTACAATGTGATGATCCATGAAAGGATCAAAATAGTTATACCAGGACCCCTGAATTACACAATGAGATAAATCCAGTTACATTAGTTACTATAAGCTAGTGTTAAATTTGCTGCTTAACTGGAATATAGAATAGTTGACATACCATCCAAGCTCTGCCATGGCATAAGGGAGACCGAGTACACCAGCTCCAACCATGGCCGTGACATTGTGAAAAGCCGAATACCACCATTTTGCATTCCTTGATGAAGTAATCGGAAGCCAATCGTTAATTGCCTTTTCCTTGGCTAACTTCTCGTCGAGCTATCATGAAAAAATTGAACGCAATTTAGTACATAAACTCAGTTGTGTTGAATATGCTTTCATGAACAATATATGCACACCAAATCGATCACTTCAAAATTTACAAATCAAACATCAATAGTTTATCCATAGTTCCTAGGAATCCTAGCTATAGCATAGGAGACTTGGAGGGAGGGTAGCAGTGGTAATTTTGGGACGTGGAGGGTCTTTTGGGAAATCTAGCTGAGTTCAGTGAATATTGGGATATTGGTATCCCCAAACTTGGGGAATGGAATCAAATGATGTCGTCAGTTGTCAATTTGTGAAGGTTGGTTGCTGTCTTATTAGCTTTTAGGGCCCATATCTTATAATGGCCCAGTAGTTGTGGAGCCCATCAACGTGTTCATACTAAATATTTTTGTTGTACGTTGTTCTGTGATATATTTTTGAACGTTGATTTTTTTTTTCTATTTTGGCCTAATTTTGGATTATTAGAAGTACGTGCCATACATAATTTCAAACCTAATCTTCTTAAAATTATAGTGACAACTAGATAGTGTTAAAAGAAATCTAATGCTGCCAACGAAGCCACGTATTGGTGTAGGGAAATACTAAAATGCAAGTAGGAATAGTCAATGTGTGCTCTACATTGGAGACTTTGAAGGATCTTAGTTGAAAATATTATCTTTCGGAGTTTCGTTTATGTGCTCAAAGATGAAGCAAAAATGACAAGAAATGATGTCTAGTGTAAATTATTGAAAGTTTAGCCTATAAGAAACAAATGAGATTTACTGGTTTTAGGATTACAACATGATAGGCTAACCAATAATATTGAGATTATAGATTCAAACTTCACTGACGTATGTAGATTGTGTGAGTTTATAATAAAAAAAATTTGAAAAATAAAATAAAAAGATTGATCAACGCAAGTTTTAAGTTAATTATATAGAACTGTCTCTTTCTATGAAATATGAAGATGAGAAACAAAATGAAGTATATATCAGTCAATTCCATCGAGATGGAACGAGTTGGCTTGAAAAATCAAAGTGAGGCCAAAGGTGCCGTAAGTCATAGGATAGTTAGAACAACCGAAACCGGAAGACACTCATGAGCTCCAGAACTCGATCAGATTCCGAGCATACGTCAAGACTTAAAAAGCTAAAACAAAATGGGCAACGTACCAAGACATGAAATTTTCTCATATCATTCTTTATGAAATGAAACATATGAAAACCTATAGCTCATGATCAGATGTTCACCCCAATGTAAACAAGAGATCATCAGCATCATTTTCCGAAAGTTTCAGATAGGGGGATGGAGAAAAGGACACTAACCTCTGTCTGGTTGTAAGTATTATCGGCATCGTTCGGAGGTTGACTTCCCATGGCGACCTCACTCAGGATTTGAAGAGAGAGGAGTAGACTGATATATGCAGCAGTAGCTGATGATATAGGTGAAGACCGATAAATGGAGCTCTCTGGCTACTCTCTCTCTCTCTCTCTCTCACTCACTCCAGCACAGAAAATGAGGAGGGTGCTCTATGCTATATAAATAGAGAAGTTCTCTTAAGACTAAGAGATTTTAAGTTCTCAAACTCAACATCAGCTTCGTCCTTTTGTCGTGTGAAAGAGGAGAGCTGGAGTCATTCGAATCCCTGAACGCTTTTTTTGTTTGACTTTCCAAAATGACAAGGAAAACACCTTTTTTTTTTCTTTCTTCCTTTGAGCTTTCAAAGGTTGAAGTTTCCAGGCAACGACGTCGTTGTGGTCTGGCGTGTAGCTAGCTAATTTATGTTACAAGTTTCCGATATTGAATATATGCTATGTATTCAAGAATATTAGTCTACGACTATTAATAAAATACGTGTTACATACCCATAGATATAACGGACATATGGAGAGCGAGAGGTCTATCCAGATCCTTGTTTAGATTCAAACTATATCTCATGTATGTAGTTTTTGACGGCAATAATTCCACTCTTATGTTTCCTTATAGAATCTATGGAATTGTATAACGCGTTAGTCATATCACGAGCGAGAGGTTAATTAGGTCGTATCGCTAGGCCTAATTAAACCCAGTGATCTTGATGATTCAGTTCGTAGGTACGTAGCTTTCTTATATAAGAAGCAGATACCATAAACCTATAGCAATTGCAATACGTACGAGTGAACTAGAAACCTTACTACCAAAGTCCTAAACCTAGCTAAAACACGGGATAGTTCTATCTTGTAAGAGAATGTAGTATGGCTGCTAGTAGCCATGGCTTACTAGCAGAATAATTGATGAAAATGTGCGGTATATATACATAGGCCTACTTATTGGGTGGTCATTTATAATCATTTATGAGTGACAAATATCAACGAGAGATTGATAAGTTTTAGTAATAATTATAACCAAACAAGTTAAATACCCAAAACATCAATGTTATATCTTTAAATTGACACGTGTTCCATATTCATTGATTGTGGTTACCTTAAGGTGACAATGACTTATCACCGAAGTCGGGTTCTATACATAGAGAATGAGAGATTCCATATTGCTAGGGTTAACCCATTTGCCACTTGCATTTTTTAGGATGGATTCGTAGAGCTAGCTAGGACCAATCTTAGCAAAGAGGTAAGTGTATATATGCCAGTCCATACACAATAATCTAGCTAGATATATCTAGCTAGCCCCTTCTCAAAATAGCACGTACACGACTCCATGAATTAAGAAAATTTGGAGCCTAGTTGCTTAACACACGTTGCAACTTGTATGAAACCATAACGTGTCTCTTTCGTTTGCTCAGGCTTTGATTCTTCAACCCAAAGATGTTTTTTGTTTTTGAGATTTTCATTATACTCTTTTTTTTTCTTTTCATAATAGATTTTCATTATACTTGAATATATAGTTTATGTCTTTTATTCTCAGTGGTTCTTCTCCAAATATTGTATAGCATCTTCGTGGTGATGATCATCATCAGACATTATTGAAATACAGTATTCCAGCTTGGGTACATAAGTTGATACATACAGTTTTATCCTTTGGTAATTAATTAAGGGGTGAATTAGTTAAGACCAAATACAGTTTTATACGTATAGACTGAAACGGGATGATGGCCAGCACAGCTTAAGTACAATTGATTAAAGCCTAATCAAAAGATTAATCAAACATTCATTTCTTAATATATAGGATGAAAGACAGATGTTGAAGTTGCTGCTGTTTTGGCCACGATCCTCAGCGTGCGGAATCGAGGTGATTAGCGAACAAAGAGATAGGAGGAGTTGCGGGCGTGCCACCTCGCGGACGAGGAATGTGTTGAAAGAGTGCGCGAGCTTGATTTCTTGATCAGGCGAGCGGAGTTCCAGATGCCACCTCGCGGACGAGGAATTTACGGCACAAGCGATCGATACTCACGGCGGGATGAGCAGAGCAACTATATGGATGTTTATGAGGAAACGGGGGCGAGTTCTGGAGAGCTCTGAGGAATTCTAGGCGGCGGGCACTTAGAATCAAGGCTTCGAAGGGGTTTGGCTCCTGGGAGCGCTGGAGGTTTCGACGGGGTCGAGAGATTTTCAACGAGGTTGAAGTTTGTTTGAGTAATTGATTGATTGATTGTTTGTGTTGTGTTGGTCTGCTTCCCAGAGGGTCTTGTCTCTTTTGACATGTTCAGCGAGGCCATCTACCTTCCCCGCGAGGTCGGTGACATGAGTTGTCAAACTCTGGATCTGTCTCGCGAGCTGGGAAAACATCTGGGAGACTTGCTCCATAGACGGAGTAGATTATGTGGTTTGGGTTGGCTGAGAGCCTACCATGGTGGTCTCGCTAAAGTTTGGGTTACCAAACTGAGCAAGGACCTGTTGCAAAGTAAGAGACCGACAAGCCGCACTGTTATGGGGCTTGTACTTTGGCGATTTATGTTTAAGACAGGAAAGCTGGGGCTTTCGGTACGGCACGTCCTCTGTCTTCCCTATGGTGTCTCGCTTGTACCTCTGGTCCCACTAGGCGTGCCAAATGTTTTGGCCACGATCCTCAGCGTGCGGAGCCGAGGTGAATAGCGAACAAAGAGATAGGCGGAGTTGCGGGTGTGCCACCTCGCGGACGAGGAATGTGTTGAAGGAGTGCGCGAGCTTGATTTCTTGATCAGGCGAGCGGAGTTCCAGATGCCACCTCACGGACGGGGAATTTACAGCACAAGCGATCGATACTCACGGCGGGGTGAGCAGAGCAACTATAGGGATGTTTCTAAGGAAACGGGGGCGAGTTCCGGAGAGCTTTGAGGAATTCTAGGCGGCGGGCGCTTAGAATCAAGGCTTCGAATAGGTTTCGAAGGGGTTTGGCTCCTGGGATAAGGTCTACACTCCCACACGAAGCGGAATGAAATATAATCCTTATCCCGCGAGGCAACGAAGTCCATATAGAATACTAACTCGCGTAAACCGCGGACCATTGCACATCGCGGGCTATTACAGCTCGCAGGCCAAAAGAAGGTTTTTAATTTGATAAGGGCCACATGGATTGGCCCAAAGCATGTCAAAGACTGTAAAAAGTCCAAAACGGTTACAAGGTTTCGCGCGGACTCAGCGTATGTCTATTTGCAAACCAGTCCGCCGACGCCTAGATGCATTTCCGCCTCGCCTGCTCTATTGTCAAATTCCACGCACAGCATCCGCGTGAAGCGCGCGAGATGGATCCTCACTCCGCGCGAAGTCATTTCGCTCGCGAGCTCAGCTATTGTCCAAAAAGGCGCGAGATCCCTCAGTCCGTGAGGAATCATTCCGCGCGGACTTTGCATTTCGCCTTGCATGGTCTCGCTGGCGGGACGATATTTGTGAACTTAAAAGGAAACTTGAGTCCGCCGACTGATACAGACCAAAAATGTAATTAATATTTACATACTATTCAATAAAATATTAATTTAGGCGTAAACAGCTGCAAAGATGAACAACACAAATGTGCGGGATACATATCTGATACGTGTATATCCTTATAACTAATTAAAGAATCTAATAGCTACAAACCAGTCAGTCGGTATCTTTGGAATCTCATAAATATTATAATTAACCTAATTCTTCTCCATTCTATAGTATTTGGCTTTTGCTATAGCAACGTACAGATGTACAGAAGGAATGAATGTCAACTATATATGTGAGCAAAATGGGTGCTATATTATTATAGAAAATAAACAAACAAACAAAAAAATCGATGAAATTGTTCTTGTAGTTGGTTGGAAACTGCTAGGCGTGGAGTACAGTAGGTGGTGACCAGATCGAAAACAAAAAGAAGAAGAAGACGTACGCACGACAAAGGTTGCCCAATAATTCGATAAATCACGAGGCCGGGGAACCAATTGAAGTCAATGCCAAAAAAGATCGCATGAACCAGGAATCAACTAGAATCAAAATGAAATATGAAGATTCATCGGTATCTAGCTAGAATATTGTGGAAAATGTTGAAACCTAGCTACAAGGTGGTAGAACAACTAAGTTGTACATGAATCATGATGATGAAATTAGCAGATATTTCTGTCGACTTCTCTCTGGCACACGACGTATCATAGATATTTTGATGGCCCAGAAACCCTAACAAGCTTCTAAATCTTTGCTTTTCAATATTATCTCATCAGTTCGTGTTAGGCTTTTCACTGTGGCATTAGCAACAGTGTCGACGATCTACTTTCTGTAAGAACATGATGGAGGAGCAGCCAACATTTTATTGGATCGATGCCTTTTGAATTGATCATTATGTGCTTGATTGAATTGAGCTGGCTAGCAATCCAAGTTTGATTTCTGAAGCAAACACAATGAGAACATTGACCTGCATTATTCGATCGATCAGAATCTGCGAATACATATTTTAGTGTAGCTGTGCCGGAAATGATGTGATCAAGAGTTGAATTGTTGCAAAAGCAACATGATTACGGCCGGAGAAGGATTAGATTATTTTGTACCAGATCGAGGATTCGGCGGTCCACTAAATATGCCCAGCCATATGTATTCTATGATGTATGAGAATTTGTCAATGGGATGAAATTTCCAAACGTTTTTATCTGATCTATTAATAAGAAGATCGATAGATCAGTATGCTGAATACATTGATTCGATTATAAATTAGAAAATGTGATTGAAACTTTGGAGGGGTCACGTTGGGAAAATGAGACTTTGTCTATGGTTTATAAGGGTTTGGGTCACTCAATTCATTACCAAATGGTTTTAAATGTGAATCTCAGACTACTTTATCATGATATCTGAGCGGGTTACCCACGTCCACGTGTGAAGCCAATGGCCACACGAATTCCACATCACTCAAATATTGTCCACGTGTTAGGCTTGAAGATTCGCTACACGTGCGGGGGTTTGTTGAGATATAAATCTCACATTAGAAAAATATAATATTGCATATGGTTTATAAGAGTTTGGGTCACTTCATCTATTACCAATTGATCTTGCAGGCTACTTTATCAACATCTTCGTCACAAATTACCAAAATTCTTAATTGGGTCTTCATCAACATTGTCCCAATCGGAAGAACAAACCATGAAATAGCAGTGGGAGCCAAAAATGTGGAAATTTGAGCAAAACTGCTAGGGCACACAACAAGAAGACTTTGACCCCAGAAAACACTGTTATACGCAATAATTAATAGTAGTCAACACTTTACGCCAATGATCGAATACGAATATGATTCGAACGATGCCATTCACTTCACTTAACATCTAACAAATCCCAGAAAGAAAACCAAGAATGTAGTAGTACGTCATAGTCGATAACTACAGCCATGTAATAAGAGCACCAGCATTTTTCTTTTTTACCTTTCACTAATTGACCTACTTACAAGTGCTGCATGTTTGATTATCTCCTATATGCTTGAATTGGCTATTGCGTGTTGCATTCAGTGTTTTCTTCAACATGGGTTTCTTTTCAGGGTTTGTGAACTATTGAATTTTCTACAATATAAATCTTCACGTAATTTGATAGGAATTTTCTCAAATCGGGTTCAAAAAACCTGCCAATAAGTGTCAAACTCGACGTTCGGAAGTAGGTTTCCATCTAATTTTAGAGTGTCTTTATCCTTAAAGAGATGAAGAGTAAAGAATAGAGTAAGCTAACATGGTATGTTGCCCTAATCGTAAGGTCAATTGTCTTGTCTTAATTTAATCATTCACATGCAGATGCGAAGTTTGTGGTATGCTAGTTTAAACAAATTTAGGGTTACTTTGCTGCATTTAGCTTAATAATGAAACACAGAGGTGGACAAACTCCTATCAAGTGGCATGACATGGATGGCCGGGACTAGCTAGTACATGCAACTAGTAATGTCAAATTTTCCTTTCTTAAACTAGCCGATTCGACCATATGTATCTTATATATTCAAACTAGCAAGAAGAAGAAGCTAGCCACACGTTTCCTCATTGGCTAATATTTAGCCAATTTGGTATCCGATGCCGATATATATATCCATGACGACCCCAAGTCCACCATGAGAACCCCTGAGTCGTTCACACAAGCGAGCTGAAGTCGACAATTGCAGGCAGAGATAGCAACTACATTAGAAGTCGAAACGTATAAATGTACGTAACACAGTTACAAATCGAAACCGCTTGAGGTTTAGTTCAACTCTATCCGGGAAAAGTTTGAGAAGTTGGAATTGATTTATGTACACTCATTATGAACATTAACGTCAATCGGAGACTAATATTCATATAATTGTGGCAATCAAGAAAGGACAGAGACAATGAAGTAGCAGGTACGTACAATAAGTTCAAGTGGAATTTTCTGCAAGTAGGGAAAGATGTGTGCCATGAAGTACGAAATGGTCAAGAAATTAGAAACTAAGACTCTCACAGCTGCGGAAGCTTGTGCTTGTACTCACCCTGATGATGTTAACATGGAAGAATTTCATTTGGTGGCTAGCTAGCATTTATCTCTTAATCAACTCGATTAAGCTAAAATAAACTTCATATATATGCTATGGTGTTTTCAACTTCGATTGTGCCAAGTGGTTCAAATCTGTTCATTCTGGTACAATATATTCTGCGAGTTAAGAGGAGTCAGCGTGACGATTCTAGTGTGTAATAATCCATAACGTATGTGAATGGAATAAGAGACAATGAAGTTAAGGTTCATTTGCAGGGAGTTATAGTTATTGATTAAAACTTCTTGGAAATTAAGTATCCTAGCTAGTGTTTGACGTTGTTATATGATTGCTCGATTCCCAGCTAGTTCAAAGCTCCATTTTTTTTTTTTTACATATATATGCAGGATAATCGAATTAATCTATAATTCAAATTGTCGAATCGACCGGCCGGCCGGTCGATTCTCCATTAGCCACAATGGGTGTAGAGGGTGTGGACTTCTGTGAGTCACAACTGGGTTTGAATGTCTTCTACCCGATGTGGTCGCAGTCTACTGATGCAGCGGCTGTCTGGCAACGCCCCTAGCCTCTTCTTCCAGTCAGTTTGAGTGCGAAACTGAATAGCATACGATCCACAAATCACATCGATTGCGACGTCGGAAGGTGTGGATTGTAAGATGACGGAAGGCTCGTTGTGGCTAATGGAGCAGTGGCCTTAGGCCAGATTTCTAGTAGTGATCATAGCCAAAGCACCAACCGACGCTGCTCTATCGATCTGTACGTACACCAGAACAGCCCCCGTGATGTAAAACACTAAAACACATATGAACCTCAATGGTATGATCGATACACACCACAAGCATATCTCTCATTTTCGAAGGCAGTGGTACCAATAATATATAGCTAGTACGCATTAGTTTTAGGGTTTGTCTGCTGTACAAATGTGTATGGTATACAAACTTAAAAAGTGGTTCACTCACTTTTATTTAAAGGGATACAAAAAACATTTTGAGGAAATAAAATTGTCATTTTACTATATTTTCAAGCAATGATAGTCATACTTAGTTTGTATGGTACGTAAATTTGTATGATAAAATTTTCCTTAGTTTTAAACGTTCATAACATATGTAATATCTAACATCCATACACATCTTTTTCAAAGAGGATGCACACAACAACAAGTGGATGAAACAGATGAGGAAAATCAGAAGAAGTTGTAGGAGAAACAATAATGAATAGTTGGCGTTGTTTCGAACAACAATTGAAGTCTCACCTTACGACCCGTAGATGTTACAGTATAGCAACAATTATTTCTGTGAAGAAGTTCTTGCTTGCAGATCAACACTGCGTACAAAATTGATATACCAAAGTTGACGTTGACTTGCATTATTTTGGGTGTGGTTGCTAATGTAAGATTTGACCAATTCTCTATATATATCTCGCTATCAACTGCTTTTCGATTTTCTTCATTATTGCGCATGTGTTTGTGCATATATTGTGTTAATAATTTCTTGTGTATGATCTGGACAACAGAGTTTCCTGTCAATGAAGCATGCCACTCGTTGGAAAATGTATTCAAATTTCATATATAATATTACAAAACTTGGGAATGGGGTATTGTACGTGTGTGCTAGAATGAATTGGATTTGCTAAGTTAAATCCTCAAAGCAAACCCAGAACAAGATTGACTACTAGAGACGACCATTGCAGAGTTAGGCGACTGCTTGGTCTTAGATGATCATGAGCCCATTCCATAATTTCATAATCTTAGGTTCACTCTAGAGGTGCTGGATCTTTTTTGTCTCAAAGGTTAGTTTAACTAGAAATTCTTAGGTGCAACAGCCGCACCACCTGGCACATGCGCACCCAACTATCCTTTGACAAATGTTTTTGTTTTTTGTTTTCACACGTGCCTTCTTCCTCCTCCTTTCTCCGGCAGATCTTCTTCTTCTTTTCTCCGGCGAAGCTTCTTCTTCCTTCCTTTTCGACGCCGCCAAAGGTCCTTGCGGCTTCTCCGAAGGTCATATAGCCCCTGCGGCTTCTCCGGCACGGCGGAGAGCATGGACCGGACCACCACCTTGAGCTTCGGTGAGCGGCCAGGACCTTCGGATCGTCATAGATGATCGCCATAGATGAAATATGAGAGAGAGGGTTTCTGGTTTGCATTTTCATGGTGGTCGACGGCGGCGTCGAAGAGGAAGGAAGGAAGGAGAACCGTCAGAGAAAGGAAGAAGAAGAAGAAGGAGGCAGGTGTGAAAAAAGAGAGACACGTGTCATGTTGTGAGTGGTGGGTCGCATAGATGAGGTGGTGCGGCTGTTGCACCTAAGAATTTCTCTAGTTTAACTGGGTTAAACAAAAACAGCTACCGACTTGTCTCCTCCTTTTAACAATATGATTGAAAAGGAAACTGCAGGTATTGGAGCTGAATGTCCATGTGAGAACCAGTATAGATTTTAGAGAAAATACACTAATAAAAAAATGTTTTTAAGATTAATTTCAGTTTACTCTCTTAAGATTTGAGGTTAACATCATTTCATTCCCCATATATACTCTTAATTTTAAAAATTTACCCCCTGTAGTTTTTAATTTTCATAAATCATGCCCAATTGCTGAAATTTAGTCTAATTTGGGTGTTAAATACTACCATGAAATCTTAAAAAAATGGTCTTAAAAGACGATTTTGTTGTTATATGACTATTTTAGCTTTTAAAGTGAGTTATAAAGTCAAAATTAACGTCCAAATTAGATAAAATTTCAACAACTGGACATGATTCATGAAAATTGTAAACTTTAAGGTGTAAATTTTCAAAATTGAGAGAATGAGGACTGAAATGAAGTTAACCCCAAATCTGGAGGTAAAATGAATTAAATCCATGTTATTTCAAGGCTTCCTCGATTTTTTGTGTTCTTATATCTTTGCAGATTTTCGTTTTGGGTAGTAAATTACACTTTTGTGGGCTGGGGCCATCATTGGCCCGCAAAACATTAACAAGGATAACAGTTTCCCGCGACAACGACGTCGTTTCTGATGATTAATTACTCAGGTCATTACGTGACTAAGGGACCAAAAGTCATTATTATCCTTAGGTACCCGATTTATTTACGGATAACTTTCCGGCCGTTTCCTACTGTTTCTGGTAGTTGCGGTCAGATCAGCACGTAGCCGGTGTCTTGTATATTAGAAATCTGTTCTTAAAAACGCGCGAATATGACCGGAAAAGCGTCGGAAACACCCGAAAACGTATTTGTAAATAAGTTAGATACGTGGGGAATATAAAAAATAGAATAAAGTTGTGTCAGAGAAGTAAGCCGACGTCATTTCTAATTAATTACTTGGGTCGTTGCGGCATACAGAGGCTCAATCATTATTACTCACTTGTACCCAATTTATTTACGGATAAGTTTCTGGCCTTTTGCAGCCATTTCTGACCATTTTTGACCGTTCTAGTCATATCAACGCGTCGTAGGTGCCTTGTAGATTAGGAATTTGTTGCCGGAAACGCGTTGGAAACATGTGTAAATAAGTCAAATATGTAGGGGCAATAATGACTTTTGATATATAGAAAAGAGTAGAAAATAAAATAAAGCTGCGTCTAAGAAGTAAACCAACGAGTGTGGTAGGCTCTGGCAGAAGCTTCATCACCCGCAGCTCCAACACACAAGAAAGATAGATCTCAACTACTATGAGAATAGTACATTAACTTCGACAGTTTTCAGTTTTAACTAATAACAAGTTAAAACAAGCAAGCAAAACATATCAACAGAAACACTAAAATTTTCAAGTAGTACTAGTAGCACCAGCTAGCTGAACTTGCTGATCATCTTCCTCTATGTTAGTTCAATCATTTAAGCCACTGAAATAACAGGAGCCTTGAAGCCTTGGTTCTGATGTTGCCTGCTAACCGGGTGCTTCACAGATATGCCTGATGCGCCGAAACAGAAGTAATGCCTCCTCAATTTTCTGTTACACAAATTTGGGGTGTCATCATCAGCTACTTGATTGGACCAAGATGGTCCGGCTTCATCATTGTCAATGCATACACCTTTCTGTTTATATATAGAACTCGGTGAAGAGAGTGATGATGATTTCGAAAATGAGCTAGAGCGCGAACGGCCTGGGACAGTTATGTGTGGGATCAGGGGCGGAGCTAGTATAGGACCAAGGGGTGCCATGGCACCCCCTATAATTCATGTCATGTTATATAATTATGGTTACGAAGAATGATTATAGCAACGAAAGATTAATAAATCTACTTATTGGCCCCTCTTGTATGAAGACATGCATGCAGTTATTATTGAATGAATTTGGCAAAGTTGTAATGTATAGTGTCATCAATAAAACCAAAATTTTCTTTAACGTATTATCAAGAAATATTACCCAGAACAGTAATAAATACAACATATAATATTTCCTAGCTAATCTAGTTTCCAACCAATACAATAAATTGTATAATTATGTTATATGGTAAAGTATTTTTATCTTGACTCATATGATACATAACTTGATTTGTATTTTGTATTAGAAGGCTCCGATGGAGAAGAGGAGTAGCATCCGTTTACCAGGCTTTGCTCTCTCTTACGACTCCCTCAAGCCTGCTACCTACGATTTCCTTGGGCGAGAAATCGGATGCAAAAACATTTCTAATACATGATTTTATCTAATCACTTTATTCAATGTATTGGTGTATTTCTTGTTTTTAGATTCAATCATTTTATTTAATATTTATACTTTTCTAAAGCATTTTCAAGTACATTATATTTTGGCCCCCCTTAACAAAATTTTCTGGCTCCGCCTCTGTGTGGGATTGCTTGCATTACACCATGCCTTAAACCTGAGGCGAACTTCTTCTTGGCGGTTGGACTTGATTGGTTACTCCTCACTGCGAGTGTTCTTTTGTTATTAGGAAGTGGTGAAGAGGCCTTTGAGAATCTCTGCCGAAGTGGTGTGGGAGCTGCCTCATCTGAAATAGTGCTGCCAAAATCTACTGAATTCTTGAATCTTTCAGGCTTCTTCTCTTTGATCCGGGGCCAGCCTATTGCGCGTTTCAGTCGTTGCGCTGCATGGTTTACAGAACCTGAAGGCTTTTTAGTACTGATCGAGGTCTGGTTTTCATCAGTGGTATTGTGTGGATTTAGTTCCCTTGAAGATACATTGCTTCCTACACTAAGCTTATGCTGATGACCAGCACTGGCAACCGGTACATTTTCAATTCCTGTATACAGAAAGATTTCAGTGTCGGAGATTTTAAACGATGTTCCAGGACTGCCTCCATCGCCTTGCATTTTTAAGTGCGAAGCAATGGCTTTTCTTGCATTGTAATAGTCCTGACAACCAAAAATCCCCCCAGCCGAAATCAACTGCCTAATTAGTTTATCAGACGATGCAGAACGAGGCCATTGCCTGAGGTAATCAAGTGCTGTCATGCCATCCACATCGCGGACATTGACATCAATTGATTGAGACATCATAAGAATTTGCACCAAGTCAGAGTGAACATTACCAATGATCGCTGTGTGAAGGGCAGTCCGTCCTTCATTATTCTTGGCATTGATGACTTCTTCAATGTCAAACACTCTCCCACAGACCAAGATCTTCAGGAGCTGAATCTGCCGGTCCAATCTACGGAAGGCAGGAGTTTGGAAACCGGATATAACCTTATGGAGAAATGTTTCTCCACAGTTGTTTGTCGTAGAAATCATTGACGAAGGAAATGCAGATAGAAGAGCTTCAACTGCAGCTAAGTGGCCCCTAGACGCTGCTACATGCAATGCTGTGTTTCCTTGATGGTCTCTGGAGTTTATGATATCATAGGTCGCTGTAAGATACTTCACTACCTGCATCGATAACAAAGATCATTATCAAATGTACAGACCAAATAATTACGAAGTTTCAGTCAGGGCTTAAAATAAGTGATTTCAGCCAGGGACCAAATAATAGCTGTTCTGTATAAGACATATGCCTTAATGCCTTATACAGAACAGCTACAAGCTGGAATTCTCTTCATTAATAATCGCAAAGAAGTTAAATCTGAATGAAGTAGATAGAAGATGAAGATGTAGCTAACAAGAAGTGATTTATTTTATTTTTTTTTCATAGTGAATTCACAGTAAGAATCGATAAGTTTTTCGAACAATCATGAATCGGCCATCTAGCATCTGTGGCGGCAATTATGCCGCCTTGAAGTTATAACTGTAATCCATGATTCATGACATGACTCGAGTGGTAACACACAAACACAAATAAAGCCACACAGAATCATATGTCATTCACCTTATTTTCTCTTCATGCTACTATATCCATTCACATACAACAAATTAACCATAACTTCATATTGGCAGAGATTATTAGCATCTTTAGTCATTTCCAACTCCAAAAATTAGTCAATTACCAAGAAAATCGATTAAGAGATATCTCTGAAATTTACGCAGCTTATGCTTGTGCAAGTGAAAGAAGAATACGCAAAAGACAAAAAGCTTTTCAATATGCACATAAATGGAAGCTAGAAGCCTCACCTCTACCCGTCCTTTTCCAGCAGCTGCATGTAGAATAGTGGATCCTTGAACATCTCTAAAAGTCAGAACATCATTGCAATCCGAAAGAAGCTCCTTCAAGACCAACAAGTTTCCTCCTCTAGCAGCAGCATGAACCGCCCTATTAACCATCTCCCTCTTATAAACACAAGGAATTTCCCCAATGTGTTCCTCCAACTCTCCACCTCTGCCTGAAAATCGCGGCGAAACTGCAAAGTCAAACAGCAGCCTGAAAACTTCTGCATTCTTGCTCTTACCAGCAGCATACAGTATATCAGTAACACCAAACTCTCCTTCCCCGAAAACAAGAAGAGGGTTTCTCTCTAGCATTTCTTGCACAAAACCAAGCTGACCAGCTGAGGCAGCTGTGTAAATGAGCCATCCACCATAACCAGCTCGGATGAGAGAGTTCTTTCCCTTCTTGGACTCACATTCATGAAACAGCTTCCGTGCAACATGTGCACGGCACTTAGCTACATCGTGGAACTGTTCTTCATCGTCCCAAACTGTCTCAAGGCGGCGAATTCTGCGTAGTGAGGTGAGCTTAATGAGGTGGTTGCTGTCAATGCGGAGGAGCTCTCGGACCAAATCATACTGTCCATTGGCAGCTGCATAGTCTATTGGAGAAGCATACCACCATTGGTCTCCCGTGCTCTCCCACCGTAGAGGAAAATGTGTAGGAGGCATTCTGTAGAATGTGTTTAGCAAAATATAATGCAATGCTACTAAGAATACCAAAGTTAGTGAGACTTGATTAAAGCTCACACAATGAGAGGAGAAGAGGACCCTGGTTTGGTATTAATTTAAGGAGTTGAACTACTTCCTGCTGTTCCAATTCATATAGAAATATGAAAATGGAAATGAAGAATTAACAAAAGGAAAGCACATGCAGCAAAGGGAATTAAGAATTGCCTCAACTGTTGAGGCCAAGGTTAGAGAGCAATAGTTAATATATCAAGTAGTTGAGATGAGAAGGGAAACAATCATCATTGCTTACACAAATGGAAGGCAGGAAAAGAAATAGGCCCTTTGAGATATGTTGCAATAAAATATGGTCAGTATCAAATATTTTCAGAAGATATCAAAGAGGCAGATGATCAATATTTGGTTGTGACAGATAAGGGTCTGGTGGATAGCATATAAACTATATATGACTTGAATGCTATGCTATGGTTTGAGGAAGAAAAACTAAGATTAAAACGATATTTCAAGGTGAAAGGAGATTCCTCTTATACAGTGAAAGTTACAGATGCAGAAATGATGATGATGATGTTAAGCAATAAGATAGATTAGACTAAAGTTTACTGGTAGGAGTAATGATAATGATCATAGAGGAGAGGAAGAATTACCGTGCTCAAAGATGTCGGAATGATAAAAAAAGTCTGAGGCAGAACTGAAGGAAGGCAGAGAGCTTTTCAGAAATGGAGGTAGAGCTTTTTGTTTTTTGTTTTTTTGTTTTTTGTTTTGGTCTGAAGAGGTGGAGCTTTTCAGAGAGAGAGAGTTTATGACATAAGAGAATTCTTAGTGACCCTTAAACATATCATTAGTATAAGTTTTGGTTTCCACACTAGTAATTATTATAATTTTGCTTTATTCTTTGGTCTGTTAGCTACTCTATTTAGACAGAAATGGGCTAAAGTGACATTCTACCTGCATCATCATCCACTTTGTTGTTCCAGTCAAGTACTCAACCAAAGATAACACTGATGTTCAGCATTTGACTCCAGAATCTGGTGTATATATTTCAGGAAATTTTATTCAAAATAAATTAGAAACCAACTTAGATTTAGAGGAACTTAATGTTGGGATGGTGATAGGTAGCTTACTCAAACCAACTTCTATGTGCTAACCTAAATGGCTCATCTATTATCAACTGCATAAATTAATTTTGGGTCGGTGCATACCCAACTAGCACACCTTTGACATATATGTTCCAAAACTCGACTTATAAATTCCAACCATGAGACATAAATAGGTATTATTCCTTATCATTCAAGACTCAGAAGGTTTAGAAAACCCTTCAAGAGAGATTTTAATCATCTGCTTTTCTCATCATTCTCTTCCCTCTTGCAGAATGGAAGTATCAGCATTCACCAGATCAAATTCTAGAGGGGAAGAGATATGGTATAGCCTAGTTGGGTTTGTTAACTCATTCCAAGAGAAACTGAACTATAAGGTTGGGAAGATGAAGTCCTCTTATTGAAACATACAGCTAACTCTCCCTAAAAGCAAAAGATGCCATATGAAATGTGGGATGGAGGCATGCACCAGCATTTCTAACTTTTTGAGAAGAACAAGATTCAAAAGCTATGAATTGGGAATAGTGGGTTACTACCCCAATACTGACTTTACAAAGCCTTTAGCAATAATAATGCATGCTGCATGTGACATGTGACATGTCAAATTTCCATGAGTCTCTTTCTTTGCTTTGATAGAATCCATTGAAGCCTAACCCTTCACATGGAAAATCCAGAAAGTAAAAGCATGTTGGGTTTATCCTAGTATGTATAAGCATACATAAGAGTGATAGATCATATATATAGTTCTTTGTATTTCTACAACAAGCTAGAGAAGTTCTGCATAGATGTGATAGAGTTAGGACCTTGACGAATGAGGACAATGGATGGATGACCAAGTTGATGTGATAATGACGGAGGGAAAAGGGAAAAGCATGTAGCTTTCTGTGAATCGATCACTAGTGATGAGATAGGAATAGGCTTGGAAGTAGGATCAAACAGAATCCGACCCACCATTTGTTATAAACTTAAGTTGGGTAGTACCTAATGGGGGACATCAGTAGGACAGGAGGATGGTGCCTTCCACCACATATGAATATGATGTTCAATAACCAATCTCCTAAAGTTTAGGGCCCAACTGAATGATGTATTAATCAAATTCTATAACGCATAGCTGGGATAAGAAAGCATCTTATATCTAGGCATAACTTCCTTGCATATATCAGATAGAAACCAGGATTGTTTGTATCACGGTATGAAGACTAGTTATGCATATAGATTGATGTTCAAAGGGGAACTCAGGTGAAGCAAGAGTCTTGATCGATCGTGTGGCCAATGGTGGTTATTAACGCTTCGATTAAAATCGCAAGAGTGCTAGTGAAGTTATTCTTAGGTACTAGTGAAAATTGTTTGCCTAGAGATGAAATTAATGGTTATTGAGATTTGTATATAGTGTACTAATCAAAGGCTCAGCTGCTGCAAGTCCAAGTCCAAGGCATACCCTTTCCCTTTCATAAAGCATATCTTCTTTCTAAACTAAAAGTCTAGAACTGCTGTGTGAAAGTCGATCATAGAAGCAATAGTGAACTGTGAAAGAGAACCTCTCTTTAACTAGCAGAGTAAAGGTAGACTCCATTATAAGCTAAAACAGTAATGAGGTTAATGAGTGATTGAGTGTGTAATTGTTCAGGCTCCACAAATGAGCTAAGATCATTTCTTCGATTCCTTTTCTTCTTTAATATTCCATCACATAATCTCCTCACATGCAAAAGACACAATCATTCAAAGGAAATCCCAGAAGATTCAGAAGCATAACAAAGTAGTAAAATTGGTACCTCTTTTCTGCTTGGTAGCACATGACACAGCAATCAGGGCATTTGACCATTTGTATTAATCTTCCAGACTCGTCTGATCTTTACGGTTTTGGCACCAAGATCACAATGCTGTCAATGCATGGTCTGTAAACTAGGGCCCAAGCTCACCCATGAAACCTACTAATGCTAGCAGAAATGTCATCACCCAAACTCTCATTGGAATCCTTCTAGGGATTCTTTCCCAGTATATCTGCTTAGGGTTTCGACTAGTGATGACAGCGACGAGGAAAAAGAGGGATTTATGGTTTAGGGATCTCGGCATCGATCCATATTCTGCTATGCTACGTACACGTACCTTCCTCTTATTAATGCATCTAGCTCGATCAATTCCTTCTATTTGATTAGGGCGGAGTTCATCGGAATCATTGCTTTGAACATTTTGTCCCTCCAACACTAACATCAATTTGCCAAATCCTTTTTTGATCACTGGCAAACTGATATTGGAGGGAAGAAAATGTTTTGAGGCAATGAACTCCACCCTATTCAACCCTTTTATACACTTGAGCTAAAGAAGGGATTGCCCGTGCTTTTTATCCTATTTTATGGTTTAATTTACCCAAAAATAGTTTCATTGTGACTTGTGAGGGCAACAAGTTCATTATATTCTTATCATAGCTCTCTCGACTTCACTTCATACAGAGCTTTACAAGTATAAGAGAAATTTACCGATATACATGTATTTTTATTTATTTACTCTTGTGCCTCCGTCATGACTCCCTGATCGAGTTATTAGGTATTATGCTTGATGCATAAGTCCACAATTTCAGAATTTTGAGACACCTTTAATTAAGGACATATTTCACCGTTAAATAATAAAAACGTCTTGTTACATATGATTTGAAAGCTCGAGACTAAAACTATGTTTTAGTTTATTCCGAAAATATGAATAAAAGTTGTTACGTAACATGATTTTATCAGAGAAAAATCATGCGATATGTAAAAGTGGTGGGTACTAGTATCAAAAGAGATCAACCAACCCTATAGTGGAAGGGTAAAAAGTAATTCAATCTAGATAAAACGGTAAAAGACGACGGCCCAAAGTCACAAGAAGAAGCTATCTAAAAGCCCAGCCCAGCCCACATTCAGCGAATTGCCCTCTTGCGTAGTTAGAGGGTTTTAATAGCGTGACATAAACCCTAGTACCCTCAGAAACCCCACACATTTCTATCCCAAATCTCCCTTCTCCTTCCCTCTGAGATTCCTCCCAAGATGAGCAACCAGGCCGCCATGTCCTTCCTCACCAACCTCGCACGCGCCGCCTTCGGCCTCGGCGCCGGCGTCACCATCGTCAACTCCGCCCTTTACACCGTCGACGGCGGCCAGCGCGCCGTCCTCTTCGACCGTTTCCGCGGCGTCATCGACGACACCGTTGGCGAAGGGACCCACTTCCTGGTCCCGTGGCTCCAGAAGCCCTACATCTTCGACATCAGGACCAAGCCCCACACCTTCTCCTCCATCTCCGGCACCAAGGATCTCCAGATGGTCAACCTCACCCTTAGGGTTCTCTCCCGCCCCGAGGTCAACCGTCTCCCTCAAATCTTCAAAACCCTAGGGCTCGAGTACGACGAGAAGGTCCTCCCTTCCATCGGGAACGAGGTTCTCAAGGCCGTTGTGGCGCAGTTCAACGCCGATCAGCTCCTGACGGAGCGTCCGCATGTTTCGGCGCTGGTGAGGGAGAGCCTGATCCGCCGCGCTAGGGATTTCAACATTGTGCTGGATGACGTGGCGATTACGCACCTTTCGTACGGGGCGGAGTTCTCGCGCGCCGTGGAGCAGAAGCAGGTGGCGCAGCAGGAGGCGGAGAGGTCTAAGTTTGTGGTGGCGAAGGCGGAGCAGGAGAGAAGGGCTGCGATTATCAGGGCGCAGGGTGAGAGTGAGGCTGCTAAGCTGATTTCGGAGGCGACTGCCACTGCTGGTAATGACCTGATTGAGCTGAGGAGGATTGAGGCCAGCAGAGAGATTGCCGGAACACTCGCCAAGTCGCCCAATGTCAACTACCTGCCTAAGGGGAACAATGTTCTCTTTGGCCTCGGTGGCCGTTGAAGGTAATGCCTCCGATTTCTCTGCAATCGTGTTGTTTCTTACGATTATGTTATGCTTTGTTTTGCTGTGCTGCTTGCTTTTAATGTGAATTGAGACCTTGATGCTATGAATTAGTGAATTGAGACCTCCATGCTATGCATTAGAATAGGGAGCAACATTACTTGTCTGTTCTCATTGCGAATTGATAACTGAATGGTATTCATTTGTATTTTGTTTCGGTAGCAACACTATATGAACTGATTAATCAGAATAATGTGGTCAAATACTAGCTTAGTGGCGGCATTTTGATTAGTTATGATATGATAAACATTTAAGTAAATTAAACCTGTCCGGATGAGAACTGATTAACAGGAATACAGTGTGATCAAACTTCTAGTTTAGTTCAGACCGCTTATATGATATAATAAAGCATTAATGTAACCAAGTATCTATGGTGGTTAAACAACAAATGAAGAATGAATGATGACTAACTAACAACCAAGTTTGGTTACATTATGTGTATGTTTTCGTTGCGAATTGATAGCTGAAAGATATGCATTTGTGTTTTGTTTCAGTATCTTAAGGTAAATGAAAGGAAAACCCCTATCTGAACTTATTAATCTGAATAGCGTGGTCAAATTTCTAGCATAGTTCATGTAAGTAAATTAAACCTGTCTTGATGAGAACTAATAACTAGAATACAGACTTCTAGTTTCGTTTAGACCACTTATGATATGATAAAGCATTAATGTAACCAAGCATCTATGGTGGTTAAACAAATTGGAGCCTCGAGTGAAGAGCAGAGAGCCATGCGCTTGTTACTTCTCATAGTGCTCCGGAAATTGATTACCTTGCTGTTTCAGAAGGATGGTTTTCCATTTTTTTTGTGAATATTAAGGGATATGATACATCATGTAGTTAAATTTATGGCTCAAGCTGCTAGATAGTTTTTGTGAACTTCTGGATGTGATCCTTTTCTGTTGCTTTTGCCTTTTACTATAAGAGGGGGAAGCTTCAATGTGGTGTGCTTCTCACCCTTGTAGCCATATAAGAGCTTACATGAGCATTGACATGTTACTTTAGTTGACATGCTTAGAGTCCCCTGCAACATATTGTTATTGCCTATGCTGATGGCTAGCACCAACCAAGAATTTCTGTTAATCTTAGTTGGCAATGCAGTACTTGGTTTTCACAACTTTGATTAGACATTAATTGGGAATTGGTATCTTCTTTAGGTTCTATTATTCCCTTCTCAGACATACCGTACACAGTCAAGTGAATTTGGTTGCTTATTTTATGGCTCCTTATGCTTTTACACTAGTAGGAAGAATTGATGAAAATAATTGTTATATATCCTTGTTACTTGATTTAGTTCATTTTGGAATTTAATGCAAGATATTGCTAAAATTTTTGCAGGTTCCTCAAGGAGTAGCATCAAACATGATCGGATCATAAATAGTCAGAAGAGAACATTGGAACTTCTGTTTTTGCGTGGAAATAGTTTATCGGAAACTTCATAATGATAAAAACTGATGGAATTAGCCTTTTAGGTGTCTGGATGTCGTTTAAATGTCCGAATTTATGAATGTTTGTTCGTACTTTTGATAGAGATTTTGGAGCCTTTTGTTAATATGCAGCTGTGTTGCCCACTGATCTATCATTATTATATGTTTCCTTATATCTATAATGATTTCCTTATATCTTCCTCAGTTCTGATGAATTTTTTATTTATCTTGTCAAACATGAAACTATGGTAATGAGCAAGGCAGAAGTGTATGTTCAAGGGAACTGTCTGCTTGTATTTCATCGTAGCCATAGCTACTCCAAATGAAATGCACACCTTGTACCCACTCTGATGTTAAAGGAACCCAGATTGCATAATGAAGACAGTGAGATACTTACCTATAAGCCCATTCGTTGTCATACCAAGAGACGAGCTTTACAAAGTTGTCGTTCAGAGCTATCCCAGCCTTTGGCATCGAAAATGCTGGACCTGCAGCATAACAAATGATGCACTCATTGAGAAATGCTCCTGCAATTTCCATTAGAAAGGTCGAGAAAAAAAGGCGCACAACCAGAAACTACTGAAAATCCAATCTGCATAGACATCACACTGCATTATATGTCCGTCGATTTGTACTAGTATCCTTGAAAACCCTCACCTATTGTCACCTAAAAAGTCGGTGGAAACCACATCATCATCTGTGTATCCAAGGATTCCTTTCAGGCTACCCTCAGATTCTGTCCTGCAATTTGCAGCAGAACAAGACTGTAGATGAGCAGATCATCAAAGATTAAGCTGTACCATCAAACAGAACAATCTGGCAAATAGGTTGTTACATCCTCATTCTTACTTGATAGCATTGTTGATCTCTTCATAAGTTGCCTGCTTCTCAAGTCTCACGTGAGGGAGTATTGAATTGGACTCACCAGCCACCTTGGACTATGGTTTAGTTTTGGGCTAACTAACTTCACTAAGTTGGTCCAGTTAAGAAAGTGCTAGTTTGATATTTCTTCCCATACAAAAGTCACTGGGATTTTTTGTGCAAATAATCAATGAACTTAGAATGCAGGAAGAATGAATCAGAACTTATATTTTGACTAACAACATTAGTAATGTACAACAATGTTTACGAAGAACAATAAAACTTTACTGGTATATGAAAGTAAATTTCACATTAATTTAAATGTTATTCATATGACTTTAATCACATATTCAACTGTTGGTTTTCGAGTAGTTTGTTCTTCTTCAATTTGCATATCAAGTGCACGACCCTATTACATACCGGTAACAAAACCTACCGATGACCGAGGTTAACAGTGATCTTCTCTAACAGAAAACAAGTGGCTCGATCACCCATAATGCAGGACTAACACCTTGTGACTTGAGTACGATCTCACCAGGATAAACCAATTAATTAAGGCTCGATACTTTCGTTTATTAGTAACACAAGACGCCCGTTTAACCCACATCTTGAGTCCAAACTTTAAGGGGGACTACCACTGGGTGGCAGTTAAGAGGTATTAACGGGTCTGTGAGATTATTGATCAAGTCCTCACCCAAGAGATGTTTTAAACGAAAACTTTGGAAACTTGTAGAATGGAGCAATAGTGCGGTTACTATAGACCAAGATCGGGCCCTATCCGGGTAAGTATCACCATGTGGTTCCCGACCCAGGAATAATGCGGATTGGGAGAGGGCAAGACCTAGATGTTGAGTATTTAGCCTACGTGAAAACCATAATAAGAAATTTGTCCCAAATCGATTGAAAAGAAGAAAACAAACCTTACGAGGCTATTAAAGAAGCCCAATTGCCAACTAAAGAGAAATCTATGTTTTTATTTTATTTTTATAATTTAATAAAAATATTACTTAACAATAAATGTTGAAGCCAAATACTTATATCAATTGTTAAATATCATAACTTAAAGCTAAATTTAACTATAATTTTACTTATAGTTAATTACGCGAGTAATTTTAATTTTATCAACTAGATATTAAGTTTACCATGGAGAAGAGGAATATATTCTTTTAATAATATTAAACGTATTTTAAGAGAAAAATGAAAATAAAATAAAAAGATATCGTCTCATTAAAATTGCAAATTCTTTTCTGAGAAGGAAAAGAAAACCTCGTAGTATTATATATAGGGATTTTGGTAAAGGTAGTTCCTACTTTAGGTTTAAACACGAACCCATCGCCGCCGTAGAGGATCAGAAAGCCGAACCAAGCATGAGCAGGATTGAGACCAAAGAAGAATTTAGCACCGAATTTATCAAACCGGTAGAATCAGTGGCTACGAAAGCAGAGCCTCCGTGGACATAATTCCGATCAGATTCGTCCTGCTCAAGTTATATGCAGACTATAATCCAGAAATCCACGAGTATGTGGCGGAAGCAGGAAGGCCAATTTTGGTACGCATGAAAACTCTCAAGCTACGGTTCTCGAGGGAGTGGGCGAGTGGCGATGAGAAGACAACGAGGAAGAGATTTGCAAGGTATAAAAGGGTCATAGCTCGGTCTCCCAGGGAAGCCAACAAGTTACGGAACAAGTTGGGCAGATATCTCTACACAGCTATGGGTCTTGACGAAGATAAGCATCTTTCTATTGTTGAACAAATTATGGAAATGCTTCCATCAGCCGTCCCCGATAAAGGTATCAAAGTCCAAATCATCCATGCTATATATAGAGATACGGAGGCGACGTTGCACTTGCACTCGGAGGATTTATACTACAGGGCAAAGCTGATTCCGGCAGCTGAATCATTCATCCAGGCTTTGGAGGAAGTGAGGAGTCCGCCGCTTGAATTGGAGTGTCCTATCTGTAAGGAAATGTTTGCACAGAAAAAAGGTACCAGCATTACCAAGTTGCCCTGCTCACATTATTATCATCGAGATTGCATTGTCCCGTGGCTCCAGATCAATCATCTCTGTCCCACTTGCCGCCACCCGAGTTGTTGATTGCCACTATGCTGTGTATGTTTTCGAGTTAACTTCCAGCTTCTATCTAGTGTTAGAATAGATTTCATACTGTTTTCACATGTATGCTGTATAATCTCCTTCTTCAGTTAACTTACATTTACTGTTAATTCTATTGTGGGATGTACCCGAAACTTCTTCTTCTTCTTTACAGTTCAAAGCCACCTTTTTTCTTTCTGGTGTTTCTGGCATTGTTATCATTGTTTCGGTTCAGCATGCTAAACGATGGTTCATAGTCTTGTTTGGAGTGGTAGGTTGTCATTAGTGCTATGAATTTGGCTAGGATTGCAGAGACCAGCTTGGCTTGGGCCTTGAGTGATTTAGTGTAGCGTTTTAGCAAGTCATATCGCTAGCATGCCTGCAGGCTCTCTATTCATCTTTGTACTCGCTTGATAGCTCTAAATTCTTTTGGCATGTTTGTGAATTCTTTTGCATCTCTAGCTGCAAGCGAACATATTGGTTCCATTTTCAAGGCCATGTGACAGATCAAGTCGATAACTCGTGTGCTGCAAAGTGCATCACACTATTTTAGTATCCCTTTGTGATGTTAAAGAAACCCAGATTGCATAATGAAGAGAGTGATACTTACCTATAAGCCCATTCGTTGTCATACCAAGAGACAAGCTTCACAAAGTTGTCATTCAGAGCAATTCCAGCCTTGGCATCGAAAATGCTGGACCTGCAGCATAACAAATGATGCACTCATTGAGAAATGCTCATGCAATTTCAATTAGAAAGGTCGAAAAGAAAGGCGCACAACCAGAAACTACTGAAAATCCAGTCTGCATAGGCATCACACTGCATTATATGTCCGTCGATTTGTACTAGTATCCATGAAAACCCTCACCTATTGTCACCTAAAAAGTCAGTGGAAACCACGTCGTCATCTGTGTATCCAAGGATTCCTTTCAGGCTACCCTCAGATTCTGTCCTGCAATTTGCAGCAGAACAAGACTGTAGATGAGCAGATCATCAAAGATTAAGTTGTACCATCAAACAGAACAATCTGGCAAATAGATTGTTACATCCTCCTTCTTACTTTATAGCATTTTTGATCTCTTCATAACTTGCCTGCTTCTCAAGTCTCACCGTGAGGTCAACCACAGAAACATCGACAGTGGGAATGCAGAAGGCCATTCATTTCAGTTTCCCATCTAGTTCCGGCAGCACTTTACCAACAGCCTACAAATATCAAACAAATATCAAATCAGCTCTAATTCTCAACATTTCTATAAAAAAAAATTGGTGAAAAGAACTATGGTAGCACAGACAGAAAGGTAGGTCGATATCATTCCTAGCAGTATTGGAGCTAGGAATGATGTTGCGCCCAGCAGCTCTTCCGATTCTCCAGTCTTTCTGACAATGTGCATCAACAACCTTTTGAACACCTCCTGCATTGCATCGAAAAATTACAGTGCTACCTTATTTTCCTGCTGAAAGGGATACATGTACACTAATTTATGCAAGCCTCAGATTCCTCAACGTGGGATTCTACAATCTCCAACAAGATCGAAAACAGGCTGAGCTTGCAACTGAGATGAATGCATTTTACATACATTTTGACCAGCCATAGAGTGGACCGTAGTCATTAGACCCTCCACAATACCGAATTTCTCATGGATAACCTGTCAAGATATGTATCTTAGTTAGTTACCCAGTTAATCAAGTAACCAATATGAAACTAAGCTGGTTACCTTTGCCAATGGAGCAAGACAATTGATAGCGCAGCTTGCATTGGAAACAACTTTAAGGTCGGGAGTGTAGTCCTTCTCATTTACACCTACAACGAACATAGGAGCATCGATACTTGGAGCTGTGATTACAACCTTCCTTGCACCAAACTGTATGTATATAAACAAAGTTAGCATATAGTAAACACAAAATCATCACCATTGATTAACATCTAAGCTAATTCACCTGCATATGAGCAGCAGCTCTGGCGTAATCCGTCATATATCAGGAGGCCTCGACCACATATTCAGCCTGGAGCTCTTCCAATGGGAGGTAGGAGGGATCCCTAGTTAATCAAACGTAGAGGAAACTTGATATTTCTGTACTCTAGCGAACAAAGTAAACATAGGATCGAGTTAAGGTCTAATTGGTAACTAATTAAGTCAGTACCATACCTGCCCTCAAAAACTCTAATTGGGTGGTCACCAAAGAGAATGGTCTCATCATCCTTAAGCTTAAGTTCATGGTGGTGCTTCCACTTCCCGTGAACACTGTCGTACTTAAACATGTAGATCTGCGTAAGACAATCCGATGAGAAATCAAGTCCGATGCGCAAGACATGCATACATTTACATACCGATGCAAGAGTAGCTATCCGCTTAGCTTCACATTACTCTAAACTAACTCATCCGACAATGTTACATTATCATTTTGCGAAATTGTGTACATACCATATACTTGGCGTTGATATTAGGATCATTTATAGCAACGATTTCTATATCATCTCTTTGTAGTGCAACCCTAGTCACCAAGCGGCTGATTCCTCCAAACCCTTCACCACATAACATCAGATCAAGAACATTGATGTAATGCATGCAAATAGCTCAGCGGCAATGAAGAAATAATGCATATAATACCATTTATAACAATCTTGATCTTGGCCACCATGAGGAATGCTGCAATGTAAGTAAAATGCAAAGAGAGTGATACCGAAAATTGCTTTGAGATTATGAAAGAGGAAGAATGAAAAACAGTGTAGTTATGTATGAGTAAAAGACCACCATGGATGGACGACACCTTAGGCGAACGAAATGGGCGCTGCACTATCACTTACCGTATAAACTCTAGTGAGGTGGCATGGACCCCGTTCCATTCGAACAAAGATCGATGAATTGGTAAACAGTGACTATGAAGGAAATCCAATATAAGGAAATAAATAACATATTTCTTCACATAAATGATAATTAAATAGTTACGTAAGCAAATTTGTCGACCATCTTTTACTTATCAATCTCAATACTCATTATCTAAATCAATAACGTCATCTTAATGTTTACATAATGTTTTAAGGTCGTACTCAGAACAAAGTAACACTTATAACTTTCTTTAGGTTTCTTAGTAACCAAACCAAAGCAACAATTTACCATTAATTAGGGACTATACATACCTACTAACCCTTAATAACTAGAAATTTCTCAAGTGACCTTCAAGGCCTTGCGTTGTTGGAGGCTTGGTTACTTTGTTGCTTTGGACCGTTGTTCTAGCCACGTTTAGATTATTGCACAAGGTTTAATTGTTGTTTTGGATCCTGCCAATGATAATAATTATAGTAGGATTTATGCAGTTATCCGAAAGAAGTCTATTAATTTTTTGTCTCAACTTCAAGCCTCAAACTCGATCAATGTACTTTGCATATTACAGTGATTATTACAAACTGAATTAATTGCGAATCAAATGTATTCGATATAATTGTGGTAGGCGCCAAGGCGGGTAGATACTGTAGTATGAATTAAACAGGTAGCTCATTCATGATCTGGTTCTGGTTATGTGCTTCATGCTCCGTCCAGCGGCATATCCTGATGATCAGCTCCTTCAGTCTTTCAGAGGCACAAACAATTCCTGCAACAGCGAAACTCTCCATCAAGTCGCCACTCATCACGATTAGCTTCTCTTTCAATTCACCAATGGCTAGAACAAGAGTTGAGACTCCACTTTCACATAATGTTTTCAAGTATTGGTATGACTTGCTCGCAACACTAACAAAACAGATGCTCCAGATGAAGAGAACGAGCCAACCAAAAGGTGGAAAGAGGATGAGCAGCTCTAAAGTGAAAGCCAGAGTTCCCAACATGATGATAATCCTATTCATGAATTTACGAAAGTCTACTGTACCGTGATCATTTTGGAGTATCATGACACCTATTGACCCGAAGTAAGCCGATACGTCGATAACAAACAGCCTCATCAATAGTGTACTGTTGTAGTCTGGAGATGAATTTGCAAATTTCAATTGGAGGCAAAATCCAAGGATGGTGATGAGAGAAACAATACATTTGTTCAATCCCACCATAGATTTGGTCCTAGGTGCACCTTGCTCCATTCTGTTATACCATAAGAAAATTGATCGAGTTAAAAATTATTTATCAAATTAGTGAAAAAGATCGACTATGGCTACGAACGAGTTGCAGCTAGGAAGGTTTATCCATTGCCTTGGTTCCTCCTAGCTACATGGAATTTCCCTATATTCTTCAATATCTGAAAGAGATCCTTGAGTTTTAGTGATAAAAAATCAGTTGTCCGGGTCCTTCTTAGCTTGGCTGCTATGAAGAGACATTTGCACCTGTAGCCAAGTTGACTACAGTCCGGGTCCTTCTTAGCTTGGCTGCTATGAAAAATTGGCATGTTCACCAACTCGACGTTAATAATGCCTTCTTGCAAGGTGATCTTTATGAAGAAGTCTACATGGAAGTTCCTCCTGGTTTTGGACGAAAGGGGGAGAACAACGTGTGTCGTCTGCACAAGTCTTTGTATGGCCTTAAACAAGCTTCTCGGCAATGGTTTTTGAAGCTCTCCGCTGCTCTTCACACTGGCGGTTTTCGACAGTCTTGGGCAGACTACTCACTATTCGTCCGCAACCATCAAGGCCGGTTTACTGTTTTATTAGTATATGTGGACGACGTGATCATAGCAGGAAACGATTTAGAAGACTTGTTAAAGACGAAGCATTTTCTTGCACAGTGTTTCAAGTTAAAGGATTTGGGTAAGCTCCGATACTTCCTTGGCATAGAAGTAGCAAGGTCCAACAAAGGAATAGTACTCAACCAACGCAAATATGCATTGGAAATCCTAGAGGATTCTGGTTTCTTGGGGGCTAAAACCTCCAAAGCCCCTTTTGATCAGAATTTGCAACTGACACAAGAAGAAGGAGTTGAGCTAGCTGACGCATCTCAATATCGTAGACTTGTGGGTAGGCTTATATACCTAACCATAACCAGGCCTGACCTAGCGTATGCAGTGCACATTTTGAGCCAGTACATGCACAAACCTCGAAAGCCACATCTTGAAGCTGCCTACAAGGTGTTACGGTACATTAAGCATACTCCAGGGCAAGGTATTCTCTTACCTTCTTCTGGACAGTTGGAACTAAAAGCTTTTTGTGACGCCGATTGGGCACGTTGCAAAGATACTCGGAGGTCAACCACAGGTTATTGCATTTTCTTTGGTGATTCTCTTGTTTCATGGAAATCAAAGAAGCAGAATACAGTGTCTAGATCCAGCGCCGAAGCAGAATATAGGTCGATGGCTACCACAAGCTGTGAAGTGACTTGGCTTCGGAGCTTACTTCAGGACTTATATGTTCCACAGGACAGACCAACCAGGTTATTTTGTGACAATAGAGCAGCAATCTACATTTCATCCAATCCAGTCTTCCATGAGAGGACTAAGCACATTGAGATTGACTGTCATGTTGTAAGGGAGAAGGTGCAGCGTGGAGTAATCAAGACACAGTACATTCGAAGTAATGAGCAACCAGCAGACATTTTCACTAAGCCATTGAGTTTGAAACAGTTCAAAACGCTACTACACAAGTTGGGTGTCATCAATATCCACTCCAACTTGAGGGGGAGTATTGAGGAAGAAGATTCTAGGTGATTGATGTCTCTTGAATGTAGGGATCTGATGAATATAGTATTGTAAAGGCAGAGGATTTGTTTCCTATTTTACGTAGACGTGATGGACAAGAATAGGGATACTACTTGTATATAAGGATGTATTCAGTCATTGAATCAATATATTGAAAAACAGTTTTCAACCACAATCTCTTTATGGTATCAGAGCATCACGCTCTTGAGGCCTGAAAACCCTAGGATCCCTAGAGAAATACAAACCTTACCCCAATGGACGGAGAAGATGCATCTAAAACTGTGACTCAATTCGAGTCACAAGGATCGAAGTCTACAGCCCCATGGGAGAATTCAAACCACCCACTCTATCTCCATCCTTCGGATCAGCCGGGTGCTGTCCTTGCTGAAACTTTGGTGGAAGACAATTATATGACATGGGAGAGTTCGATGCAAATGACTCTCATGATCAAAAACAAGCTGGGGTTCATTGATGGATCCCAAGAAAAACCAACTCACAATCCTCCCGAGCAATTGCAATGGGAGAGATGCAACACACTGGTCAAATCCTGGCTCATAGCAGCGATGTCGAAGGAAATTTCGAAAAGTGTAATTCATTGCAAGAGTGCCAAAGCTATATGGGAAGAATTAAAGGAGAGATTTGCTCAAGTCAACACAGTCTCCCTATATGAGCTAGAATCTGCCATATATAATTGTGAACAGGGACAAGCGTGGCCCGTGGATCACATTGTACCGATACTGTCCCAACTTAACCACCTTTAAGGTGTTGGGTTTTAATCACAAAAGGCCTCGGTACAATTGGATATGATCCATCCACTTATAAGTTGTATTTTATTTGTCTATTTTCTAATGTGGGATCTTTCCTCTCCAACAAGCATGTTGATTATGCGCAAGAAGAAGGTAATATTGGATTTAATTCCACCAACTTCTGACTACAATTTGAAGGAAACCCAATTAAATGGAGAACATAATGTATTTCCCCTCAGTAATATGCTAGAGTTCCTCAGTATAATTGAGCAAGAAGCATGAAATGGAGTCCCTCAGAAATAGCCAGCTAGGAGTTGCGACAGCAGTAGCTCTACATTTCTATCAGCAGGTCTAAATAAGCATGAAGATCATATATTAATATTAACGGAAACCATGAAGATCATAAGCAAGTGAAAGAATATATAAGCTAAGACTACTAAAGCATGCAAAATATATTGTAGCTAGTAAGATGACTAACACTGGCAAGTTAACAGAACTGCTGTTCCCCATCTCTGTGAGCTCAAACCTTCCTCCCTCTCGCTTCTTACTCCCTTGGGATATAGAAGAAATGAAGTTATAAGTATTTTTCGTACTCCCTTGGGATATATAAGAAATGTTCAAAATCCCTGTGCTGCTGCTCGTCCATGTCATCCTTCCCCTGTCTCTTTCTGCTGCTCGTCCATGTCATCCTTCATTCCCCTGGCTCTTTTTTTTTTTTTTTTTAGAATGGTTAATTCATTAAAGGCAAAGCCCAGCAAAGTGCCCAATAAAGCAGGCACCAGCAAAATACAAATAGATCAGATAGGACACTTCCACTAAAACCTGGGGAGATAGCAAACGGTAGTGCCTAAAAACAGAAAGAAATCATCTAATTCGCTACATAACTAATCAGACGCCGGCGGGGGACACGGCAAGCCATCATTGCGTAGTACAGAAACCATGGAAAGAGGTGGCTCTTCAGCCCATCGCAGAGGATCCTCAGTCCGCCTGGCAAGCATAGCTGCATGGTGAGCAGCTTGATTTGTCGATCTTGGTGTCCAGTTCCAAGAACATCGATCAAACATCAGACTTCGTCTTCTTATTGTCTCCAATGTTGGGTAAGTCCTCCAGCTTCTCACAGATGAACTCAAAAGTTCTGAGATTAATTGTTTGGAATCTGATTCAACAATAATCTGTTTCAGGTTCAAAGAAATTGCTAACTCCACTCCTCTAAGGATGGCCTCGGCTTCGGCGCCTTCAACGGAAGGGATGACTGCAGCTTCAGCCAAACCTCCGATTACCCTTCCGCTGGAGTCTCTGATGATCACCCCCAGTCCAGCCGATGACGAAGGTAACCAGGCCGCATCACTATTCACCTTTACCCATCCCACCGGCGGCGGCGACCAAGTAGTGGGGATAGTTTCGGGTAGGCTATGATTTGTTGTTCCAAGGACCGGTACATTTGCAGACCGGAATTCATTCTCCAGTAAAGATGCCGATGAGATGGTGAAGCGAGGGCATACAGGGACACCACGGTATACAAATGCACATCGACTCTTCCAAATACACCAGACAATGAAGCTCCAAGAGGTTAGAAAGTTTTTCCTCTCACTTACATTTGCCAGTAAATCTAGTGATTTCAAGAGCCAACTGTCTATAGTAGTTATGCTAGTTCTGTCAATTCGTAATCCGAGTGAAGAACCAAACCAAATAGCCTGCACCCAAGGACACAATAAAGTGATATGCTCAAAAGTTTCCTCCTCAGATTCACAAATTGGGCAAAGAGGGGAGCGAGTAAGTTTCCTCTTGTATAGGTTGTGTAGAGTTGGCCCAGCATTACATAGAACCCTCCACAGAAACAACCGGATCTTCGGAAGAGTTTTAATTGCCCAAATTGATTTCCAGATCCTCTTGTCGATAGAGTGAGAAGAGGTAGCACTAGATGAACTAGATGATACAGACATACCCTGTACCCAATGATAACCAGATTTAACTGTATATACCCCTGCCTTGTTGTGAGGCCAGATAAGTCTATCTTGTGCATTGCAGTCCCCAATTGGTAGGGAGGTGATGAGATTGATTACCTCCGGCTGAAATAGGTTTGCAATCATATCTAACCTCCAGCTTTTCTGATTCCAGTCAATCAGAGTGTGAACATGAGACATAGGAGGAAATGTAGATTGGGATGGATTTGGAATCAGAGCTCCAACATGGGGAGGAGGAACCCAAATATCCTGCCATATACGGATAGATTTGCCATTCATTACTTGCCAACAACAACCTTTGGCAATTAAATCTCTTGCTGCAATCATGCTAGACCAACTCCAAGAGGGCCTATGACCCTTTCCAGCCTCCATGAACCCTGTGTTAGGGAAATACCGAGCTTTGAGTACCATAGCCCACATAGAATTAGGCTGAGATAAAATTCTCCAGCATTGCTTTGCTAATAGTGCCAGGTTGAAATGGTGTAGATCCTTGAAACCGAGCCCACCAACTGCCTTGGCCCTGCCTAAGCCCTCCCAGCAAATCCAGTGAATTTTGTTGCTGGACTCGCTCTTTCCCCACCAAAAATTACTAATAGCCGAATTAATTTGATTGCAAAGATACTTAGGCAATAGAAAACAAGACATAGGGAACGATGGAATAGCCATGGCTACTGATTTTATGAGAGTCTCCTTTCCAGCCCAAGAGAGATTTTTTTCCTTCCAACCATCAAGTTTTCGATTAATTCTCTCTGTGATGAAGCTGAGAGCATCTTTCTTCGATCTTCCCCAGATAGTAGGCAATCCAAGGTACTTTCCTGGGTTTTCCACCTCCACAAATCCCATAAGCTCACACATAAGTCTTGCCATTTGTGCTGGGGTGTTAGGAGAAAAGAAAATGCTTGATTTCTCTCGGCTAATCACCTGACCCGAAGCTCTACAGTATTCCTCAAAAATAGCAGCTAGCTTACTCACATTGCTTAATGTAGCCTTCACAAAGAATAATGCATCGTCGGCAAAAAATAGGTGAGATAAGGTAGGGCATCCCCTGCAAAGCTTAATCCCCAAAAGATGTTTCTCATTCACTGCCTTTGTTAACCTTAGAGATAGTACCTCACTAACGATTAAGAACAGATAAGGGGATAAGGGGTCCCCCTGCCTCAGACCCCTGCTTGGAGAGAAATACCTGCCTGGTTTACCGTTCAGAACTATAGAAAAGGAAACTGAAGATACACACGCAAGTACCAGATTGACCCATGGTCTAGCAAATCCAAATTGAAGCAGAGCAGCCTCTAGGAAATCCCACTCAACCCGATCATAAGCCTTATTCATATCAAGTTTCAATCCCAATTCATTATTTCCACCGTCCTTCTTGAGCTTTAGATAGTGATAAGTCTCATGAGCCAATATAATATTGTCCTGGATAAGCCGATCCGGGACGAAAGCATTCTGATTAGGAGATATTAGAGAAGGGAGGCACAAACGCAGCCGATTAGCTAGTATCTTTGAGAGTATCTTATACGAGTTGTTGCAAAGGCTAATGGGTCGGTACTGATCAGTTTTCTCCGGATTTTGGACTTTAGGAATTAGAACTATATGAGTTCTATTAAGGTTCTTGAGGCTGACCCTCCCATTCATAAGGTCCGTAGCAGCAGCAGAGATAACATCTTTAACAATATTCCAATACTTTTGGTAGAATAGACCGGGGAATCCGTCAGGTCCTGGAGCTTTCAATGCTCCAAGTTGGTGAGTAGCACACTTTACTTCCTCGAGAGAAACAGATGCTAATAAATCGGCATTCATATCACTAGTAACCAGATTGGACACACCAATAAGGGCCCTTCCCCAATCTCTTGGACCCTCACTTGTGAAAATCCCTTGAAACTGATGATCAAACTCTTCTCTGATCCGATCCTCTCCAAAAACCCAAATACCCCCGGAATTTTGAATTTATTAGGAACCTGGCTCTTTTAAGTTGCACCTCCGTTGTAAGAAATGAATTTATTAGGAACTTTTTTGGCATCTTTGGGTGTAGGGTTTGGCACCTTTTTTTCCGCGTGGACTTTTTTTCCACCTGGAACCTCATACTTTCTCAAAAAATCTAAAGGCATTGAAAATAATTTTGTAGTAGGTATCGAACTTTGAAATTTATTTACAAAAAATGAATCGTACCTTATTGGTCATTTCATTGCCTATTTCATAAGGGTTATGAAATAGTAGGTTAATGTTAGTATATTTATATCAATACCTATTCTAGGAAGGGAAATTCCATGTCATATAATTCATTTAATCTAGCAAGTTTGTGAATGCATGTGGAAAACACAGGATACACATCCCACCATAAAATATAGCAAGTTTGGTTTTTAGAAGAGAAGGATCCTGGAAATGTGGGAATTTTGGTTGAAGATAAATAACTGGCAAACTATATATAATTTGGAATTTGGATCAGCAAAATAAAGGTCAAAGGTCAAAGAGCAGAATTTGGATCAGCAAAATAAAGCCTAAAACCTCCCTCTCTCTTTTCTCTCTCCTTCCGCGCGTTCCTCTCTCTCTCCCCGAGTTCTCCGCTCAGAAGAATTTCTCGAGCCCGACCGCCGTCGTCGGGCCTCCGTTCGCCTCCGCACCGGTCACAAACGGTCGGCCTCCGACCCAGCTTCCATTCTAGGCCGGTGAGAGGTTCCTTAGCGCTGCCGATCGAGAGGAAAGCTCGCCAGAAGTCCCGGTTGTCTAAGTGTTCCCGTCGCCGGAACTCCCTCCTCCGGCCGCCATAGCCGGAGCTGCTAGGCTCAAAAGGAAGCCCTCCTCCCGTCCAGCAATCCCTCCAAAGGGCTCCCTCAATCCCGAGCTAGGTAAGGAGAAACCGGTAATGGAATTTCTAGGGTTTTATGTGTTTTTGTTCGATTGGCATAGTTAGGCTTGGAATTGTGTTGTGTGCTATGTTTCGACGTGATCTCTAAGGGGGGTGTGGATCACACAGATGCAGAACACCATCTTCAAGCTCCCATAACCTGTCAATCATGAATGAACAGCGTCAGAGGGAAGACCGGGTGTTCCGGCCTTCGACCCTCCAATACCTAAGTCAGTGTGAGTAGAAATAAGGTGAGAATGGGGTGAAGATGGAGAGAGAGCAAATGAGGAGTGAAGAGTGGTGTTTATAGGGATATGATGGATGCACCCTAAAAATACCACTTTGCCCTTATTAGAGGGTGTATTACAATTATGTCCTCAAGGGATAGTGTAGGTTTCTTGGGCTTAGCTAAGGCCCAAGCCCATTTTATGTGACGACACGCGTCTTCTTAGGCGAGTATAACTGATGTTCTACTATGTACTAACATGCTAGTTAGGAAAGTTGTAGAGGAGGTTGAGAGGAAGGTGCTATCAAAATTTGGTAAGCATTGGAGGTCGCCGAAGCTAGCCACCGGCCGCCACTGAAAAAATGTTTTTAGTAGAAATTTTATGAGGAGTTTAATGAAATGAGTTTTGGAATTTTTTGAGGAGTTTTGGATAGGTTTGAGAATTTTTGAAGTTTGGTATTTTTGGCCGATTAATAAGTTAGAATCCGGCCATTGGATTAAATATGGTGGAAGATGATTTTTGAGGATGTCGGTAAAAATTGTGGAGTTTTTGGTTGGCAGTGAAATTAAGATTTAGGGCGATATGCATGGTTGAGCGCGAGGAGCTCAAATTAATTATGCCTATTTTCTTTAAGCGTCGGTGTTTTATTTAAGGATTTATTTATGTTTTTGGAACAGGACGAGAGGAGTCTCGAGCTAAAAAGACCTCCGACCGACATCAGGCTTAGGCCTAATTTGTGAGTGGACCTTTGTTTTAAATAAAGTGCTTAAAATATTTTATTCGTTGAAAATTTTCGTTTGTTGGAAATTACCCGAAATTAAGAATTTCGGTGATTATACTCATATATAGTTGATTATGAGAATAATATTTATATAAATAAATGTTAGCTAGCTATACGTGATTTTCCCCTATAATGAGGTACAATTCCATTCTGGGATGACGTGAGCGTTAGACGCCATCGTCGTAGCCTTGTATGACTTTCTATTTTTCGAATTCATTCATAGAATTCGTACAAGGAATCATCACGTATATATACCCACTCGTGCGTTTCCCTCATACTGAGGTACAATTCCATTATGGGGTGACGTGAGCGTTAGACGCCAGCGTCGTAGCCTTGTATGACTCAATTTTTCAAGCTTATTCACAGATATCGTACAAGGAATAGACGAGTGTAAATACATACTGATATTTATAATATCCTAGCCTGAAAGACCATTTCTTAAAGTTTGGGCTAGACACCGATTCATAATTTTCGAGTTAAGCTTTTAAGCTGTCACTGGTAAAGCGTTTTATTTGAAAGTATTTTTGGGGAAATATTTATTTGTTGTCGAAATTGTTTTTGTCCACTCACTTTGACGTAATTGAATATTTTCTCATGGGTTCTTCGTTTTTAAAATGCCCAATCTACAACGTTCGAGTGAGATCTGGAAGGAGACGTCGAGGCATATTCACCTATCTTTTCGCTACATTTCGCCAGTAGGTTACCTGTTTAATCTACTAGGAGATTGTTAGCTTCCGTTATTTTTAATTTATTTTTTAGTAGCTCTGAATACTGTTGGGATTTTGTATAACTTTTCTGTATAATTATGGGTTGTAGCGGAGGATATTAATTTGAGTTTAAAAAGGTGGTTCTATATAATTTTTTCCGGGTTAAAGTTGTCCATTTTCGAAGGAGGTTTGCCGAGTTCTTCGGTAAACTTTACTTGAAGATGGTCCCCGCATGACTCACCTCGAGTTTCAGGGTGAAATTCGGGGCTGGTTCTGACACCGGTGGTCTGCCCACTAGCGCTTGAGTTCACGTCAAAGTTGGCTCTTCCGCATGGAGCTAGGACGATCAAGGTGTCTCCAGCCAAAAGGAGAAAGATTGGGAGGCCGCTGGGGTATGAAGTTGAGTGTTGTTTTCTTGGGTCCTAAGAAAGCTAAGAAGAGGAGCTATAAGAGTCGATAGACGTTGTTTGTTAGAGAGACTTCCGGTGGTGAGACTAGTGGTGCTTCTAAATTTTGATGATGATGCATTGAAGGAGGAGACGGTTGAGTTACATTTATCAAAGGTTTATCCATTGCTTTAGTGTTATTTTCCTAACTCCCTGCCTTAGTATGCCTTAATGTCATTTTCATAACTCTGCCTTAGTGTCATTTTCCAAACTCTCTGCCTTAGTGTCATTTTCTAAACTCTTCGCCTTGGTGTCATTTCAGAGAAATGAACCAAATCAACTCATTGCTAAGAATAGGAGTCATATATATACTCATGATTATACGAACCAGGTGATTACAAAAAACACAAGTACTCATAAACCTTGCACAATGTTTTGAAAGGGCCGGAAATCTTGGAAATGTGGAATTCCTCTCCCAACTGGTTATTTGTATTCATCATTCATCAATCTCTCTATACTATTCATCTGTTTTTGTGTGTGTGTGTGTGTGGAGAAGAACAATCTTAACACAAATCACAGCAAAACCAAAATCTCTCCCTCGTGTTTGCTCATTCAATTTTGGATTAACAACAGGAGTGGTACTGAAGGCCTCCCAAACAAAATATGTAACAGTCAAGAGAGCTGAAATATTCCAACAAAAAAATCTGTAGCCATGGTTGAAACCTATCTAGCTGCATGCAATGGTGATTTAGGAACTGACATTGCTTATGCAACTGACAGATCAAGTCGATAACTCGTGTTTACCAACACCCTATAAATCAAACCAAAATTAGTTCTGAAAATTTCCCAAATCTTTTACACAGCATTAGAGAATCATACGAACTCTGAAGACATACGTTACATATACCAATACAAGGTGTTAGGGGTCCAATATAATACCTCGGCAGCTCCAGTACTAGTCGGAATGATGTTACGGCCAGCAGCTCTACTACCTCTCCAGTCTTTCATTAGTGGACTATCAACAGTCCTTTGAGTAGCTACATCACATATCAAAAGAACCTTCAACCAATGATTCATTACAGTCTAGCTTGCTTAGAATCAAATGAGCATACTATACATTCTCACCAGTAACTGAATGGGCAGCGGTCATAAGACCCTCTACAATACCAAATTTATCGTGGATAACCTACCAAGACATGTACATTGATACAGTAAACATAAGAAAATTAACCAGTTGATTGAAGTACTAGCTAGCTGATATTGATTTGATTAGGACAATAATAAGAAATGAAACCTTTGCCAGTGGAGCAAGACAGTGAGTAGTGCAGCTTGCATTCGAAACAATGTTAAGATCTGGAGTGTAGTCCTTCTGATTAACACCCACAACAAACATGGGAAACTCGTCACTTGGCGCAGAAATTATTACTTTCTTTGCACCAGCCTATGCAATGGAACATTGTATGTATGAGCAACAAAATCTTCATGAACATGTATACAATCATGTGAAATTTTTTTACCGTCAGGTGGCATGATGCTCTCTCCTGATCTGAGTTAACACCGCTGGACTCGACGACAAATTCAGCACCACCATCTTCCCATGGGATTTCATTAGGTAAGGTATTTAAACAACTATAAACAAGCCGAAGTGAAATTTCATTGTTCTTGTTAACTACCAAGTAAACACAAGAGTGGGAGTGTAACTGGCGTATAAATAGTAATTAAGAAAATATACCTAGAATCATAAACCTTAACGGCCTTATCACCAAAGAGAAGTGTGCTTTCATCCTTTACCTTAAGCTCACCATGCTTCCACTGCCCATGAACACTGTCGTACTGAAACATGTAGCTCTGAGAAGATGGGATTAGTTAATACATGCAACCCCTTTGTCGAGAATTAAGTTACCTAATACACAATAACACAAATTCAACTCGATCCACAATAGTGGAGAATTTGGGTGATGCCATGTAGGAAATTCCTCCACTGGCGAAAGACGAAATATTTGATGAAATGTCTCAAAAAGATAAAAACGGACACTATATTCATGTAGTTAACTGGTTTAACATACACATACCATGTGATCAGCAGTCAAGAAAGGATCGTTTATGGCAACGAGTTCAATGGCGTCCCTCTGCAGAGCAACTCTGGCCCCCGTCCTGCCAATCCTTCCGAATCCTTCATTCACAACATAGTCTCCATTCAAGACAAATGATATGATACAAATACTGAACAAACCAGTGAAGAGAGACACCAATACCGTTGATGCCAATCTTGATCTTGGCCATGGGTAACAACGTATATGCTTGTTAAACAGGGAGTGAACCAGGGAGGACGGCATGTGTTTGTGATCAAGATGGGGGATCACTGTTAAATTTGAGAGAAAAGAGTATGAGAAGTATAAAAACAAACCAGTGAAGAGAGACACCAATACCGTTGATGCCAATCTTGATCTTGGCCATGGGTAACAACGTATATGCTTGTTAAACAGGGAGTGAACCAGGGAGGACGGCATGTGTTTGTGATCAAGATGGGGGATCACTGTTAAATTTGAGAGAAAAGAGTATGAGAAGTATAAAAAGACCTACAAAGATGGGGCTTGAAATGTACATTTGTTTTTCAATAAAAAAAAAGTACATTTGTTTTATATAATGTTAACTCAGATGAGTGCTACTTGGCTTTTACAACATAAATCAACAATCTTCTTACATGTGGTTTATGATTAATAGTAAACCAAGAAAATGAGGATGAAAAAACCAACTGTATGAGTTATATCATAGTTGAAGTGAATATACAAAATCTTCTAGTCCCCCAGAAGTCTCACTCCCTGATACAATGCACCAGATTGAAGATCATCTAAAGTATCAATGCGTCTGTAGCCATCTAATTCTCTTAAATGATTTAAATCTCTCAAACCAATCAAGCCGCGACGGGTAAGGAAATCACGAAAGTCATCCTCAGTGTAGAATGTTATTTCTTCAGTCGGAACTATACGGTCGGATTCATCGCAGAGGCATAGTTTAATAGTTACTCCTGCCAAAAGAAGCATACAGCTACTTACTATGTATCCTGTAAACCAAAATCTTGGTTCCACAATTAATGGAAATGTAGTTGTGTGGGATACCTTCATCAAGGTGGAGAGTGTAATTGCCCAAAGGCATATCCCTATCAAGACTCCGAACAACCTGATACTCGTCCTCCAACCAAAATGCTCGCTTAGTTCTTATTCTGAACGCAGACTTGATTGCCTCTTTAATCGCATCAGCAGTTCCATCAATACCAATCCTTCTGGTGTTGTATTCCCCCAACTTGACAGTTATAATCCTTCCACAATAAGATGAGTGTCCCTCCCCTCCTGCCATTAAACAATCACATGCTTCAAACAACTTGTAAAATCAGACTTTTACAAGATGTGTGTATCAGTTTTGGTTGTCATTTTGGTTTTCAGAAGACGTAAATGCAAATTGTGATAAAGCTTAAAGTGGAAGTACCATCATCCAAGTGGTTGATGACGACAGAAAACTCTGCTAATGTGTGGTAGAAAGGGAAATGGACACGAATAACAAAAGTGAAGCTCCTTGAAAGATGACAAACACATCAAGAATGTACCTTTTTGTTGGTATCACTACTAAATTAGAATGCAACATGTGTAGTTATTAAGGCAGCTTAATATATGCAACATACACAACCAATTCAAATGAAACAAAGTGTAGGTCATATTGCCTTCTTCTTCTTTTTTTTTTTTTTCCGGTGAAGGCAGCTTAATTCCAATTGAAGACGGTGGATATGCATATACTAATAGAAACATTTCCACTACCAATTATAGCAGCATCACGGTTTTTTCAGGTGAAAGCAGCTTAATTCCAATTCAAAGCAGTAGAAATGCATATAGTAATATAAACATTTCCACTACCAATTATAGCATCATGACGGCATCTCAATTCTCAAATCATTACTATCTTACTTATATGGCATTGCAAGTCTAGTTACGAAAGCTCACCATTCTCAGGGCCCTCTCTCCAATTCCACGGTGGAACCTCATTGCCTGCCACTGCATCACCCGCGGTAATAGCCAGAGGGTCACCGTCATGATCCAACTGCCTTTCCAAGTCCACTGCTGTCCGTTCAGCAGCTATAAACACACACACAAAAAGCTCTCACCAACTGCAGAAACAAACTCTTAAACTATCGAAAACAAAAACTGAATTTATACCTTCCATGGGTCTCTTAAACTATCGAAAACAAAAACTGAATTTATACCTTCCATGGGTCCAAACGGAATGCCTGCATCCTCTAGACCTGCATTGCAATTTAACAAATTACACAACCATCATCATATGTTCAAACAATTCAGAAACACGAAAACAACACTCACTCTTATCAGAGAAACGTATGAAAGACTCGAGCTTCGGAGGCGAATTCGGCCTCTTATAGGGACCAGCAGCAGCTCCATTACTAGCCGCCGCATTATTCGCGGCACTGTTACTATTATGACTACTAGTCCTACCCCTCAGCAGCTCCTGAAGGTCCTCGTAATACGTCATCTTAGCAGACCTGCTGCCAACCTTGGCTTGATGCCTGGCCTTCTTGAACTCCTTAAGCAAGTTCCGCCACTTATCCGTACACATGGTGGGGCTCCGATCGAACCCTTTATCCCTCATCTTGGCCGAGATCTGCTCCCAGAGGTGCTTGTTCGACTTGGACGTGTTGAACAGTCCGTCCACCTCGCGCCGGAAGCTGATCAGGCTACGTGTCTCTTCCTGGATCCATGTCTCGGCGCGTTTCTTGGGGGCGCGGACCTCGTGGTCCTCGCCGCCGCTGCTGGTGTTGGCGGCGGCGGAGACGATGTCCATCATGATGTCGCGGTCGGGGGAGGAGGAGGACTTGTAGAAATCGATTGGGTGGGGCTTTTCGGAGAGGTACATGGCGGCGGCGGGTTGGGATTGGGAGGAGGTTACGGGTGGTGGAACATGTGATTGTTAGAGAGGAGGAGAAGGAGGATGAAGAAGACTCTGAACACTGTTTGGAAAGTGTTTGATTGTGCGAATATTTGCACACGCGTGTTTTTCTTTCGAGTTTTGACTTTGTACAAGTACATCCTATCTATTTTAGGAAAGAAAAAAAAACTATATTGGAAATTATGCATCGACAAGTGGATTACCGAAAATGAATATAACGTCAATGATGGTTTGATATATAGAAAGTGAGATCGGAAGCGTTGGGAATGCTGTCAGAACATATTGTCGTCTGAGAATGAGCTGAGCTTAGCTTCATATGGTTACCTCGTGAGCTACGTTAATGTATAAATGCATTACAGCAACTCGTCATAACGTAACCTAGTTTTGCTAGATTTTGGAATGAGGCTCCTCCGTGATTAATAACTTGATTATTTGATAGGGAAACAATGAGTATGATTTTTTTTTCTTCCTTTTGTACGTGGAGAATGTCGCATTATATGTTAGGATATCTTACGTGTTGTTGGTGAGCCGTGACTTGGTTGGTTAAAGTGTTTAACTGACAATTTTAAGGTCATGTGTTCAAACCTCATTAACAGGATGTATAAGTTATTAATAAAAAAATTTAAATATATATATATATATATTATGTGTTGATAGTTGTAGCTTCTTCTACGGATATTATTTGATAGAAGAATAAAAATAATAAAAATAAAAATATCAACCCAAATAGGACAAACAAATTCTTATATTTCTCTTGCTATAGGATCTCAAAAGTTCGATCCAAATTCTTACTGTGGATAAATACACGAGGGGAAGAGCAAGAACATCCTTCATTTGTGATCCATAAGGTAAGACATCTGATCCAGATTTAAGAAAAGTATTATTCTTTATTCTACAACCATAGAGACATAGACAAAATCTTGAAATTGGCAGATCAAACCAATCACCTATGCATCATTGTCTACAACATTTCTAGATATGCCCTGATTTTCCATCAATGTATCAATGATCTTCTTCAGTGCAGGTGCGCTCGTGCCACTTTTCTGATCAACAAAGCAAGACCTGCCTTCTTCAGCAGCCTTGCAAAGCTCGGGATCCAACGGCACCTTCCCCAGGAAAGGTACCCCCATTTCCCTGCACATTTTTGTAGCTCCACCACCACTGTTATCAAACACTTCATTCAAGGCTATTATATCAAGCAATTCCGGCGCTTTCTCTTTCACATACTCTATAACCCATTCTGTAACATCTTTTTCCTCACCTGCCTCTGTCATCCTCAAAAATTTGGAAGCTGCCAACATCGGCTGGCGCAAACCACTCATATTTTCAACAACCCCAATAACCTGGATTCCAACTTTCTTGCAGAAGCTTACTTCTTTCCTCACATCAATAAGGGAAACTTGTTGTGGAGTGGTGACAATGATTGCACCATCTATTGAAGCAGCACCCAGATCTTGAACAATTGAAATATGCTCATCTGAGGTTCCAGGAGGAGCATCAACTATAAGAAAATCAAGCTCACCCCAATCGACATCCTTGAGGAATTGCTTAATGAGTGCATTCTTTCGTGGACCCCTCCATATAACTGCGTCATCAGGGTCTGGAAGCATAAACCCTATTGACATAACCCCAAGGTTGGACTCAACATAGACAGGAGACCAGCCGAGGTTGCTCTGGTGGATTTCTTGGCCCTCTAGGCCAAGCATCTTTGGGATGCTAGGGCCACAAATGTCGATGTCCAAAAGACCCACCTGGAAGTCCATAGCTGCTAGTGCAAATGAAAGTTGTGCAGAGAATGTGCTCTTACCAACTCCACCTTTCCCTGATAGAACGAGTATCTTATGCTTTACAGTAGCCATTCTTTCTGCAATTGCAACCAAGTCTGCAGAAACATAGACAAAATTTGGAGGACAAATGCATCAGCCTTGAGCCATGAGCATATAGAAAAATCGTCAAGAGAAATGGATGAAAACAACTATTTGTCTACATCGAACAACAACTTGCAAATTTGCACAAAGGATGAAAACCCTCGATGATTACTGATATATTAATGCACTTCCATAGGTAGACTTATGTTAATACTCTCCTAAGTAAACTTTGCACTTGCGATCAAAGCTGGTAAATGAAACCATCAGAATCCATACTATGGTCCAGCATTAGGTTCTACTACAAGGAAAAGATTCTCACTGTTCCACTTAACACAAATCTTTTGTCAATGAATACACACGAAGAAAAAGGCTCATCAACTGAGCTCAGAACTACAATGAGTTCAACAAATGATATGTGGAAACCAAGGCTTACAAATACAAAACATCATAGCCTCCTCTCTGTTTTGCATCAACATCAAGACTTAGCTAGGCATAAGCAACATACTCACATGAATAAGTTTCAAAACAGAAGACTCAAATCAGAAAAGGCCAGAATGCGAGACTCTTTCAATACATCCAGGATGTTTCAATCCACATGAAAAGTGCTCTTTAAAGATGAATACACTTCACTGAACAAACTACGCTATCAATCATCATCAACATGCCACAACACAATCAACACCAACAAAAAGAAGAAACGGAACAACAGTTACTTCAAAAACCAACACAAATTCCCATGATGACTAAAATGTGGTACATAAAAGCATACACTTGGGCTTGTTCTTCTAATTGAATAAAACGTTTGTACTCAATAACCAGGAACCAAATAAAGAAACAGAACCCAACAAATCTCCAATGATCAAACTTCAATCGAAACAAAACCACAGCAACAGCAAAAACACACAGAAAGAGACAGAGCAAACCTGGGTCAGGGCCCTTCGGAGCAGTAGCACAAATCTGCTGATTGGGGCATCCTTCACAAGAATCAGCCTTCCCCGCAGACTCGGATTGAGGACCTGGGCAATCTGCGCAAACAAACACCCCCAAATTTTCACAACTCAAACTTAAACAACAAACAATAAAAATCAAGGACATCCCAAATCAAACAAAACCCAAAAGCCTTACGTTCATTAGCGTTTTCGGGTACTTGGCCGTTCTCCATGACGATGAGAAATTGAGAACCCCCAAAGAAAGATTCGGGGTTTTTAGGGTTTAAGATGTTTATCGATTTTGAAATGTTCTGAACTCAGATTGTTTTCTTTTGGGGTATTTAAATGTTATAATTATATAAAAAAAATTAAAGGAAACCGCCTAAGTGGTGGGCTAGGCGGACTGTTGGGCCGGCTAGGCGGTCGGGTATAACCCATTATCGGCCCAATTTTTAAGACCTTGGTTTGTACCCGAAATGCTTTTATTTATTTTAGCGTGGACCGATGCTCGCATTTGTTATCGACTCTGACCTAACCCTAGATGGAGGTTTCTATTGTCGTATATATAGAAGCTGATCAATCTTATGTAGTGATGTTTCGAAAATGGTGAAACCGTCGTCTCTAATTCTCAGCAGAGATGATTCAAAACACCAATGTGTACTTAAACCAAGATGAATAGACCGTTGGATTACATTTATCCTATTATTTAATATTTAAATAAAAAATTAAGTATAAATATTAATGGTTAAGATTTTCTAATAAATACTTGGTTCACTTGTACCTTGATGTATGCAAGAATTTTCGAATTCTCAGTTGTTTGAGATCGGTAGAAGATCTCTCTCTCTCTCTCTCTCTCTCTCTCTCTCTCTCTCTCTCTCTCTCTCTCTCTCTCTGTTTCCACTGCCATCGATCATTCAGGTGGTTTAGGATTTTACATTGCTAGCTATATATTGTTGGATCATATCCTACATTTAACTCTTTTCTTAGTGCATCGGGACAGCAGTGATTGTTGTTTGCCTCCGGATTCAAGTGAACAAAAGAAACAAGGAAAAGAAGTGCTGCTGTCTTCTTAAATTATTTGCAATTCATCATCTTTTATTTGTTCTTCTGGTCTAATTCATCATCATATTTCACTTATATAGGCATGTGGTATATGGATATTATATACATTTCGGGGCAGGTTCTTCAGGTTTAGTGTTTAATTGTGTACTTCAGGTCGGATTTATTTAGTTAATTATGATCCTTGCCTTGCTTCTATTATGATATATCGTATCCTAAAAATGCTGCAAGTTTCCATCATCCTTTTATTCAAAAGAACAGTTGACTAAAGGTTAGGGTTTAACAGAGAGACAGAGCCCTGAAAATGGAGCCAGAGAGATAGCTGGCGGTTGCAGCCGTGACGGTGTTCCAAGAAGGCGTGGGATTATATATATATAGTTCTGTCCCGGTGGTCGGCCCTTCAATTGGCACTCGAGAACTAGTGGGGTGGCCATGGCTCGTGCCAAAAGGCCGAGCAACTCTTATCCGATATTACTCTATATAGATGATTTAGAAGAAATGCAGTTTAGAGCTATATGCTTTCTCTCTATCCTACTAATTTAGAGGATGGTAGCACTGAGGAGGTTGCTGAAAAAATAATGATCATGCATGAAGAATGTTCGATTGAAACCTTAAGGGAAGCCAACAATCAAAGAGTTCCTACTCCTCATGTCACACAGGTTGTGGATGATGACGACGACAATGATGATATACGATGATGGTACTGAGGCAGCGATGCTAGCATGAATAAAGATGATTCAACAAACATGATTTTGGACAAACTAGAGTGTCATGCAAGTGCAGACCAAGCAGGCAGTTGAAGCAGAAGATGGTTGGAAGGTAGTCAGACCAAGAAGAGGAAGGAGCAAAAGGAATTAGGTTAAACCCCTCGTATGTAACCCCTGTATGCTACATTTCATACTAAATTTTGTCAATCTTTTACTAGTGAGGTAGAGTAATTATATTCAGCAGACCCAGTTGTTAATCATTATAAGATGTTAATCAAAAAAACTACATATGCTAACTAATGGAGTTTGAGCATCTGCAGGTTTTCATGGTTTAGTGCAGACATAGCTAGCGTTTCGACTTTCGAGCAACTAGGGAAATGGCATCGCGCGGTGGAATCATCCTTGGATCTACACTCCCTCAAACGTAAGTCATCACCTTAATCAAAGAATCGAAATCGAAAGGTATCTTTGATGTCGTCTAAAGGTTAGGACAGGAGGTTGTGGCGGTCATTTAGCTATGCTGAAGCATTTAGCTAGACTTTATCACATTAGCAACACTGGGTTTTCACAAACTTGTGCACAATTTGACAATGTAAACATGCATGCGACAAGATACAGAAAATTAAAAGTAGAAGTAACAGAAGCACTTGAGGCACAATATATAACCAAGGTTTGGTATAATACTTTATTGATGCATAAAAGCTGAAATAGGAGCATACATGCATGCATGAAGAGACAGGAACAAACATGAAATAAACTAGCCTCGCTCCTTCCTACTTGAATTATTCCTAACAAACACAATCAAAGAGACCCAGAATCTCCAAACATAAATATAATTTTCCATGAAAATGACTGATGAAAAAATCACTAGAGAAACTTGAAAGAAGCTACACCGATAGCAACATCAAACTCGGCTACCACGGATGTGGTTCGAACCAAAGAATTCGGTTGGCGACTTCATATATATATGCTAGAACCTTTCTCTCTAGGCAAACCAAGCGGTTTGATTCTCCTATTTGACACGAAAATCGAAAGCAAAGTAGATGCTTCTAATCCAAAGCATTCATTCGTCGTTATATAGCGCTATGAACTCGCCGGTGTTACGTTGAACTATAGCGTACAATTTTTCATCAAGTATTTCTACATTTCTAACCCTGAACATCCTGCCTAGTTTGAAGAGGCTCCATGATGCATCAGTCGGCCTACAAATATACAATAAACCGTCAGAACTAAGACCGGCAACAAGACGTACAGTTCTGCGGTTGAGCAACTGGGTCAGAAGATGCCACAACTTAATTTCTTGAGGAAATAGAGATCGTTGCAAATTAAAGTGGCATTGAATTGTGGACTGTGATGGAAGCATGACTCGGGCACCCGATATCGGATTCAGGAAGAAGTTGACCACCCTGGTGTTGTTATTGAGATGATGTTCAGCAGCAATGATCAGCCACGCTCCAATTGACCATATACAATTTGGATAAGAAAATGAACCAGCAGCCACGGATCTAAATATTTGTGGATTTCTCACAGGTGAATGTCTGTTTTGACCGATGGAGAAGGCCTGGCGACAATCATTAGATCTGAGCAGGAGCCAGGGGAGCTCAGGAGCAGGAGAGCAAGTCTTGGTGGCGATACCAGCCTCAATCACACCTCGCCAAGTAAGGCAGACGTGACGGAATGATTGATAATCTGATATCTGTAGCCGTTCGATCCGGTATCAATTGCAAGACATGCTCTGGGACTCTGGGAGTCCTTTTGGCCACCTATCGTCCCTCCATTGTTTTGTTCTTCATGTCTGATGAGTGAGCTACTTAGGCAATATCAGCTAGGGTTTCCTCCCCCTGTTATATAGTATTCGTTTTGGGCTTCTTACATGGTTTCACAGAAATTCACAGGAAGGTGTGAAAATAAAATTGAGGCGAGACCACATGTATTATAATCATTTTTTGGAAAGTTTAGCTACCACAACGCATACGTATAACTTTTGTTGGCACTCTATTAAGAGATTCAATGTAAAGAGCATATCATTTAAAAGTAAACAAATTATATGAGGCTCTTGCAATTATCTGTTTGCTTCGTCTTTCTTGCTGAAAATAATTGAAATGCAACTTCATTTTTAATCAACGTCGAGCATGTACATAACATTCTAAATTTCTAATTATGCATGCGTGTACTTGCACCTTGTTATGTTGTTCTATGTCACGAAGTGAACGAGGGAGCAAGAAAGATAACTGCATGATGGATTTGGTAAATATAATTCGATCGGCAACAATGCTTAGAGTGGGAATACATCTTAACTAGTATTCTTTCTTGGATCAATTACGGGTTATTTTCTCTTTGGTGCTCAATGCCTCAATGTAGCTAGCTAGTTCATGAACCATGATTATATATGAAACAACTTGCTGGTGGGTGATTGTCGAAAAAAAAAAAAAAAAACTCGGTGGGTGTGGGTTCATGGGTTCCATGTATCTTTCTTTTCTTTTCTTTTTCTAAACATATATACTTTAGAATTAGAAACCAAAACCATGAATATTCAAAGTTAAACTTATATTCATACTGAATATTGTGCTTTGTAATACTTTTTGGCCTTTTCTGAATATTTAAACTTAACGGAACATTTAATTTCTCATATCTTTACAATAATTATTCATCTTTATTTAAATAATATGCATGCAAATCGAATTTGTACGTTCTCCTTCTTTATTTGGATAATTTGAGGTTGCAAACTACAAACTTTTCCTTTAACGGTGTGTGTGCATGTCTTCTATATATATATATATCCAGAATCAATTTGTTTGAGCCCGGTGGGCATTTTCGGTCCAAGATTCGAGAAAGGCTTGGATATCATTTGGGCCAACGCCTGTGGCCTTTTTAGCCCACGACGGGTGGCGAGGTTTGGCAGCACGTGACGAGGATTTTATCCAGAAGATTCTGATACCTAGCGAGATTAGGTATCCTCGCAGGATCCTTATCTCCAGTTCGCATAGGACTCTACAGTTCCTGGCGAGGGTGAGTTGGAAATGACTACTAACGCCCTCGGGATAAGGTCGCTTAGTGTTTGAGTTCGCTTACTACACGACAAATGAAACGCAGCGACGCAGGGAACGAAACCTAAGCGGGATAGGTTTGACACGTGTTGCATGGAGCGTACGACTGGCGAGTTGATCGTATCCTTGTGGGATTCTAATTGCAGAGTCCGAGTTGGATTGTGATTAAGTCTCCACGAGTTGCTTACGGATGAATATATAAGGAAGCTCCATGGACAATCAACACAAACAATCAATCAATCAACAACTCTCTCAAACAGACGAACACAGTCGAAACCTTCGAGTCTTCTCGAAACCCTTACGTTCTAAGCGCACCCCGCCTTAGATCCCAGAGCCCGTCAGGACTCGTCTCCGATTTCCCTTTTTGTTGCTCTGCTCGCTCTCACAGTGAGTATCGATCGACAGGTGATTAGAAGAGTAAGCTCGGAAATATTTCCTCATCAGGTGACACCGGAGCCCTCATTCGCCTGGTCAGAAGTCAGGACGCGCACCGTTCTCTTTCCTCATCCGTGAGGTGGCACGCCCCGCACACACCAATTTTTACCTTTGTTCCCTCATCACCCCCTAGCTGAGGACGTGGGCCAAAACATTGGCACGCCTAGTGGGACAGGGAGTTTACTTTTCTAGCAATCATTGGGAAGTCTGACAACTCCCCCTACCGGAGACCTTCGCTTTCTTGCTTGAAACATAAGGCTCCGCAATACAAGCCCCATAACAGCGCGGCTTGCAGATCTCTCGCTAAAGAAGAGATTCTCACTCGGTTCGGCAATCTCGACCTTACTAAGTCCACAATGGCAAACTCACAACCGACCTCCGAAGCAGGACCTACTCTGTCCACAGAGGAAGTCCGCAAAATGCTCGAAGAATTGAGGAACGATCTCAAGAATGAGATCGGGGAACGATCTCAAGAATTGAGGAGCGATCTCAAGAATGAGATCGGCGCGCTCAGGAGTGAGCTCGGCTTAAAAGTCGAAGAAACTCAGCAAACTGTCCAGGACCTCTCTACGCAGGTCACTAAGGACAAGGAGATCTGGCTCGCAAACTAGGAAAACCACGCTAGGCTCAGCGAGGAATTCAACTACGTGGTCGGCACGATCAGGGAGGACAAGGACATAATGACCGGCTCTCTGCAAAGGATCCAGACGGAAATGGAACAGAGCAAGGTGGCCTTTACAAAAGCCTTGGAGGTTCAAACTTGTCGTCTGAACAACCATGACACCAAGCTACAGCAACAGCAGGACGCTTCCTTCTTCGGGAGCAAGAATAGCATGGACAAGCTCGAAGACTACAAAGAGCGCCATGATACCCTGAATACAAGGGTCCTGCAGATGGAGGACTGGATTCGGGCCCAAGCGCCAAAGAATCATGCTGTGAACTATACCAGTTCAAGCGCAGCGGAGGGCTCAAGGTATATCCCGCCTAATGAGCGCCCTAGGGCAAATCCGAGGGTCGGGGCCCAGAAGGCTCCCCAATTCACATTGGGGGCCAGCTCATCAAAGACACTGCCCCGTCTACCCTCGCCATGCAGCCCTGGAGTCACACTCAGGGGCGCCGGTGCTCTTGCGCCGCAAGGAATGGGGACACCAGATGACCCGATTGTGGCTTATTCCAGTTCGAACCATAAGAACGTCGGACAGACCCCTAGCTTCTCTGCATGGTATGGCCATGACCAGGGGGCAGAATCCGCACCAGTAACGGCGGCCGACTGGCGCCAACTCATCTCAAGCATTGTCAAGGAACACACCGGGAAGGGTGAGGCTACCTTGCACTATCGTGACCCCTATCCAGATAGTGTGGCACAGTACCCTTTCCCCCACGGTTTCAAGAACATAGTCTTCACCACATTTTCTGGGGAGACAAGGGAAGACGCAGCGACTCACATGGCCCGCTTCAAGGTCCAATGCGGCTAGTACGGGAATGATGACATACTCAAGCTCAAGCTTTTCGGGACTTCTCTGTCCGGGGCCGCTTTCACCTGGTACTCCAGACTGAAGCCGGGGTCAATTCCAGACTGGCCCACCATGGAACGTCTCTTCCGGGAGACATATGACACAATTGAGCCCGAAGTCGGCCTCGACTCCCTCACGCAGATGAGCCAGCAGACCATGGAGTCCGGAGTTTCTTTCCTCCAGCGCTTCAAGATCCAGCAGGCCAAATGCGATTACCTGCTGCCTGAGCAGGAAGCCATCAAGTTGGCTATTCGGGGGCTGGAGCACCGCCAGCGGCTGAAGCACCATGGAGAGCGTTTCAGTTCCATGGGTGACCTAATCAACAAGGTTGGCAGCTACGAGCTCATCCTGAACGAGCTGGACAACAAGGCCAACGCTTCCAAGGGAACTTATGTACCAGGGAAGAACCGGATCGTGGGGGCACTCAGCATGCAAACCCCTGCTCACGATCCCTACTATCAAAGGCCGGAGCCAGCTCACGCAGACCAGGACTTGGACGACATTGGAGCGGTAGAGCTGACTGGAAAGCAAGTGGCTCATAAACTGAAGAATCTGAAGATGACCCGCGAGCCGATCACCATCCAGTCCTTTGCCTGGACCAAGCCAGAGTACGAGTCGTACACCTACGACGCTAAAAACGCCCATTTGGTCTTCAATGACCTAATCGAGGCGAAGTACGTGCGACTGGACCACAAGATACCGCCTAAGGAGGAGTTGAAGGACAAGAAATACTGTGCCTTCCATAACGTATACAATCATGACACCAAAGATTGTGTCAAGCTCCGAGACCAGCTGCAAACTTGGTTAAACTCAGGCGAGCTGAGGATGAAGGCACCAGGTAGCATGGCCTCATTGGTCGATGTAGACCCTTTCCCGCCCGTAGTGGGCATGGTCGAAGTCAACTGGACTGATCGAGCCCAGGGCGACGAACGACGTTGAGCGCCAAAAAGGGGTCACGAAGAAGGAGACGACAACGCCCGTCAGCCGCGTCGCCAATACACCTACAATGAAAGTCTGGCACATGAGGTCTTAGAAGATCTCAGAGAGGCCGGGCTCGTCACACTCAACTCCTTGCCCTACAGCGAGTACAAGGATGGACGCGTCCATTGCAGTTTCCATGACAGTTGGGGGCACAGGACCTGCGAATGTCGCCAGCTCCGGGACCAGATCCAAGACTGGCTTGACCTCAGATACATTTGCTTTAAGGACGAGGGCGGCTTTACAATCGCAATTGCTGGTTTCGCTTGGCCTCGCGTCGGCCAGCGAATGATCACATTAGACCTATCACCAAATGCAGGACCATCCGAGCCGCCAGGCCGAAACCGCAAACGGCCGGCGAACAGCTACATTCTCCCAGATAACCAGATGGGAAGCACAGGCGACCCAGCCCGACAGTTGGTCGCAAGGCTCGAACCAGACCGCCCCTCCTACAAGGATAAGGGCAAAGCGGTCATGAGGGAAAATAGACCGTTCCCCGGCAAAGGTTCCCAGCCTACGAGCCCAAGGACTCGCGAAGAGCTGGAGAAAATGGTAGCGCGCCTTGAGACGTACGTCGCCGCTCATTGGGCAGCAGCGATACCTCCATCCCCTGCCGCAAGCGAGATGGACATGTCAGAATCCAGTAGTGAGAGTCACAGCAGCGGCGCCCCAAGCCCTCGTGACGGCGTTTTAACCAACCCTTACATTCCCCCGACGTCCAAATCAGCGATCAAGGAAGGGGTCTGGTACACGCAGCAAGGGGGCAAAGCAGTGACCATCAGCAGGTCCAAGAAGCGCAAGCTCCAGAAGCGATACGGCAGCATCCTACGCGCCTTACGGGCTGTCGACGAGGGCGCTATACGCCCCTCGTAGCTCGCACAGACGCCTGAGCGGATGTGGCGGGAAGCAGAAGGTTTGCGCGCAGTCCTTCAAATGCCGCCAGTCACACCTCCAAGAATCTGCGAGCAGTTCAGTGACGATCCCGCGCCCAAGAAAAATGTTTTCTGCCGACTCACGGTTCCACCAAAGCCGGATTCGCAACCTCCCAGGCGCAGGCAATCACCACCACCTGAACAAAGAAGGGATCCGCAGCCTCCTAGACACAGGCCATCCCCAGCACCTGAAAGGAGAAGGGACCAGCAACCTTCCAGACGTAGGCCGTCACCCGTACCTGATAGGAGGAGGGATCCACAGCCTGCAAGGCCCAATCCGTCACCAGAAGTTGACAGGAGGAGGGATCAGCGGCTCTCCCGGCATAGGTCATCACCAGAGCCCGACCAAAGCAAGGCTCCGCCTACCGGCCCTAGGCGTAAATTGTTCACGACCCCGGACTCAAAGTCTAAACGTGAATCATCTCAGCCCTCACGACGACAAGAACGTCGAGAGCCAGAGGCTGACGCCAGAAAGGAGCAGCCATCGCCACAACAACCTCGGTCACGGCGCACCCCAGAGCCCGAAACCAGGATGGTTCCCCGAGTATCTGCCCTGCAGCGGTTAGCGAAGGAAGACAACGGTAAGGCTCCCGCGGCAGCGGACAAACAGCCAGCTAGAGACCATCAGCCTTCACCCAAGACAGTATGGCGTCCGCGGCAACCTGAGACTTCAGAACCACCAGCAGAGACACCGGCACCCTCTAGTCCTAACCTCGCCGAACAGATGGCCCAACGTTTCCGCGAGAATGAGACAGCCGACGAGGCATACTCGGAACCTCGCCTCAACCTCGAGGAAGACCAGGACGAAGAGCAGGTCGAATCATTCACCTGCAATATGGTAGAGGTCTCCGGATGGGATGCTAATGAAGGGGCTAGCAGCGAAGGAGATAACTTTGCAGTGCTCGAAGGGGAACACGGGATCATTGACACACCTTTGGTCCCAGTTCTTGAACAGTTCTCGTTTCAGGTCGGGATGGTGTTCTTCATTTCGGAACGATACGCTCTTCCACCAAACACAACCTGCAGCGCGGCGGACATCACCATTAGCAGCGAGGATGACAGCATACCCCCGCCATGCAGCAGCGAAATGGGCCCAGTACTGGCCCCAGCCGATGACGCTCCACAAGCGGAAAGTTCGACCGACCTCAACCAAAGGCCAACTATGACCTTTTCTACGCCGACTCTGGACATGGCCACCCACATGCGACCTCTGTACATCACGGCAGAGGTCCAAGGGAAACTGATCAACAAGGTCATGATCGACACCGGTGCCGCGGTTAATGTCGTCACCACCCGCACCGTGGGACTCCTCGACGTCCCGCGCTCAATGATCCAGACCACGTCCTTAACCGTGAAAAACTTCACAAGACAGGTGTCCAGAACCCTGGGCTTGCTATTCCTACGGGTCAAAGTCGGGCCAGCATCGCGGGTTTACACCTTTTTTGTCGCCGAGTGCGTTTCTTCTTACAGCATGATCCTCGGCCGAGACTGGATCCACAGAAGTTTTTGCGTGCCTTCCTCAATGCACCAAGAGCTCATGATCTGGGACACCGAGAAACGCGAGGCAGTCATCATCAAGGCCGACCCGCGGCCTTTCTCTATTTCCGCCAACCTCAACGATGCCCGATACTATAATACATACTTGGGCCCGTTGGACGTTCAAGGCGTCGATCACAAGGGACACCCATACGGAGTAACGGCCTCCAATCTAACGCGATGGGGACTTACCCAGGCGAAGGACGATCTACAACGTCCTCACACCATCGCGACTCTCATACCCCAGTTCGATGGATAATGCCCTTTCCGAAGAGGCACGCGAGGCTGGCGAGTCCTTGTGCGAAAGACTCCTTTCGTACTGGGCAGAACGCGAAGCCTACGACAAGGTCGCGACTATGGAATATGTCGACGAAGTGGTGGATTATTCCGATACCAAGGAGGAAGTTATTCAGTTAGCTCCTGCTGCCTTGGACGACACTCCACCTCAAGTCCGCGACCCCACTTTACAAGTTGACGTAGGGACTGCAGACAAGCCCTTACTCATTTCCATTAGTGCAAAGTTGGCGGAGGAAGAAAAGGAAGCCCTCCTTGACCTATTACGCGAGTACAGGGATTGCTTCGCCGACAAATACGAAGATATGCCCGGCTTGTCCCCAGATTTGGTCTGCCACCGGCTACCAACCTATCCCGATCGGCGTCCAGTTCGGCAAGACGGCCGCTTCATGCGAACTGAAACCCAGATCGTGGTTAAGGAAGAGATTGAAAGCATGCACCGATCGGGTATCATTCGCGTGGCCAAATATAACGAGTGGTTGTCCAACGTCGTCCCCGTCCGCAAGAAAAATGGCAAGATGCGTGTCTGTGTTGATTACCGAGATCTCAACAACGCAACACTGAAGGACATATACCCTATGCCCGTAGCTGACTTACTCATAGATGCCGCCGTGGGGCATGAGGTGTTATCCTTTATGGACGGCACGGCCGGTTACCATCAGATTCCCGTCGCCGAGGAGGATAGACATAAGACCGCTTTCCGCTGCCCTGGTTTTGCTGGCGCATTCGAGTACGTCGTCATGCCCTTCGGCCTTAAGAACGCGGGGGCAACGTACCAACGCGCCATGAACCTCATCTTCCACGACATCTTGGGCAAATTGATCGAAGTCTACATCGACGATGTGGTAGTCAAAACCAAATCGCGAACAACCCACGTGGAAGACTTGTGGCAGGTGTTCACACGGATGCGCAGACATAACCTTAAGATGAACCCTGCCAAGTGCGTTTTCTTCGCGGAGGCCGGTGACTTCCTCGGTTTTCTGGTGCATCAGCGAGGCATCGAGATCCCAAAGGACAAATCACAAGCAGTAATCACCGCTTCGCCTCCCACTACCAAGAAGGAGCTACAACAGCTACTAGGGCGAATCAACTTTCTCCGCCGCTTCATATCAAACACGGCAGGGAAAGTCCAACATTTTTCATCCCTCCTTAAGCTCCAGGGGGCAACCGAGTTCGTATGGGAACCGCAACATCAACAGGCCTTTGATCGAATCAAGGACTACCTTACGAACCCACCAGTCCTGATTCCGCCTCGCGACGGCGTCCCGCTTAAACTTTATATCGCCGCTGCCGATCTATCCATCGGCGGACTCCTGGCCCAGGATGATGAGAACGGGGTAGAACATGCCGTCTATTACCTTAGCAGGGTTTTAACGGACTGTGAGACACGCTACTCGCCCATGGAAAAGTTATGTCTCGCCCTATACTTTGCAGGATGCAAGCTACGCCATTATATGCTTGCCTTTACCACGGTCGTCATCGCTCAATCCGACCTGGTCAAATACATGCTTTCTCGCCCTATCTTGCGGGGACGCATCGGTAAGTGGATCCTCGCCATGTCCGAATTCTCGTTACAATATGTTCCGCAAAAGGCAGTAAAAGGACAGGCAATAGCGGATTTTCTTGCCCATCACCCACCATCAGAGCTCACAGCGTTTCGCGAGTTGGACTTCGCCACAGTAACACTCGCTCCCTGGACCTTGTACTTTGATGGTTCACGGACTGATACCGCAGCCGGAGCCGGGATAGCCATAGCCAATCCCGCTGGAGATCGCTTCTCCTACTCGTTCCAACTCGATTTCAAATGCACCAACAACCAGGCCGAGTACGAAGCACTGATCATCGGCCTAGAGATCTTGTTGGACTTAGGAGTCCGAGAGGTCCAGATCTTTGGCGACTCTTTGTTGGTCGTTAACCAACTTGTGGAAAAGTTCAAATGTTTAAGTTTGTCAATTGAGCCATACCTACGCAAGGCATTCGAGATGCTGGATCGATTTGATGACGTGTACATTGAGCACATACCACGTGAATTTAACTTCGCCGCCAACGAGCTCGCCCAGATAGTGTCTGGCCTCAGCCTGAGAGATGGAGTGCGCGAACGCCTGCTCAAGGTCGAACGCCGTACACTTCCCTCTTTCATCGCCAGGGGGCAATTTCGGGACGCCACCCCAGAAGTTGCAGCCTTGGACCCCATCGACGAGGATTGGCGGCTACCATTCATCGCCTACCTCCAGAACCCCAACGACGCTGCTCATTCCAGGCAAATCCGCTTCCTCGCCTTAAACTTTGTATTACGCAATGGCGAACTCCGGCGGCGTGGAGAAGACGGAAACGACTTTCGTTGTGTATACGGAAGCGAAGCTAAACGTCTCATGCGTGAAGTCCATTGCGGAGTTTGCGGCTCGCACCAGGCCGGGCCCAAAATGCGATGGCTAATCCGCCGCCATGGATACTACTGGCCAACCATTCTGAAAGATTGTATTGCCTTCGCCAGAGGTTGCCAAGACTGCCAGGCCCACAGACCTGTGCAACATATCCCCAACATATCCCCAACATCCCTTTACAGCCCATCATCAAACCTTGGCCGTGTCGCGGATGGGCAATGGATTTCGTGGGCATCATTCATCCCCACTCCTCTGAGCAGCACAAGTTCATAATTGTTGCCACCGATTTCTTTACCAAATGGGTCGAGGCCGAACCTCTCAAAGTCACATCTGCTAACTCGGTGCGCAACTTCATTTTCCGCAATATCATCTCACGCTTTGGTATCCCGGAGTGCATCGTTACGGACAGGGGGGCAGCTTTCATGGCCGATTCAGTTGTTACGTACTTAAACGACTACGGCATCAAGCTTTTACACTCCACGCCATACTATGCTCAGTCCAATGGCCAAGCGGAGGCTAGTAATAAGGTCATCCTTGGCATCCTCCGCAAGATGTTGGAGTTGAACCCTCGCGTCTGGCACCAGGAGCTCTACCACACTTTGTGGGCCTACCGCACCTCCAAGCGAGGCCCAACGGATACCACACCATACGCCCTCATGTACGGTCACGACGCCGTCCTTCCCCTTGAGATAAATATCGCTTCGCTCCGCGTCCAGGAACAGCATCAAATACTTGGCGAGGATTACGTCCAAGCCATGTGACAGGAGCTTGAAGATTTAAGCGAGCACCGTGTCGCCGCTTTCAACAACCTTGTCCTGGAGAAACAGCGCATCGCCCGCTCCTATGATAAAATCACGCGCGGGCAGAGCTATGCTGAGGGCCAGAAGATGTGGCGAGCGGTCCTCCCGCTTGGGGACAAAACAGACGGTCGGGGCAAGTGGTCCGCTCGCTGGGATAGACCATTTATTATTCACCGAATCCTTCCCAAGGGGGCATACCACTTGCGCGACTTGGACGGTACTATTCATCGCAACCCTATTAATGGCCGCTTCCTCAAGCGCCACATTGCAGGGGTCTGGGAGCGCGAGGATCCTACACCTCCACCAGATCCCGCCACCACAGTCAATAGTGCTACGCGCCATCGCGTACTCGCTCCGCCGCCTAACACTAGGGGGCAACTCGGGACAGAAGACTAATAGAATACATTGTAACGTACAAGCCTAAAAAGGCCTGTATTAGATTGGGGCCTATTCCAGAGGCCTTAAAAAGTTCTATGGTTTTCTTCATTCTCTGTAAACGTGCAAAGTCTAAACACAAAGACTAGTACAAGATTGGGGCCTATTCCAGAGGCCCTAAAACATAATTTCATTTATTTTTGCCTTTTCACTTTGTTCAATACATGTTTCGAATTATGGCTTTGCGGCCAAAGCAATTACATGGATCAGAAAAGGTAAATTAGACTATGTTCACATCCAAAAGCATAGATCTACAGCTACTGGAAGCAGCGTCTCGCATATCTCGCCAGGCTAAAGAAAGTCTGCCGCGGCGTCCTTCGCTCAGAGTTGACAAACGCCTCGCGTCTTTAGAGAAATTGACGAACGCTCAAAGTTGACAAGCGCTTCGTGTCATTAGACCAGCCAAAACCCTGACGCCGGCCTGGACCTAAGAGAAAGTGTTGAGGAACTGGAAGTCCAGTGGGTCAGGATCCCTCATGCTACCACCGGTCTTCCGTTTGGAGGGCCGGCAGAGCCTCACGCGCTAATAGAACAGCAAGCGCAAGGCAGAGGGTACCCAACCTTTGGTCAGGCCGGACAAAGGCTTGGCCTGAGAGTAGATTTTCAGAATCAACAAAGAACGAGAATGTATGGTTGGGGGCTTTGCCCTAAGCAGGGACAAGACGATGAACAGAAGAGAATAAGAAATCATGGTGAGGGGGCAAAGACTTCGCTGATACTTCACCCCGGCCAAGCGTTTCTTTTTATAGGCGGAAGGGGCGATTGTGCGTTCGACAGCTGTTCCCCATGCAGTGTTTACTCCGAGATACGGGCTTTGGAGATAAGGCCAGACGCGTTTTTTCAATATTGATTGCCCGCGTTCCGAGCAGTTACATTGGAAACCTTCACTAAATCTAGGAAAAAGATTTTTTCCTGACAGTTATTACGTAACAGTTGGCAAAAAGCGGGAAAGATTCAACTTTGACATTATCATTAAAGTTCGTACACGAGGGGGCAAATACAAGTTAAACCTAAGCACGCCTACAAACCCTATACAAATTTAAGAGCATGCCTTCTAAGGCTATTTCTTCATCATAGGCCTGGGCTCGAACTTCTTCGGCAGCAGCAACGGCCGAGTCCAAAGCTTCTTGGGCCTCCTCTGCGGCCTGCAAACGGGCTTCCACTTCCAAAGCGCGGGCTAAGTCTTGGCGAGCCTGAGCAAGCTGAGCCTGTAGCTCTGCTATCTGAGCCTCCAGGGCCTCCACTCGCCGAGCATGGCTAGCACTTGGATTCTCTGAAGACACTCCTGGGATGCCAACGTCACCAAGCTCGGCCAAGAGGTTTGTCATCTGATTGTCTAAGTTTCGGCGAGCTTGATCATGGGAAGCTGATTGAGCACCGATATCCAAGACTCGGCGAGCCTGCGACTCGACAGCATCGGCCATCTCCAGCGCTTGGTCCAGAACAGGATTGCCGCCAGCGAGATGTCGATCCAGAGCTTCATGAGCCTCGCGAATACGTCCTACCAAGTCAAAGACGTTCGGGCGAGAGCCGTGATGAAACAACCCATGAAGGAAAGACCGAGCTAGGCGGACGGGTTCTGGATCAGTAGGCGGAGTAGTTCGGGCCCAAAGACGAGCGGCCCGGGTGCTGAAGGAAGAAGACTCCTCGCCAGGTTTCCTCGTTGGGACCGGAGTGACTGGTTCAACTTCAGCAGCCGTCTCAATCTCTGGAGAGGGTGGCGGAGTGCCACGAGCTGTCTCTGTCTCCACCAAGGGGTCAGTAAGATCCTTTGTTGGAACCGCCGGAGGCATTTCGCCAGTACGACCCGCTCGGCCCAATCGCGGAGGAGGAACCCAAAGTATCAATTGGAGGCCTTCGGGTGGAGACGCTAAGGGGGCAGTAGGGTCGGAGACCTGGTTGGACTGGTCGAGAGCTGCATTTTCAATTGGAGCTAAGGTTAGCTCTAGGATTGGACCAGTTTCGCCCGAAGCGGCGGTTGGAGAGGGCGGTTGTACGACCTCCTCAGTAGCCTTGTCAGCCCTCTCAATGACTGTGGTAGTTTCCTCCGCGGCCGCTTCGACAGTCTCTTCGAAGATCACCTCCTCGCTGGATTCAGCAGACTCTTCGACGACCGTCTCCGTGCCTGCCACAGCAACTTCCTCGATAACCGCCTCCTCGCCGGTTTCAGCAATTTGCTCAATTTCCATCTCCGCGCTTGCCTCAGCGACCCTTTGGAGAGCCAAGTTCATGTCTCCAACGAATGGTTCTGGAGACGGGACTTCCGTCATCACTGGCGCCTCCTCAACAGCAGCGAGGCGAGGACGAGTTCGGCGGACCTATCGAAAGCAAAGTTAGCAAATCGCTCTGACTTGGGAAAAGTTAATCCGAAGATGATTCGCTTACCGGGTTGCTTACCAAACCATACTCTCGCTGGTACTGTGCATCCTCCAGCAGGTCCTCTTCGTCCTCGATAGGACGCTTCCGCGAGCTCTCGCCGCTCGTTGGCCGAGGAACGACAGGAGCAGTCTCGCTGTCGTGGCCCGCCACAGTTTCCCTCCGGACAGGTGCCTTTCCTCTGGCAGCTTCAGACCGGTCGATGGTTCTCCGGCGGGGGGCAGACTGAGAAGAGAACAAGAGGGTTAGAGAGAAGCATTTTATCAATATGTCAAAGGAAGTTCAAAATTTACACATTTAGTGACATACCGAGGGTGTGGGATCGCGTTCTCGAATGACGATCCCCGTCGGGCGGCGAGCAGCAGGAACCGGCGGAAGCGCGAGCCTAGTTCTTGTCGCAGCCCCTGAACCCCTCTCCGCACGGTCGCGCTGGCCATCGAGGATGGTACGGTCTGATTCGCCCGAAGTATCGTGAAGAGGACGAAAGATGGCAGCGAAGACAGCATCGTCTGGGAACTCCCAATGGTTGTCAGACATGGACCGCCACCAAGCAAGGTAAGCGGGGTCGACACCCTGCGAAGGCTCGATCTCCAGCATGTTGGGAGAAAGAGGGTAGATGTTTTGCAGCGGGGTGACCCGATCAGACTCGCCAATTTTCCTCCACGAGGTGTACTTGTTGACCGAATGGAGAAGCGGGTAAGGAATCCCTTGATGGAAGCCAAGTTGCCTCGCGAAGTGGTTGGGGGCATACAGCTCGAAGCCTTGGTCATCCTCGGCGAGCTGAAGGTCGCAGCATGAGGTCGCTCTCACGAAGGCGGTCCTCGCATCGTTATCTGAATCTTGGCGGGGGAAGAAACTCGTCGATAGGACCTCAGGGTGGCGCCGGCGAACCATCATATCCATGGTCGGAGGTGGCTCGATGTGGTTGTAGAGGATGGACAGGCTAGCGAAAAAGGACAGAGGGGTCCGATTCGCATCATTCCTGCACATCGCAAAGCCAAGCAGCTGATCTTCGGGCAGGAATTCCACCGGGGCTCGCTGGAAGAGCGGAAAGTACAGCTGCGTCCACAGGTCCAGAATCCACAGAGGGCCGCCAGAGAGATGGAAAGGCCTCAGCGACAGCAGATGCAAGGTCCGGTAGAGTGCGCCTAATACAGGTTGCCCTAACCCGACCTCGACCCCATTATACAATGCTTCAGCCAGCTTGGTCCATCTCCCGGTCGGTTTGTGAGCACTGTCGCAGAAGACAAATTTGTCGAGCCAATACTCCAGGAAAGCGATGCCTCCTTCATGCGGCTCCGCGTGGCCCATGTAAAATTTCCTCCACGCCCCATATGAGCTTCTCAGGGCGCGGCGGGCTCCCAAGTTACAAGCGTATGCGAACTCGGTCGACGCAAAGTCGCTCGGCGCATATGGTTTTGCGTGGATCGGCAGCCCGGTAATGGCGAGAATGTCCAGCAGAGTAATGCCCATCTGCCCGAAAGGAAAATCGAAGGTGTTAGTGGCGCTGTTCCACAAACAGGCCATGGCAGCGATAGGCGCTCGATCAGTGTGAGGGGGCAGCGAGAAACTCAAGGCAATGGCCTCATGGATGCCGGTGGCTTCCCAGATCGTCTGATCGGTCTGGAGGCGCTCCTCGTACCACGCTCGATCCTCCGCGGTGGCACTGGGCCACTCCCCGACCCTGACATTTACATGAGAGCGGGCTTGCCAGGTAGAAAAGTTCCCCGGTTCACGCCGTTGGGCCAAGATTGGTCGACGCACAGAGAAGTTGTAATGGTTAAGGTCGGCGTCGGACAGAGGCTTTGAAGGGGTCGGACCAAGCAGGGCCGCCCCTGTATCAAGGAAGTAGATAGGCGTTCCTTGAGGCGGGTTGGTGGCAAAGCGGCGAGCAAGGCTGGTCGACCAGGAGGTCGCCGCCGTAAGGCTGAGGTTCGGGTCGTTGGCAAAAGGTTTGGGAGGCATTGTTTCCGGTTAAAATTTGTGTGGTGCTGGGGTTTGGCTGTTTGCAGAAGGCAAAGATTGTTTTGAAAGCGATGGTAAGATGTGGGGACCCGCGTCGAGGTTTATAAAGGAGACGAACCGTAACGTCCCTTTCAATCAATGGTCGCAACGAAAAGACGCAATGACGACCGAAACGTCAGCGCGTTTCAAAATTCAAAAAGCCGTAATGATGAAGGGAAGTGATACCGCCGAAGCGTCAGCACCTTTTGAAATACGAGTTCCCATAAAAAGCTTATTTAGGCCTTTTCGCTTATCCGTTGCGAAACGGATTAAGCTCAAGGCCTAGGGGGCAATGTTTGAGCCCAGTGGGCATTTTCGGTCCAAAATTCGAGAAAGGCTTGGATATCATTTAGGCCAACGCCTGTGGCCTTTTTAGCCCACGACGGGTGGCGAGGTTTGGCAGCACGTGACGAGGATTTTATCCAGAAGATTCTGATACCTCGCGAGATTAGGTATCCTCGCAGGATTCTTATCTCCAGTTCGCATAGGACTCTACAGTTCCTGGCGAGGGTGAGTTGGAAATGACTACTAACGCCCTCGGGATAAGGTCGCTTAGTGTTTGAGTTCGCTTACTACACGACAAATGAAACGCAACGACGCAGGGAACGAAACCTAAGCGGGATAGGTTTGACACGTGTTGCATGGAGCGTACGACTGGCGAGTTGATCGTATCCTTGTGGGATTCTAATTGCAGAGTCCGAGTTGGATTGTGATTAAGTCTCCACGAGTTGCTTACGGATGAATATATAAGGAAGCTCCATGGACAATCAACACAAACAATCAATCAATCAACAACTCTCTCAAACAGACGAACACAGTCGAAACCTTCGAGTCTTCTCGAAACCCTTACGTTCTAAGCGCACCCCGCCTTAGATCCCAGAGCCCGTCAGGACTCGTCTCCGATTTCCCTTTTTGTTGCTCTACTCGCTCTCACAGTGAGTATCGATCGACAGGTGATTAGAAGAGTAAGCTCGGAAATATTTCCTCAGCAGGTGACACCGGAGCCCTCATTCGCTTGGTCAGAAGTCAGGACGCGCACCGTTCTCTTTCCTCATCCGTGAGGTGGCACGCCCTGCACACACCATTTTTTACCTTTGTTCCCTCATCACCCCCTAGCTGAGGACGTGGGCCAAAACACAATTAAAAAACATAAAAAAGATGGTCATAATTTCCTACATATTGGGTTAGTTCAAATTGGTGTCAAACCTTTAACTAGAAAATGTCTTAATGTCTTAATGCCTCAATTCTTTTATGTTTAAGAGATGCAAGATTTACTGATTTTAATGATAGTACCCTTGGATTAATTGAATCAAGTCTGTTTAATGGTCCAGTTCATTTTAATTGCTACCCAGATTTTACTATTAGCCTCATGATCCTCATATTTTAAAAGCTTTAACTTTCAACATTAAAACTTCAGGTTACCATGTCCTTGAAGGAACTCAACCTTTAGCTTTAATTTATAGAATCCATTATAAAGTCACCGGCACAAATATGAATTTCCAAGCTATTAGTAAAAGTCCCAAAAACCATACTCTCTTGATTCAAAGTAGTCAAGAAAACGCCAATATTACTGTCCCTCACACTATCAGATGGTCAGATGTCCATCTCCCCTCTGAATGGTCCCTCACTAGTGAGAATCAACCATCTAATGCACAACATAGTCTTTCTGATTTAGACTGTATTCAACAGTTTAATGATGGCACAGTAAAAATTAATTTTCAAAACTCTCGAATAAATCAAAACCCAAGAATTCAAGAGGTAGGAAACTCCTCGCGACATTCCTTTGCTACTGCTAGACATTCATTTGCTGGTTCCACTACAGCTGATTCAATGTCTAGACGAGATTCTGATCTCGATAAAGAAATTAAAAATATCAGAATCAGAGAATTAGAAGAAGAATTGCAAAAGGTTAAAATTAAAAACATCAAAACTACTTCTCAGGTTAGTTACCCAAATTATACAGAAAACGAACTTCAAAACAATTCAATAACAAATGAAGATCAAACTTCTCCTACTGTTTCTGATTTCTTAGTTACTCCTTCTTTAAATCCTCAATTAAGCACACTCACCAAACCTTTCATAATTAATTATTCTAAATTAGACAAAAATCTTGAGTTACCAGAAAACATCCCTAGACGAAATCTCTATAGGATGAAATTTCCCCTTATAACTCAACGAAAACAATTATTTAAGGATTGGCAAACATTTATGCTTGAAACAGAATCAGAAATTAATTTTCTCGACTTTATAGATCAACTAAATAATCCAAAAATTGTTCAAACATTAACAAAAGCAAATGGAAAACTTCCACTAGCTCAGTCCTTTCTAGTCATCCCCCTGTTGAAACAATAATAATTGACCACCTTAATAGTCCAATCACAGCCTCACCGTTCAAAATTGCTGTCGAAGATACCGAAACTAAGAAAATTAACCCCGAAACTAAAAAAAATTATTGAACAAAATAATTATACAAATCAAAGTTTAATTACCATAGGAGCCCAATTAGACAAAATAGAAATAAAAGTCGATAACATATCTTCTAAAGTCAACATTTTGCCTCAACCCAAACCGGAAACTCCTTTAGTACATTTTAGTGCTTTAAATAAACCTACCCTAAATCCTACTTCTTCAATTCAAAAGATTGAACGTATGTTAGAACAATTAAAAACTGAAACACCTGAATCCAGTAGGATTGCTGTAATTCATACCCAACAAAACTCTCAAATAACTATTTAATGCATATGCAAGAGCAAGGGCTATGTTTACAAGTATTTTACTGGAGAGAATCAGAAGAGAGGAGAGGAGAAGAAGAAAAATTGAAGCCTGAACTAATGAAGCCGGAGGCCTTTATATATAGATTACAAAAAGTGATGAATAGTGAAAAGTCACTGTTGGTGAATAGTAACTTGTCTGCCACTGATATATATATATATATATATATATATATATATATATACAGTTTCTATCCAGAGCGAAGCTTCACTTTGAAATTAAAGTGTGAAGTTCTTTATTTGACTCACTTTTCAGTCATATTTCCACATCTCCACCGTTCAGTTTGTAGAACATAATGCATAGATCACTTCTGCCAAGTTTCATTGAATTTGATGATCGTTTGGGTTTTCATAATCATTATTTACACAAACAGTTATGAATAGACAGATTTATGGTCCGTTCGTTAATTTAATCTAATTCGGTACCTTAACGATTACCAATTTGGATGAAACTTGATAAGAGTGATCTATGCATTATGTTCTACAAACTGAACGGTGGAGATGTGAAAATATGACAAAAAGTGAGTCAAATAAGAAACTTCACACTTTAATTTCAAAGTGAAGCTTCGCTCTGGATAGGGACTATATATATATATATATATATATATATATATATATATATATATATATATATATTCATAGCTCACTTTCATATATAGCACCACAAAAAGGAAAAATATGCATGATATCGAAAGCAAACCTGCATGATTGCAAATATACTCATAACCATTTATTGTCACACATACACCCATTTTGGAACAATACAACTTTTGGACAAGACATACTTCTACTAAATATAAATGGGAAATATGTGCTACTAGTAACATAAATTAGAAGAAACACGGACAAGACACCCATTTGATCAACTACGGGTAAGTTATGTGTATGTAATTTTTTTATTTTTTACTAAATACAAGGTTGTACGTCGTCTTTCCTCTAAAAAATAAATAAATAAACTATGCAGAACAAATTGGAACTCTCTGTGTTGGGTATCTTCTGAAGGGGTCCTTTTTTTTCGATTACTTTTGGATGGGTCCTTTTTTTTCGATTACTTTTGGATGGGTCCTTTTTTTTCGATTACTTTTGGATGGGTCCTTTATACGTTGTACATGTGAAGTGAACACTCAATGGGGAAAATAGGTCTTCTGTTCTCTTTCTCTTCCTCTTTCTCTCTCACACACACACATTATCAAGTGAATATGAGTTGATACCATTTGCGTATGTGATAATTGCCAAGAGTCTGTGTGGTCTGGCGGCACAATATTGGGATGGTAGAATGACCAAAGAATATAGCTGTATAAAAGAACAAGCTCCTGCCTACTTGCTTTCATCGATACGATTCTGCACTGTCGATCTGGGGTACTGGATTCCGGGTGGTTTGTAATAACAGCCAAGGTGGCCGGTGAAGATGCATGTTTCACACGGTACGAGAAATAATAAGAGATTATGGAATTCTGAGCATCTTCTCCAATGTTCATCATATGAGCAATAGTTATACTGCTCAGTTTGTACTGCTTTGCTGGGTTTCTCAAGGAAGCAATCACTAGAAAAGGCACGTACAGTTGGTGTTTACGAGATGAGGACTTAATTTGCAAAATCTTCTATGTGGTGTTTTGATTGTCATGGATATGCCTTTGATTGAAGCTCTGTTCAACGTCCTGTGGTACTTCAATCGATGGAGTTTGACGCATTGTCTTGTGTATGTAGTGAACTTCTTGATTAGAAAGAAAAAATAATCCTCTGTGAACCACGTACAATTAATACAAAGAGGTTTTTGTGAAGCAGGCTTAATCGCATGAAGTCCATATTTAGCTAATTAGTTGTAGGCCACGGAAGCTGACATAACATTTCCGTAATTAGTTATATAAACATGCAGTAATTAACTTAATTAACACACATAAAACCAAATTAAGTGAATAACCGCCAGATGCCAACATTAGAATATTATCTACTTCCTTTTAGATCAAACCATACAAGGCCATACAGTGTGTTATATTGTGCGGGTCCCATGATATCACCCCACAATTGGCAAACTCTTCCTTCTAGGTCATGGCAAACTCTTCCTTCCGTGACCCCTGTCATTGATTACGAAAGCTTTCAGGCTTTCTCCTCTATCCTGCTTTATTTTAAATAATTGGGCGGTGTTCTGCCCGTCTATCCGCAAAATGAATCTATTGACGAACTTGTCCGCCAGCTCTCGGAAGCTGCCGATCGATTCTGACGGGAGCTCGTAGAACCAACTTAGCGCTTCCCCCGCTAACGTTTCCTGGAACATGTTGCAGCACACCGCGTTCGAGTATCCTTTAGCATTCGTATGGGACTTGAAGCTGTCGAGAAAGAGGTGGGGGTCACGATCCCCGTTGTAGCTAAGTTTCAGCGGCTTGGTTGTGCCTGGTCGAACTAATCGGGCAACCTCTCTGGTGAATGGTCCTCCTCTTTCCTCGAAGCTCACACGGGTTGGGTTACGCACCCCCCTTCTCTCCGTGTCTGAGATTCGGTCTGCCAAGCACGCCACACTATCCCTGATCGCCTTCAAGGTCTCTTCCATTTCGCTTTGCCCTCCTGTATGGACTTCCGGGACAGGTTCGGGCAAAGGCGGCGGTCCCTCGTTTCGCATCTCATCCGGGAACAGGTTCGTCCCTATATGCACCGTCCTACGGTTTGCTCCTGCCGGAGTGCCCACGAGACGAGACGTAGCCGCTCGATCCCGCTCACTCGCCCTATCCAACACCTCCCGGTGCTCAATCCCTCGTTCTAACGCTCCCATGAGGATGGCGTTATCCCGCTCCAATCGGCGCTCCCTCGCCACAACATCTTCCCGCTCCCTCTCACCTCGCTGCTCCAATCGGGCGATTTGGCTCCTCATGTCTTCCAGCATCTCCCCTACCTCCTGGGGATTAAGATCCCGCGGCACATTCTCGGTCGTTCTATTTGGTTCTCTCTCTGTGATTCTTGAACTCCCTCTTCTTGACTCCGGGGTCCGCCCATGCGTCACTTCCGTTCGCGCCTCCTCCACCTCCGGATCTTGTAGCTCGGTTAACCCAGCCATCGAGTCACGTTGGCACTTTCTGTAAGGTTTCCCACAGACGGCGCCAAATGTTTCTGCGCAATCCCGGGCGGGATATTGTGGAAGCTGATGGTGGGGCTCTCCTTCTCCTGCCTGGGCTTTCCTTATCCTGCCTGCAATAACAAAGGGGACCGGGACGTTCCGGTCTTTCCTCCTCCGAAGCTTTAATCAGTAGATGGATATATAGTGGAACAAGTCAATAGTCATACCTGAAAAGCTGACAACTGGGCCTTATATACGGCCCAGGACGGGTTCCTTTCATCTGGAAACTGATGTGGGACAATGTCACTGCTGTTACTCCAGCTACCAAACTCCCTCGTGCCTCTAGGAGTTGTTCCCGGCCCAGGGTGCTGTTACTGACATCGGGCTTCGGCCCATCCTGCACACGGATGGGAACTCTGGGGTGAGATCGGCGGTTGTGGTCGCGCGGGGTACCTACTGGTATACGGGCTTAGGAGGTTGTTTCATGCACAACCGACTACATGTATACTTTCACATATTCATGCAGTACGTATGTTTAGACAAATACATTTAAATATGATATACGTATAATCGAAAAGACGAAAATATAATAGTGTGTGCTCACTACTTGACTTGGTGCTGAAAACCGAAGATCACCAAATGGGTTAAAAAATTACAGTAATTACCTCACTTACCAAAATTTACACATACTTCCTATCTTGAGAGTTGAGACCCAATGAGAATATTAAAGTTCAACGAATCAATTGGGGTGGTTGATCTAATGGAAGCATGTTAGACTGTAAGTGGGGCGGACGTTGCAAAGATTCTCATGGTAATAGAAGTTCTTAGTTCAAACCCCTGCTTATGAAAAATATCATTTAAAAGAGATTATATTTAAAAATTACTCCCAACCCTAAAATAGTAGCTCACTCTACTGCTATTTGATTGTAACAAAAAAAAAGAGTAGGAATAAAGATAAAGCTTTGGAGCACCAGCAGATTACGAACACGGTGACGCAATAAAAATATCACCAAAACGTCGTCGTCGTCAAAGTAAGGCGGCTTCCTCTCTCTCTCTCTCTAAAAACTGGGAGCTTTAAAAAACAAAGTTCCCAACTTCCACCAAACCCCTCCACCAGATTACTCTCTCACTCATCACATTTTTTCAAAGCTAGCTACTTCTGACTTCTCTTCTACCAGTCCCCACTGTCTCATCACAATCTCAACTTCGCTCCCCAAATTCGATCGCGCTCTGCTCAATCCGGTTCGTTATTCTCTTTAACTCCTCGCTTTTGCATGCAATTCTTATTCGGATTCGATCGCGCGTTTCGCCACGCGACTCTCTCGATCCGTCCCGAACAATTCGCTCGAATTTCGATTTAATTGTGTTGATATAGTTAGAGTGGTAGTTGAATCTTTGGTGGTAGTTGTAGGAGGAAAATAAAACTGAATTAATTTAGGTGATCAGTGGTGTTGGGAAGAGTGATAGGTTAGTCTATTTAGTTGTGCTAGTGAGGGAAGCTTTTTGCGTGATTACATATATAGTGGTAGTTGAGTGTGTAAGTGACGTTGTGTTTATAGATCAGAAGGTGCGGCCTCTCTGATTAGCTGCGCAGCTCAGGAAGGATGGGATCAGGAGCATGGAAGATTGAGAAAAGAGACGATTTTAGAAGCGAATCTTTTAAATTGGAGAATGTGCTTGAGAATGGGACTTTGTCGATTATCGTGCTTGGCGCGTCCGGTGATCTTGCCAAGAAGAAGACATTTCCTGCGCTGTTCCACCTTTTCAAGCAGGTCTGTTTGCTGAGCTTGTTCTTTTACCGTGTTTGTATGTGTTGTATCATGAAATTTTAGTGACTTTGTTTTTTTTTTTTTTCGGTTGCTCTTTAGGGGTTTCTGAATCCAAATGAAGTTCACATTTTCGGCTATGCAAGGACTAAGATTTCTGATGATGAGCTAAGAAGCCGCATACGTGGGTGAGGTTTCTTGCCTGCCTTTGTGCATTAGTTTCTCTCAAGTACGGCAGCTTCAGTGACTTACGCTGTTCGAAATTCTTTTTGCTCTCTTTCACAGATGTTATATCAAATGATAGACTTTGATGATTGGTACTAACTGCAGATATCTCATCCAAGGAACTTCCTCCAAGGACTTGGAAGAAGTAGCCAAATTTTTGCAACTGGTTAGTGCCTTATGCTGGCGTCTTATATAATTCCATCCATATTTAGATATTCAACTAGTTTGATAATTTTGTTTGTAGATCAAATACGTGAGTGGTTCTTATGATGGTGAGGAGGGTTTTCGGCAGCTTGACAAGGAAATTGCAGTTCACGAAGACTCCAAAAACAGTGCAGATGGATCATCTCGCAGGCTCTTTTATCTCGCACTTCCTCCATCAGTATATCCATCTGTTTGTGGCATGATCAAGAACTATTGCATGAATAACTGTAAGCCTTTTCCAATTCTATCTAATGTTGTATTAATGTAGATATTTAGAACAAACTTTTTTGTTTCCATTATTGTTTTTTCTTTCTATACATCTCTTTTCTCCTTAAACTGTTCCGGAATGAAATCACTGTAGATTAACATATTGTTGATTACATTGATACAGCTGATCATGGTGGATGGACTCGTATTGTTGTTGAAAAGCCTTTTGGCAAGGATTTGGAATCTGCAGAGAAACTCAGTAATCAGATTGGAGAATTGTTTGATGAATCACAAATTTACCGTATTGATCACTATTTGGGAAAGGAATTGGTGCAAAATTTGGTAATGTTATAATCTCGATCTACATGCTTAGTTTCTGGTTATTGATAATCATGAAATCAGCTTATTTTATTCTTATGTAAATTTACAGTTGGTACTTCGTTTTGCAAATAGATTCTTTTTGCCCCTTTGGAACCGAGACAACATAGAGAATGTACAGGTGAGAATGCTTTTGTGTTGTTTGAGTGTTGGTAGAACATTGACAATGTATATTACTGGTGGTACTTTCCAACATTGACAATGTATTGTTTTCGCAGATTGTGTTCAGGGAGGATTTTGGAACTGAAGGTCGAGGTGGATATTTTGATGAATATGGGTATGCTTCATGAATGCTAATGTGTCAAGTTGTTTTTTGAAAAGTGTCCTGAACGAAAAATAATGGCTCCAGTTCCTAAATAATGCTTTATCAATATTTGTTTTCCAAGAAATCCTATTTCCTGATGGCTCTTCTGGAATAGATCTTGATGAATATTCCCTCTGTTGTAAACTTGTAATGTTTGTGTTTTTTTTTTTTTTGAAATACATCTAAAAGTGTTGGCTAATTGGTTGTGCTTTGTTTCTACTCAGAATTATCCGCGATATTATCCAAAATCATCTATTGCAGGTAAGATCTTGATACAAGTTCGGCCATCTATTATAAAAATATAAAATAAATCATCATTACTTTTGAAAAACCAATTTAAAATCAGACCGAGGATCAATTATTTCACTTGTGCTCTTTTTGTGTCTCTTATATGCTTTAGTTAAGAGCTTTTATAAACTTGGTGGACCATATTTATTGTAGCAACATCTTTGAATTATGATGCATCAGATCTTTCACCAAACTCCATATCAGGAGAAAAAATTCAAATTTTTTAGCTAAATATTTATGTAATTTCCCTCTGCAGGTTCTTTGTTTGGTCGCCATGGAAAAGCCTGTTTCCCTTAAACCTGAGCATATCCGGGACGAGAAAGTGAAGGTGTGTGTTCCCAATTTATTTATTAGCTGGTTTACAAAAGGAAAATAATTAATCTGAAATGTGTTCTTCGTATATAACAGATGTTCTTTCATCATGTACCGTGAGTTCCAAAAGTTCCTTGTTGTACTTTTGATGATTAATAAATCCAAATGTAGGTTCTTCAATCGGTACTTCCCATTAACGACGATGAAGTTGTTCTTGGACAATATGATGGGTATACAGATGATCCAACTGTTCCTGACCACTCAAACACTCCCACTTTCTCAACTGTGGTTCTGCGTATACATAATGAAAGATGGGAAGGTATAGTACCCTGGAATTTTTTTTTGAATTTATAGGCTATATTCCCTCTTTCTTTGTTCTCATTGCCAACACCGTCTTTTGCAGGTGTTCCATTCATACTAAAGGCTGGAAAAGCATTGAATTCAAGAAAGGCAGAAATAAGGGTTCAGTTTAAGGATGTTCCTGGTGACATATTCAGATGTAAGGCACTGGGCCTTTGCAACACTGAGTAACTTAGTTTCGACATATTAGTCCATCAATTGCATACAAACATGTTGAAAAATAACATAAAAATCAATTATATTTTCATACCCTTGCCAGTCTTCCTTTTTCTTGAAACTCTGGCATCAAAGCAGAATCATGAATGCCTGATATGAAGGATATGGATAGTTAATACACTGTAGATCATTGTTTCAAGATGATTAATATAATATATTAATGTTGCTAGTTTTTGACTATTATCTGATTATTCAGGTAAAAAACAAGGGAGGAATGAGTTCGTAATACGCTTGCAACCTTCAGAAGCTATGTACATGAAACTTACGGTATGTGTTGACTATCGAGTGTGTTAATAATATATTTGAGCTGATATCTCCGAATTCATGTGCATTTGTTGTTGATCAGTTTTAGTAGTATGAGGCAAAACTTCACTGTTTTATAAATTTGAGTTGCAAATATCCTTGGTATCACAGAGAAACTTACATTCATGTCTACCTATCCCTTTTTTAGAAATTGTTTCTATTGGAGTTGTCTCAGATCTTATTCGTATGCCAAATTGGAGAAGCCTCCCATTCTTCTATGAATGGAATTAATATTATGTGCTTTGGGTCGCAAAGACTTAAATGCTTTTATGCAACACTGTCACTACATTGTTCTCCTTTCTGTCATACTTAAAGTCTGCATACATATAATGCAGTACTGAAATTGCCATTTCTTTTAGCTTTTGCTCATTGCCACATCGAAGAATATATAATAGCTAGCGCTATAACTATGTGTGTTTGGTATACGATTAAGTTTCATGTCACTCTAGAGAAAGTCTTGGCCATATTTTGAATTGCAGAGTCCCCAATCTTCTTCATGTTAACTTACTAAGTCAATTTCTATTATGCAGGTTAAGCAGCCTGGACTTGAGATGTCGACTGTCCAAAGCGAATTAGACTTGTCATATGGGCAACGTTATCAAGGGGTAGCAATCCCAGAGGCTTATGAACGCCTTATTCTTGACACGTATGGCCTCTGCCCTTTATATTGTAGTATTGTATTTTTTTTTTCCCAAAGCTATATAAATATCGAAATCCACTGAACTCATAGACCCAGTAAGTAGAGTTCAAATAACTGAGTGATAATTATTCTATCTTTTTATTGATAAATGTGAATTTGATTGACAGAATAAAAGGAGATCAACAGCATTTTGTACGCAGGGATGAGTTGAAGGTAAACCAAATTGTTGATCGTACCCTTATTTTCTTGGCACAGTAGCCATGCTCTATGTTGACTAATATGCTGTGTAAATCATCAGGCCGCCTGGGAAATCTTCACACCTCTTCTGCACAGAATTGACAACGGTGAGCTAAAACCACTTCCATACAAACCCGGCAGTAGGGGTCCTGAAGCAGCAGATGCGCTGCTAGAGAAAGCTGGTTATGTACAAACACATGGCTATATATGGATCCCTCCCACCTTGTAGATGTGCTATCCTGTTTGCTTCCCAGCTCGGGTTTACACATAAGTGTCATAAATTTGTTGTTCTTTCAATTGCAAGCGTAATAAGCTCAAAATGCAGAATAAATAAAGAGTGCGGTTTTGTGTAATAGATTGAGCCATCATGAGTAGTAAAGTGCTGCTTCTCTAATTCATCCCAGTTGGATGGAGCAGCAGTTGCTTTGTTAGTTTGTTGTAACCTATCGAATAATTTTCACGTTAACCAATGGAAAATACCCATCTTCTTAGTAATTCCCGTACTCTTAACCTTTCTTAATGATCAAATGCTGCCATTTGATGCCGTCTATCGCTAAGTATGAAAATATAAACTCCTGATTCAAACGAAAATGTTAGTTTGAAGAGATGCATCACGTTGAATTTCAATATTATATGATGCTATTACAAATGAATTGTTCGTCAGTAATGACATCTCCTCAAATATCCGCCAATGTTTTGAGTTTTGATAGTCTGGGAAGCTCTTATGTCATTCTTCAAACAAGCTCACTTTGTCTATTTTTTTTATTTTTTTTGGATTTTGCAAATAAAACTCTTAACCAAGAGGGAGAAGGTTATATATTTCTTTAAAGGTAAAGGAATCAGTGTAATTCCATATCTGGTTAGGAAATGAAAAATTTACCAAGTAGCAAGTCGAATCTCAAAAGGTTTCAATCTTGGGTGAAAAAATTAAAAAAAGAAAAAAAGAAAAAAAAGAAATAGTATCTTATTGTTGAGGCAAGGACCTTCTCGTGCAAGGTAAAGACCAGAGAAGAAGCCAAAGGGTGGAGTCTTCGTTGGGTTGAGAAAGAAGGAGAAGAATACTTTCTCTCCACGCGTCTATTTCCCAACCTTCACTCTAATTTTAGAACCCCGAACTCTCCTTTTTCACCTTCCAAAATTCTCATTACGCCTGGTTGGTTTGGCTTTCCTCGCAAATTTCGGTATATATTTCTCCCCTCGATCCCTTTTTATATTAGAATTAGAATTTCTTCTCTGTATTGGACACTGTTGCATTGATTCAATTCCACCCCAAGTTTGGATTTTCAAGACTTTAAAACAAATTCAGGGCTGCATTGATTCAATTCCGCCCAGAAGTTTTGATTTTTATGCTTTTGGTACTTAGAGTAATATTGAGGGCTGCATTGAATTTGATTCAGTTTCACCCAAAGTTTGGATTTTTATGGTGTTGCTACTTGGAGAATTTGAGGGGATTTGTTGTTTTTTTGTCCTGGGTTTAGTTTGTTTTGATTCTTAGCTGTCTGTTAGGGGCTAAAGGATGGCTTTGAATCTGTCTAGGGGATCAGTTTTGCCTAAGTACTCTTCCCCAGAGCATAGTTTGTGTTCTGCTGTTAGGTGCTCTAATGGGTATGTGAGGGATCAATGTGAAGAGAAGAGCTTGGATGGTGATGCTTCGAGTTCGAATTCAGATTTGAAGAACAATAATAGTCATTGTATTGAGCCTTGTGTTGATGATATTCTTGAGAGGTTGCCTGTTGATCCTTTTGGGATGGATATGAGGTCTACTTTTACGGCGATTAGTGGTTGGCTTGAGGATTTTGAGAAGGGGTGTGAGTCTTATGAGTTTGGGGTGGAAGAGCAGAAGAAGAAGAAGGTGGATGGTGGTGGGTTGTTTGCTGGTCTGAATTGGGTTTGGAATAGCGCTGTGATATTTCAGCCGGAGCTGGGTGAGGTGAAGTTTGATGGGATATCAATTCCATATGATAACTTTGATGGGTTTGGTATCAATGATGGAGGTTTTGTATTGGACGAAAATGTGGAGGAGTATTTGGGTTTTGGCCATGTGGTGAACTTGAATGTTAGTTATGGAGCTAAGGAACTGTCGGTTGGATTTATGGAAAGGCCAGAACATAGCATAAAGAATTTTGACAGTGAAGGGGGTGCTCCACATGATGCTATGTTTTATGCATTGGGTTATCTTGGTGTTCAGGATCTTCTTTCGGTTGAACAGGTCTGCAGGTCTTTGAATCACGCAGTCAAAAGTGACCCTCTTCTATGGAGGAGCATTAACATTGACTGGCCGTTGAATGAGAGGGTCACCGATGATGCTCTTGTAAATTTAACTAGCAGGGCTCAGGGTAATCTTCAAACCTTAAGTCTAGTGCATTGTGCATGGATCACCAATACTGGGCTGCATCACGTGTTTGACAGAAATTCAAGGCTGACAAAAGTAAGTACTTGAAACTTTGATCCTCTATGTTTGAGAATATTTCAGCTGTCTGTTTCTTTATCTGATTATGGATTTGTATACTTGCTCCATTTTATTGGCATATTGAATGCAAAAGTGTAACATAGAGTTTGGTATAATGTTCTTCTATAATCGTTTCTTGCTCCACAAAGGACGAAGTTTGTATATTAGTTTTTCTAACTTCTTTGTGCACATATCTTCATATTTCGAACTTCATAGTTCTGTTTTCCCCTTGATGACGGTTAAACAAACCTTGTGTGTCTGCTTATTATTAAATAGACAATATCTCATGCACCATTTGTTCTCAAAGTGAGGAACTATATAACTTGTTAAAGTTACTGTATATGACACATGTTTAGAAAAAACTTTTCTATTTTTCAAAGCAAGTAGGTTTGAAGACTGTAGTCCTTGCAGTGGATTTTTTTTGTGATTTTAAATGGTTGCTTATTGTATGTTGTCTTGTTTTTCCACTCCAGAAAAATGGACGAAATAGGTATCCTATGTAATTCTTCTACCCCCTTTCTATAAATACCAGTGATTTTGACAATCCATGCAGCTCTTGATGCTGCATGTCTGACTTTTCTGTTATAACATCTTTTTATTGATGATTAGTTATAATGTTTAAACTTAGTGCACTAGTCCTTTCCTCTTTTTAATATTGAAGTTTGTAGGCATTCATTGTACTTATTAATGTGGTTAACTGACTGAAGTTATTGTACTCTTCTTTCCCTATGCAGTTGAGTATTCCAGGATGTATAAAATTAAGTGTTGAGAGCATATTGTTAAACCTAAGGACCTTGAAGTCTGCAGGCAAGCCTGGAATAAAGCACTTGAGACTTGGAGGTCTCTCTGGTATAACAGACAAGCAGTATGAAGAGCTAAAATGCTTGCTCAGTGCAGATAACCATATTCAGGTTAAAGCCCCAAAACCACGGTATTTTCATGGTGGGCTATCGTATCTCTCTTGTGATGATGATTGTGCCATCGACATTGAAGCATGCCCAAGGTGCCAGAGATTAAGTTTAGTTTATGATTGCCCAGCAGAGACTTGCCAAGGGAAACATCAGAAGGCTCAGATGTGCAGGGCTTGCATACTGTGCATAACTCGCTGTATTAGCTGTGGGTGCTGCCTTGGAGACTGTGATTATGTGGAGACGTTTTGCCTACAGTTGCTTTGTTTGGAATGTTTGGAGAACCTACTCAACTGTCAAGAGAGGCATGGAGAAAATGGTGCTCCCAAATGTGCCATATTTTGTCAAGAGAGCAGGTATCAGTTTTGCCTTTTTGGCTAATGGGGAAAAGAAGATACTGCATATTGGTGTCCTGTTGGTTCTGGATTTGAATCTAGAAGGTTTGGCTGTTTGGAAAATGCAAAATGGGCAGAAGCTATCCAATGCATGCTTAGTTTCCTGAGGATTTTTACCACGAGGAAATTGCACTATGGAAAAAGAAAAAACAAATAAAAAAATATATATAAGAAAAAAAAGACAGAAATGAGAGTCTTGCCGATGGGGAGAGTGTAAATAAAAGAGGTAGTAGTATGGAGAAGTTTGCCTGAAATGTTATCTCATGCCCCAGTGGTTCCTGTCCTGGATAGTCGCCAAAGGGCAATGACGAAAAGTATCTGGAAAATTTACGCGTGGAAGTGGAGCAGTATGGAGAGTAACTGTCGTTGTCAGCTTCATCATCGTCAAAGTTGAGCAGCATGCAGGAAGTTCTGGAAGAAGCAGTTGCACTGTTGCAGCACTGATTATATTTCAAAGGATATCTCCTTTTGCGGATGTAGCTGTCCACATTTTGTCTTTGGGTTATATGTTGCTATTGTACCTTTTCAAGTTTTCATTGCCTTCAAAGTTTAACTCATACATGTGCAATGGATAAGCATTCTTTGCGCTGGTAAATGAATAACGCCAGTAATGGTCTATGATGATAAACTTGAATGTAGACATGTAGTCATCTTTTTCTTTCCAGAATTGAGACCTTTCATGTTTGTCTACTGTTGATCGATTGAAGAGCAACTATAATTTATTTGTTTTTCAGATGTCAATCAGATACATTCGCTCTCTTTAGAATCTTCTTCGGTGAGTTCCTTTTTTTTTTTCTGGTTGAAAAAAAGGAAAATTATACTGCTGATAAAAGTCACATACACCCTACATCATGTCCTCATACTAATAATGCTTGCAAGAAAATATAAAGTTTACGTAAAATCGTACATGGACTGATGACGACCGTAACTACATACATTTCTTTCTCTCTTTCTTCTAAAAACATATCAGAATTGAGTGTGGCATTGATGCACATGAAATTACTTGTTATGTTTTTTTAAGATAAATTTTATTAACACATCCCAATTTGTTTAATACACACTCCACATTTTTGTATAATTTGAAATTCCTCTTCTACCCTTTTATTGTCTTTTAAAAATGAAAGATGAGAGAAAAAAATCTCCCTCCTTCAAGTCTCTCTCGGTTCAAGCTTTGGAAAATCTATTCAAAATCTTTATTTGATCTTCTATGTAATCTTTTTTGTCGATTTACTCATCAAATTAATTAAGGATTTAACTCATCCATCAAATTATACCAGCAAAACTTGAAACATCATCAAAGCATTTGTTGCAAATTAAGTATGTGGTCTTGTCTTTTTGTTCAAGTGGGAGCTTTTTAAATGACAATCATATAAGTCATGAACTCATTCAGTGATTCATAGCTTCAATTGTTATATGACTTATGATTTATCTCAATTGTGTAAAACATCTAATGAAGAAATGTATGAAAATTGAAGAGTTGGATGTAGTATGATATTTTCCTTTTTTTAAAAAAATTATTTGAATTTACATGTTCAGTACTTCTTATACATGATGATCTTCAAACATAAGAGAAGACAGAAAGTTTGACGAATAGACAAGAGCAGGGCAACAAGAGGAGAAAGAGAATAACATAAGGACAAAATAGGAAAAATTGGAGGAAAATGATAAAAAAAAGTATTGAGGTGTGTATTAAGAAATAAAAAAAGTATGCTCATGGTCTCTTCTTCTAATGTTTCTAGTGCATATTTCTCCCGTCCAATGTTAGTGGTAGCGAATCTGAAAAAATGACATGGAACTTCACATGAGCATCCACAATGATGAAGAGAAGACAAGCAAGGTGAGAAAAGAAATGTTCGAGGCCACCCATAAAGCATACAATCAAGCAAAGAAGAATCCTCAACACATTTTCAGAGTCAAGAAATTAAGACGCCAAGAAGAAGGAGCACATATGTGATCATTGCCAGAAATTGAAGACAAAAGGAGGCTTGAAGCAACACTTGGCAAATGATGTTCCCAACCAGAAAGCCTAGAGGTTGAGAACAATACTACTTGCTAAGTACTTAAGTATTATATGTTTGTCTATGTTTCTTTTAGAAGTAGTTGGGAAAACTAAACCAAACTAAACCAAGTAGCAGCAACGTTTTGTTACGTAAATGATCTATTATCTATAGCCTATAGGATAACCCTTAGGTTTTCTCTTTCTATTACGAAGAAATCACATCTATTCGTATTTTGGATCCATGACTAACTCATTTGTTTGATTTGTTCTCTACGCTTCTACCACTTCCTCATCTTCGCCACATTCTTTCTCTCACAAGTCTCATCTTCTCTAAGCTCAAGAATCAAGTGCATAAGGAAATAGTTGTTTTCCGTCATATAAACAATAAGAATACAATATGATGTATAAGATAATCTTTAAAACAAGAAGATATATCCTACCTAGTAGCATTGATTGAGTTTCTCGTTGTTTATGTGAAGAAAACAAGTTAGTTATTTCTTGTTATGCAATTTGATTTTGAGTTAATTGTTAGTAGCTAACTCATGTTTTCAAGCAAATTAAAAGATAATATATTTTTGGGTTTAAAAAAATATATTTGAAAACTCTAGCGAACAAGTCGTAGCTATATTTTTGGGAATCATATCATATTATCATTGTTTATGTGACGAAAATCAGCTCTTTCTTCTCATGCACTTGACTCTTAAGCTAACCGAAGATAAGAGAAAGAATGAACTGGAGAAGAGAAAGAGGGAGAAGCATAGATAACGAAATGAACAAATCATTTGGTCATGGGTCCAAAGTAAAACACGATAGTCACACATTTGAGTTGTTGGTTTTTGTTGCTTATCTATATGATACTCATTTCTATCTTTTTAACTCTGTTTGAGCTAAGTAATTATTGGCTTGAAATTTTGGTCAGAATGCTTGTTGCAACCTTGAAAAGCTAATTACTCAAGTCACTCTCTAGCACACAGTGAATTTTAATTCATAACAATTCTTGTTAGTAATAGTGATATAGGAATTAAAACCATGAATTTGCTTTCAGATTTGCCAAAGCAGACTTCCCCGAATGCATTGCTAAACTCCTAAAACCATGAATTGGAGGGTAAAATGTCAACAATGAGCTGTTTGTTTGTTTGTTTGTTTTTTTCACCAATTGTATTGCCAAAGCCATGATATCCATATAGTCTAACCACAACTCATCCACTGATTCTTCAACATCTGTCGGTTCGGACCTCCACTTAGTTTCACCCAAGCTTGATCTTGGTCATGGATATATCACCCAGGTTCGGGTCCATAAGAAGTGACAATTGCTCTGTTGGTCATCACATAAAAAAAACTTTCGTTTCCGAATATGAGATGATTAGGTTGTGGAGGAGCCAAGGAATCAAGTTGAGACGACTTATTGTTTATATGAGGAAAATCATCTCTTTCTTCTTATGCACTTGATTGATTCATGAGTCTAAAATAAATTTTGGGTTTCTTATCCAACCTGGATCACTTCTCTCTCTCAAATTCTCGCATGGGTTGAATTGAGAAGAAAACTCATTCATGGGTGGAAGGAGGGTTTTTTTTTCCATTTAAGTTGGATTCCTAGGTGGCAATCTAACTTGTTTTGAATTTTGGGACATGGGTGGACTTGCTCTGATAGAGAGGGTGAAAATCTGAACAGAATAGGGGGTAAAACTCTTCCATCCCCAGCTGCTGCATATATTGCATAAACCATGCAAGACTATGCAGGGTGATCTATTGGTGAGTCCCATGATATCACCCCAAAAACTTGTTCTATTTCTACCACTTCCTCATCTTCGCCACATTCTTTCTCTCACAAGTCTCATCTTCTCTAAGCTCAAGAATCAAGTGCATAAGGAAATAGTTGTTTTCCGTCATATAAACAACAAGAATACAATATGATGTATAAGATAATCTTTAAAACAAGAAGATATATCCTACCTAGTAGCATTGATTGAGTTTCTCGTTGTTTATGTGAAGAAAACAAGCTAGTTATTTTTTGTTATGCAATTTGATTTTGAGTTAATTGTTAGTAGCTAACTCATGTTTTCAAGCAAATTAAAAGATAATATATTTTTGGGTTTAAAAAAAATATATTTGAAAACTTTAGCGAACAAGTCGTAGCTATATTTTTGGGAATAATATCATATTATCATTATTTATGTGACGAAAATCAGCTCTTTCTTCTCATGCACTTGACTCTTAAGCTAACCGAAGATAAGAGAAAGAATGAAGTGGAGAAGAGAAAGAGGGAGAAGCATAGATAACGAAATGAACAAATCATTTGGTCATGGGTCCAAAGTAAAACACGATAGTCACACATTTGAGTTGTTGGTTTTTGTTGCTTATCTATATAATACTCATTTCTATCTTTTTAACTCTATTTGAGGTAAGTAATTATTGGCTTGAAATTTTGGTCAGAACGCATGTTGCAACCTTGAAAAGCTAATTACTCAAGTCACTCTCTAGCACACAGTGAATTTTAATTCATAACAATTCTTATTAGTAATAGTGATATAGGAATTAAAACCATGAATTTGCTTTCAGATTTGCCAAAGCAGACTTCGCCGAATGCATTGCTAAACTCCTAAAACCATGAATTGGATGGGTAAAATGTCAACAATATAATGAGCTGTTTGTTTGTTTTTTTTTTTTCACCAATTGCATTGCCAAAGCCATGATATCCATATGGTCTAACCACAACTCATCCACTGATTCTTCAACATCTGTCGGTTCGGACATCCACTTAGTTTCACCCAAGCTTCATCTTGGTCATGGATATATCACCCAGGTTCGGGTCCATAAGAAGTGACAATTGCTCTGTTGGTCATCACATAAAAAAAACTTTCATTTCCGAATATGAGATGATTAGGTTGTGGAGGAGCCAAGGAATCAAGTTGAGACGACTTATTGTTTATATGAGGAAAATCATCTCTTTCTTCTTATGCACTTGATTGATTCATGAGTCTAAAATAAATTTTGGGTTTCTTATCCAACCTGGATCACTTCTCTCTCTCAAATTCTCGCATGGGTTGAATTGAGAAGAAAACTCATTCATGGGTGGAAGGAGGGTTTTTTTTTTTCCATTTAAGTTGGATTCCTAGGTGACAATCTAACTTGTTTTGAATTTTGGGACATGGGTGGACTTGCTCTGATAGAGAGGGTGAAAATCTGAACAGAATAGGGGGTAAAACTCTTCCATCCCCAGCTGCTGCATATATTGCCTAAACCATGCAAGACTATGCAGGGTGATCTATTGGTGAGTCCCATGATATCACCCCAAAAACTTGTTCTATTTCTACCACTTCCTCATCTTCGCCACATTCTTTCTCTCACAAGTCTCATCTTCTCTAAGCTCAAGAATCAAGTGCATAAGGAAATAGTTGTTTTCCGTCATATAAACAACAAAAATACAATATGATGTATAAGATAATCTTTAAAACAAGAAGATATATCCTACCTAGTAGCATTGATTGAGTTTCTCGTTGTTTATGTGAAGAAAACAAGCTAGTTATTTTTTGTTATGCAATTTGATTTTGAGTTAATTGTTAGTAGCTAACTCATGTTTTCAAGAAAATTAAAAGATAATATATTTTTGGGTTTAAAAAAAATATATTTGAAAACTTTAGCGAACAAGTCGTAGCTATATTTTTGGGAATCATATCATATTATCATTATTTATGTGACGAAAATCAGCTCTTTCTTCTCATGCACTTGACTCTTAAGCTAACCGAAGATAAGAGAAAGAATGAAGTGGAGAAGAGAAAGAGGGAGAAGCATAGATAACGAAATGAACAAATCATTTGGTCATGGGTCCAAAGTAAAACACGATAGTCACACATTTGAGTTGTTGGTTTTTGTTGCTTATCTATATAATACTCATTTCTATCTTTTTAACTCTATTTGAGGTAAGTAATTATTGGCTTGAAATTTTGGTCAGAACGCTTGTTGCAACCTTGAAAAGCTAATTACTCAAGTCACTCTCTAGCACACAGTGAATTTTAATTCATAACAATTCTTGTTAGTAATAGTGATATAGGAATTAAAACCATGAATTTGCTTTCAGATTTGCCAAAGCAGACTTCCCCGAATGCATTGCTAAACTCCTAAAACCTTGAATTGGATGGGTAAAATGTCAACAATGAGCTGTTTGTTTTTTTTTTTTTTTCACCAATTGCATTGCCAAAGCCATGATATCCATATGGTCTAACCACAACTCATCCACTGATTTTTCAACATCTGTCGGTTCGGACCTCCACTTAGTTTCACCCAAGCTTCATCTTGGTCATGGATATATCACCCAGGTTCGGGTCCATAAAAAGTGACAATTGCTCTGTTGGTCATCACATAAAAAAAACTTTCGTTTCCGAAGATGTGATGATTAGGTTGTGGAGGAGCCAAGGAATCAAGTTGAGACGACTTATTGTTTATATGAGGAAAATCATTTCTTTCTTCTTATGCACTTGATTGATTCATGAGTCTAAAATAAATTTTGGGTTTCTTATCCAACCTGGATCACTTCTCTCTCTCAAATTCTCGCATGGGTTGAATTGAGAAGAAAACTCATTCATGGGTGGAAGGAGGGTTTTTTTTTTCCATTTAAGTTGGATTCCTAGGTGGCAATCTAACTTGTTTTGAATTTTGGGACATGGGTGGACTTGCTCTGATAGAGAGGGTGAAAATCTGAACAGAATAGGGGGTAAAACTCTTCCATCCCCAGCTGCTGCATATATTGCCTAAACCATGCAAGACTATGCAGGGTGATCTATTGGTGAGTCCCATGATATCACCCCAAAAACTTGTTCTATTTCTACCACTTCCTCATCTTCGCCACATTCTGTCTCTCATAAGTCTTATCTTCTCTAAGCTCAAGAATCAAGTGCATAAGGAAATAGTTGTTTTCCGTCATATAAACAACAAGAATACAATATGATGTATAAGATAATCTTTAAAACAAGAAGATATATCCTACCTAGTAGCATTGATTGAGTTTCTCATTGTTTATGTGAAGAAAACAAGCTAGTTATTTCTTGTTATGCAATTTGATTTTGAGTTAATTGTTAGTAGCTAACTCATGTTTTCAAACAAATTAAAAGATAATATATTTTTGGGTTTAAAAAAATATATTTGAAAACTTTAGTGAACAAGTCTTAGCTATATTTTTGGGAATCATATCATATTATCATTGTTTATGTGACGAAAATCAGCTTTTTCTTTTCATGCACTTGACTCTTAAGCTAACCGAAGATAAGAGAAAGAATGAAGTGGAGAAGAGAAAGAGGGAGAAGCATAGATAACGAAATGAACAAATCATTTGGTTATGGGTCCAAAGTAAAACACGATAGTCACACATTTGAGTTGTTGGTTTTTGTTGCTTATCTATATAATACACATTTCTATCTTTTTAACTGTGTTTGAGGTAAGTAATTATTGGCTTGAAATTTTGGTCAGAACGCTTGTTGCAACCTTGAAAAGCTAATTACTCAAGTCACTCTCTAGCACACTGTGAATTTTAATTCATAACAAATCTTGTTAGTAATAGTGATATAGGAATTAAAACCATGAATTTGCTTTCAGATTTGCCAAAGCAGACTTCGCCGAATGCATTGCTAAACTCCTAAAACCATGAATTGGATGGGTAAAATGTCAACAATATAATGAGCTGTTTGTTTGTTTATTTTTTTTTCACCAATTGCATTGCCAAAGCCATGATATCCATATGGTCTAACCACAACTCATCCACTGATTCTTCAACATCTGTCGGTTCGGACATCCACTTAGTTTCACCCAAGCTTCATCTTGGTCATGGATATATCACCCAGGTTCGGGTCCATAAGAAGTGACAATTGCTCTGTTGGTCATCACATAAAAAAAACTTTCATTTCCGAATATGAGATGATTAGGTTGTGGAGGAGCCAAGGAATCAAGTTGAGACGACTTATTGTTTATATGAGGAAAATCATCTCTTTCTTCTTATGCATTTGATTGATTCATGAGTCTAAAATAAATTTTGGGTTTCTTATCCAACCTGGATCAGTTCTCTCTCTCAAATTCTCGCATGGGTTGAATTGAGAAGAAAACTCATTCATGGGTGGAAGGAGGGTTTTTTTTTTTCCATTTAAGTTGGATTCCTATGTGACAATCTAACTTGTTTTGAATTTTGGGACATGGGTGGACTTGCTCTGATAGAGAGGGTGAAAATCTGAACAGAATTGGGGGTAAAACTCTTCTATCCCCAGCTGCTGCATATATTGCCTAAACCATGCAAGACTATGCAGGGTGATCTATTGGTGAGTCCCATGATATCACCCCAAAAACTTGTTCTATTTCTACCACTTCCTCATCTTCGCCACATTCTGTCTCTCATAAGTCTCATCTTCTCTAAGCTCAAGAATCAAGTGCATAAAGAAATAGTTGTTTTCCGTCATATAAACAACAAGAATACAATATGATGTATAAGTTAATCTTTAAAACAAGAAGATATATCCTACCTAGTAGCATTGATTGAGTTTCTCGTTGTTTATGTGAAGAAAACAAGCTAGTTATTTCTTGTTATGCAATTTGATTTTGAGTTAATTGTTAGTAGCTAACTCATGTTTTCAAGCAAATTAAAAGATAATATATTTTTGGGTTTAAAAAAATATATTTGAAAACTTTAGCGAACAAGTCGTAGCTATATTTTTGGGAATCATATCATATTATCATTGTTTATGTGACGAAAATCAGCTCTTTCTTCTCATGCACTTGACTCTTAAGCTAACCGAAGATAAGAGAAAGAATGAAGTGGAGAAGAGAAAGAGGGAGAAGCATAGATAACGAAATGAACAAATCATTTGGTCATGGGTCCAAAGTAAAACACGATAGTCACACATTTGAGTTGTTGGTTTTTGTTGCTTATCTATATAATACACATTTCTATCTTTTTAACTGTGTTTGAGGTAAGTAATTATTGGCTTGAAATTTTGGTCAGAACGCTTGTTGCAACCTTGAAAAGCTAATTACTCAAGTCACTCTCTAGCACACAGTGAATTTTAATTCATAACAATTCTTGTTAGTAATAGTGATATAGGAATTAAAATCATGAATTTGCTTTCATATTTGCCAACGCAGACTTCCCCGAATGCATTGCTAAACTCCTAAAACCTTGAATTGGATGGGTAAAATGTCAACAATGAGCTGTTTGTTTGTTTGTTTGTTTTTTTTCACCAATTGCATTGCCAAAGCCATGATATCCATATGGTCTAACCACAACTCATCCACTGATTTTTCAACATCTGTCGGTTCGGACCTCCACTTAGTTTCACCCAAGCTTCATCTTGGTCATGGATATATCACCCAGGTTCGGGTCCATAAAAAGTGACAATTGCTCTGTTGGTCATCACATAAAAAAAACTTTCGTTTCCGAAGATGTGATTATTAGGTTGTGGAGGAGCCAAGGAATCAAGTTGAGACGACTTATTGTTTATATGAGGAAAATTATTTCTTTCTTCTTATGCACTTGATTGATTCATGAGTCTAAAATAAATTTTGGGTTTCTTATCCAACCTGGATCACTTCTCTCTCTCAAATTCTCGCATGGGTTGAATTGCGAAGAAAACTCATTCATGGGTGGAAGGAGGGTTTTTTTTTTCCATTTAAGTTGGATTCCTAGGTGGCAATCTAACTTGTTTTGAATTTTGGGACATGGGTGGACTTGCTCTGATAGAGAGGGTGAAAATCTGAACAGAATAGGGGGTAAAACTCTTCCATCCCCAGCTGCTGCATATATTGCCTAAACCATGCAAGACTATGCAGGGTGATCTATTGGTGAGTCCCATGATATCACCCCAAAAACTTGTTCTATTTCTACCACTTCCTCATCTTCGCCACATTCTGTCTCTCATAAGTCTTATCTTCTCTAAGCTCAAGAATCAAGTGCATAAGGAAATAGTTGTTTTCCGTCATATAAACAACAAGAATACAATATGATGTATAAGATAATCTTTAAAACAAGAAGATATATCCTACCTAGTTGCATTGATTGAGTTTCTCGTTGTTTATGTGAAGAAAACAAGCTAGTTATTTCTTGTTATGCAATTTGATTTTGAGTTAATTGTTAGTAGCTAACTCATGTTTTCAAGCAAATTAAAAGATAATATATTTTTGGGTTTAAAAAAATATATTTGAAAACTTTAGCGAACAAGTCGTAGCTATATTTTTGGGAATCATATCATATTATCATTGTTTATGTGACGAAAATCAGCTTTTTCTTTTCATGCACTTGACTCTTAAGCTAACCGAAGATAAGAGAAAGAATGAAGTGGAGAAGAGAAAGAGGGAGAAGCATAGATAACGAAATGAACAAATCATTTGGTCATGGGTCCAAAGTAAAACACGATAGTCACACATTTGAGTTGTTGGTTTTTGTTGCTTATCTATATAATACTCATTAATTTCTATCTTTTTAACTCTGTTTGAGCTAAGTAATTATTGGTTTGAAATTTTGGTCAGAACGCTTGTTGCAACCTTGAAAAGCTAATTACTCAAGTCACTCTCTAGCACACAGTGAATTTTAATTCATAACAATTCTTGTTAGTAATAGTGATATAGGAATTAAAACCATGAATTTGCTTTCAGATTTGCCAAAGCAGACTTCCCCGAATGCATTGCTAAACTCCTAAAACCTTGAATTGGATGGGTAAAATATCAACAATGAGCTGTTTGTTTGTTTTTTTTTTTTTCACCAATTGCATTGCCAAAGCCATGATATCCATATGGTCTAACCACAACTCATCCACTGATTCTTCAACATCTGTCGGTTCGGACCTCCACTTAGTTTCACCCAAGCTTCATCTTGGTCATGGATATATCACCCAGGTTCGGGTCCATAAGAAGTGACAATTGCTCTGTTGGTCATCACATAAAAAAAACTTTCGTTTCCGAAGATGAGATGATTAGGTTGTGGAGGAGCCAAGGAATCAAGTTGAGACGACTTATTATTTATATGAGGAAAATCATCTCTTTCTTCTTATGCACTTGATTGATTCATGAGTCTAAAATAAATTTTGGGTTTCTTATCCAACCTGGATCACTTCTCTCTCTCAAATTCTCGCATGGGTTGAATTGAGAAGAAAACTCATTCATGGGTGGAAGAAGGGTTTTTTTTTTCATTTAAGTTGGAGTCCTAGGTGGCAATCTAACTTGTTTTGAATTTTGGGACATGGGTGGACTTGCTCTGATAAAGAGGGTGAAAATCTAAACAGAATCGGGGGTAAAACTCTTCCATCCCCAGCTGCTGCGTATATTGCCTAAACCATGCAAGACTATGCAGGGTGATCTATTGGTGAGTCCCATGATATCACCCAAAAATTAGGAAAACTTGTTCTCTTCCTTTTATCGATGTCCTGTCAAATCTCTATGAATCTTTGTTTTAGTATTCCAACTCCTTAAAGAAATAATATTACAGTTTGCAAGCTTCGATTCTCAACTCTTTGTTTTGTTGTATTCTCCACATTCCATTTGTCCAGCACATGATATGATAGAGGTTCAACTTACCCAGTGGGGTTTTCTGGTCGACACTGATCTTAGAGCTTAAACAGTTGATCAAATTTCCTTCCTGAGTTGAATCAATAATGCAAGCTTCGATTCTTAAGTCTTTGTTTTGTTGTATTATTTGTTACCTGCCCTTTGCCCGTGATAGTTTGACTGCTAACTTCAATTTCAAAACTCTAATCTTCAATCATTACCAAAGACTATATTCAAGTTTGAAATCCTGATTCAACTTGATCGGGTTAGAAATAGCCTAAATATAACCCGTGCGATTAGAGTCAGTTCAAGTTATATGATTCCATGTTATACATTATGTAAATTGACCATTTAGAACAAGTTGTCTCCTGGCTTTTCGAGCAAAATTCAACTCAATAATCCACATTTGCATAGTGCAAAGAATGCAGTGTTGACTGGTGATGACTTCGGTGTCGAGGTATATATATATATAGAACCGACCAGTCTCATGATCGATTGGTAGCATCAAATTAAGCTGAGTTTCTTGCTGATTGAGCAAAGCCTAACTCCGCTAGCTATATATGTAAACTATGCATGTATACCATTCATTTTACGACTCAGATTCTGTGAGTTTTTAACGTACAATCTTATGAAATTTAGAAGTCCAATAACCGCATTTAGGTTTATTTTATAAACGTAGTTGTGATATATATGGTGAATTGGTGATTGGTGTCTGTTCGATAGATCAAGTTCAAAAATAGCATAAAGTTTGATGAAGATTGTGTTGGCTAGCAGCTGCATTTATAATTTTGAGTTTATTAGAACATAATTAACTTAATTATCTGACATGGCTTTCTTGGTCATTCTTTTCCTTAAAATTCGATCAAATTGTGCAGGTCCTCCACCACGTCTAATCGGATTTTGTGAATTATACAAAAAAAAAGACAAAAAGAAAAAGAAGAAGAAGCCATAATACTTATAGATCGAATCCGAGTTCCTGATTAAGTTGCTAAAGCTCAAATAATCAACAGGCTACGTGTTAACATGCATGCAAGATGAACCCTAAATCTCTCTCACGTGCGAGCTGTGCGAGGCGCACGTGCTCTGTTTCCTACGTGTTTACCGCCATCTCTTTCAGTCTTCACTCCCTCTCGCGCCTTTTTTCTCTTTTTTTGTTTCAGTCCAACACTTCAAATTGGGTATTAGGGTTAGGGTTTCCTTCGCTCTTCTTCAATTTTTTTTTTCAGAGATAGGCAACAAAATCACCGAGGAGCTCTTATCCACCGTCCGTTCAATCTTCGATTCCGGTTACTCCGACATGGACATAATCCGAGCCCTTCACATGGCCAGCAACGACGTCACCGCCGCAATCAACATCATCTTCGACACCCACGCTCTCAAATCATCCAAAGCAAGACCCGATTTCCCCAGCAGTCCCAGAATTCTGAGCCCCGAAGTCGCGAATTCGAAGCCGAACGGCGGCGATTACGCCACCAGTTCCGGCGATGACGTCGTCGCTGGCGTGGAGAGGCCGCTCGGCTGCAGCGAGGAGTGGTGGTTGGTGGGTTGCGGCGAGGTGGCGGGTTTGTCGACGTGCAGAGGGAGGAAGATCAAGGCCGTAGACTTAGTGGATTTCACATTTCCTCAAAAGATTTCGCCGTCTCCCGGCAAGGTTTTTGGCCGGGGACGGCCGGCGGCGGCGGCGTGTAAACAAGATTGTCAGGTTCTCTACGACGGATTCCGGGGAGGTAGTCATTTGTTTATGGATTTGAGATTGTTTTGGTTTGATTGATTGATTTGTCTAGAACTTTATATTTTCTGTGATAGAAGTTTAGTTTGATGAATTTGTGTTTGGCAATGATGGGGTGTTATCGTAGATTGGACGAATACCGAAAGAGTGGGCTCGGTGCATGTTGCCACTTGTGAGAGATAAGAAGGTTAAAATTGAGGGGCATTGTAAATCTGCTCCGGATGTCTTGAGCATTATGGACACCATTCTCTTGTCTATAAGGTACACCATTTCGATGGTTTATAGCTGCTTATTGGATAAACAAACTACAGTTTCGAAGCATGTAGTATTTTAGGAGGATTGCTTGGTTGATGATTTTGAGTTTGTTTGTTTGATGCAGTGTGTATATCAATAGTTCTATGTTCCTTAAGCAAAAGCAGACCTCGATTAAGGTAGCGAGTAATTCCACAGAGGAAACAGTGGTTCATCCTCTCCCGACATTGTTCCGGTTGCTAGGCCTAACTCCTTTCCAGAAGGTGATCAATTCTGAATGTTTTCTTTAGCAATTATGAACATCTTTGGGCAGTGAATGTGTATGTTTTGGTTCAGAGGTGGTGATTTGTTATTCTTCTATTCATCTTTTTGATAGGCAGAATTTACTCCCGGTGACTTGTACACGAGAAAGCGCCCTTTAGACCAAAAGGTATTGAAATGGTACTCTCATACTCCCCAGTTATGTTCTCAGTTGATTTCAGTGCCTAATATTTTGTTCTGAACAGGACAGTTCTGGGGTTTGTGCCTCAATTGTACATGCAGTAAAGCATAAAAATCCTTCTATAAATGAAGGTGAAGTTGAAAACGAGGAATTTATTTCGGATGCTGAGGTTGATAACATCGTTGGGGTTGGAGATTGCTCTGAGTTAGAGTTGTTGTCATGTATGTAGCATCTTGTACACATTTATGGAGGTTAGTCTTGCTTGGACAAATAACCAATTAAATATTGTATTTCAGGAAATGGATCCTCCTGCTGCACTTCTGTGTGAACTTCGTCCGTACCAAAAGCTGGCTCTTCATTGGATGATCCAACTAGAAAAGGGTAAATGCATGGATGAGGGAGCAATGACTCTTCACCCTTGTTGGGAGGCATATCATCTTGCAGACAAGTATGTTGGACCATCAACCTTATTTCCAATGCTAGTTTATGATTTAATACTTATTGAAGGTGTTTTGATATAGGAGGGACCGTATTATATATCTGAATGCATTTTCTGGTGACGCAACAGCAGAATTTCCAAGCGCACTTCAAATGGCCAGAGGAGGAGTATGTCTCAAGTTTGCTTACCCTTATTATATCTCTTTTCTCATACATTTTTATACGTTTTGTTAAATACATTGCCTTTCTTATGCATTTGAAGATCCTAGCTGATGCTATGGGCTTGGGGAAGACGATTATGACAATAGCACTCCTTGTTGCTCATTCAGGACATGGACCGTCAGGTAGTCAACCTATAAGCCGGTCCTCCTTTGAAGATATTGAAGCCAGTGACATGTCAGACCATTCCTCAAAACTCCCAAAGGCGGTCACAAAGTTTTCAGGATTTCATAAGTTGATGAAGCAAAAAAACACGCTTGCATATGGTGGCAGTTTAATTGTATGTCCTATGACCCTTCTAGGCCAGTGGAAGGTAATCAAATCTATTTCCTGAATATTGTTTGTATTCTGCATACTTTCTATTGGTTGGTAGTTCTGTTGATATCAGAATGTTATGTGCACTCTGATAAAAATTGTCTCCATCTGAGAGCTGCTTTTAGCAATCTGAGTGTGTGCTCACCTTTCAGGCAGAAATTCAATCTCATGTGCATCCTGGATGTGTATCGGTACATGTTCATTATGGACAAAGTAGACCAAAGGATGCAAATCTCTTAGCTCAAAGCGATGTTGTGATCACTACATATGGAGTTTTAGCGTCAGAATTTTCCACAAAGGTAGTGTAAACAAATCCTATTTGTAATTGTTTACAAGTTCTGCACATGTGTATAGAAGTTGAGTATGTGCATCTTTTCCTTTCTCCTTGTCTCTCTCCATCTAGAATTTTAAGGACAATGGCGGACTTTTCTCAGTTAGTTGGTTTAGAGTGGTTCTGGATGAGGCACATACCATAAAATCCTCTAAAAGCCAAATCTCTATTGCTGCTGCTGCTTTAGTTGCTGGTCGCCGATGGTGTCTTACTGGCACCCCTATACAGGTAAAGTATTTCTATGAGCTTTATGTTAGTATTTGAGATTGAAATTGTTGTTAGTATATGGAGGTTCTTCTCTGCCACAACTCCTGACATTTCCTTTGTTGTTAATAGAACAATTTGGAGGACATTTATAGTCTACTTCGATTTTTGAGGGTAGAACCTTGGGCGAATTGGGCTTGGTAAGCTCTGTTTTCCTTTTTCCCATGGAACATATATATATACTTTACATTGTTTATGTGTGTGTGTGTATATTACATTATATGGAATATTGCTTTACTATATACATCTCATTAGTCTATGATAAGATTAGATATCATATGCTGCTGAAATTATCTTACTTGTAAAGTTGTAATACGAGCCTTTATCCATGATGACGAGAAGGAATTGTGACCGTTGTCGACCTATCAGAATTTACAGTGAATCCATATTGTTTGGAAGGAGAATTTTGCTCCTTTTTAGTGCTAAATTCTTTAAATATAATAACTGGTGTAAGTTGGGACTGATAGAATCTCAAGTATTTGTGGAGGACATTTTACTGTCATAAGTTGAATCCAATAAGTTGAGCTGCCTCTAACTACAGTGTGATCTTTTTTGATTAATCTAGGTGGAATAAACTCATCCAGAAACCCTTTGAGGAAGGTGATGAGAGAGGGTTAAAGCTGGTTCAATCTATCTTGAAGACGATTATGTTAAGGAGAACCAAGTTTAGTACCGATCGCGAAGGCAGGTGAGTTTTTTGTTCAGGATATGCCACTCAATTCATTTCTCCTTTTCATATTTTATTCTTTTCTTTTTGGGATCCTAATGTTTACTGTTTGTTTCAGGCCTATATTAGTCCTTCCTCCTGCTGATATTCAGGTGATATACTGTGAACTCACAGAAGCAGAAAAGGACTTTTATGAGGCCTTGTTTAAAAGATCAAAGGTATTCTTTCATTCTCTTGACTGGACTTTCGTATTTGCTTTGATCTACTCTATCTTGCATTTGTAGCTGACAAGTTTGTTTCAACTTTTCAGGTGAAATTTGATCAATTTGTTGAGCAAGGACGGGTTCTTCATAATTATGCATCCATATTGGAATTACTTTTACGCCTTCGCCAATGTTGCGATCATCCATTTCTTGTGATGAGGTGTGGGCTTTACTTATTCAATGGACTGAATATTTACTGAGCAGCTTTTTTCTATGTATCCTGTCTGTAGCCTTGTGGTTTGAATTTGCCAAACTTCTTTGTTTGCCTTGTATTATATTCTACTTTTGATGGATGAGTTTTTCATTGCAATTTGATAATCACATGAACATATCAATGTTATATGAATTCCAATGGAAAGTAGATGTAGAGGTTAAAACCCCCAAGTTCTTGAAACTAAAATTTAGGTTTCTTTGATTTGTTCAGTCGAGGTGATACACAAGAACATTCAGATCTGAATAAGCTTGCTAGACGGTTCTTAAAAGGCAGCCAGAATTCTGTGGAAGGGGAAGCCAAAAATTTGCCTTCACGGGCTTATGTTCAAGAAGTTGTTGAAGAAATACGCAAGGGGGAACAGGGAGAGTGTCCCATATGTCTTGAAGCATTTGAAGATGCAGTATTGACACCTTGTGCTCATCGCTTATGCCGTGAATGTCTCTTGGCTAGTTGGCGGAATTCAACTTCCGGCTTATGTCCGGTTTGCAGGTATACCAAAATGCTACCTTATTGTTTCAACTCAGAATTTCGTTTTAATTTTCCTTGTTTCCCTTTCTTATAATAAATTTACTACCATAGGCTTGAAGCTTAACAGTTTACCATTATAGGAAGATTGTAAGCAAGCAAGATCTTATTACAGCACCAACTGAGAGTCGGTTCCATGTTGATATTGACAAAAACTGGGTGGAATCATCCAAAATAGTCATTCTTTTGTGTGAGCTTGAATGTCTTCGTTCGTCAGGTTCAAAGAGCATTGTCTTCAGCCAGTGGACGGCCTTTCTAGACCTCCTGCAGATATCTCTTTCTCGGTAATAGTGACCACATATATATGCTTTTCAAGAATTAAATGGTTTGTGAGTACATGACAATGCTGAAGATTAACTAATTTATCTGTAGAAATTAAAGTCAATGTATGCTCTTTGTACAAGAAAACTATCTTGGAACACATGCATGTCTTGTATGTACCCTAGTTTCACTATATGAAGGAACCAACAAACTCTTTGTTTATTGAAGTTCAAAAATTGAATGGTCCGGACATGAATTATTGATATCCTTTTTACATTCTATCGTAAAGTGTATGTATCAACTCATGGTCATATCCTTTCTTTTATCTGTTTCCATCTTTTTGTTTGGTGTCTTTTAATCTTGAAATGATTTTCCACGAAAGTACCAGTGATGATAGTGACTATCGTACCCTCTTTTCATTATATGCTGCTGGTGTTTATTCTTGGAAATATTCTTACGTTAGAGTTACAATTGATCTTATTCATCTTCTTACAGGAGTAACATTCCATTTCTTCGCCTGGATGGGACTCTGAGTCAACAGCAGCGTGAAAAAGTGTTAAAACAGTTTTCAGAAGACAGTGAAATTCTGGTACTGATTTTTGACTTAATTGTATTTTGGTTGTTATTTTCTTGTGGTTTAAAACAGTTTGGACATGAGACTGGAAGCATAGTCGTTGACTGTTATATGACTTATATCATCTGTCAGGTGTTGCTAATGTCACTGAAGGCCGGAGGAGTTGGAATAAATTTAACAGCAGCATCCAATGCCTTTGTCTTGGTATGCATTGGATTGGATTTCAAGATTATTTAGTGACATATCTTATCGTATTAGTCATCTGCTTAAGTTTTCTACTGAGCATTTGCACTGAGGTGGCATGTCATGCAGTATTGTATTTGCCACTGCCCTAATAGTAGTTATGGACTTATGGTGCCTCTGTATCAATCTGCGTGCAAATTACTGAAATACAGTGATTATAGTGGATCTGCTGTATGAGGAATGCTGAGATTGATTGGTATCAGTAATGGGTCACTATTCGTGTTTGCAGGATCCATGGTGGAATCCAGCTGTAGAGGAACAAGCTGTATTGCGTATTCATCGCATTGGACAAACAAAACGTGTGATGATCAAGCGATTTATCGTGAAGGTCCTCTTTATTTTCTACTTTTTAAAGTTTTATATCTCTGCTTTGTGTGATTAAAGCTTAGAATTTTGTTCCGTCTTAAGTGTTATGTCTACCTAGTGTTTGGACTTGCAATGGACATATAAGCAATGAACCGAACATTGATGATTTTGATTGTCTGGCAGTATCTGAATGTCTTTGAATGGCAGGGAACGGTCGAGGAAAGAATGGAAGCAGTTCAAGCTCGTAAACAGCGGTTAATTTCTGGTGCCTTAACTGACCAAGAAGTTCGAACAGCTCGCATAGAGGAATTAAAGATGCTTTTTACTTGAGAGCATTGTACCGTAGTTATAAGTATTCAACTGTCACTTTCAGAATGGGTTTTAACACAAGGAAGATTGTGTCTGAACCCAGAAAAGTGATCTTCTCCTGAGCGCTAGCGGTTTTCAGAATGCTTAAGCGCCTTGGAAGGGTTATTTAATTTTGTAATCTGAATTGCCATTTGTAAAATTGTACATTTGTAACCACCAAAAGGAATCTCCAGATCATTTAGATTCATACTCACCTTCCTTGGTATTCATTATCCGATAATAATCCTCAGCAGTGAACTCATAAAGGTCATCTGTGTCCTCTGCCAAAGAAAAAAAACAACAGAAATGAAAATGTCTATTAGGCAATCTCATTCAGCTTGCATTGACAGATACTCCAAAGCATGCAACAGTCTAATCTGAATGTTTGTAGGGGGAAGATAGAAGTTGAAATTTGTAAGGACCTCTTGTATGTATGAGTTTTGAGTTGTACGTAGTTTGTGATGATGCAAATTGGTAATGAGAGTAAACTAGAGCAGCTGGATCATGTAGCGTTACTGTTTTGTCCCTGATCCAAGTTATGGCAGTTCAAAATCCGACAAGCTTTGTACATGTTTTAAGTGCTACTGTTATGGCAGACTCTAGAAATCATGCCGGAAGGAGTTTAATTTCAATATGCCATAACCCCCGAAGCCAACCAAGCAGCAACCATTGCCTGCCAAGACTCCTGCACCACTCCCACTGCCGCTCGCAGTGAGTAATTACACTTGTTTCTTGATGCTAGTGAGTTTTGATATTATCTTTCAGAGGTGTGTTAATATAGTGAAGATGTGCTTGAGATAGTTAGCTCTAACATGTACAAACTTACCAATTTCATTTCTCTGTCTAAAGTTTATTTCCTAAATGAGGTTATGAGGTTTCATCAGCAGTGCATTGCATGTTGCTCCTGCAGTGAGTTAGATTTGAAATTTGGATCATGTGATACTTTTGAGTTAGTTGAATTGATTTTTCTTTACATGTAGTATTGTGGATCACTATTGAGTATTGACTACTCTTGTGCATGATTTGTTCGTATGTCCCTTCTAGGTTGCTTCTTCATAATCTTCTTGTCTTGGATTCGAGCTAGTGATCAAGTACTCGAGCACTTCAGGGCTCTGCATCAGTACAATGCCGAACTGCAAATGAAGAAATCAAATTTGGAGAAGAAGAAAGAATAAGGCTTTGATACTAGCATGGACCTCACTTGAGGTAAATATTCTTAATGCAATTTTTTTATTGTGGCAATTACATATTCACATTTAGATCTGTCAACTCAAATCCTACTGATATTTGTAGGCGTCTCATAGGCTTGAGATCAGTGCATTGAGGAGTTAGCGAGACGCAATGTGAGGCAAAGAAGGCCCTAAGTTTTAACTTGAATACTCCCTACCATTAGAGATGAAAACCAGAATGGAGAGCAGGGTAGCTAAACTATCAGCATTGGTCTCCTATAAACACGACCGTAACCTGCACCATGTACAAGAGCCAAGTTCTTTGACATGTCATCAATAATTTGAAGTATCAACTGCGTCCGCCTTGATTGCTAGCAGCCCCAGGCCATGAGAAACAGCCAAAGTGTGGCAATCCTTGCTGCCTCAGCTTCAACCTCGAACACACCACCACCATCCTTCTTTGGGACTTGAAAAGATGAGAGAATTAGGAAATGTATTTCTCCAAATCATCTTCATTATTTTTGGAATGAAAAGTGGGAATGATAAATTGGACCATGAGAAATAGAGAATCAGTTCCCCATCCATAACTCAAATTCTTCTACCTACACGTTAATGTAAAAGGAAAAGGATAAAGAATAGAAAGAATAAGCACACCACCTCAGCGGCATTCTACGTAAAAGTTGTACGTTATTACATTGTTGGAGAAAGCATAAACAACCTTAACAAAGCACAGATTTGGCATATGTAAAAGTCATCTCTCTGAACTCCTAATAAATATTTGCTCTGAGGCCAAGTTAAAGCCATCAAATAACTGTCATAACCAGCGATATGTTACAGGAAAGGAAGTTGCGATCATTTGACAGAATTCAGATGATGAATAACAATTACACCTCCGGAAGTTGGTCATCTAATTCATTTCACATTTTCAGCCACTTCGGCTTAACAGATTTTTTGTCGGCGGGCTTCTTCTCTTGGACAACAGGGGGTGGTGCCTCCTGTATAGGTTCAGGTGCAGTCTGAACAGGCTCTGCATGCTCTTTCACAAGTTCCAGGCCTTTCAAAGACATTATCTCTTCATGAAGGAAAGGACCTGACTTGACATCTGCAGTATCATCACCTGGACATGTCACACAGAAGGTTTAGCATTTGGAAGTAGCCATTGTTATTCACAATGACAGTCACAATACAGATACATCTGTGAAAAAGAGATGGTGCCCCCTCCCCAAAACCTATCCCCTTTACCCTAGAGAGTTACAAAGATTGGCAACATCCTCACTTCTTGTGTAGAAATTCCATATTAAATTTGTATGAATCTTATATAATAGTGTCACCTAATCTAAAACAAGTTTAAAAGAAAATATTTGATTCCTTAACAGTCACATAAGGCAATTTCCATAATCTTAAGAGTAAATCAGAAAGAGGCTAGGTAAGGTGAAATCATTAAGTTCAGTGGACAGTTACTATGACAGTGCAAAAACAAGTCTAACCTTTTGGTATATCATATGAAAAGTATATGATTGCACCAGGAGCAAAGCCAGCAGAGTAGAAGTCCTGGGTCATGTCCCTTATCAGATTCTTAGGTGGAGTAGTATCTGCGAAGGTAAATGTTAGACTGTACTGCATAATCAGTTAGCATATAAGAAAGGTCAATATTTCAATTCATAATCTACATACATATGTGGAATGATAATTCAGGTTGAGCAACCACTCTCTTGAGGAGATCAACCAAGCTCTTAATTGTTTCAGATGGATGAAAAGTGGCCTCTAATGTTGTGTTATCAGGAAAGCGAACCCTAATCACAGCCTGCAGATATGAAAGTAATCAAGAGTCAGAGTAGGTTGTGCATCAAGCGACAAAAGAGTTGATCATCTATCAACAAGAGCCTCTAGAAACCATAACTACATCAAGCAGCAAAGAAATGCTTAAGAGTAAGTACCACCTTTGTTATCCTTGACCTTCGAGCTGCCTGTTCTGCCTCTCTAATCTTTCGTGTTTTCAGGAACTTATCTGTTCATTGGGAGGTATGCAAGTATCATTTGCATATGTAACCATTTTAGTACCAATGTAGTCCTACGAATGTGAAAATCAATAAAATCCTACAAATTATCAAATTATTTCCGCATTATTAAGTTTTTGTGAATAATATACTGGAAGCATGGACGAAACTTCCAACCAGAAGAATATGTTTCTCATTCCAGACATAACTGCTAGAAATATATGTAAGAATAATAAACTTCAAATAAACTCACCTTCCTTCTTGGTATTCATTATCCGAAAATAATCCTCAGCAGTGAACTCATAAAGGTCATCTGTCTCCTCTGCCAAAGAAAAAATACAACAGACAGGAAAAAAGTCTATTAGGCAATCTCAATCAGCTTGCATTGACAGATACTCTAAAGCATGCAAAAGTCTAATCTGAATGTTTGTTGGGGGAGGATAAAAGTTGGAATTCTCCGTACCAGTATTTGACTCTACATTTTGCGAAGAAGAAGGTGCTGCCGTTTCAAAAACACGAATTTCTCTGCCAAACTTTTCTTTTGCTGCTGTGAGCTTGGCCTGTAATTACCCCAATGATCCACAAGTAAATGTACTATTCCAACAACAGATATAGCAAGAACCATCAGACATTTAAACTACAATGGTTTCGATTCTAAAATTGCTACTTTGTATCTTAAAACAACACGCTAATATGCTAAAACCAGCAGTGATTTGCAAGCGCTGACTTCACCGAAGACTTGAAACAAAGCAATAGCACACAATTGATCGTGACACAAAAAACACTTCAGCAAAAACTGTACTAACTCTCCAAAAGTACCAAATTACATAAATTTTAGCTGCACGAAATTCATTCCTTAATATCTACCTCCACAAATCACCAAAATTTATACACAGACCAAGTAACCCATCAACAGAACCAAACCAAAGTTCGTTTCTTTACTACCAAACCACCTCAAACCAAAAAATTAACACCTTTTGCACCATACCCACAACTTAAAAACAGCCAAGAACCACTAATCAACACCTAAAAACCATCACACGCAAAACCCAGATCGACCCAGTAGCCAAAACCAACACAAAAGAATCAAGAAAAACATGGCATAGGTATAAAAGAGTCTTAAACCTTGGCTTCTCCGGCCTCCATGGGATCAATGTTGGTGAGCCTCCTTCTTTTCAAGGATGGATTAGAAGAAGAAGCATCAACGATCATAGAGACCACGCTTATAAAACCCAGAAAGAATTTGATACCGTCTTTTTATGGGTTTCAACTTCAAACCGGGTCGGTGCAAGTCTCCTAATTCGTTTCTTTCCTGTGGAGACTGATAGATATACTTTCACCTTTATGTATGGGGAATAGTGGACCAGGCTTTGTGTATATTTGGGCCGGGTTTTCTTATGAAACCGGGTTGTCCAGTGAGCCCAAATCTGTTTTTTTTTTGGGAATTATTCAAAATGTATTGAAGCTGAAAAGATCCCACAGTCCCACCAAACCTTTTCTTTCTCTTGTACAAGTCTTTAGGTTTACTCATTCCTTTTGTTTAAAGTAAAGCCATGTCTTATCTAGTGAAATGATTTCATAGATATGTCATACATAATCCAAGCCTTAAGAATGAGTTGACAACATAATGTATGAGCTATTTATATCATTTGTCACAAGAGAGTAATCTCATTTTCTTTTCATTCTTACGAATTTAGCTCTTAGACTTCTATTGATATGTTAACTCAATTCCTCCTTAATATATTGATGTATTTTCAACTCGTCCATACGAAATCGAGATACAATTGAACGGTCGCCTGGCATAGAAAAAAGAAAGAACATCATACCGTGGAGCGGCGGAGCACACGGTATTCCCGCTCCCACCACACGACGACACCTAACAGAATCCGCAGGTGGCGGGCAACAGTTCCACTGCCGCACGTCACATCCTTTCAAATCCCGGGCCCCATCTAAACAAACCTCCAAAAATTAAAAAAGAATTTAAAAAACCAGGTCCCTCCACTTTCCCATATTTAAAAAACGACCCCGGCTTATTCAAATTCACGATCTGAAAAAACAAAAGTACTGACCTCCATTTCCGATTAGAAAACCAGAGAGAGAGAGAGTTAGGGTTAGGGTTAGGGTTTGGTGATGACGATGGGCAGAGATAAGGAGAGAGAGATAGAGCTGGAGAGTGCAATGTACACTAACTGTTTACTGTTAGGGTTGGATCCGGCCGTTATCGAAGCCACCAACGGCAATCCTCCTCGGGTCGGGTCGTTCCGTCACTCCAACCCGAAACTCGGCGAACAGCTCCTCTACTTCATCCTTTCCTCCCTCCGCGGCCCAATCCAATCCGCCAAGGTAAAAATCAACTCGAAATTCCTTTCAATTCCGAATTTTCTCTACGTCGTCGTTTTGAATCTCGCTCGATCTCTATCTCAGGATTTCGATAAGGTCTGGCCTATCTTCGATTCTACGCAAGGTCGCGATTTTCGCAAGGTGAAGATTTTTCTAGCTGGTTTGTTTCGATTAGACGTTGTGTTGTTTGGTGTTTGAGATTTTGGTGTGGAATTTTGTGTGGTTCAGGTAGTGCAAGGGATTATTAGTGAGCTTGAATCGCAAGGGGCGCTTCCAAGGAGCAATTCGAGAGTTTCATCACTTGCTACATGTTGTGGACCGAGGTTCGTTTGGTGATGATTTACCTGGTTGTTGTTTTCGTGCTTGTTTTTGCGGTTATTGAGCTTGATTATGAGTAGAAAATGTGAAATCTAAGGATAAAGTTTAGTGGCACTTACCTGCTCTGTTCATTTTTGCATTTAGTTCAGAAATGACTGCTGAATTGATGCCGGAAATGTAGTTATGTGTAAGAATTGATATTGTTTTCTTTTGTGAATCAGCCAATTGGTGGCTTTAGAGTTGAATGACGTATCTGCATAGTGAAGTGATAATATCTTAGTTGTGCATACTCTTAGTTCATAATGTAATGGGGCGTCTGATGAAGATACATTGGGGGTCTTTGTGATGGTATTTATGGTGCATTTACTTCATGCAGGTTTGTGGAACTTTTGTGGCAACTCTCTTTGCATGCACTGCGAGAGGTTCATAGGCGGACATTTACAGCTGATGTAGCTTCTAACCCTCTTCCGGCATCATTGACGGATGTAGCCTTTTCACATGCTGCCACTTTACTTCCTGTTACAAAGGTATTGTTGACCATGTATGTAAAATTTTAAAGCATGCATAATGTTTACTACCAAGTATCATTTTGAAGTTGTGATAAACTGTGTTCAACTTGCTTTGGCATCTTACATTCCTATGGAAGTGTTCACATGCTTTGTAAAACTCTTCAATTAGTTTTCACTGTTAAGATTTTCCCTAGATTGTAATGTTGCATAATGAATTTATTGTGGAAAGCATTTAAGTAGAAGCCTAGACTGCTATAACTTAAGATTCCCTTGCTTTCTTTCTTCTTTTTTCATGTTCTCATATGTAGATTCCAAATTGTTTACTTGACCTTCAGTAGTTAAGATTTGGGCTTTTTATTCTAAACAGGCTAGAATAGCACTTGAAAGAAGGAAGTTTCTTAAGAATGCAGAAACAGCAGTACAGAGACAGGCCATGTGGTCAAATTTGGCTCATGAAATGACAGCAGAGTTTCGTGGTCTTTGTGCTGAAGAGGTATAGGAGTAACACTGAACAGCTTAATATACTGCACTTAATTGAAAATTCTAGAAGTTTGCAATTCACGTCCTTGTCTAATGTTACTCTTTATAAAACATGAATCCTAGGCTTATTTGCAGCAAGAGCTGGAAAAATTACATGACCTTAGGAACAAAGTCAAGTTGGAAGGGGAACACTGGGATGACCTGGTATCTAGTTCGAGTCAGAATTCTCATTTAGTATCCAAGGCTACTCGTTTATGGGAGTCGATATTAACTCGTAAAAGTAAGTCCAACCATTATCCTTATAGTGTCAGTTTGTGTCGCACAATTACTGTATTCATATATTTAGTTCTTCAATTTCAGATTAGATTCATACATGGTTAATCAGTTTGATGATTCAATTAAATCTCCTTCACATCTAGGTCAACATGAAGTTCTTGCTTCGGGCCCTATTGAGGATCTAATCGCTCACCGGGAGCATAGGTAATATACTATCAAATATCATTCGAATTCACCGGAGATCGTTCAGCAATTTACCTTCGCATGCAAAATTTTCCTTTATAGGTACCGTATTTCTGGATCTTCATTGCTTGCAGCTATGGATCAGAGTTCTCATGTTCCTTATGCAGATGTCTTATCTGTCCAGTCTGGTGATTTTACTCCGACACATGAAGATGATAAAGAACAGAGTGATGGATCATATGTCAACGTGAACAGAGAAAAGATGAAGAATAATTTAGATTCATCACATTCACAAGTAAATGATGAAACTCTTCATCGAGCAGATGAGAGAAGTGGAAGAGTACACCCAATGGTGGACGTGGCTGAAATCATCAGGCGTTGGACACATGCTTTACAGCGTATTCATAAACAGTCACTCCATATGGTAAGCTACTTGAAATTATGTTTGGATATTGTTGGGAAAAGGATAAGATAAAGTTCATTCTTGTCCTTGTTCTCCTTTTTTCTATTTTGTTTTGTTTTGTTCTAAGAAAAGCTTTTAATTTGAATCTGTGTTGTGGAAATGGTAATTTGTAGGCAAAAGCTAATGAGGGTGAGGGTCCAGAAATTCTTAGAAGTGCACATGAAGGCAGTTCAAGTGGTCATGCCGAGTCATTAGCTGCAACACTTGCTGAACATCAGCAGCACTTGGTTAGCTTTCAGGTAAGTTTGTGCTTTAACTGAACTGGTTATGGCTAAAGTGCTTCCAGCTTCTCAGTTTGGACTTCATACAGTAGTAGAACCAATTCCTATCTAACTTGGTAGACATCGATTATAAACCTGTGATGAAGTTGTTATTCAGTCAAATCTTCGTCCATGACTTTGAATGAAGTATTCCGATTGGAGTTATATTTGTTGGTATGAGGGGTTATGTGGGATAGTGATTACCAGTATGCTTGGACTACTAGTACTGAATAGACGTCTTAGTAGGCAATAATGGAATTGAGACACTAGTAATGTATATGCTTTCTGGAATGCCCATGCACATCTAATATTTCTTGGATATCCTTGTACAATCATCTGATGCCATGCTGAGATTTTCCAATTGTAACTTGTATAGGTCCTCATTAATCAACTGAAGGAAGTTGCTCCAGCTATACAAAAGTCAATATCAGAATGTACAGATAAAGTAGATAGCATTTCTTCTAATCTGCCCCCAATGACTAAGCACCCTGGTCGCTCGACCTCGCCTTGTCAAGCGCAGAGCAGTGGAAGGGCATTGGTATTACACTTAACCATTCATTTAGAACCTGTATCTGCTAAAATATGTCCACTTTATAAGTGCAGTATGATTTACACATCTTTGTATATTTGGATTAATTCAGGAAAGCACTGATGATGTGGCTGAAGTGACTTCCAAATTGTCTGCCTTTCAGTTTGAAAAGGTGTCAGCCAGTCCACCTGCTCTAAAGCTCCCCCAGTTATTTAGTGCGACACCTAACTCTCATAAGCGCCTTGCTCCAGCTGCTCAAATAAGCCAAATAGAGAACTTTTCTGAAAGAAAACCTTTGGAGCAGCCTCTATCGAATAATCACATAAACGATCTGCCACAAGGTCTGCTGTTCGTCCTTGCTCTTAAATTTCATTTCATGTACAACTGTTGGCTTTTGGAAGGCCTTCCATTTTATGCATGGCTTCACTATGAGTTGTGGAATAGCTTTATGATGCAGGATTTTGATATTTAGTTTCATGTATGCAGATAGTGATAGCCATTTTGTCCAGAATTTGAAGAGATCTGTCAGGGAAGCTGCTTTGTCACGGAAGTCCTTACAGTCCAAATCATCACTAGGCAGTCATTCTGATGAAGGCTCAGAGCACTTCTTCATGCCTCTTTCATCATCTGGGTTTTCTCGTCTGGGTCCAGAATCTAAAGGAGTTTCGTTAACTAGTTCACTTCATGATTATGACCATGTAAATGGGTTTCTTTCCATTACGGGTTCAAACAGTGCTGCTTCAGATGCACAAAGGTCGTTTTATGACTTCGAGGAAGCTCAGGAGCAGGTCTTCTCACCTCCTTTGCTAATAGAAGATGCTTATGAAGACTTACTGGGTATGTTGCTTAAGGCACTGACTGTTCCATTTAGTAGGCTTCTTTTTCATATAGTTTTTATATGTACAGATTGTTGACTGTCTACATTTAATCAAATATTTGCTTTTGAGTATACAGTTCTCTGCTGGTTCAGCATAGGTTATGACATATGTGACAGAAAACTCATACTATTACTTTATTTTCTCTGGTAAATGGCTTAAAAGACAACATTCTAGTCAATTATGACCTAAGTAGAACAATTCTCCTTCATAGCCCAGCTTCATTTGTTATCTGATGGGAGATGTCAAAATGTGAATCCATTTTATGAATTCCCTGCCCTCTCTTATCTTTCCTTGTCGGAAGTATGAACGCATGCACTCTGGTTGAGCATGTCTACTTTTCTATATTTGGTCTAAACTAGCTTAGTTTTACTGTGGTGTTCTTTACTTTGCCCTTGTTCATAATTTCTTCCCATTCATAGACAAGTTTGTTGACTCTTTTGCAGCACCGCTTTCTGAAACTGAAGCAGCATTAATGGAACACTGAAATTGTGAATTGACTGCCGAGATTGATTTTTGGTCTGGTTTATATGTATCTGATTATTACACATGTATGTTGCTCAAAGCCTCGAACAATAGAAATGAGAGATTTGTTGTTGAATCATAGGGTGTCCCTCTATTTTCTTGTACAGTAATTATCTTCCCACTGGAATTACGAGTGAATTTCTTTGTTCGAGTAGAAAAAGATAAATCAATTATTCAAATAACTGTGATAAACAACTTACAAGCATGTCAAATCAGATGATCGTACACAATACTATTCATCTAAGTATTGTATTCATCTAAGTCTGCTCTCCTTCCCTTCTCATTCGCCCAATCGACGCAGTTCTGCAACCTCACCAACTCTTTCCTAATCCAATGCTTGGTTACATCTTCATGCAGTTCTCTTGCCTTGTGTTCCAACTCAAAAACAGTGGGTTTCCTTAGCAAGCGACAGTTTGCCACGTCTTGTCGCAAATCCTCGCATTCTTCCTCGGTGAAGTTGCAATCTGAAAGTTGAGAAACAGGAATGTCTCTTGTGACATTACTGGTAAGCACTTGCACGAGAAATTCACTGGTCGAGCTCTTCTTGTATATGCCTTGAACTTCTGCAAGTTGATGATAATTTGTCCTAGAGTAGTCTCTTGGGTCAATCTTGACTCTCACAAAACTTCCAATCACTTTGCTTTTCCAACTATGAGGTTGCTCCTTCATCAACTCCTCCACAAGGCTCTTTTTCATGTGGACAAGCCTGATTTTATCAGCAACCAAAGATGCAAAGCGATTTTGTTTCCAAATATTGCATGGAAGATTGGTAGGCGCTTCTGACGAGCCTATACTTTCCGCATCATCCGATGTGATCTCTTCTGAATCATCATCGCTTTCGCTATCATTTTCCGACGAGCTTTCTTGATCTTCAAGCTGAACAAGATCCCAACAGCTCTTGCAGATGCCCTTTTTGTTTCCTATAACCAGTGCAAACTCAGAAGCACTACTAACACGGCAATCTCCACACAACACTTGCGCACAACAAAAGCAAGAAAGCCTTACTCTGGTTCTTGTGCCGCATTCTGAACAAGATATCCCACTTCGAGTGCATAGCTTTACACCTTCAGTTATGGGTCTCGTTTTCCCAACATAACCAGCACCGTGAACTTTCAGGTAGCTTTTGTAGTCGAACATGGTTAGGACGTTGGTTAAGGAAAAAAGGGTGATCGAGAAAAGGATATTTGGGGTTTGGGGATGGCAATATTGCTGAGGTTACAGAGGAGAGAAGACTAGTGAGTTTTTCTCTTGGTGAGAATTGGATTCCTGTTTTCCTTGCCTAGAAAGAAAAGGAAATGGAAACGAGTCAAAGTTGATATGATGTGAGCTATGAAACGACACCGTTCCCGCCAGCGGATTGGAGATAAAAGACCTCGGTTACTGCTAGTTGTGACATCACGGCCAAAGTTAATGACCCCGGTTAAAAGCATTTTTCTTTTGAATTAAATGAGCATTTTTCATTCCTCATAAAGGTATTCCTTTTCTTTTGGCCAAAAATTTTCAGAAGGAAATAGCACAAAACTAATCTTCAACGAGTGCTTTTTTGAACCGTTACCAATAACGACATAAAAACTGTGCAATATGTGGAACATAACAAATTTGCGGGGTTAATATATGCGTAAAGTTACTTAAACTAATAAACTGTTATGAAACGGTAAATTAGAGAATTTGATTTGAAGTTACGATTAAATTTAATTACCGTAAACAATTATGTTATTTTTTGTTGTTGCTTTAATTACCGTAGGCCGGACATTACTCAATTTTAATGTAAAATCGGAGAAATTTTTCAGTGATACGGGAGGACCACGTGGTAGTCTGACGTGGTCCTATATTCTAATTAAATTTAGACATGTGGATTTTCTTCATGAAAAATTATTTCAGCTATTTTGTCAAAGACTATTTTGAGTTTTATGTTGTTTTTTAAATACTAAACTTTAATCCCTAAACCCTAAATCTTAAACCTTAAACCCTTAACCCTTATACTCTAAACCCTAAACTCTAACCTTTAAACCCTAGGTTGAACTTGTTAAATACCCATAAATGTCCTTAAAATATTATTTAATATTTTAATTATAAAAAATTTACATATTTAAATTTAATTAGAATATAAGACCACGTCAAACTGTACGAGTCCCATAAAAATTTCTCGTAAAATCGCGAGAGTAACAAGAAGGAGAGGGAAGAAAAATAAATAAATGTTGACCACCCAAAGAAAAAGAAAAGAGAGGGAAGAAAAATAAATAAATGTTGACCACCCAAAGAAAAAGAAAAGACTTGGGGGGAATTAGAAAGAAAAAGAAAAGACTTGGATTCCGTGACAAAATATAAAAAAGGGAAAATAGTCAAAATATAATCCAAATCCCCACTACTCTCACTCCTTTTTTGTCATTACTCTCTCTCTCTCAGTCTCTCTCTTCTTCTTCTTCTTCACAACGCAAACGTCAATGGCGTCCCCCCGAACGATCTCCTGGTTCGTAACCTCCCGTTCAGCACCGTCACGCAGGCGATGAAGCTCCGTCAGGTTTGTCAACTCGTTCTGTTTCGTTTGATTATACAAACTAATGGTTCAATTTCAATTAATAGTGGATCTGGTTTCAGGTCATCAAGAATCGTCAACCGCAGCCACCTGTGACATGTCCTGGTCGTCGTGTACCAACCGACGCCCACCCCTCGCTGATGTCACCTTCCAAGACTCGCCGGACGAAGGGATCTGCGTCTTCTTCGCACCGAAAGCAGCTCCAATTTGATGGTAACCTATTTTGATGGAAACAAGAATTTAGAATTTATGGAATAATTCTCTTATTTGTGATCTTTTCCCGCTTAAGTGATGGTATGCTTACATTTGCCTATGCTGCATGGTTGATGGTTGTTTCTATTTGCCTACGCTGCAATCTGGTATGCATTTGTCTATGTTTTAAGATTTTATTTAACTTTGCTTCGATTCAATTGCAAGAACCCTAGGATGCATTATAAACATGATGGATCGAAGTATGTTTACACTGTTTGTGGTTCTCACTATAGTCCATTATGAATTTTCACATAACTAGAGAATAGTGGTTGCTTTTGTAGAATAAAACTTTTAGATGCTTATTGTTCGCTAAAGGTGTCTCTAAAGGTGTTGAAGGGTCTCTTATATATATAGCCTGTGTGTTGAAGTCATAGTCAAGGGTCTAACTCTTTGTGTGTTAATAATGGCAGGATTTGATGCCCCCCTGTGTCGACACGACTTGGAATTTCTGATCTTACATCAGAACAGAAGGTGATTTTTGTGCAGAAACCAGATATCCTTTCACTGCAAGAAGCCGATCTCTCCTTGCAAGTGCAAGAAGAGAGGATTTTCGTACAGCCCTTGAACCCCACAAGCAGGCCTAAGATCCTGTACACTGAAGCCATCCTATTAATTTTTGTTGGTATGAGGGGTTATGTGGGATAGTGATTACTGATTACCAGCATGCTTGGACTCCTATTACTGAATAGACATCTAAGTAGGCAATAATGGAATTGAGAAACCAGTAATGCATATGCTTTCTGGAATGCCCGATGCACAATTAATATTTCTTGGATATCCTTGTATAAATCATCTGATCCCATGCTGGATTTTCCAATTGTAACTCGTATAGGTCCTCATTAATCAACTGAAGGAAGTTGCTCCAGCAATACAAAACTCAATATCAGAATTTACAGATAAAGAAGATTTGCATTTCTTCCAATCTGCCCCCAATGACTTAAGCACCCTGGTCGCTCGACCTCATCTACACTTAAATTACCGATTCATTTAAAACCAATATCTGCTAAAAGATGTCCACCTTATAAGTGCAGTAGTATGATTTACTCATCTTTGTATATTTGGATTGATTCAGGAAAGCACTGATTATGTGGCTGAAGCGACTTCCAAATTGTCTACCTTTCAGTTTGAAAAGGTGTCAGCCAGTCCACCTGCTCTAAAGCTCCTGTCTACCTTGGTAGGCAGCTTAAAACTAATGACTGATCCAAAGTATAATAAGCAGTGTAATAACAATTATAAGAACTTAAAATGATGTTCAGTGTCAAATGAACACAACTAATTAGCAGTTTTCTAATACAAAGACCTTACAACCAGAAGCAAAAACCACATAGCAGAAGCAAGAGGATATAAACTGCATCACACACAGGCCAAAGTCTCCACATATCGAAAATTAGATGCTTCAACTGGAAAGAGAGACTCATCAACTTCGGCCATGGGAGGTCCCTCAAGAACTCGGGAGGTCTTGCTCTTAAGATTATAAGAAATGAGTTTACCAAAAGTATGCAGCAACAGAGAAGAACTTTCCTCTTGTTCATTTTCATCTCGATCAAGAAAGAGAACAACAAATCGTCCATAAATGAAGAGCGGGAAAGCAGCCAAGAAGGGCTCAAGATCAACTTTGTACTTGACAAACCAGCCAGAGTAGTCTCTTCCCATCTCTAACACGTCAAACTTAGTACGACACGGCCGCACGGCCTATAAATATCAATAAGATGCAGATGGCGCCCATCACCAGACTCCTGGAAGTATCTATGTTCCCTCTTGAACATCTTCATCTCGTAAAGGTAAGGAGGATTATCAACAAAACCGTCGCGTTCTTCATCTACGTGAAAGTATTTTACCTCACCATACTGACGTAACCAATTGATTGCTCCATTCCAGTAAACCACGCGTCTGTAAGAGATGGTTTAAACTTTGTAAAAAAGACGAATCAAGAAGCCTCCAACTTTGAGTCTCAGATGAATATATCAGTATGTGATAGAATTCGCATCTTTTGGTTCCGTCAACGGTGCGTAGGTAGACGACCTTGTAATAAGGCGATTTGGAAGGGTCAAAGGCCAAAGCAACAGAGATGATATAAGGTTCTTCTACTTGTTCACCACCAGTAGTAGTAACAGTAGCTGAAGGAGGAGGAGGGGGAATAATTGTAGAGAACTGTTTGGTTGTAGGATTGAGAATAAAATAAGGGGGGTCTACTTTTGCAGGATTAATATAACTGATTGGTTGTCTTTTCCATTGGCAGTCTACATGGTGACCACGGAAAAAACAACACAGGAAGAGGCCATTGCAGGATTGGATGATTCGGATGTCACCATGATATTGGTTTTGGGAAAACTTTAGAGGATTGAAGAGGGGTGAGCCAGAGGGAGATGGGTTTTGGTTTTCCTGGTTACTAGTATTACTGCTAGTTCCACGTATGTGATCAAGATCAAGAGGAATGAAACCAAAGGGTTTGGGGAAGTGTCAGGGAAGACGGCTGAGATGGGAGGGTTTGGGTTTTGAAGGGTGTGGAGGCGACAGAATCTGGGGTCGGTGATAAGAGACAGCCAGTGCTTGGAGACACATTTGAAGCGGACCAGAGGTCTAGCTGGCACACGCACAAGGATTTCGGTAAGGGGTTCTTCGGTGTTGGCTACGGTTTCTGCTAAGCTGCTACTGTTGCAGCGTTTGGGGCAGAATCTGTGCTCCATCTACATTCTAAACCCCCTTGTTAGAACAAGGCTTTAATTTATAAGGCTCGACCGATCCTGATGAGCAAAGGAAAGCATTAAATCCCTATCCAGATAGAAATGAAAAAAATAATTAACAACTGGAAAAAAAGGAAAAAAAAAATTTGACTTTTCTTTTAACAATTCAAACCCAATTGTTAAATTTATCAATCTAGCTTAGAATAGTTAAAATAAACTTCTGTTTAGGTATTTTGCTGGAGTCGATTTTTGCTACAAAAATGCATAAATTTGTATAAAATTCAAGTTTAGCAACTCTACTAGAGATGCTTCTCCAGCAATATTGATAAATTGAAATAAATAAATAAATATAAATTTATTAATTTTTAAATAAATCTTTGCTCCAACAGTATATTTAAGAAGTTGACAAATTTAGATATTGATAAGCAAAATTGACAAATTTATCAATTCAAGAGAGAGAATTTGTCAATGAATAATTAAGTTTTCTCTAATAACTACTCTGCTGGAATACAACTCACAAAATGGATTAATAAATTTAATTTCCATCTAAATTTATCAACTATTTTATCAACCATTACTGGAGATGTTAAAATATGATTCTCAACACTAGTTCGAACCCCAAAACTGTTAAAGTGGCAATACACATTAGAAAAAGACATTCGACCTGTGCCAAAAGATTATCTTCTACTATCCAACATTGTTAAGTGTTGAGAATACAAGAGATGTAACCTTTGTCTCTTACATGAAATATCTTGAAGTTAAAAAAGATAAGAGACCTACTGTGTAGGTAAAATGATTTTTTTGAATAGAGAAATAACGTACGGCATTGTATTCAGTAAAGAAGAAGATTACACATACACAACTTACCTCCAAGGGGCCACGTAAGAATCAAGTCATGTTGGCTACCCTAGAGTAACCTAATGCAACCACCAATTGACGAAGCACACTAGAACAAAGAATAACATGAGTCCAAAATTTGCTAGCAAACTAATTTATTGGCTTGAATCCACAATAACAGATTAATAACCTAAAAAAAAACTAGATTAAAAACCCTAAATAGACCAGGCCCAACCTAAGTTAGACACAATCCCATAACCAGCACCATGGAAGCAAAAGAGGACCAGCATCTCCATCGACAACCACCATGCCCAGTCGACCTTGCCGTTGCCGACGTCACTACCCCGCACCAAAGAAGAGAAAGAATGGAGAAACCCTTCCGCTATCAAATGGAACGAATCCAATGCTCCCAAATGATAGTCGCCGATCGACTTCCTTTTCTTCTTCTTCTCTCCAATCCTAATATGCCAGACCTCAATCACCATCGCACAGCCGAAGACAAAACTAGAACACCGATCGCATGTCCAACTCACGAGGGATGACGAAACCCTATTTGACGATGACATAGAAGTACGCCGCCGGACAAAGAGTAGATCTCTCTGTTGTCGCTCTCTCTCGCTAGGGTTAGAGAGGAGGCCGTTATAGATAGATTGATTATGTAGGTAAAGTGATAGAAAAATAGATCAGATAAATAGTAATTTGGTGTTATATTTTTAAATAAAAGAAAAAAGGATAAAGAAAAAAGAAAAAGAAGTCATCCAATAACAACAACCTTACAGCCAATAACCAATAACCAAAAAACAACCTTACAGCCGCCAAAGATTGCTGTTCAGCCTGTTCTTCAACACCCATCCACCCACCCACCCCTTCTTTTCTATTTCTTTCTTTTTATTTACTCAAAATTTTCTATTTTCTCTCTCTCTCTCTCTTAAACGAAGCACAAGCAGAAGCAGCTGAAGCAGAAGCAGCTCAACTTTCTCTGTAAGCATCTAATAACATTCATTAATTTCTCCAAAGATTGGTCCTTTATTTCCCTCTTTGCATGTCTCAAGCTCAAACTGAGGCTTTTCCTTGGTGAAAATTTGGATTTTAAAGTTGTTCAAAAAGCAGAATGGGTTTTTTAGATCATACCCAGATCTTGTTTCTTTCTCATCCAGCTGAATTGCTTGTCAATTTTTGGGAAAAGGGTCAGAGATTCAGTGTGGGTTTTCAAGTTTTTGATGTTCTCAGCACCAAGTCTAAGTCTTTAGCTTTTGAATGCAAAGTTTGATGGTTTTCTGCATCTGGGTTTTTGTCAAAAGGGTGGCTTAGATTGTTAGTTGTGGAAGGTCAAAGTTTAGTATTGCTTGAGTAAAGTTTGGATTTTTGGGTTTGATTGATATGGATCAGAGATCGGAAACTGAGCAAGCTGCTGATTATGCATTGTTTTATTTCATTGGAATATGCAGCTTTTGATATCTGTGCTCCAGATTTCCCCAATTGGATTGGAACATTTCATTTTAGCTGAGGAAGATCTGTGTGCTTATCAAGGAAGATGTAAGCAGCTTGGAGTTTTGATTCTTGCTTCATTGGGGCGATTGTTCGGGTTAATGTTTCTGGGGTTTTCTCGGTTCATTGGAGTTGTGTGATTGGTCTATCAGTGATGCAGTGTTTGGTTTGAAGTGCAAGAAGAAGTGATCTTGTTTTTCCATTGTAAGTTATGATCAAACAGATACTTAATAGACTCCCAAGGAAGCCCAAGTCAGGTGATCATCGTGAAGGAGGATCGTCCAGCTCTTCTTCAAATGCTTCAACCAGTTCAAGAAGCGGCTCAACGAGTAATAAGTATGCACACTCGGGTACTACGTCAGTTTCAGGCCCCAATTCTACTCCAAATTATGGAGTAAATCATGGAAGCAAGCTTAACCAGGATGTGAATGCAAAGGTTAATGGGAATTCATTGGCTTCGTTTGAGGCACTGCCTAGCTTCAAAGATGTTCCGAATTCAGAGAAGCAGAACTTGTGCATAAAAAAGTTGAACTTGTGTTGTTATGTGTTTGACTTCACTGACCCAACGAAAAACCTCAAGGAAAAGGACATCAAGCGACAGACATTGGTAGAGCTTGTGGATTACATTGCTTCTGCTAATGGGAAGTTCTCAGAAAGTGTCATTCAAGAACTCGTTAAGATGGTGTCCATAAACTTATTTAGAACATTCACTTCTCCACCCCATGAGAACAGAGCTTTAGAGGCCTTTGACTTAGAAGAGGATGAGCCCTCAATGGACCCAGCATGGCCGCACTTGCAAGTTGTGTATGAATTGTTCTTGAGGTTTGTGGCATCACCTGAGACAGATGCAAAGTTAGCTAAGAGGTATGTTGATCACTCATTCGTTCTCAAGTTATTAGGTCTTTTTGATTCAGACGACCACAGAGAGAGGGACTACTTGAAAACTGTTCTGCACCGCATCTATGGGAAATTTATGGTGCACCGCCCATTCATCAGGAAAGCAATCAACCACATCTTCTACCATTTTATTTTTGAAACTGAAAAGCATAATGGGATTGCTGAGCTGTTAGAAATTTTGGGAAGTATAATCAACGGATTCGCTCTGCCATTGAAAGAAGAGCACAAACTCTTTCTTGTTCGAGTGCTTATTCCACTCCACAAACCTAAATGTGTATCCTTGTACCATCAGCAGTTATCTTATTGCATTACCCAATTTGTGGAGAAAGACTGCAAACTTGCTGATACAATAATCCGTGGGTTACTAAAATATTGGCCTATTACAAATAGTTCCAAAGAGGTCATGTTCTTAGGTGAGCTGGAAGAAGTTTTAGAAGCTACTCAGCCTGGAGAGTTCCAACGCTGTATGGTACCGTTATTTCGCCAAGTTGGCCGTTGCTTGAGCAGTTCACATTTTCAGGTTGGTGGGTCACCACTTTCATTTGTTTCCTAATTGGCAATTTATCTCTTGTATGTGTGTCCTGTATTAATCTTTGTAACGTTAGAGCTGTTAATAGGAATAAAGTATATCACTTGTTTAAGCTGTATGAATTAGTAGTGGGCAGTGAAATACTGAGCTTTATAGAATCTTTGTTTATGTATATGTATTCTTCTTCTTCCAGCATCTTAAATATATGTTAGTAATTATTTTTATTGCCATCTAGGGGAAAGAATAAAATGGAGATAATGATGTTCTAATTTATATGGTAAACTGATAAAGGTGCACCTTAGGTGTTCCGAATTTGCAACCTCAGATCTTAAATTGCTTGTTTAAATTGTTGTATGCAATCCTGCACGGTTGATCTGCGAACAGTTGGTTATTTTCATGTCTTAATTTGGGTTAAAAATTTAGGTTATGCTCAGTCAAATATTGTTCGATGCATAGTACTATTAGGACAACCTGAGGCAAAATATATGGAAACATGTATACAAAGTTTCCTCAATATAATTCTCTACTGTAATGTTATAAAAAAAAAGGTCTTATTCTTTTCCAATACATAGATAGCATTTATGTGCGGTGGATTTACAGTTTATTCCCTCGCTCACTCACACCCTATTGGTCTGGTTTACAGTTTATGCTCTCCCTATCTCGCTGACACATATATATATACCCCTGTTGGTCCTTAATTGCAGGTGGCGGAAAGAGCTCTCTTCTTATGGAATAATGATCACATTTCAAACCTAATCAAACAGAATCGCCATGTTTTACTGCCCATCATATTCCCCTCATTGGAGAGAAATGCAAGAAATCACTGGAACCAGGCAGTTCAAAGCCTAACATTAAATGTTCGCAAGATATTCTCTGATATTGATCCTGAGCTTTTTGAGGAATGCTTGCTCAAATTCCAGGAAGATGAAGCACAAGAGAAGGAAATGAGTTTGAAACGTGAACTGACTTGGAAACGTTTGGAAGAGATTGCTGCAAAGAAAGCTTCTGCTAGTAACGAAGCGGTGCTTGTGTCCCCAAGAAAAGCCATGGGCAAACCTTCTGGCTAGCAATTTAAAAAAAACTTATAATGTGATCCCAGTGGTTTTGATGTTCAAATTACTAAGCAGATCGTAGACTGACATTGCTTTATAAGTTTTGAGATATCGCTTGTTGTTGGTTCCTCCAGCTTGTTACCTGCCAAAATATGGGAATGTCAGGTGATCAAGTCACAGAGCATGAATGTCTCAATCTGGAATACAATTGCCCCTTTTTGGTTTACCATGTGGGGAGTGGGCTGTATATATTCCATTGGGTGTAGAAGAGCACAAAGGAGTACTTCTGCCACAGACATCATGGTCAAATAGGAGACTTGGCTAGTAAGTTACTCCTTTTGTCATCAGGGTTTCTAAGCCAACAAAAAGACTTGAAATTGACATACTTTTGGATTTGGTTTAATAGAGGTATCATTCCTTATCATCATCATCATCATCAATCTTTAGTCACATGTATTGTATCATGTATGTATCATCAAAACTATGTTGCTTCTGCTTTTCTGAATGGATCTTTTCGTATACCTGGTATATATTTTGGTGCCCTCAATCCCACTTTGTTGTTTTCTTCATTTATTTATTTGGAAATTCTTGTATGCACGACGTGTATTACACGACACAATCTTAATCGTTCATAATAATTCATATATTTGACCATCATGTTTCTACATTATTTTATTTAATCCTGACCATCTATGTATATATGTGAAAATACACGTCGTGTACTGAAGATACTCTCTCATTTATTCATTAAATTTGCCAGGTCCTGGCACAGAGTGTTTGAGTTTCCTTGACAAATTTATGCTTGGAAGACGGTAGAGTTATGGTTGAGCTGTGAGATGAGTTGGCCAACTTGTTTGCGCTTGCTCACTGTAAGCAATAATTCATATCACCATAATGAACAAATGGCGTAGCTGTTGTCAAATGCTGACTATACCAAGGTCGTAGTCACTAGTCACATACCAATCTATCAATCTGACTAAACTATATAGCATACATAATAAGCATTTGCAAACTATTCGAGCTGCTAAAAATTCTGTTCCATCTCTTCTTGTCCAAACCCTCCAAAGAACTCGCGAGCTACATTAGCTCTGTCGATGAACAATAATTTGTTGGAATTTTATTGTGGAACAACGGAGGCAATTGACACCGAGAATGCCAGTGTCACTGAAGACGTGGAGGCTCATGGCAATGAAATTGGTTTTGTCACATGAAGTAAGGATGGTTATGTTAGGGTTCTACGAACAAGCTGAAGCAGTCCAAAACTGCACCTCTGGAAACCCTAATTCCTTATCAGCATCCCTCCCAAATCCCATGACACCATCTGTTACTACACAAGTAACTTGCGGCCCTTCGCCTGACGAATTGAGCTTAACGAGCAGCTCTTTGAATGGACCTAGCTAGACATGTTTTCCTAGTGGAGTCACACAATGCCGGAACATCTTGAGTTGCATCTTTGTCCAAAGGCGGCAAACCGTCCGGTATGGTCTCGAACAGGAAATCCACAAGGCCCTCAACGGATAAGTCGGAACCTTTGGACCGGACTAAGCGTCGGTGGTTGAACTCGGTGTTGACAAAGGTAATGTGGAATCCCCTCGAGTGTAGAAGCTTGGCTAATAGCATCATAGGTTTAACATGGCCTTGTGCTGGGTAAGGGACACAAACTGCATGCTGCTGTTTGTTCGATCCTGCTACATCTATTGAACCCTACCAAACTTGGCAAGAATGTTAAAAGAGGAGAGGGTTCAATTTTTTTTTCTTCTTCTTTTTTTTTTTTCTACCAAAGTGTAATTTACAACTTTCCTCTCGTGGCATTTTATAGAAAATAATGTCAACTTAGGGAGCTTGGTTGTTATATGATATAGATTATGATTGAATGTGCATCGTATCATGAACCCTCTACCACCTTCGATACATATAGTTAATATGACGCGACAGAAAAATTACTAAAATGGAATTGAAAAGAACGAATGCAAATTATAATATAGCAATTATTTGCTAATTATGCCGCCAATAGAGGAGAGTCAATTTGCAAATAATCAATTAAAAAGAAATCGTTTTTTCGCCGAACGTATCAAACAAACCGATGACTAATCATGAGACTGCTAACTTTTACGGTTTCACCATAATTATCAATTTGTTTAATGCAATCGGCTAAACAAACAAATTTTGTTTACCGGAAAGAAGACGCAAAATGCCTCAAATGGCTTGACAAACAGAAGCCCGATTCGGTTGTGTATGTGAACTATGGGAGCGTAACTATGATGACAAACCAACATTTGAGAGAATTTGCATGGGGGCTTGCAAATACCAAGCACCATTTTTTGTGGATTGTTAGGCCTGATGTGGTAAAAGGGGATTCTGTTGTCTTGCCTGAAGAATTTCTCAAGGAGATCAAGGATAGGGGTTACATAGCAAGTTGGTGTCCACAAGAGCAAGTGCTAGCACATCCATCAGTTGGGGTCTTTTTAACACACTGTGGTTGGAATTCTACTATTGAAACTATATCAGAGGGTGTGCCTGTAATCTGCTGGCCTTTCTTTTCTGAGCAGCAAACAAATTGCCGTTTCGCGTGTACTGAATGGGGAATTGGTATGGAGGTGAACAATGATGTTAAGCGCGATGAGATTGAAGAACTTGTCAAGGAAATGCTGGTGGGAGAAAAAGGCAGGAAGATGAGGCAAAAGGCAAAGGAATGGAAGAAGAAAGCAATGGAAGCTACTGATATTGGAGGACCATCATACAATAATTTTGATAGATTGATTGAGCAGTGTCTGCAATAAGGTTCAACACTTCAACTTCAACTTCTTTTCAATATGTACGTGCCTTTTTATGGAAGAAGGTCGGTGTCCTTGCAAACTAAAACTTCTTTACAAACTAAAACTTCTTTACATTCTGAAGAAGGTCGGTGTCCTTGCAAGCCTAGTAAAACTCCGTGCATTGTGGAAGTCAATTGGCATCCTCCAATATTTGGGTTAAAGTCAACACTGTTATGGAGGCATATTTCGGGATTTTAGAGGTGGAGTTCTTGGTGCTTTTTGCTCCAATTTTAATATGGCGAGTTCGGTGGCAGCAGAGGTTGTGACAGTCATAAAAGCTATTGAGCTAGCATGGGTGCGAGACTGGAAACATGTATGGTTGGAGGTTGATTCTTCCTTAGTTATTACTTTTCTTTGCTCGCCGCATTTAGTGTCTTGGCAGCTAAGGGTTGAGTGGGGAAATTGTTTACATCGGATATCACAGATGCATTTTCGTTCTTCTCATATTTTTCGTGAAGGTAATCAGGCAACAGATGGTTTGATTTGGTGGGATTTGCCTCCGCATTTCATTCTATCTCATTGCCGAAGAGACTATATGAGACTCCCTAACTTTCGTTTTCGATAGTTTACTTTATTGTTGCATATTGGTTTTTGTTTATCTGTCTGTTAGAGTTTCATATCATTTTGATAATTTGTTTTTATTAAGGAGTTAGACTTAATGTCTCATCCTTACTTTCGTATTCTTTTACTTTTCATTTTAAATGAAACTCAATAGAGGTTTGGACATTTAGCTTGTCCTCTATTATAAAATATATATAAAAAATTGAATGCAAACATCGGTATTAACCAAAACACTGATAAAAAAACTCAAAGAATTGAATCATTTCCATTCACTAATTTCAACACAAACAACATATATTGCATAATACACAAATCTCATCAGCAAGTGAAAATCGGTTCCCTTCTCAATAAGTATACCTATTAGAAATCACATAACTAAAGTAGGGTTTGGCAAGTAATTGTATGTAGCAGTAATAGTTACACCCATGCCAATCACACAAAACACAAATAGATTAGCTATACACATGAAAACCAACTAAACAGATTAGCTATGTGTGTAATTCATATCCAGAGCGAAGCTTCACTCTGAAATTAAAATGTGAAGTTTATTATTTGACACACTTTTTGCCTTTTTGGTCATATTTCCACATTTTCACCGTTCAGTTTATATAACCAAATGCATAGATCATTCCTGTAAAATTTCATCGAATTTGATGATCGTTTATGTACCGAATTCGGTTAAATTAATGAACGAACCATAAATATGTCTAACCAGAACTGTTTATGTAAATCATGATTATGAACACCCAAACGATCATCAAATTCAATAAAACTTTGCATGAATGATCTATGTATTTGGTTATATAAACTGAACGGTACGTGGAGATGTGAATCTATGCATTTGGTTTTACTTTTTGTTGGTTTAGCTTATTGGAGGACTGAACATGCATGGTTGAAGAGGCCAGGGTTCTTGCCAACCGGCCACACGTCATTCTTGCGACACCAGGACGCCTCCTTCATCATCTGCGTGACACAAAGGGATTTAATCTTTGTGTAGTGAAATATCTGGTACTTTTTAGCAGCCTTCAGTTTTCTCTTTGGTTATGCATGATGTACTTGCAAGGGGATTTTCTCTGTAGTGATGCTTCTCATAAGGTTTACCGAATCGAGTCTAAGAAAGCTTTTAATCTTTGAATCGAGCAGGTTCTAGACGAGGCAGATAGGCTGCTTGGTGATGAGTTTCAAAAATCGACAGATGAGATTCTGAAATGTCTCCCTCGTGGTGATGAACGGATCACATATTTATTTCTGCTACAATAACCAAGAAGGTTAAGTTCAACTATTTCAATGTGGTTGTATCACATGCATATGCTCTATTTTCGTTTTGTATGAATGCGGCACATTGGATATATATATATATATATATATATATATAGATAGTAAAGTGATGTGTTGTTTGGAATAGAGAAGTGTCTCGTTTTTCGACATTTTAGTTAACAAAGTTCTGCTCTTAAATGTTGCAGGTTAAGAAGGCGGAAAGAGCTTGTCTAAGGAACCCTATGAAGGTATATGAAAGAGTCTCTTGCACCATGTTCATTCTCCACATATTTGTTTCAAAAGCGGTAACATGTAATTTCTTCATTCATCTCAGATTGAAGTAGCATCCAAGTACTTTACGGTGGACACACTGCAGCAACATGTATGGTTGACGCCACACAAGCACAAGTTTCTTCATTTCTTAGACTTTTTGTTCTGGATTTTCAATTCTAGAAGTTCTACACATTCATGTTTTGTATACTTACATATGTTGGCAAAAAACTTTTTGTAATCCGAGGAGAACTTAGGAATGGATCATCTTTAACTGATGCTCTAAGCCTCTAACTGTACCCCGACTTCAGATTAGGTTATATATATATATATATATATATATATATATATATATATATATATATATAGGAAAGGCTGGAAGTCCATGCATACACCATTATGTATATCTGTTTATTTGAATAGCGCAAAATTCTTCAATGGAGTTTGGCCGTTTTGATGTCACTTACTGTATTGTTTCCTTTGTATATGTAATTCAACAAATGTTGTACCTCCAGGATTTCTATCTCGTATATATTCTTATGAAGAAGTGCCACTGCACCACAATGGTTTTTACTGAACAATGCGACTCAGCGCCCTTTTTGGCTTATACACTTCGAAATCTTGGAATTAGAGCCATCCCTCTTCATGGTAATATGAGCCAGATATTTACCGTACATTACATTTAGTTTACTTGAAGTACTAGCTACTGGTCTTTTGCGTAATCTCTGGAGGTCATCTAACCTTCTGGCACAGCAAAAAAGACTTGGAGCCTTAAACATGTTCAAATCTGGACAGTGTAATGTACTTATCTGCACTGATGTTGCAAGTAGAGGATTGGATATTCCATCGGTAGATATGGTTATCAACTATGATATTCCCAAAAACCCTAAGGTTAGGCTTTCTGTTTATCAAGAACATAGTGTAGGGCTGGTTTGTTTTTTTCGATCATATGCTCCCTTGTTATTTAGCTGACTTAACATGATGGAATCAATATCACAGAATTACATCCATCGAGTAGGAAGAACAGCTCGTGCTGGACGATCCGGGGCTGCAATCACTTTCCTGAGTAGTCCACTCGAATTACCAGGGTATTAGCCGGATAGAATCACTTATTGGTCAGCTACCTTTATGGCTACATGTGTTTTAGCTAGGCAAGATAGCGTGTGTTTTGATCGAATGCTTACCAGTTTGTTAACTGTTTAGGCAGGAAGTTACCCCTATTTCCTGCTCCAGCCGAAGAAGCCTTACAATTTCAAGAAAGTGTCGAAGAGGCTAGAAGATTGGCCAACTTGGTAATATATGTTCACCCTGACTTGGTTTTCATTTCAATATATACCAAGGTTTTAATTGGTATATAGTTGGATTGACACAATCCAGTTTTGCAGAAATTGAATGAAAAAGGAGGCAAGAAGAGAAAGTGGAGAAGGAAACGATGATGATGAAGACTTGAAGAGGATATTGTAAAGTTGTTAAGTAACCAGCAGAAGGGAAAGTCCAAGAAGATGTACAACAAAAGGTTCAAGAAATGATGAAAGATTGCCTTCATATCATAACAATATGAAAATTCTCTATTTTGTAAAATGAACAACATTTCTCTTATTCTTCTTATAAGAACTTCCTACTTGGGGATCGGAATTGGGTTTTATCTCTGCTTAGATAAAACCCACTAAGGATTTAGTAGATCTTTGCTTTGGTAAAGGTTGTTTAAAGGTTGTTAAAGGTAGTTTAAAGGTTGTGTATGGAATTAACAAATTAAAACAGGTGATGTTGTAAAGTTTGGACAATAAAAAGAGATGATGTATCAAATCTTGCATGACTTACTCGTCCTGCTTTTCACAGAATTACACAGTAATGTTTTGCTTAGGATGTCAGAATAGGATTTCAAGATCACCATTTGATTTTTCTTCACCTTTAAACTTAGTTACACGAACCTTTTTTTTTTTTGGGGACAAGAACTTAGTGACACATTAAGGCTATAGAGTTAATAGGCAAGGATTAAAAATTTCTACGATATATCTGATATACCTCTTGATATATCTTTTTTTAGAGTGTCTGACATATCTAGAGAGGTAAATATCTTATCATCCACCGATTCTGTCAAATACCTCTAATTTTGTCAAATTTCTCCGATTCTGTCAAATATTTTCAATATTTAGGAAATCTAGATCTACGATAAATCTCTGATATATTAAAAAAAATATGTAAAAAATTTGGGCGTAAACAAGAATCACCATCAACAATATTCGAAAAAAGATATAAGGGGAACAGTTGGCAACTCTAAAAAGATATATGACTATCATATTCAACGGTACAATTCGTAAGGTTATATGTTTTATTAGTATGAATACTATACTTTTTTGAACCACCGTACTTCTTTTCAACCACTTGGAATCTCTTTATAGTTGTAGAGAAAGTTGATGTTTGTATAATGTATAAATAAATACAATAAATTAAATATTTTAAAAAAATAATTCTTCCTAAATTTCTGATATTTTTTCCCAATATCTTTAATATCTTATTAATATATCCGATATCTTATTTTTTCAAAATACCGTTAGATATACGATATTTTAATTCATGTTAAAAGGAAATAAATAATTGCCAAAAAAAAGAAAAAAATTGTAAAAAAATAATAATTTGAAAACACAAAAGAACAGCCAAGAGCTTCAAGTTGTCAAATCACGCTCCTCCGTCTCTCTTTCTCTCTCTCACGCCATTGAAAGGCCTCCTTTAGATTGAAGCAATCCCAGATTAAAACCCTAGAAACAATCCGAATAAAACGACGACGCTTCATTCTCCCCATTTCCGTCTCTGCAAACTCACCGACTTTGTAGAGATCGCGAAATGCCAAGCGTAGCCGTCAAGCTCTACAGCGTGTTCTTCAAGTTCCTCTTGAAGCACCGTCTCCAGAACCGGATCCAAACCCGACCCGAAGACTTCGACCCTTTCGGCGTCACCTCCCGCCCCGAAGAAACCATCGCCGCCGCCAACCCCCTTTTCGATGACGACGGCGTCGCCACCAAGGACATCCACATCGATCCTTTCACTTCTCTTTCCATCCGAATCTTCCTCCCGGAGTCCGCTCTCAGGCCGCCGGAGCCCTCCGTTAAATCTAGACCTAGGCGGCCGGATCTCAATTCTCCGTCGGTCTCTGATTCCGCCCGCACCAGCCCGAACGGCTCCTCGCCGTTCCATTCCTCTCGCCGGAACAGCTACGGTAACGCGGCGGTGGCCAATACGTTGAAGGCGGAGCCGAGGAGGAGCAGCTACGGGTTTAGTAATGACGTCGAGGGGTTGAATTTGATGGCCGGAGTTGGTGCCGGAGTGTATAGAGGCTATTCGCCGGCGAATTCGGCTAAGAAGAGCCGGAAACTGCCGGTGATTCTGCAGTTTCACGGCGGCGGTTGGGTCAGTGGGAGCAATGACTCGGTGGCCAACGACTGTTTCTGTCGCCGGATTGCCAAACTGTGTGACGTCATTGTTTTGGCAGTGGGGTATAGGCTTGCGCCGGAGAATAGGTACCCGGCGGCATTTGAGGACGGGTTGAAGGTCTTGAATTGGTTAGGAAAGCAGGCCAATTTGGCCAATTTGTCCATGGGCGGCGCCACCGAGTTGAAGAAGACCGATAATCGGCATATTGTGGACACTTTTGGGGCTTCAATGGTTGAGCCCTGGTTAGCTGCCCATGGAGATCCATCAAGGTAAATCATTGTCTTCACATTGCTGTAGTATTACTGTCGTTGAAGCTGAGATTCCGACTTTGATATTTAATTGGTGATTGCTTAAAATGTACTGAAACTAATCTGCTAAGAAGAGAACATGCATATATATATATGAGTGAGTTTGGAATTGTTAGTTCGGTTTGCTGAGTGGTTTTCAACGTTTTAGAGTTCATTAGATCCATGAATTTGAGTAATATTCTTTTTCATTCGCGATATTGCAATTGGAGACTATCTTGGGAATACTGCAAGTCAGATCCTGGTCTAGTTTTCCCAACTGGTGGGAATGCTTTATCTTCGGAGCTCATTTCCATCTGATCTGGACTTCGATTAATGTCAACTGAGAACTATTGTTTTTCAATTTAAGGGTTGCATTGCTTCTACTAGTTGACTAATTGGCCGCTAGCTGTAGGAAGGCTTAAGAAGGTTTATCCTGATCTAGGGAGAGAATTGATTTAAACTCTGATTCTGTAGCTCCAGCACCATATATAAGTTTAAACTCAATTTAATATTCAAGATTTGTGACATGAAACAGAAGTTGTTAGCTTTTTTGTGGCCTTTGGTTATTGCTTTCATTATTGTTTTCCTCAGTTCCTTTTAACAGATGTTTTTTCTCCTTTTTCTTTGTAATGAATTTCTGTTTCTTATAAAAGGTTATACATGATAGATCTAATACTAACAAGATCATAAGAATATGGACTAAAAGTGGCAAGGTATATGTTCGATATAAAAATTGATCCTTTAGAATAGTTGCTAGTGGCAAGGTATATGTTGGATATAAAAATTTATCCTTTAGAATATTTGCTATGTTGGTTTTCTTCTGAAGTGTTTTTGCTTTTATCCCTCTGTCTAGTACATGGATCCTTTAAATTAGAGTACATGTTGGATTCATGTAGATTGAGGAAGAAGTTTTTTTGTTTTCTTCCTAAGTTTGTTGCAATCTTAGAGTTCTTGATGACCAGAGTTAGTAGTCTAAGTGAGTAGTAAGAGGTGAAGTGGGAAATATTAGCATATCAGTCCATATGACTTACATCTAGGTAAGGTTTAAACATATACACCCATGCTTGCAGTGAATTGGACTAATGTGAATGACTCTTGTTGTCACATATGTATGTTTCCATTTTGTCATCTTCTCCTTACTGTTATTTACTCCAGAAGAAGGCTGGATTTTCAAATCGCTAACTTTGTTTTGATTTAACAAACAGATGTGTTCTCCTTGGGGTGAGCTGTGGTGCAAACATTGCAGACTATGTGGCTCGGAAGGCTGTAGAGGCAGGCAAGCTGTTGGAGCCTGTAAAGGTGGTTGCACAGGTCCTCATGTATCCGTTCTTCGTTGGCAGTGTTCCCACACATTCTGAAATCAAATTGGCAAATTCGTATTTCTATGACAAGGCTATGTGCATGCTAGCATGGAAATTATTTTTACCCGAGGAAGAGTTTAGCTTGGATCATCCAGCTGCCAATCCTCTCATTCCAGACAGACAACCGCCTTTAAAGCTCATGCCTCCAACCCTTACAGTTGTGGCAGAACATGATTGGATGAGAGACCGTGCCATTGCTTACTCAGAGGAGCTTCGGAAGGTAAATGTTGATGCACCTGTAATGGAGTATAAGGATGCAGTTCATGAGTTTGCAACCCTAGATATGCTTCTCAAGACTCCTCAGGCACAAGCCTGTGCAGAGGACATTGCCATCTGGGTAAAGAAATACATCTCACTTCGAGGTCATGAGTTCTCATATTAATTAGGAGACAAAACCACGATATTGCTCCACTACATGTTTTCTGCCTGTGTATTCTGTTAGAAGCCAAGCAAAGAGAATAGCAGCCTGCTGCCGTTACGTGGAGCCTATACTGCTAAATCATTCAGGTGGCCTCTGCCTCGGTAGCCCTTGGGATGCGTTTCAGTTTCAAAAGTTACACAATGTGACCTTGTGATGCTCTGTGTTTTTGTAAGATAGATAAGTTGCCTGAGTAGGATTTAGATGAGCCTGTGCGATGTACCCCATTTTCTGGTGAGCCACGACGAGTTCGAACATTCTTGTGCCATTTTTTTCCTGTGAATTATGAAACTTTTTCTTGATGAATAGAGTTCAATTAATTTTAATGCTCTCTCTCTCTCTCTCTCTCCCTCTTTATCTACTGATGAAGCAAAAGGTTGGAATCAAATAGTATGAGGAAGAGCAAAATTGTACAGCAGTGGCACCAAATCAACCAGACTAGTACAAAGGCTTCCATCTTTTTTATTGAAGCGTAAAAAACTGTAGGCATGATTTCGTAGTGGTTGCTCTGAGGGGTTTAGATTTAATCTGTATATTTCTCCCCTTGCCAGGCGGTAATAGTTGTGGTGCTTGTAAGGGTGCGCTCATACAATGCTCTCACACATTGCCCCAAAGTTCGTACATTAGCTTTCTATATGACAAGGAAGAGGCTTGCTGCTGTAATCATGGCCTAGTTCCTAACAGAGTCGCCAAAATGTTGAACCGGTATGGCAGAATCTCACCCCGTTCGTTTGAGAAAGCAAAGACTAGGCCCAGTAAAGTCCAAAGGATTGAGAATCCTAGGAAGATTCACGGCAGTGAATCAAACATCATAAAAAAAGACCATGAACGAATTTGTTACGACAAGCTTGATAGTAACAGCAACAATTGCTTTCATGAACAGAACTTATAAATAGATGTGGTGGGGAGCTAGGTCTTGGTTCAGTGGAGAAAAGATTGCATGATTTTGGGTAGTGGTTAAGATAATTTGGATTTGGTAACGGAGGCACCATGCTGGAGTTCATGGGTTCTGCCCTTTCTCAAAGCATTTCTTTATCCAAAATCCAATTGTAAAGCATATCCTTCATAATCATCCGAGTACAGACTGATTATAATTTCAGAAAATCAAGCAGTACAAGACTCGGAAAATGAAGATAAGAAGCTACACTTATTTCAGCAGAAACTAGCAATTGCAGCGAATAAATCAAGAGGACATCACCTCTTAGTTATTTGCAGCAAATTCAGTTGAGGGCAGTTCCTCAGTAGGCATTGCGAATCGGCACATGGGACAAACGTGATTGATCTGCAGCCACCCGCAAATGCAATCTCCATGAAAATAGTGTGAGCATGGCAACCTAGTAACCAGTTGTTGGTCGCGATCATAATCCCGCCAACAAATGGCACATGTTTCTCCATCTTCTTCCAATCCCAAGCGTTCAAGCCTCACTCTTTCCAAGCCTTCAATCGACTCCCTTGTCGCAGGAATCGTCCTCCTCCTATTATGCACAGTAACGTCAAATATCTCCACGTTAATTGGGAGATCAGGGTTGACGGCCTCGTCTACAAGCTCGAATAACATCTGAATTGCAAGGGCATGTTTATCTTTCGGGACATTCGTGGTTGAAAGATAATCCGAAAACGATCTTCTACACCAGGTCGACCCAGAAGTCTTTTTCTGCTTCGTGGGTTTGTGAGTCCCAACGAATTGGGCTCTCCGGACCAGGGCAGCAGCCGATATACTTGTATAATGAAAATTTGAGTAGAATATAATTGTCGGCGACCTCGCCTCCTCTGTCCGGGCACGGTTAGCTCTCTTGCACCGCGTTCATAACAGTTTCATTCTCCGTGAACTCCATCAAACCCTCAACAAGAAAACAAGTGGGCAGAACCGAACTGGTTTAGAGGGGTGGGTACGAATTCTACGAGGAGTGGAGATCAATCTATCCTTGAAGGAAAAATAATCTAGTAGTAGTGTTGGTGAAAGAGTAAAAGATAGGAAGGAAGGATAATAGCGGAAGAGAATATCGGTGTATCTTTTCTGGCCATCACAGGCGGTGGAGACACTCAAGGACTTGGGCAGGGGTCGTGTCAATTCCGGGGAGGTTCTATTCACAGCCATCTCCGACCTCAGGCGCTCTCTTTCGGCCTCCTCCTCTCATCCTCTCACTCCTGGTGCCGCAGACGGATACGCCCTCTTCTTCGATGACGTAAGCCACACTGTTTAATTGCATCATCACACAATCTTTCCTCGGAACTAAACTTGGGTTGTTTGGTTGCCAGATCATGTCCAGGGAGGAATCTGGCAAGTGGTTTGTTACAACTTCACTATCAAACTGCAGAGGATACTGCTCTTCGTCTACTTGATTCACAACAACCCGGATTAGTGCTCCTCAGCCAGGTGCCTCTTCTTTGAGTTAATTGTCATGTCATCTGGTGTCAGCTGTACTCTTTCATAAGTTCGACACTAGTTTCTGAACATTGGCCTTATTTACTTTGAAAGATCTTCCTATGTTGTAGTACATTTTTGCTGAAATTGTGTACGTTGCATTTCAGGAACTAATTAGTGCTCTTCTTGGGTGCTCTCTATTATGTTTGTTCCCAGTCACTGATAGAAGTGCCAAACATCTCCCAACAATCAATTTTGATCATTTGTTTGCGTATGTAACACTTTCTTTCCGTGGAATCTCTTTCTCTCTTTATTTTATTTTTAATTTTCTATTTCACACAGTTTAGCGGTACACATAAAGATGTCAGTTATTCTACTAGACATGTTCCCGTGCTCTTTCTAAAGTTATCTAATCACCCAGTTTTGTTTGACATTATTAATAGATACATTCTCATGTTATTTACTGATATATACTCACCGTCTCATAAAACTAGGATTATTGCAATAGACGCATTATGCAGCCCAGGGATGAAACAGTATAAACAAGAATTACTCCTCCGGTATGTATATTTAATTAATACTACTGCAATTGCACACTTATCATATGAAATTTATAGAAAATGGTGTTAAAATGTAAACTGAATCTGGCCAGGAAAGGGCAAACTTGTAGGATTGGGACAAGCATTTTGGTTGAGATGGGTTAGTAATTTAGCTATCGGCCATGATAACCAGCTGCACCTGCAAATGAATGTACTATCCCCTTAGGAAGTGTTGCACACAAGTTACAGTAAAACACAAGTGAAGTCTGTGATCTTTGAAACATGGAAGCCAGTGAAGTCTGTGCCGTTATGTATGATATGTCCATAGAGAGATAACTGAAGTTTGAATATGTTGGACTATTATATGTAGATATGGTTCTCCCTTGTGTAACCTTTCTTAATCAGAAGTTTATCTATCTTTTACCTTGTTGATTTCGACAGGGAGATCAATAAGGCCTTCTGTGGCTTTGTTCCTCAATCGGGATATCGGGAGAACAATAGATTAGTTCATGAGAATGAACTCTGTTCAGTCAATTCTATTGGGATTGCAACTGGGAATTGGGGATGCAGTGCTTTTGGAGGAGATCCTGAAGTTAAGACCATAGTTCAATGGCTTGCTGCATCTCAGGTAGTTTTGTCTTTAGTCTTCGTAACAATTATGGGAGGAGATGAGATTTTTAAAGATTTATCTGTTTTTAAATAAAATTAACACGGAGTAGTTAGTCGAAAAGGACTGTAATGAGGTTGCATTTGTTTCAGGCACGAAGACCTTTCATTTCATACTACACTTTTGGCATGAAGGCATTGGAAAACCTTGACCAGGTACTGATTCATAATGCGTAGTGTGAACGTCATCTTTTCCCTTAAAATAGATGCTTCGTACTCGTACCAACGAATTTGAGGAACCAACTGTTTTATGTAACCTAAAGCACAGATAAATAAATTTTACAAATATGCAATGCTGTTATGTTTTGAGGGTGCTTGCTTATACCAAATGCTTTCAGTTTTCCAAACCAAGTTAAGCTGTGAATTAATCTTGACCAACAAAACTCATGTTAAGACTTTAATCGTCGGCATAGCATATTCATCCTCTTTAACTTTAGGGTGCAGGTAAGCCGATGGATACAGCAGCACCAATGGACAGTAGGAGATCTCTGGGATCTGTTGGTGGAGTACTCATTGCAGAGATGGAAGGGAGAGACTAATGAAGGATTCTTTACATGGCTTCTTCCATCTCTACTTGCCTCTAATACAGACACGTCGGATTGATCCATGTTGTAGCTACATGTTATTCTTTCCTTGGAGTTTTACTAGTTTCAGTAGTTTGTAAAGATAAATTTCGCAGTTATAAATGAATCGGGCCAAAGGATAGAAACGCTCTTCTTGCATATGTGAATTGGGGTCTGGTGTGGACTGTGGAGTATGAAGTATGAACAGTTGAGTACAGTGGTCAAAGCAACTCCCAACAAATTCAAATCCTCTATTTCTTTCTCTCTCTACATCTTGTGAGCCTCTTCTTCACTCTCCTCTCTCTTAGCTTTGTAATTTGTTTTTGTATGGTTTTGATGCGCTAGGGTTTTGTTGGATGGCTGTGTGAACCATGTGTTAGGTTTTGATTAGCTGAAATTATGCTTCGGTTATGCTTTGTTTGAATGGTTATGTACTTTTTTTTTGAATGAAATGACACCAAAAGTAGGCATATGATTCGGAGTTATGTTATGTAAGAGTTATCAGAATGCGTCGAAATTGCTTTTGTGGTCAGCCTATTTGTTTTCAATGGTGTATGTAGTGTCTGGATTTGGAAATGTTGGGAATTGGCTACTTACAGTGAGTGTGTATGTAAATGTTGACAGGGAAGCATGCACTTCTTCTGCGTTGTCAAAGAAGCAAGCTAGTGCGGTGGTGTTGCCCACGGCACAGGAGAAATGTATTGGTTTTTCCTCTTTCTTTGTTGGCTTGGTTATATGTTGCTAAAATTGTGGGGCTAAAATAACATTATGCAGTTTTCTCATTCCTTTTTTCTTTATGGACGGTATGCAGTCAATAAGTGTTTGCAAGAGGTTCAAAGACTATGTTATGCAGCTTGAAGCCCCTATGAAAGGAGTGGCACCAATGTTGGCAGCAATTAGGAAAATTCAGAGCTCCTCGGAACATTTGACTCCCTTGCATCCTGAGTTTCTTGTACTCTGTTTGCTGTCAAAATGCTATAAAGCTGGATTATACATTTTGGATGAAGACATCTTTGAGGTTGATCAGCCAAAAGATCTTCACCTGTATTGCTTTTGATTTGCATATTCTCTGTAGTTTACGGGCAGACTAACTAGAATAGATCGGCATGGCTTCTTTTTGGACTGAATAATACGACACCGCTTTCTTAGTACTTCCCTTGGCCCATGAGTTCACCGCAACTTGCCGCAAATGTAGATTGTCAACATTAGTAGAGACCCCAGAAGCTCTCTTTTGTTCGCTGGAGAACCATAGCATAAATCTTCTTTCCGCCTCAAGCAGTGTTTAGGTAAGCCTCGGATAGCAGGATCAGGACTAGATGCTAGCAGCACATCTAGAAGAACGATCACTATGACTATGCACTGGATCGGGCTGCAAGGGATGCATGACTGTAGATATTTGTCCATCTTTCGATTTGTGTATGCTCTTTATTTCTTTTTCTTTTGCTATGTACCAATTGTACCAGATACAATATTGCTTGGCTTGTACCAATTTTGCTATGTACCAATTGTACCAGGTACTAGTATGACACGTATAGTATGAAGATTTGCTCGAAAAGAGGGGTACTTTCATTATCATTTCTGATAATTATTCAGGAAATAAAGCATCATCATTTTGAAGACTTGGTTGGTTGGCTTGTGCAAATTTTTTTTTAAAAAAAAAAAAACCAAGTATCCCAATTCAATTAGGTGCCTTTCTCAGCTGAAAATGATTGGATTGATGTATGTGCTAGAAATGATTTGTTCATTTTTATTTTCTGAGCATTTTTCCTTTGGAATCTAAAGAGAATTTACTTTTGCTAAGGTAAAAAGTAAATTTATTTTTAATCGATTAATCAATATTCTTAAAATACTTATATCATTCTGATAATTAACATAAAATATCTCGACACAAAGCACATAAATGTCTTCTCGATGACCGATTGAATTATTGAGATTAATCAAGAGTTGAGTTGTATCCTCCCACTCAAGAATCTATGTTAAATGATTATATTGGTTCAACTTGCATCTCTAAGAAAGTCAATTTCGAAAATAACTATACCTGCAAATCTTTTATGTTTAGTCTCACTTTGCTAGAGTTGTACGTTTTCATTTCATTACTCAACTACTAACATAATGAATGATAAAATCATTTGAATTATTTATTTGTAGCAACTCAAAATTTCTACCAATAATTAATTGAATTGTAACAATAAGAATTGCTTTTTTTTTTAAGGAAAAATTAGACGATCTATTTATTAACTTTCACTCCAGCTCCAGTTTCTGCGGCTCCTCGAATCTATACACTCCAGTAACACCGGAAATTACCCCAACCCGACCCGACCCGCCAAACCGCCACTATATAACTTCATTTCCAGTTTTGGACTAGTGCGATGCGCCAACTCTGCTACTCTCTCTGATCCACTTCCAAAGCTCTCCTTCAATCTCCGGTCAGTCAACACGACATCGTTTCCTCCGCACCGCTTCGTCTCATCAGATCTACTGCGTCATTGCACACGTAAGCATTTTTCCTATCTTCAGCTTCATGCTTCTTCTCTAGTAGCTCAATTTACTTCCGTAACGGATCTCAGTAGAATTCAATGCTTCTCTACCAGCTCAATTTACTGTTTCCTTACAGAGATTTTCGATTTTTTAGAAGCTTGATTTTGAATGCTGCGGAGAATTTCGAGCGGTTGAGGAGGGATGGAGGTGGTGCTAGGGCTGAGAGCCAAGTCCAGAATAGCACTGCTCATTGTTCTCGTGCTCGGCGTCGTCCTCGCCGGAATCTATGGCTTGTTGAAGCCGGTTTCGAACGGGTGTAACATGACGTACATGTATCCGACGTATATTCCGATACAGTTCAGTAGCTCCGATTCAGCGCCGGCGAAGTACGGCTTGTATCTGTACCACGAGGGATGGAAGGCGATCGATTTCAAGGAGCATGTTCGGAAGCTCAGCGGTGTTCCGGTGCTTTTTATTCCGGGGAACGGCGGGAGCTATAAGCAGGTAAGGTCAGGTTTAGCTGTATAATGCTGTATGTGTGTGTTTTTTTGTGTGATGGAAGCTTAGCATTTGTGGATTTTTGTGATTTACAGGTGAGGTCATTGGCGGCCGAATCTGATAGGGCGTACCAGGCAGGTCCACTTGAGCGTACGTATTATCGAGAAGCTTGGTTGACTCCGGAAGAGGGAGGAGAGGAGGATAGGGATGTAGGCGGCTATGAGTTGCCGAATCAATACGATTCGAGGTTGGACTGGTTCGCTGTGGATCTTGAAGGTGAACACTCTGCTTTGGATAGCGGTGTACTTGAACAACAGGCAATCTATGTTGTCCGCTGCATTCACAGGGTTGGTTTCTCTTTCTCTCTCACTCTCATAGAGAAACTACTAGATTGCATGTGGAATTGGAAGCTCTCAATGCTTGATCATTGAGTTCATACTATTTTCTTTGAAATTGCATCGTGAGATAGAGTCTTAAACTGCCGCACTTAAATATGATATGCATTTCTCAGTGTTGGATTTTTACCCTGTCAGTACTTTCCTTTTGGGGAAGCAACATCTTATTGCTTGTGGTTCATTTAGTTTGTAGAAGAAAATTTTGCTTTCTTATGTTTCCAGTTCTCATTATATTTAATCTACAAGGCTACAACCACGCATGCAGATTTTGGATCAGTACGAGGAATCTTTCAAGGCTAGAGAAAAGGAAGGAGCTGCAACCTCTGCGACTTTGCCAAAAAGTGTTATATTGGTTGGTCACTCTATGGGTGGTTTTGTTGCTAGAGCTGCAGTTATCGACCCTCATTTGAGAAAGTCAGCAGTTGAAACAATTCTTACACTTTCCAGCCCACACCAGTGAGTATTGCGGCTCATACAATGTCTTGTGTTCTCAAAGTGATGACATAACTTATTTTGATGAGTTTTACTTCTTTCATCCAGATACCCTCCTGTGGCACTACAGCCTTCCTTCGGTCACTATTTTAGACACATTAATCGAGAATGGAGAAAGGGATACGAGGTCCAAACAACTGCAGCAGGACACTACTTGTCTGATCCTGTTCTCTCAAATGTTGTTGTCATATCTATTTCTGGTGGTTATAATGATTACCAGGTACCTATGTTGACACATGTCTTGCATACTATAATTGAAGAGTTGCACTAAATGTGGCATATTCATAATTTGCTGAAGTGGTTTATATCTGTACTAGTGTTAGTATGGGCGTATGCAGTATCTTTTTTTTATTTACTGTTTTTACATCATATGCATGCAGATACACTGTGTATACAGCTGTTCTTTCTATGTACCCTTACTTTGTGGGTGTTTTTACTCTTGTTTTTGTCTTCAGGTAAGGACCAAGTATGAATCCCTTGATGGCATTGTGCCGCCTACCCATGGTTTTATGATCAGTAGTACTAGCATGAAAAATGTTTGGTTATCCATGGAACATCAAGTTATCTTATGGTGCAATCAATTAGTTATCCAAGTAAGTGAAAGTCAGGTTTGGAAACCAGATTCAATTATATGCAGGCGCAATATAATAACATATATGCTCTTGTCCAGGTATCACACACTCTCCTTAGTTTGGCAGATCCCAGAACAGGCCAGCCTTTCTCTGACACAAGAATAAGACTTTCAATCTTCTCAAAAATGCTTCGTAGTGCGATACCACAAAATTTCAATTGGAGGACGCAATCACGATTGTCTCAACAGTCAATACATGCTCCAACTAGAGACGTGAAAGACAGAACTGGTAATTAATTGTTGTGGAAACTCCATCATATTGTATGGTTTGTTAAGACCCTTGGGATATTTTATAGATCCTGTGGCAGTAGTGCTAAAAAGGATGTACAAGGTTCTTGACAATGCTAATGTATTCATTTTATAAACTGTACAACTGCAGAATCACTGATCATCTCTGATGCTTGTCCTAGCAATGTTCATTGGAGTGATGATGGCCTTGAGAGGGACTTATATATTCAGACAACCACCGTCACTGTTTTAGCCATGGATGGTCGAAGACGGTGGTTGGACATTCGAAAACTGGTTAGCATCAGCAAACTACCATCTTGATAGTGATATGGGAACTGTTCTGAAGTTACTTTCAAGCTTAGTTTCATTCATGATTCCTTAAATTCATTTTAATCCTCTCTTTCCCCAACCCTCTTTCGTCCATGGTTGACCTTATAAAAGGGTTCTGAAATTAGTTTTTATATTGTGCATGCACAACTTTGTTTGAAATAAATATGGTCTGTACCATTGATTTGCCATTATAAGTTGAGGGGGTTAAATTTGATCTATTGGCCTCGTAGTGCTTTTGAAGCTTGATGAATTAGTATTTACCTTGATATGTTCATTTTCCTATTCAGTTGTTCTTATGACGGCTAGCTCTTGTTGACTTTCTTTGTACTTTGCATTTTGTATCCCTGATAGTTCTCAGACTTTAATCTATTTGTGCAGGGAACCAATGGAAGAAGTCACTTCATGTTAGTGACCAACCTTGCTCCATGTTCTGGGGTTAGACTTCATCTATGGCCTGAAAAAGGAAACTTAACTTCAGAGTTGCCTGTATGTAAAAGGATCTTTGAGGTGACATCAAGGATGGTGCTCATTCCATCAGGACCAGCACCAAGACAGGTACTGAATGTTGCTTCATTACAGTTTTCATGGGTTATTGGCTTATTATATCTATGAGTAGATTTTTTTCATCATATTTAAATATGAGTGTTCAGATTTGAAGTGGACTTTTTCCTTGTTTCAAGTGAATTTTTTTATACACTGATTAAGCTGCTACTCAGCCTTTTTTTTTTTTTTAAAGGAAAAAAGGAAAAACTGTTGCTATTCAGAATGATTCCTTTGGCACATTTTTTTGCTGAATTCATCGGCATGCCTTGATTTTTGGATATGCTCTATCTTATTAGATTGAACCAGGAAGCCAAACTGAGCAAGCTCCCCCTTCAGCTATACTCCTCTTAGGACCACAGGATATGCATGGTTTCAGATTCCTGACCATCTCAGTTGCACCACGTCCGGTATTGTCTTAACTTTTATGCTTCAAACGAGTCTGATTGGATTGAATTTTGTCTTGTTGTTTTCCTTGTTATGTGCTAGACTGTTTTTATTTTTTTGACAATTCTGTTCAGTTTTCCGAAAGATTTTTCTTTTGTTTGAAATCAATATTTTAATTCTTTTTTCTTTTTCAAGACATTGAAATATGTTTTGGCCTGTGTGTTTAAGCATAGATCTGGAGTACATGAAGTGAGTAATTGAGTATATTATAGCAATGAAGTTCAAAACAATAACTGCACAATGAAGTTCTTCTGATTTCTATTATAGCAATGGGAGATTTTAAATTCTCCACTATTTCATACTGTCATTTTCATAGTAAAAGCTGAACTGCAATCCCTCCAGGCCTCCATACTACATTTTAAGTGAAGTTAGTCGTTCTGTTATGACTGCAGTTATTAGTCTTGTCTGAAGGCTGCTTGTGTTTCTTATCCTCAATTACTCAAACCTTTTGTTCTTTGTCTTGTTAAATGTGATATTTCAACTGTATTGGGTTTTGTACATGACGGTCGACAATTTTGTAATCAGAGTATTTCAGGTAGACCTCCACCAGCAGTTTCCATGGCAGTTGGTCAGTTTTTCAATCCAGAGGAAGGGGAGAGAGATATCTCTCCTTGGTCACCTCCGGTGTCTGGTTATTCTCACAAGGTTAATATTTTTTCGACTTGGTGATTCTGGAATTTGGAAATTGTAGGAACTTAAGCCGTCACTTACTGATTATTTGTTTGAGTTATCATGACCTGTGTTGCTATGCAGGATTTATCTTGGAAGGAAGATCATCCCCTTGCTTTAAATCTATCATTCACAAGTAGCTTAGGCCTTCTGCCTGTAGTATTCTCTTTGAAGACTGCAGGTTGTGGAATAAAGAGTTCTGGACTTCAAGATGAACAGGCTGGAGACATGGATAACAGCAGTTAGTGGCTTTATAACTTGTACCTCTATTATGTTTTATATCTTTGGTTCGTATATCGTCATTGATTAAAGAATGTTGACATCAATGGTTTCTCTTGTATGACTAAGCTTGTTCTTTCTCCATATTACAGAGCTCTGCAAGCTTCGCTGTTTCCCACCGGTTGCATTTGCTTGGGATGAAACATCAGGTCTGCATGTATTCAGAAATTTGTATAGCGACACAATTGTTGTTGATTCATCACCATCACTTTGGAGTTCACCTAGAAGTTCGGAGAAAACCTCCGTTATGTTGGTGGTAAGATTTCACCTATACTTTCAGAGTTTCAGTTACTTTATCTTATGATATTGACACAAGTCATTGCTAACAGTTATATTTAAGCAAGAACAGAAATTTTTTTTTTATAATTTCTTCCTATTGTTGAAAGGCTAAGGTTTTTACATTTTCGTACACTGCTTCACTTCAGGTAGATCCACATTGTTCATATAGGAGTGAGATGACAGTTTCTGTAATTGCAGTCGCCAGTAGGTTTTTACTTGTGTATAATTCACAGGTAATGACTTCCAACAGCTCACGCAAGATATTTCTGGATCTCAGCTGTGTTTCTTCAGTTTCTTTTGTTCTTTATGCTTATAAAGTGATATGCTGATGGGTTTGAGGGGAGTAGGAAAGTATAGAGATTTGACTGAAAGGGTCCATATTATTTATATTTAGTTGCTCATGTTATGCTGCCAAATTCTGATTTCAAGTACTTGTACCTAGAAATCGCTATATATATTAAACCTTTGAGATATAATTATAACCTTTGAGCTAAACATTGCTGTATAGTATCTGGAGTTATTTAATGTGAACTATCGTATACATATAGGTGAGTGGACAGCAGGCATGTGATTATTTCAAAATGCGATTCACTTCTGTAACCTGTCCCATCTCCCATTTACAGGATCTAGTGACAGTTTCCATTTGTTGAACCTAAACATGCAAAATCAATACTGAATGAATATAATGTATGTTGAATTGGAAGAATTGGCGTATATCGCTTAGTGGTGAGGGACTGAGGGCTAGGTTCGAGTCTTAATATTCACTTATGAACCATTTAATTGTGGGGGTTGGTCAGACGTTGAACTCATTCAATATTTGAGAGAAATTGGCCCTTAGTTGATGGGCAGGCTGGATCAATCAGGTTAGAATGTTGGTGAAAAAGTCTTTTTTTTTCTCTTTTTTTTAAATGCTTTATAAGTAGTTTAACAAGGGAATAAAGAGACTTTTTTTTTTTTTTAACTCAAATTGGAATTCGCAACAGATGGAAAGGAATTGATTTTTGATCATGTTATAGGGCTATTGTCTTGCAGATTATTGGTCTCTCCATTGTTGTTATCTTTTTCGCACTGATGCGGCAAGCATGTGCATGTGATCGTAACCTACCCATACCCTCGATGTTGAAGGCACTAGAGTCCAATTTGAGATTCCCAATACCATTTATCCACCTTGCTATTGTGCCAATCGGTCTCTCCTTACTAGTTGGATTTTGGATTTCTCAACCATCTCCTTCATTTGCTAGCTTCACCATTGTCTCAGTTGTCTGCTATTTCCTTGCTAATGGCTTCGTAGCCATTCTGATTTTGACATCCCAGTTTGTGTTTTATGGGGCTGCTCTGCTACATATTTTCATCAAGAAAAGGTCAGTAAGTTTTCTTTATTACTCTTTGTACACAATTGGATGAAAGATTACGTGTTTACTAGTGCCAATAGTGGAATGATAGAAATTAATTTTTGGCAGGTTTCAGTTGTCGGGAAAAAGTTCTCGATGGTTTCTGAATATGTCCTCTGGTTTTTGTTCATGGAAGGTAAACTTTATCTTGTAATACTAATGTCATCATTACCAACTCGAGCATATTTATAAACTGGTATCTTGCCCATATAGCTATTAGAAACTGTACATGTGTGTTCGTCTTCATTTAGTTGTGTTTGGTGATTTTGTGCACTTCAAATTTTAAATGATTACAACTTCCTTTATCTATTACTTATCCTTTTTGTTTCCTTCAGTTCTTGAGACTGATTCATAAACTTTCACTTGACTCTTTTTTGAACAGGTGTTGAGGGTTATAAGAGCTAATCCCCTACTAGTTACAGCACTAGCTGCAATTACTTTGACGTGCTTGGTTCATCCAGCATTGGGTCTACTTGTTGTCTTGTTCTGTCATGCTTTACTCTGTCATACTGCACTTTGCAGGTATGTCATAATACTATGCACTTTCTGTCCATTCATTGTTTCTAGTTTATGCATAATTTTGTGTACTTCATGAGTCATTTCCTACGGTACCTGAAAAAAAAAATGTGATCCTAAAAGTTGCTCTATGTCTTTGTAACAGTTATTTGACAGCTTCATTTCGCAGCCATGCACGAAGACATGAATCATTTGATTATAAGAAAGACGGCAATGATGGATCTGACAAACTTATATTCAAACGTGATGATCTATCAAACCAGAATTTCCCTTCTGAAGATACGTGTTCCAATAGCCCAGACTCTTCAAAAAGTTTTGGTGAAACTCAAATAGAGATATTCCATCATCGGCATGGGTTGTTTATTTTGCATCTTATTGCAGCACTCATGTTTGGCCCATCATTTGTGACTTGGTTGGAGGTATGATGATTATATCAATTATATTTCTCATCTCTCTAGAAATCCTATGAGTTTCATATCTATATCCACTAGACCAAGAATGTTGGCAAATTTGTGAACCAAATATTCCTTGTCATTAACTCTCTAGAAGCACAAAGTTTTCAACATTCATCAAGAAGAGTTTCCGATGAGTGTCATATCTATATGCACCATACCGTAGAATTTAAAAATGATGCACATGCGTCTGCATAAGTTTCTTTGCCCCTGACCAAGCCTTATGATTACATGCAAATACAATCAGGATTTTGTACCTTGTTGTGATGACCATTCGTGTGATGTTTAAGCTATACAAGAATTTATCCAATTTTCTCTACGTAAACTAGTGTCTTTGTGGTTGCAGAGAATCGGGACAGATCATAGCTTTCCATGGGTCTTGGATTCAGCTCTTTCCACAGGTGTGATCCTTCATGGTATCTTCACTTCGAACCCTCAGTTCAATTCCTTTCTGGTGTCTTTCCCTCCAATCCAAAACCTAGAAGTGAGGATGCATTTACTGTACCTGTTTGCTGGATACTATTCCTATCTCTCTTCCCTGGCCTTGGCTCCGTATAGGGAATTTTGTGTTATGGCTTTTGTAGGCTATACTTCTATTGGTCTGACCATCTTACAGAGATGGAACAAGGGGAAGAGAGATGCCCATTTTGTTAGCCGAAAACACTCTCACAGGCACTGACTTCCCCAAAAACAGAGATATTTTACTCGGTGGCCAATTCCCCAGTTGTACAAATATAGGTTATGAAAACATGTTAGTCTTTACGAGGGTGGGGTTTGTTTGTGGACTTGCTTCTATTAACAGTTTTGCTATCAGAATTCTCACAAGCAAGCAAGTCAACCTGTCTGGTGAAGCAAGTGAAACGAAAGTTTTGTTGTGCCATACGACCTCCTTTTTCAGGTCGCAGGGATGGTCTTCTGTGTTCTCCATTTTGTTTCCTGATACCATGAGTCTGATGAGGGTTCTGTTTAGAGGTCTAATGAACAGAGAGTAGTTAGTTTGCCCTGCTAGGGATTTACTTGTTGTAGTGTGTCCACAGATGGAAACAACGATTGGAATGTAATCAACGTGTACCATTACAAGTTTGAAGTGTCTGATTTGTTTGTTTTATTTGTGAGGTTACCCATTTCATACATCTTGTCAAATCCTATTCTGATTGCCATTTTGAACTGCCTTGTTTGATGCACATAGCACTGCAGAACGTGCAGCTGTCATAGCTTGTTGTGCCCTTGTCTAATCAAATAGGTTTAAAGCATGTCCGAGAAATGCATTAGGGGTCATACGTTACACAAAAAGATTCAAGTCTTCAGAAAAAAAAAAAAAAAACGTTATCTAGATATCCTTCTAAGAAAATCCGTGTTCACATGAACAAAGCAGTACAAAGCAGTACAGCACCAAAGTGAAAACTAGATTACATAAATCGGGTTGCAGCACCACGATTAGTGGCTCTGGATGCCATGGCTCGGATGTTTGCTCTAGCAGACGAAAGAGAGGCACTAGACTGATCAGTAGTTCCCCTAAAAGCCTCCATAAACTCCTCCCTTTGTAACCTCAGAGCTAATGCAGCGTCCTCATCTTGGTTTGGCACCCTACTATTACTCGTTGGATTTGCGTCTCTGCTTGATACTCTCCTGATAGGCCGAATTTCTCTTGCTGCTGATACCCTTGCTGGTTCAGTGAAGGTTCCTGGATCTCGATTTTGATTCTGAGCTTCTCTCATCTGTAACCTTATAGCAAGTGGCGCAGGATCATCCTCGTCTTCATCTTGGCTTAAAACTGCCCTTCTCCTTGCAGCCAGATCTCTACCTGATACTCTTCTGCTTTGATTCCTTGAGTTGCTACTACTAAAGGCCTTATCAGGGATTTTCCTCTCAGCTTCTTCACGACTATTCAAGGCTCCAGCTGCTTTCCTTGTTTCAACTTCTTGTGGAAACAGAAGCTGAATCGTGTTCCACAAAACCGTGTTCATGGTGCAAGATCTTCCATTGCTGCTAATGATGACAGATAATACCCGCAACTGCATTACAAGCTTATCCCCAATTTGAACAACTAGAAACTGTAGCTGAAACTCCATACCTCATTAGCTGCCTGCATTTGGGGCACCTCTTCCCACATTTATCCGCAGAAGATCGCAAGCACTTCATACAGAAACTACAAGTCAAACGGCACTACTCAGCAAATGTATCAAACACTAGGAGGGTTTCATCATCCAAAACCTCATTAAAGTTCAAAAAATCTCTAAGATACACAATTGTATAATTTAGCTAATTAGCTTATGCTTAGTTAATCTCAAACTCACCTGTGTCCACAAGGAGTGGTACTGGGTTCAAAGCAAATCTCCAAGCAGATCTGCCCAATAACATCAAAACCATTATTTATAAGTACTAAATCAAAACCATCTGTTCTAAATTCAATTCATCAAAGTGAGAAGGCTCTTACAGCACAAGAAAGCTCATCCCTGAGCTTATCTATGCAAGGAAGATTCGAGCTCGAGCACGAAGCACCAGAGCTCTCACGCTTCTTCTCATTTTCCCTTCTTTTCTGTTCTTCATTCACAACAACAATCTCAGTCTCTACCTTCTCCTTCACACTCTCTGCCCATCAAAACACTCAAATTTCAGTAAAAAAAAGTAAAATAAAAGAAACAATTGGGCATTGAATTTCAATATAGGGAACAAATCAAGAAAACTCAAGAAGGGGTTATTACCCTCTTTTGTAGTTTCTACACTATCAAGGTCAAGAACACCCACTGGGATCGAAACCGGGCTCTTTCGCTGAACTCTCCGCTTTCTGAACCACCAAAAAATTCTGAATCAAACACAAGAAAGAACATAACTTCAATTCTCTCGACTAGATCAGTTGAACAATGAATACCTTCTTGATGAATTGGTGGGTGGAGTAGTCTTGGACCTGAAAACAGATCGTTTCTTCTGCTTGGTATCTTGCACCGGCGTGTCGTCGACGATGAGGCTCGCCATCAAGAGACTCTCTTCGTCCCAACCGGCCATGGCGGCCGCCGATTTGAATCTGGGGCTGAACAACGAGCTAGTCTCGCCACTTGTGCTGTTTCCGATCTCAACTCGGTTTGATTCTCTGGGTTGAGTTCTTGGGCTCTGTTTTGGTTCTTCTTCTCTCACCATTGTTGGGTGTTCTGGATCGGATAAAGTGGATGGTTTTGTCTTGTGAAGAAAAGCAAACGGCAGTGTGGGGGAATTGTAGGGTTTTATAACGGCAGTTTTATTTTGAATCGTATGGTGTATAGGCAATTACAACGGCTATTGATTTCAAAAAGAGGTATAAAAGGTAGGAATTTGCTAAACGAATATTTTGTCAATGTGTCAATAGGACTAAGATTGATTACTCACATATCCCAAGGTCTTCAGAATTTTGCTTAACACGGTAATTTTTTTTTTCTAAAGTAAGTTCATACTAATGAGATCTCAATATCGAATCTTAAGTGGGTTAATATCTTAAGAAAAAAAAAGTGTGGATATGAAGTAACGTTAGTCTCACCAAAACAAATATAGTAACGTTAGTCTCACCAAAACAAAAATTTGGAAGTATAAGTACCGGTTAGTAATGGGTTTGAGTACATTGAGAACTTAGAACTTGGATTGGTTCGATGGCAATTTACATGTAAATGATAGCCATTAATTGAGGTTAATACTCCATACTATACATAAACCACATTGTAGTCTGGTCACAAGTAACCTCTATGGTTTCTTCTCCTTCTCGGTCTCCTTCTCATCACCTTTCTCTTCACATGTTTTTGATAACCCTCCTGCCACGGCAAAAACCCTGTATACGGATCAGCCAGGTTCTTCAACACCCTGTTCCTAAGTCCGGTGTCATTGACCTCACAAAACCTCTCCGCCCAATTCGGTGGCTCCACCGTCTTCGTCCCCAACCCCGGAGCTCGATCCTTGGAACCCACGTTCTGCTCCTCCTGCCAGTCCGCCACATAGGTCGCCACTCTCCTATAGAACTTCTCCTTAAAAACCTCCCACACTAGGTACTTGTAGTGATTGATGATAACCAACAACCCCCTGTCCGCATTCACTGGCTCGTAACCATTTCCAAGATGAGAATGGTGCACCACATTCATCAATGTCAAATCCAACGCCTCCGGCTTCAAAATGCTCTTGTTCCTCTCCGGGGCGATCACGCGACATGCATACCCCACTGTCACGCCTTGGACGGGGACACTCCTCAATCCCGACGGTCCAAAACTATAGCACAAGGTCCGGACCTCACCCACATAACCATACATAGATTGATTACGCGCGCAGCACGTTATCTAGTGACAACCACGAAGGCATGTGAAAAAACTCGTCCACATCAATAAAACCTACCCATTGGCACGTCTCGAGTGCCTGCAACCCGCCGCCTGGGTCTTGTTCCAAGGCCACAGGTGCTGGGTAATATTGTAGTTCCCACTCTGTAGCACCTCAATAACAACATCAGTTTCATCATCACGATTGTTGTCGTAAATAAACCAACGTTGCACTCCCATTTCAGCATGGTACATCACCCATTCCTTCAAGAACCGACCCTGGCTCCTCACCATGGAGCATTATACACATCACGTGCTCTTTATTCCAGGGCGGTTTCACCAGTCCGGACTGGAGCCCCGGCCGGGATATAGTGTCCACCATTTTTCTGCCTTTTAACCTAACTGATACCTTCACCCCACGTTTGCTCCTGGTCAACACACTCAACGGCGTTTTACACCGTACTATCTCTTGTGCCAACGAAACGACGTACGTCGGATTTCAACAAATGCTTGGAAGTACTGAAGTGCCAGCCGTACAAGCACTCGAACCTCGAAGCATCGGAAACCCTATCCGACCGTAAATTGAGGCCCTTAACGAACACGATGGTGGTGTTATCGTGGTCAATGACCGCGTCGTACGCCAGAGACTCCCACGTGTAAGTCGGCGCCGACGTTACGTCGCCGTTTTGCTTTAAACCAACTGAAACCCTAAAGCCGCCTCCGGAATGCAGCGGGCACCGTACGATCTGGTTGTAGCTATCCTCGCCGTCTATGTCTAGCGGCGGTTGCTTGAAGAGAGGCCGGCGGGACATGTCATTAGGTGAAAAGTAAATACAGTCGATATCTTCCTTTTTGTAAATAAGCTACCGGTTCGAGGGCGGTTCAGGAAAACTAGTGACTGATGCGGCATCGTAACTACTTCTCTGACGGAAATGATGATCGGATAGTCGACGGTTACGGCAGTTTGTGTTACACTTGGCCATCTTAGCAACAGCCCTGACGGTACATTAATTCACATATTGTACTTATCTCATGTTAGGGTTTCTGAGCTTTAATGCATCAATATAATAAGTGAACATTTTAAATATACGATAAACGATTACCTCCGAAGAGGAGACGGAAGGTGGAGATCGAAGGTGAAGCCGGAGAGGAGGAGGAAGAGGTTGAAGAAGACGAAGAAGGTGCACCAGAAGAACCTGCTCCATGAAACAGTATCGTCGTAGCAGTTGAGATAGAGGAGAGCATTTTCAGCGCACCCAGAAATTTAACGGTGAGATGACCGGGCCAAGTGAGATGGCCGGGTGCGCTGTATAATTTTCAGAGATAGAGTTGGTTTTTATTTGCCGCTATGAGGACTGAGAAGTGAGAACATGCTTGTAATGGGAGTTTTTATCCTCTGAAAGACCAACTGCGCGCAATACATTATTTTTGAATTTGTACGTGGTGTAGTTTTAAAATTTCTGCTTCTTTCTTTTTTCTCTTCTCTTGGTCATTTTAAGAGGAAGAGCTAGAAGTGGTGTAGATCAAAATGAGAAGATGAAGAACGAAGGATGTGGACTCTTCATGGTTATTGGTATGCTTCATCATTGCAGCGTATAACATTGATACCGAAACCCTAAATTCATTTTTGGACGCAGAGTCTATAAAACCTTGCACAACATACCGAAACCACCAACTCTTACTCAAACTGGGCTGGCATGGGTTGGGGCCCAGAGTCTGGCCTCTGTAGGATTTTGACCTGATTGCAGAGAGGTCAGAGCGACTCGAGCATACGAATTGGAGTACAGTAGTTGTACCAAAATATGCTAAACATGAAGGACACAAATGGCAGCACTGGCCATTCAAACTCATCCTTACATACACGACAATTGTTCCTCATTCTTCTTCTTTTTCAAGCTAGATACCCTTCCCAACATTAATTCCATCACCAAGGACTGGAGTCACTGGACCATTGCTTATTTTAAGCCTAGGTTATTTCTTACTACTGCTGATTAAGAATACAAGTCGTTTTCTACTCTATTGGCGCCATTGAATCTGCAAAAGCATCTTTGGTGTCCTATGCTAGCCGTTTTGATTAGTAATAAGCAATCGCCAATGACAATAGATAATCCAACAACATTTCTTAATATAGACGAGATGTAACCCGCACGTACTATAACTTGCTTTGTTTGAAGTATTTCGACGTTGAACAGATTGAACCTCGTTCTTTAAGAACAAAACATTGTTGAGTACTACCTAGTGTATGTCAATGGAATTGCCTTCATTGGCATTCTCTTAACTAGTTTTTCTGCTTAACTTTTTACTAGTTATAGGAAAATGATTATTCGCCCTCAATGAGCTTATATGTGTGACCTCTATCCTACAAAAACACATAATCAAATGTTTTAGTCATGTATATAGTTCTTCAAACGCATTGCGCCCAGATTGCGCTCACACCTTTGAGGAAAACGAAAACAAAATGACCGTGTTGAGCATTCCGATAGCTAAAACTAAATTTTGAATCAACGTGATATCCTTCATTGAGAATTTGAGATCCCTGCTCGATCCGGCACTGGTAAAGTGGTACTTGCTAAGATCATCCGGTAGTTCTTGCTTGTGAACTAGCTTTTTGGCTTAGGTAGAGCTATACACTCTGGCAGCTTGCTACTACAATTAGATGCTCTTCCAACTGGACGTCAGTTTTGTCACCAGCTACTAGATCTTTGTTCTTGACCTCTTTCACCAACAATGACGTCAGGGATATTTTATTTTAGTTTCTAAGCATAACTGCAAACATTTATAATATTAGGGTCCGGGTTATGGTAATACAATTCAAATTTTGCAACTCTAGTCGAAATAATTGTTCGAAAATGTCAAAAGCCAGGCACCATTTGAGGAGGAGGTCAATTTGAATATTGCATGTATATATGTAGCCTTTGAAAACATGACATCCATGATTCCATGTTGTGCAGCGGATTTGATTCGAGAATATAATTAGTCGAAATGTGATTATAATTTCGATAATTAATCAAGAATGATGAGCTAGCTTCAAGAACATGAAGATAATGTTTTCCACACAGCAGACTATGGCCCCCAAAATGTTTGTGTTTCTGATGACTGCATCTCCAAAAAAGATCATGGAGAATATTTGTGTGCATGAACCAAACTAAAGTCTGCAAATCATTGTTCTGTTTGGTAATATAAACTATTTTGCATATTGCTTAGGGAGGTAAGGATGTCAACCATTAGTGGAATCATTTTCCCATATTTTTATTTGATTCAACAACATTTTTGGAAGTTCATACTTTTCAATGTACAGATCAGCCATCTTCTCAGTCCAACCAAGTATGACTGTGTTGCCTCTTCAGACTCTCTCTCCCAAATCATGCATATTCGTTCAGCTTGACATACATTTTTGACCTATATTTCGATAACTTCAAATTCTTGTGTCCAACATCAAGCATGGTATTAGAGTTTTTGTATGCAAGAAATCTCAACTTTTCTGATTGTCCAACGATTTGGACATGATCAAAGTTGTGAAAGATTGTTTAGAAAGCCATAAAAAAACAGAAACAAAACCCAAAAGAAGAAAAGAAACTTGTGTATATCGATCTATTCATCACAGAACATCATACTGGTAGGCTCTGGACTACTCAAATCATCTTACATGCATGAGTGACCCCTTCTGTCTCCCCATTTAGGCATTTTAGAGATTGTAGGCGTTACCCCATCTTTTGTGTTTCTCCCACTTTTCTTATTCCCTTTTTTTATCACCTGATTGTAGCTTTGCATGATTTTGCTCTCTCAAACATATATATATGCTACTTAATTCATTCATGTACATATTCACAAGTTAACTCAAATGATGATCTCAAAGTTCCTTCTCCTAAAAGCATCTAACCAAGTATGACATCTTCGAAGGCGTGCAAGAAATGAACCAACAATGTATGTCGATCAATTGATTTTTTCTCCAGATTGATGTAAAGATGTAAAAGGTGGAAGTATAGGTGTTATTTAGTAAGTGAACAAGAATCAAATCTTCTAATTATTAGGGCAGGATTCTAAGAAGCTCTGTTTGTCTCTTTTTACTTCTGTACTTTTCGGCTATTTAACTAAAATACATTGACTGAGGACTTAAACTCTGTGATGTAGGCTGTAGACCAACTTACTTGATTCATCCAAGTCCCAAGTGGCCAAGTGAATCCATGTTTGGAATTTTCATAGTCTCATTTGCTAGTGAAGGCATCTCATTACTCATTAGGCCTAATGAGTTGCGTCCAACGACAAAAGTGGGCAGCCTTCAAAGGAACAAAGGAATCCCAATCAAGCTCATTGTTTATTTTCTTGGCTTATTACATACATTAAAGCCAATGAGGGAAGACTTAGGTTGCTAAAATAATGATTCAAAGTTTCTTCATCAATGAATTGAAGGCGACCCACGTCTGTTTTTTCTTTGCTGTAACAAAACAGGACTGATTCAATTGGCACTATAGAGGGGGGTGGTGCCATTTTATAATGACAAAGTTCCATGCTAGCTAGCTTTTCTATACCTATATCAAAAACTCAAATGCTTTTCTTTTCTTTCCATTCAATCATTTTTCTCCCCTCTCAAACAACAGCTTTGATTTGTTTATGTGCCTCAATGAACTGGCAGCATCTTTGTTTGGAATTGTAGGCTCCTTTTTAAGCTAGCCTTCCCCACTTTATTGTCCACTTAGGAAATCAAACGAACTAGCTAGAAGCTTTCTTAGTTTCTTGCTCAATCTGTCTAGTTTGCAAAAAATGGGAAGGCAGCCTTGTTGTGACAAAGTTGGGTTGAAAAGAGGTCCATGGACAATTGAGGAGGATCACAAACTCATGAATTTTATCCTCAACAATGGGATTCATTGCTGGAGAATGGTTCCTAAGCTTGCAGGTATCTATTTGTGCACGTATTTTCTTTTTAGCTAGACCTTTTTTTTTGGAAACAGTGGTTTGACTTGGTGACTATTTGTATGGTGGTGTAGGATTGCTTAGATGTGGGAAAAGCTGCAGACTTAGATGGATCAATTATCTAAGGCCAGACCTCAAGAGAGGTGCTTTTACAGAAGCAGAAGAGAATCAGATCATTCAACTCCATTCATGTCTTGGTAACAGGTATTGTTTCTTTTAGTCCTTGCACAAAATGTAATAGGGTAAAAACTGATTTTGTTACCAAGGCCTAATATATAGTAAATTGATTGATGTACAGGTGGTCTAAGATTGCTTCAAATTTTCCGGGTAGGACGGATAATGAGATCAAGAACCACTGGAATACAAGAATCAAGAAGAGATTAAAGCTTCTTGGAGTAGACTCTGTGAACAACAAAGCCATTGAGCCAAAAGAAAGCATGGAAGAAAATAAAGAGATGGTTACTGGCATTTCAACAGAACTAGGACAAGACAATGGCTTGGAGCCGAAATTGCTGCAGGATGAGGATAATGGGAAGGGATTTGAAGAACTTCCCAATGAGGTTGAGTTAAGTGCCTTTGATGAGACTGCTGATGTTTTGAAAAATTATGACATGTTTTGTGGAAGCTTGGATTTGGAAGCATTCATGTTGAACCAAGGAGTTAGCAACAGAAGCACCACTAGTTCCAACAACACTAGTGCTACTACAACTACTACTAATTCTTCATTTTCTGTGGAAGAGTCTAATTACAACCCTTCTATAATAGGCGATCAATCGCTACTACTGCAACAGAACTGTCTACAACTATGGGTTGAGAGTGTGGATTCCATGCTTTCATGGGATGGCTTCAACAATTTGGAACAAGACCTATTCTACTTTTGAATCAGAGTAGTCATTGAACATATTTCATACTTCTTCTAAGTGCCTTAATTTAGTTTCATGATCACTGATCATAAGTTACAAAGCTGTTGCAACAGTTAATGAGACTATGATTTTGATTGAGCTTCATTCTCTTCTTTTCACCATGATCAGTTCTTCTCTTTCGATCACTACTAATTCTTATATTATTTTTGTATTCAATCTCCAAAAATGTATGTTTATTTCAGTCCGCGTGTGCTGATGATTGTTCAATGACCCGCCTAGAGCCACCAAAGGATTGACTTGACCCACCTAGGGCCGCCTTGTCCCGCCTAAGGCCGCCATGACTCTCTTATGGCCGCTAAGAGTTTGCCTTCACATGTCTAGGGACTCCAAGGGGCCGCCTTGACCCACCTATGGCCACCACGACCTGCCAAGGGCCGCCTTCACACCTTTACAGACTCCAAAAGACCATCTTGACTCACCTAGGGCCGCCAAGGTGCCGCCTTGACCCGTCTAAGACCAACAAGGGACCGTCTTGACCCGTTTAGGGCCGCCAAGGGCCACCTTGACCCGTCTCGAGCCACCAAGGGGCTACCTTGACCAGTCCAAGGCCGCCTAAGGCCGCTAAGAGGCCACCTTGACTCACCTAAGGCCACCAAGCGGTTGACTTGACCCGTCAAGGGATGCCATGAAGCCGCCTTAACCTGCCTACAACCAACAAGGGTCCGCCTTGACTCGCCTAGGGCTACCAAAGGGCCGCTTTGACCTGTCTAGGGTTGTCAAGGGGCTGCCTTGACTCGTCTCGGGCCGTCTTGACCAACCCAGGGCTGCCAAAGTGCGGCCTTGACCCGCCTAGGGCCACTAAGAGGCAACCTTGATCCACCTAAGGCCGCCAAAGGGATGCCATGAAGCCGACATGACTCGCCTACAGCCACCTAGGGTCCGCCTTGACCGGTCTAGGGCTGCCAAAGGGCCGCCTTAACCCGCCTAGTGCCGCCAAGGGTCGCATTCACTTGTCTAAGGACTCCAAGGGGCCACCATGACCCTCCTAGGGCCGTCTTGACCTGCCTAGGGACGCCAAGGGGCCGTCTTAACCCTTCTAGGGCCGTCTTGAAGGGCTGCTATGACCCACTTAGGGACGCCAAGGGACCGTCTTGACCCGCCTAGGACAACCTTCACAAGTCTAAGGACTAGGACCGCTAAGGGGTTGACTTGACCCACCTAGGGCCGTCAAGGGGTCGCCATGGAGCCGTTGATGGCCGCCAAGGGTCCACCTTGACCTTCCTAGGGCCGCCATGAACCGCATAAGGCTGCTAAAGGTCTTCATATTGAGTCGCATTCTCAATTTTCATATTGACTTGAAAAATCATATAAAAAAATCAGCTCGACATTTTTTTGTTCTCTTAATTCGAAAAGTGCCAAAAAATCAAGACTAAAATGTGAAAAAAAAATAGAAAATGCGTTTATAACCCGAAAAACGTGTGCTAATGCCCACATTTTTTGGGGGAAAAAGAGTTTTTGACAAAAAAAAAATTAAAGTTGGAGAAAATTTAAGAGTAGGCTCGCATTAGGTTAGACATTCATAACTTAAGAGGTTTTTGTCGAAAAATCACATTCTGTCCATTACATAAGGTCAATTTTTAGGTCGCATTCTTAGACTTCATATAGACTTTGAAAAATCATATAAAAAAATTGGCTCGACATTTTTTTGTTCGGTCAGTTTGAAAAGTGCCAAAACATCAGGACTTCAATGTGAGAATTTTTTTTTGAAAAAATTAGAACATGAGTTTTTAACCCGAAAAATGTGGGCTATAGCTCACAGTTTTTGACGAAAAAATTAAAGTTGGATAAAATTCTAGAGTAGGCTCCCATTAGGTTAGACATTCATAACTTAAGAGGTTTTTGTCAAAAAATCACATTTTTTTCCATCACATAAGGTCAATATTTGAGTCGCATTCTCGGTCTTCATATTGACTTTGAAAAATCATATAAAAAAACTGGCTCGACATTTTTTTGTTTTGTCAGTTCGAGAAGTGCCAAAACATCAAGACTAAAATGTGAAAATGACCGCCTTGACCAGCCAAGGGCCTGCCTTGACTCGTCTAGGGCCGCCAAGGGGCCGCCTTGACCCGTCTAGGGCCACCAAGGGGCCGCCTTGACCTGTTTAGGGCCACCAAGGACCGCCTTGACCCGTCTTGGGCCACCATAGGCCGCCTTGACTCGCCTAGGGCCGTAAAAGCCACCTTAACCCGCCAAGGGCCTTCTTTAACCTGCCTAAGGCCGCTTGACTCTCCTAGGGTTGCTAAGGGGTCGCCTTGACCTGCCTAGGGCCGCCAAGGGGCAGCCTTAACTAATCTACGACCACCAAGGGTCCACCATGATCTGCCTAGGGCTGCCAAGAGCCGCCATGACCCGCCTAGAGCCACAAAGGCCGCCTTGACCCGCCAAGGGAATGTCAAGATCTGTCTAGGGCCACCAAGGGCCGCATTGACCCACCTAGACCCGCCCAGGGCCACCAAGGGCCCGCCTTACCCGTCTTGGGCCATAAAGGCAGCCTTGACCCGCCAAGGGCCGCCTTAACCCTCCTAAGGCCGCCTTCACTTGCAAAGGCTGCCTTGACCCGTCTAGGACCGCCAAAGTTTCGCCTTGACCTGTGTTATGCAACCTTGACCCACCTAGGGCTGCCAAAGGGCCGCCTTAACTCGTCTAAGGCCACTAAGGGGTAACCTTGATCCGCCAAAGGCCACTAAGGGGCAGCCTTGACCCGCCAAAGGCCCACCTAAGGCCGCCATTATGCCTCCTTGAAGCGCTTTGACCCCCCTAAGGCCGCCTTAACCAGCCAAGGGGCCGTCTTGACCTGCCTTGGACCGCCATGAGCCGCCTTGACTCGTCTAGGTCCACCAAGGGCCGCCTTGACCCGCCAAGGGCCGCCTTGCCCCGCCATGGAGCCGCCTTAACCCGCCTGGGGCTACCTTAACCCATTTCGGGTCACCAAAGGGTCTTCTTAACCCGTCAAGCTTTGCAAAGGCAGCCTTGACCAGTGAAGGGACTGCATTGAACCTCCTAGGGCCGCCTTAACAAGTCAACGGCCACCAATGGGCCGCCTTGACCCGCCTAGAGCTCCAAAGAGGCCTTGACCCGCTTAAGGCTCCAAAGGGCTACCTTAACCCGCATTAACCCGCCTAGGGCCGTCATGGAGCCGCTTGGGCCGTTTTGACTCGCCAAGGGGCTACTTTTACAGGCCTAGGGCCGCTTTGACTTCCCTAAGGCCTTCCAAGACCCAACTAGTACTGCCTTGACCCGCTAAGGGGTTGCCAAGACCCGTATAGGGATACCAAAGGGTTGTTTTGTCCCATCAAGGGTCCACAAAGGTGCCGCCTTAACCCGCCTAGGACACCAAGCGGCCGCTTTCACCCATCTTGGGCCACAATAGGGGCAGCCTTGACGTGCCTTGACTCGCCTAGGACCGCCTTGACCAGCAAAGGGACCGTCTTAACCCGCCTAGGGCCGTAAAGGCCGCCTTGAACTGTCAAAAGCCTGTCAAGACCCGTCTAGGGCCGCCTTGACTCGCCTAAGGCTGCCAAGGTGTCACCTTGACTCATCTAGGGCCACTAAGGGGCCGCCTTGACTCGTATAGGGCCGCTTAGGGATGCAAACGCCGCCTTGACCCGCCAACACCTTTCTAGGGCTTCCAAGGGTCGTCTTGACCCGCCAAGGTACTGCCTTGACCCACCTAAGCCCGCCTAAGGCCGTCTTGGCCCACCAAGGGGCAGTCTTGACCCGCCAAGGGACTGCTTTTACACGTTTAGGGCCGCTTTGACCTCTCTGAGGCCCGTCGAGACCTAACTAGGGCTGCTTTAACCCGCCAAGGGGCTGCCAAGACCCGTCTAGAGCCGCCTTGACCCGCCTAGGGCACCAAGAGGCCACCTTGACCCATCTACGGCCACTAAGGGGCCACCTTGGCCCTCCAAGAGGTTATCAAGGGAGCCGCCTTAACTCGCTAAGGGGGCCGCCTTGGTCGGTCAAAGCGGCCTATTTGCGGCCCTCAGCGGGTTAAGGCGCCCCTTTGGCTGCTCTAATTTTTTCTCGGAATCCCCTTCGCAGCCCTAGACATGTCTCGAAAGCTTCTTGGCAAGTTTAGGAGGCCACTAAGTGGGTCTAGATGGTCCTTACACGGGTCTAAGAGGGTCAAGGCGGTCCTTGGTAGGTCAAAGCGGCCCCTTGACGGTCGTTGGAGTGTCAAGGAGTCCCCTTGGCGGATTTGTCTTGACAGATCCTTGGCGGCCGTAGACTGGTCTCGGCAGCCCCTTGCCGGGTCTAGGCTTAAGCGGGTCTAAGTAGTCCCTACGCGGGTCTAGGATGGCAAGGTGTTGGAATTGTTATTTTCAAAGAAACTAAGTGAATTGACATGTTTGTGGAGTCTTCAATTCTTCCTATACTGACCTTGGGAACCTAAATTTTGAAAAAGCTTACATGATGCCCATCTTTTCAAGTTTCACCCAATTTCAGTTAAAACCTCTTTTTATAACACGAGTTTTTGAGAAATTTCACTTTTCTGAACCTTTCTTTTTTTTCCTCCACTCCTATGTGCTTATATACATCATCTAACATCAATTGAACCAATATAGCATGAAAGTTTCGTGGCTTTTATCATTTTACTCTCAATCAAGCTTAAATGACTCACGACAACTTTGTTTGGTAAATGTGTTGGAACTGTTATTTTCAGAGGAACTGAGTGAATTTTCATGCTTATGGAGTCTTCAATTCTTCTCATACTGACATCAGGAACCTAAATTTCAAAAAAAGCTTACGTTTTGCCTATCTTTTCAAGCTTCACTCAATTTCAGCCAAAAACCTTTATTATATATAGAACACGAGTTGTTGAGAAATATCACTTTTTTTTGAACCACTGGTTTTTTCTCATTCCTGTGTGGTTATATACATCATCTAACATTAATTGAACCATTATAGCATCAAAAGATCGTGACCTTTATCATTTTACTCGTAATCAAGCCTAAATGACTCACGACAATTTTGTTTGGTAAAAGTGTTAAAACTGTTACTTTTAGAGGAACTAAGTGAATTGTCATGCTTATGGAGTCTTCAATTCCTCTCATAATAACCTTAGGAATCTATATTTCGAAAAAGCTTACGTGGTGTTCATCTTTTCAAGTTTCACCAAATTTCAGCAAAACATTTTTTTTTATAACACATGAGTTTTTGAGAATTTCACTTTTTCTGAGCATTTGGTTTTTTTTTTCCCATTCTTATGTACTTATATACATCATCTAACATCAATTGAACCATTATAGCATAAAAAAATCGTGGTCTTTAACATTTTACTCGCGATCGAGCCTAAATGACTCAAGACAATTTTGTTTGGTAAATGTGTTGAAACTGTTATTTTGAGAGGAAATAAGTAAATTGGCATGCTTGTGGAGTCTTCAATTATTCTCATACTTACCTCGGGAATCAAAATTTTGAAAAAGCTTATGTGTTACCCATTTTTTCAAGTTTCACCCAATTTTAGCCAAAACCTTTTATTATAACACACGAGTTTTTGAGAAATTTCACTTTTTATAAGTCTGTTTTTTTTTTTCCCATTCTTGTGTGCTTATATACATCACTTAATATCTATTGAATCATTCTAGTATCAAATGCTTGTGGTCTTTATCATTTTACTTGTGATCGAGTCTAAATGACTCACAACAACTTTGTTTGGTAAAAGTGTTGGAACTATTACTTTCAGAGGAATTGATTGAATTGCCTTTCTTGTGGAGTCTTCGATTCTTTTCATAATGACCTCGGGAATCTAAATTGTGAAAAAGCTTACGTGTTGCCCATATTTTCAAGTTTCACCCAATTTCAGCCAAAACTCCTCGTTATATAGCACACGAGTTTTTGAAAAATATCACTTTTTTGAACCTCTGTTTTTTTTTTTCCATTCTTGTGTGGTTATATACTTCATCTAACATCAATTGAATCATTATAGCATCAAAAACTCATTATCTTTATCATTTTACTTGCGATCGAGCCTAGATGACTCACGACAACTCTGTTTGGTTAATGTGTTGGAATTGTTAATTTTAGAGGAACTGAGTGAATAACCATGTTTGTGGAGTCTTCAAGCATGGCGGGTCTAGGGACCACTTTGACCCTTAGCCGCCTCATCCCCAGTGGGTCAAGGCACCCCTTTGACGGCTCTAAGTTTGTCTTGGCTACCCTTTGGCAAACCCAAATGTGTCTTGACAGCCCCTAAACGAGTCTAAGTGGTCTTTAGGTGGGTCTAAAAGGGTTAAAGCGGTCCTTGACAAGTCAGAAGGGCACCAAAATGGCCATAAACGGGTCAAGACACCCCTTAACGGCTTTAAGTTTGTCTCGCCATCCCTGCCATGACCCAATGGCCCAAGGAACATAGTGCAGTTGACCCAACCCTATGAGTGTCCTTCACAACTTCCTATTTGCCTTTTTAGCATTTGGCGCAAAAACCCTCCTGAAAGTGGAGCTCTCACTCTGCCACCCAAAACCATTTATTTCAATTTCAATTGAAATCAAATCAAATCCCAAATGGCCAATTTTCTCATAAGCAGAACCCTAAACTCAATCCAAAACCGCAACCTTTTCACCTCCCTATCATCTCTTTCCCGCCAATTCACCTCCTCCGCCTCCGCCGAGCAACCCCAATCCGACGGGGGCGAGGGCTCCACCTTCACCTTCTCATCGGACGGCCAAGAACACAAACCCAATCACGATGACAGCATCCAAATCAAGCCCAATTCCTCCAAACGCGAAACGGCGTCGTCTTCGGTGACGATGCCGATGTCGTTCATGACGGGGTCGGTGGTGGGGAAGAGATTCTACCAACAAGTGACGACGAGGAAGGCCGACGACGGGAATGGATGGACGGTGATGCTTGATTACCGGACGCTCAAGACTCCGTCGAAGAGACCCTTAAAGCTTCCGACTTTGGGTTTGGCTAAGGCCATTGCTGCTGAGTGGGAATACCAGGTGTGTCTTTGAAGCGTCAGCTCAAATTGGGTTTCAATCAAAATTGGAAATTGATTACTTGAAGTATGTAGAATCTTTAGCTCAAGTGATTAGTGTTTCACTTGTTAGATATGCTAGTGCTCAAATGGGTTGCACTCAAAATCGGAAATTGATTGCTTGAAGTAAGTAGAATCTTAGCTGAAATGCTTAGTGTTTCACTTGTTAGTTATGCTAAGGCTACTGCTCAAATGGGTTGCACCCAAAATTGGAAATTGTTTTGTTCAAGTAGAATTATAAGTATATGATAGTGTAGATCAAATGGGTTTACCTTTGTTAGTGCTTTTCGCATTAGTACTAGCTCAGTTCAAATTGGAATGTAAGAATAGTAGGATTGAACTTATGTTCTCTGTTTTGGTACAACTGTTCCTTGCGAGTTTTGGAGTCGCTGACTTTTATATGAGTTTTGGAATTGTTTTAAGCATTTTCATGTTATTGGGATCTAGACGGTTTGGCTAATGGAGCTTTAATATTTTAGGAGACAGATGGGATTAGGCCGTTTACGATGCCTCTCATGAAGCTTGCTTGTACTGCACTGGAAAGAGTTCCTATCACACGGCATAAGGTTATAGAATTCTTGATAAATAGATTCAATCAAGATCTAGTCTTTTGTCGTGCCCCAGATGACAACGAGCTGACAAGTGACATCCATGGTATGTTGCTTCTTCTCAGGTCTTTGTCACCTGTTCTGTTTAGTCTTCTTTTTGTCTTATTATATGTTCAAGGCATGCTAACATACCACTATCTATAATCTGTTCATTTCTTGTACATTCTTTCGAAAGTCACATAGTGTTCTACACTAACAAGTTTACAATGATGTGATCAACTATGCCTGTTTCAGATTTACATATGCACTACTAAGTGACCATCATTCATTGATCTCCATTAGATGGCACATGTTTCGTCAAAATGTTCATAGCTAGAACTCATCTTTATAGGTACTTAGGTAGCAGTCAGATTTGTATGACAAATGTGAATGCAACGAACAAGAAAACGACTTGATAAGGTTTAATTTTGACCACTTATTTTAGACCATGGATCCTGTTTTGTTACAAAGGAATGTAAGGCGCTACCGAGAGTAGCTACATAAGCCCCTTCAAGAGTGGTCATATCCATCTTACAAACTCGCCAGAGTAGCTTGAATCAATTGCTATGATAATAAATTCTAGAAGGTAGCTGTGGTTAGAATTCACAAGTTGTATTGGCTTGGACATTTCACATATGATCATCTAATTCTGCAACATAGATATTTTTCTTCAAAACATAGTTTAAGACAGTAATATGTCTATTGCAACTAATAGTGCCTCATTCTTTTTATGTAGAACGGCAAGTGGAAAAGATTGATCCTTTACTTGATTGGATGGAGTCTGAATTTGGCTTTAAGCCTGTCGTTTACTCCTGCTTTTTTGGTGGAAGGCAGGACGAGGGACTTCTAAAAGCTGTAGAAACCCTACTGAAGAAAACAGATGAGTGTGAATTGGCAGCAATTGATGCTATTGCAGGAGCAGTGCACTCCCTAACAATTGCTCTTGGATTATTTCGTGGGAAACTGAATATTGAAGAAGCAATTGAGTTGATTAGACTTGAAGAAGATTTTCAGGTACCTGTTGATCATTATTTCTCTGTACTCATAGATATATAGCATCCTTAGATAGCTGTAAGAATCAAACTTCTGCCACCGTAATGGTTGCCCTGCGAAGTCTTAAAAGAAGGTTTTCTTATGTTGCAGGTAGACAAGTGGGGACTGGTTGAAGGCGGTCATGATGTAGATATTGCTGATCTCAAAGTACAGATCGCATCGGCTGCTGTATTCCTAGGTCTTTCAAGGAGGATTTAATGGGTACATCTTTTCTCTAGTTTTTGTTCGTACCCTCTTATATCTTCACAAGACCTAACCTGTTGGCTAGGTTTTTTTACAATGTTTACGTTGTTATAGATCTGTAGAAGTTACAGCACCAAGATGCCCAATTTTGTGAAATCCTATTGTTATTTGTGAGATCAGATTAAACCAAAGATGTAATAATCAACTCTGTTATATCAGTGCAATAAAATTATCTTTTGATTCTACAATGGGTTGCAAAAGCTAGTTTGGAGATGAAATCAAGGCCCTTCTTTACAGCATTGCACGCACAATGGAGGTTCTTTTCTCACATCACAATCACAACAGGCTGTGTCGCAGTCATTGTTGCATCCTGCAGCAAATTCAACTTTCCAAACTTTTATCCACCAAATTTTAAACTGTACAGTGCTCAAAGGAACAGATATGATTTTGATTCATCACCTGTAATCGTAACGTAAGTGTACGGCTCAAGATCTTGAGGTTTTAAGACAAAAGAAGGGCGTGCGCCTTGAACAAGGTTTGTTCTTACTTCTACAAGGATCATACAGAGAAAACACCCGGCTAGCACTAACAGCTTCATTATCACCACAGATGATATGTTGGTTAAAGCTTCTTACCAGCAGATGCTTATATAGAGGCTTGTAGTTTGTCCAGTTTAGGAGAGAAGAGAACCTAACCCATTTGAAAATGAGTCACAATGTATGAAAATCTGCACTATAAAATGCCTGAAATTTATTTGTATGGATCATCCCATAAATGTGTGAATACAAGTATGCAATCTTTACTAGATATATAATGTTGTATTCATATTTAAGGGGTATAAAACAATCACAGCAGTTGTGTGGTTCCAGTTTCTTAACTAATACCAATCTACTCTATCTTCCCCAATGAACAAAACATTAGATACAAGCAGGTTTATATCTATTTGATAGAGAAATGAATTACAGGCTCACTATGAAAGACAAATATGGGGACTAATGTATAAACGAAACCAACGTGCTTCATTCGATCAGTTCACAAATTATTAGCAAAACTCATAAAGTTGACAACTTCTAAACAAAATTCCAACAATAACAGATCAAATGCACCTATAAACTCAGACACTCAAGCTGTCTGAGTTTCCTGCTGGCTGGAGCTGCTTGATATGTTGGATCTGCTTTCCAGGGTTTAAGCCCTTTGGGCAGGCACGAGCACAGTTCAATATGGTATGGCAGCGATATAGCTTGTACTCATCATTGATTGCATCGAGTCGCTCCTTTGTATATTCATCCCGGCTGTCAACTATCCACCTGCATAGCACCACACAAAATGATTCAGCATTCTATTGTTCATCTACATCGATGCAATTGCAGAACAACTGAAAATGCCACATGCAAAGTTGAAGCCCTAATTCTCTGGTCAAGAAACAAAACACTTTAATAGGCATCTATCCAGAAAACAACAGTTTTAAACATAGTAGATGATCATGAAGCACTTGTTCGAAAACATAGTAGATGATCAGCAGAAACATTATCTCAACATAACTGTCTCATATTCTAATTCACTTGCACTTAATTCCCAGGCAATTTCATATTATATAAGCCTTTCTCAAAACCGCATCACCTTCCAAACACTCTCATTAGTATGACCTAATCTATGCACTCAAGTTCACAAAACTGCAGCTATATAATTATTTTATATCACTGTATGACCGTATCGTCACTAGCTCCTAAGGATTTTCTAAACACTATAATTCAACACAAGAGATGTTTTCTATGAGTGAGTCAAGGCAGATAGTCCTATCAACATAACTAACAAAAATAACAAAAACAACATTGTTGAATCTCAGTCACACACTGAAATGGTGAAATCAATGAAAATTGAGAGCCATGAGCAGTTCTCTTCTGTGCCTACCAGCAAAGCATGTCAATGAAAATACACAAACAGAGTAACATTTCGTTTCTAAAACACTAACAACAGATTTCTGTTTTAATTTTGCATCACCACAACAAAATCTTTGGCACTCAAGCAACAAAATTCACCATCAAACAAACACAACACATATCTACACCACTACGCTGGACAAAAGCTATCAAACAAAATCAAAACTGCAATGCGAAAAAGCCGAAAAACTTAGACAATCACACAAAGCAACAACAACATCCACATCTCCACATAAAGCATATCAATCACCTGAGCTAAATTTATACTAAACTATCATAAACAATTCTCGAAAAATCAGAAGCGAAAACCGTCACCTATTGGCGTGGAGCAATGCAGCAGGTCCCAAATAGGCCTCAGGATTCCACCAGTAGCTAGGGCAGGATGTGCTACAGCAAGCACATAGAATACACTCGTACATCCCATCCAGCTTAGCCCTATCCTTCTTCGTCTGCAGAATCTCCTTCCCTGGCTCCTCCGCCGGGTTCTTCCTCTTCAGCCACGGCTCAATACTCTTGTACTGGTTATAGAAGTTCGTCATATCCACCACCAAGTCCTTAATCACATACATATGCGGCAGCGGCGTGATCGTCGTCGCCGAACCAGACTCGATCTTCGTCAAACACGCCAGGCCGTTACAGCCGTCGATGTTCATCGCGCACGAGCCGCAGATCCCTTCGCGGCAACTCCGCCGGAACGTGAGGCTAGGATCCATCTCGTTCTTGATCTTGATCAGCGCGTCGAGGACCATAGGACCGCAGTCCTTGAGGTCGATCTCGTACTCCTTCAGCTCCGGCTTCGAAGGGCTATCGGGGCTCCACCGGTAAATCGAGAACGTCTTCAGCTTCGAAGCCTCATGCGCCTTCGGGGTTGACGCGTCGGTCTGCGGCTCCGAGGCGAAGGCGCGGAGCAAGACGCGCCTCGCCGCCGGCGATGATGAGGATGATATTCCGGTGAAGGCTCGCCGTAACAGACCAGTCGCCATTTTCGCAGAGAAAGAGCGAGAGATAATCGAAATCCAAGCGTTTAGGCTGAGAGTGTGGAGATAGAGAAGGAAGGAGGAGAATCTGAAATGACGTGAATGGGTTCCTATAATTGTTTGGGCTTCGACTCCATTGGAGGGGCTTATATGTAATTGAGCTTCCGTGCCGTGATTAGCTTTAGGGTGGTGACGTGGCATCGTCTCGGACGTCTGTTGAGGTGGAGGCGTGGTTGGATTATGCAGCAGTCATTTGGTTTTGGTGGTTAATTTTTCATAGCGGCGCGTGGGATGCATCAGCTAGTGATTAACACGTGGCGGCGAACGATGTCTCCGCCGTCTATTGCATCGTGGACGGGTATGGCCCTAGTCCCTAAGCAAATGCTGCTTTTCATTCAGAATACACGACTCGAAACTCACACGAAATGAAAAATATCGAGCAGTCGAGTTAAACAATCTCGGCATAAAAATACTGATCAGTGTTTTTATTCCCGTTTACAACATGTATGTTCACGATTTTATGATAACTAAATCAACTTGTTCACGTGCTTCTTGACAATACTTTTTGCACGATAATCTTTTTTTTTAGTGAAAAAGTTTCATTGATCAAAGATTATGATAACTAAAATGGTCAAGAATGAACAGTCTAAAAACCATGCAAGCAACTATCAACCATAAAATGAAAACACAATTATTAACAACAGCCGAGTGTAATTGTATTATTAACTGACCTAAAAATTACAGTAAAAAATGGCTGTGAAAAACAATGATAACCATCTTAAACGAGCTAATTGGTTTTTATTATTATCAAGAACATTTATGTAATAGGGTACATAGTGCCTCCCGATCCTATTTATCTAATTTAGAAATTTAGTAAAAATGACTTGTTTAATGTAAATATTCATTTCATTGTGTACTTCATGAATAGGAGTTCATTTTTCCAAGGATTATATGAACAAGTCCACTCCTATTTATGTTTTTAGAGAAGTTTCTTTTGGTGGGAGGGTTGCCTAAACATAGAGTGGAAGAGATAAAGTTAAACAATGCCAGTGGGATATTGTTAAGAATACATGGTTATTCATGGTTTAGACAACTAAGATTTACAACAATGTGATAACTACTAACTATTTCCTTTTCTTTTTTATCAAACTTAGCTAGCTACTAATTACTTGCAAATATATGCCCCCCATACAGGCTGTTTTTGAATAAAGAACCCTAGAACTCGAAGAAAAAACCACTACACCCTTTTGTTTTCTGTCTTTCTCATTCTCACATTCTGGCTCAATTCTCTTCTTATGATCTCTTTCGAAATCCAATAGTACCTTCATCCCCCCTTTGATTCTGTAACACATTGTTTCATGGGATCGGTAAGATTTCATTCCGGAACAACATTGTCATTTCTTTCGCATGATCATTATAATTGTAATTCATGTATTGATATATACATGAATGTGCAGCAAGATGCAGGAAGACCTCTGCCGAAATTCGGAGAGTGGGATGTGAACAATCCAGCCTCGGCCGAAGGGTTTACAGTGATATTTAGCAAAGGTAGAGACCAGAAAATGAACAATGAAGCCGGAAACTCGACCATGCCTACACACAATAAGCCACAGCACAACATTAATAATGATGATGAACCAAAGGTACGTATTATTGACCTTAAGTGATCTGATCCTAATGAATGGCATTGTTTTAGGGTTCCTCATTGTTGTTTGGTTTTCTTTTTCTTTTCTTTGTTTGATGCAGAAAAAGTGGTTTTGCTGTTTATGATCGAATTTATGTGTTGGTTTGATCTGGTGTGTACTGAAATCACTATCGATATCGATGCTGGCATTGCAGCAGCACGAGCATTGTGGCTATGCATTTAGATCAATGTATTCGTTAACGTTGCGAAAACAACAAAAGACAATCTCTCTCTCTCTCTCTCTCTCTCTCTCTCTCTCTCTCTCTCTCTCTCTCTCTCTCTCTCTCCCCTTCGCAATTCCATGTTCAACCCTGACCATTTCCATGTCCCAAATACTTCTTTGTTAGTAGTCAACACATTTATATCTAATGTAGGATCGATGTTTCAGAAGTAGGAGCATCTTCTCTCTAGCTACTACTTCTGAATTGCCAATTTGTATTAGTATCAGATTTCTCAACGTGTTTTGGTTTCAGTGACTACTAACGTTCATTGTGAATGTAACTGTTGTATTCCAAGGGAACTGAAAGATGTTATATATGCATCCGAGGTATAGATTCTTCAGTGAAGAAGATGGCTAAGTTGGATTACCAACATAAACCGCAAAACGTATTTACATTGAATCAATTTAAATTGCATATATACATGCAAGGCCAGTATATTACATCCAAAGGCAAAAAGAAACCAAGATTGATCGAGTAGCTAGAATAGTCCCTTAAACATTGGTAGAATCCAAACTCCACATGGAATTGCTGAAGGTAAAAGTCGGTAATTCCATTCGTACTCTTTGATGGTTCCATCATCTAGACTAGAGATATGATAGGTTTCGTGGTCCGGATAATCAAAGTTATAGGGCTCCTCAGTGGTATAGTATATAGAATTTGGCTTACACCCAGGAAAGCTTGAAGCCAAGACAGATATCGAATCCGACGCACCCACAAACAAAGCCTCATCTCCGATGCTATGTACCTCTACTTGTTCCACAACCGATCCATCTTTGTCATCGAACACCACCTTGTAAACTCTAAACCCCTCAATGTGCTTTTTGTTTCTCGATGCATAAGAAATTAGTCTTCTCACATACCACAGGTGATCTCCCATGGCTGACTCCACAAGATACGAATAGTTAGCCCTTATTTTTGGCACATCATTAGGCGTACGATTGATTGCTTTTGGTGGCTTTGAAGGTTTAGTACAACTATGAACATCAAACGACATGATTCTTTCCTTTCCATCGCTTCCGCCAACAACTGCATAAACTTGGTTTCTGTAAAATGTGACATCCTTAAGGCACGTTCGACGCCTATCGGTATAAGTCCATTGTTGTTGTCCTCCCTTAATGAAAGCCGACTTTGAACCACCGTAACCACTGTAGAGTACAACAACAACATAACTATCCGGATTCAAGATGGGATCGGATGACAAGATAACCTTTCGGATGTACTCTTGCAGCTTGTTCGTCATGAAATCCAAAAGAGGGAGTTTAATTGGTTCCACTGATTTTTGGAAAGGGTGTACCAGAGTTATGGAGAAACATTTGCCTTCTACATCGAATATGGCCAACCAACCATGGCTAGAACCACAACACTTTTTCCCATGAGTGACCGGAAAATGAATATTATCTTTGCATCTATGTCCACCAGAAACGTTATATGCTTCTAGTTCATGGTTGCTAGTCTTTCCTTTTCGTTCTGATTCAGTACTAACCAAGAAAAGGGGAAGCATCTTGCCCTTCTTGTGCCAGCGTTGAGTTGCAACATTATAGTTTCTTGAAATAGAGCACCAGTATTTACAAACGCCAGCGAAAGAAAGATGGTCTGTGGATTCGAACAACTTATCAAGAATTATAAAGGAAAGATCTAGAGGAAGACTTGCCAGAGGGTTATTCCCTTCCGGGATTGAAGAGACTTCTACTTCAGTTTTCGGCTTCTTCTTTGCGATTGAATAACTAGAATCCCCGGAATCCCTTGCAGACTTGTGCTTCTTTGCAATTGAACTAGCAACCCCGTAGTCTGTTTCACGCTTTCTCATTGGCTTTCTAGAGTTGTTGGTTTCACTGATTGGTATCAAAGGTATATAGAGGCTAGTTTTCCAAAATTTGAAAGAGAACAGTTTGGCTAGAGCCTAGAATGGTTTTTCATTCGTCTGCATCAGTATATATACATATATATACAGCTAGCTATTGAATACAAAAGGAAACAGTTACATGTATGTATATTGATGCATATTCATATGCATATTCCTCAATGTATATTCCTCAATTATCGATGTACATTCATCTGCGTATCAATATACATATACAGCTAGAGTCAGCTACAAGTTTATCTCTCTCCTCCAATCAAGCTATAATCCAGCTTTATATGACTACTTATCATAATCTATGAATACAAAAGGAAACACAGTTGTACGTACATGGGATCTCTTCCATATACAGAAGATAAATCAGAGATTACTTTCCTAACAAAATCACAGGTATAAACCATTAGAACTGGAATCCACCTGAATCTTTAAACAGCTGAGAGAGAGAGAGACCAAACAACGTAGGTAACTAATTAATTATCATCTAATCTCTTTTATAATTACAAAACCAAAATTATATGATCAATAATTTGTTTTTCTTTTCAATTTTCCCTTTTTACCACTCAGATAGTCAGATTAACAAGAAGCTTGCTGCACAACCCTGACCAAGCTAGTCTCAAACACGCAGAACAAAATCAAGACCCTTTTAACCGATATCGAAATCGAGACTTGATTAATTTGAGATTTGTGTTCTGTTTGGTTAAAGGATCTTCTGGTGAGTTCTCTCACAATTCAACACATTACTATTCTTATAGATATGCATCTAGGATTCAATGTTCAGACGAATATAAACTGAATAATATATATAGATGCATGCTTCAGCTCAGAAGATAGAAAGATAGTATATGCCCTGGACTCTTCTAACCAGAATAGATAACTTTGGTACTGTCAGCTCAACTGTTAACAGAGTTCTTAGTTTCTTACTAAACGTCATTGGCGTTTTTTGGTCACCTCATACTTCGGTCTTTACTTTCACATTTGATATGGTGTTCATATATTGGGATTTTGGACCAGTGACCAGTTGATGTGGCAATGTGACTAGTATAGCGCATGTTCTGACCATTTCTTTCCATTCATATAGCTCACAAGTTCGTTTTCTTTGATTTGAGGGGCACCCAAAGAAGTGCACTCTTTCAAAAATACTACTACTCTTTCAAACATAGGCGTATACCATTTAAACCGCCGCGCATACGGTATTCTTTGGTAAAAGACGAAAGAATAGTTCACTATGTACTTGCTTTTCCTTGATTGATTTGAATGCAAACTAGCTAGTATTGCCCCCACAAAGTAAACCTTGATTTGTGGGCGGTGAACGTTGGTGCATGAAAATCGAGCACGAAAATCGTGCTCGCGGGGCATATTTATATGCCTGTGAGAGTGCCAATCCCACAACCGTGAAATATATCACAACTTGTGACAACTGATCATAGTTGGAAAAGAAGAAAAGAGAAAACATGGGTGGTCGTTTTGCCCTATTATTTCAGGCACTCTTCCTCATCCTTCTCATCATTACGCCTCACCTGGTATTGGCATCAGTAGCCGGGCATAAAGGCCACCACAAGCATGCCAAGAAACCAGTCAAACCATTTAAAAAACCAACACCCAAAGCCAAGAAACCAAAGGCAGCTCATGAAGATTCATTCTGAATGTAGGATCGATCGATGTTTCAGAAGTATGATCTGCTCTCATCCGCTATTCTGGAATAAAAGGGATTCACTGACCTGATTTCCTTCCTTTAATAAAACGAACTAGGCGAATACAGTAATAATCCTTCATCAACTAGCTATATAGTTTCCTAGTTCATGTAAGAAACCAGCCTTGTAAACATCTCCGTACAAGGGAAAGACCTGGTTATATGATACTCCGGAGATTGATGTAATTTTGTTCCTCATTATTATTGTTACTGATATTAGAAACTTCGATTTTGTTGATTGTACTGGTTTTTGTTTCTCATTGTTATTTTGTTTCTGAATGTTGGTTGCAGAATACGATCGTAGTGCTTTTTCTGTGTGTGTGGTCAAATTCATCCATATCACTCCTAAACGCTTTTGCATGGTTATTATTCAATTAGCAACAATCAAAAAAGAGGTATTCAAACAATAAATGAATGGCTAAGTTCTCACTCAAAATTAATTCAAAATTAGAACATCTAAGAATTCAATTACTTCAATATATGCTGCTAGGTGCTAGCAGCTGGATGAATAAACAAAGGGACTAGACAAATCTGTCTTCATGGATTAATCCAAGCTAGACTAGATAGACAAAGATAGTAGACAAAATCCAAACTGACATAACGACCAAATTGATTAAACAACATTAACATCCTAAAATGAAACAAATGATCAACTTAAATAGCGAGAACCTTAGAACACAACAGAAGCAACATAGAACAAAACAAACTGAACAAACACAAGTTTGGACACTCCAAGCTCGGAAACCGCAGCAGGATAACCAGCCGATTTTCCACCCAACCGGGACTCCTCATCGGACGCCATGACCTTAACGATCATCCTCTGCCCCTTTTCGCAGTGTCCAGCTGCCCCACTGATGAAGTAAAACGACCCCGAATGGTCAAACCTATAGACAGTGTTTCCACTATTGTCGAAGAACTTAGGATGACTTGAGTCGCACTTCTTGTAGTCCTCTTCCGGCACCTCCATCACCGAGTCCTTCTTGTACTTGAACCCTTCACATATAGAATTGTAAACAATGAGAAACAAAATAGAATCATAAACACAAAAGGTGGTTCGCCTAACGTTACTCTATATAAGTACTTACGTATGGCGTTACCGACTTGGAACCTGTTTTCAGAGGCCCAGTCGTTGTAGACCTTGCTGTCATTGGTTGGAGGGACGACCCAACCTTGAATTCCACCAACTTGGAACTGATAAGCTGAGAAAACCAAGGAGTTGCCAAGAGTGATGAAAATGACGAGGCAGAACAAACTTGTTTTCAAAGCAGCCATTGGAGGGTTTTTCAGTTTCAGAGTACTAGCTCTCTTTCTCAATCTCAGAATTACGCAAAGCTAGAGGAAGGCTCGGTGAAATGTGGGTTATGGGGGTGTTGATGAGGGTTAATATATAGACGAGGGGGTGAGGTTGTGGAAGAGGTAGTTACTTACACTACTCAGATAGTGGGGAGGCTACGTGACCCATGAAGCTGCTACTAGTTTTGACTCGGTCTTGGACTCGGAGAAAAGTTACTACATTTAAACTGTGCGTGTGAGATAACTGTATATTTATTTACACAAGTTGAGAGAAAATGAACTTTGGGGATTCATGACTCTTCAATAGACTTGAGCATGGGAGTGTCTGATTAGTGGTGTAAAATGAAACTAAAGAGGGCTATTTTTAGATTGTAGGAGCTGAAGAAGAAGCAGTTTTAGTGTCTTTGGTGAAAGCACTTCAAAATTTAACCAAAGGACAATATGCTTTCAACAGTAGAAGCAACTGTGTTGCTAACCTTCATCCAGGCCGAGTTGCATCAAATTCTTCACCAACACTGTCAATGTAAAATTCAAATACCAGCACGTGAAAAATGAATTTCAATTGAGAGGAACTATAACTGTTTTAATCATATCCAACCTACCAAATAATACATGCGTGTGCTTACATTACATATACTTTGTATACATTTTTATCCGTCCCAATTTTGAAGGTAAACGTTGTGGAATGAACATAGATAACACCTAAAAATAAATATGGCCTAAAACATTTCACTATGCAATTGTCACATCTCTTTCCTTTAGTTGCGACTCTGGATCACCCCCGTGATTGCTTGTTTTGTTTGTAAAACTAAATGATTTCTGGCTGAACAACCGGGCAAAGGCACTCTTCGATCTTGAAATTGTATTAGGTCCACTGGTTGGTTTGCTACTACTGCCATCATTATTCTGGCCAAGTTCATCAGATAACGCTTTGACAAGCTCGTCAAACCGACGCCTATAAGTTGGATACCTTGAGATTGATTTGGTAATACCCTGGAGCCTGCATGACAAGATAAGTCATGATAAATAACCAAATGGAAAACGTCAACAAGAAGGTAAAGGGAAATGGTTTAAAACTAAACAGGAAACATAAGCTTCTCTATGTAATTGCATTTTTAACCTTCGAGCCAATGCATCAAGTTCAGCTTGTTTACGCTCCGACTCAGGTGGTGAGCCAACATTTGTATTTTTCAACCTCACAGGATCACCACTCAATAGAACTAATTTGCCCAGGTACAACTCTTCTGACTCGGTAAGATTTTCTGCTTTAATCTGATCCTTGATGATCAACAGAGGGTTGAGAAACCAATCATAGATTGTGTCTTTTGGTCTATTTGAGCTAGTTATCTCAGTGCAGTTGTCAACTGCATCAATCAAGCATACAATTAATTTCAAGTACAGTACAAAATTAGAAAAAAACAAAAGCTGGTAAGGGTGGCAAGGAAAAAGTGTTTCACTTACTTAACAATATACCGGGCGAGTTGGCTTTTGCAGATCGCAAGAGTGTCTGGAGAAGGCAACAAGCTGGCAAACCAGTGCTAATAACTCTACTTCCTTGACTAGACTTGGCATCTGCGAGGTCTTGAGCTGTTATTGTTCCTTCAGAAACCAGGATTTCTCCATATCTTTTGCACTCCTTAAATAAACTATCCATTACCTGCATTACCCATGAAAGTTGTTCGGTCAGCACATGAACAAAAGATTATATAGGGAATGTTTTTTCAAAGTCACATTCTACTCTTTTCTCCACGCATCACCCAGAACATAAGGGAGCAGTCCATGTTTCATTCCAGTAAGAGCTAAATATATTTTACTTGCACAATACCTCAAGGGGCTTTAACTCAATCATAGGATTATTGAATGAAGGAGCATGTTTCAAAGAAGGTGCACGAGAGGTGGTTCGGAGCAATTCAGTCTTCTTTCGGTAGGTTAGCCTGTCAATTCAAAAACTTGATTTAAAATCCATATTTACTGCCAAAGTGCACAAACCTACAGCAGAACTTCTGAGTGCTGAGTCAAGACCTTGGAAAGCAGGATCCTTCTGGCATGTCAAGGATATCATTGCTGTATTCATCATATATGGCTAAGGATGCAACGATATAGCGAAGTCCCATCCAAAGAGAGGACTCCTGTAATCCAAAGGTCATACAATCGATTATTACTCACGAATTATCAGCATCTGAACTGATTTCAAAGTATCTGGCATCGAACATGCATATTTTTGGTGTTACTGAGAAGGGAGAAGTACTAAAATATGGCACTGCAACTTAGTTCAGTCTTGTCCAGTCCATAACTCGAACATCTATTGGGCGTTATGGTATTGAAAAGGAAATTTATATAAAAGTGACTGTTGAAGATGGGGATTTTCTCTGGTAACAAAGTGGTGTTTGAGAGTTGCACCAATGAAAAGGCCCTAAAAGTATATAAGAAAAGGCGAATACAGATAAAATGAGAGTTGCACCAATGAACTACATTAGAGTGTAAGCAAAGTACCTGATAAACTACCACTCCAGCATAAGCACCATAAAATATGCTGGCCACCATAGATCCCAAAATTGCCCCGACAACAGCCAATGGCCAGACTAGGATAGCAAGCCCTGCAAATGGAACACAAATTGTTTCCAAGAAAGGGCCCTCCCGACCAATAAGGTCATGAAACAAACGGTGCCACCCCTTGAAGAGCATGTATGGGCTTTTGCACATGGCAATGAATGAGATCAATGGCATATCAACCATGAAACCAATGACCCCAGCTAGAACAGCCCCAGGAAGATAAAGCAACCTGGACAAGATTCAGAAAAGCTCTGGTTATGAACAAAATCGTGAGTGATAAACTCGAGAAAAAAGATAACCGCTGGACCATAAGAGAAACCATGTGCAACCAGAAATGACATAACCATATTATGCAGTTTTCTTTCATCCTTAACTTCCAAAATTACTTTTCAAATAGAACTTACAACAACATGCGTACATTTTGAGAGGCAGAGCAAGACATACCTGATTTCATAAAACTTTGCATCTGGAGGACCTTGAGTTTTCAGGTCATCCATAACTGAGAAGTATGTATGGTAACAGACATCCATAAAATCCCTCACAACAGTGAAGCTTCCCTTAACCGTGCTCACAGTTCCATCCTGCCAAATGGGGAGAAACACAAATCTATGTTATGAAGGCAACAACAGAAGGACTGGTGGAAAGATTTATAAGAGTTGAATAATCAAACACATACGTAAAAGCAGTGGTACAATTGATTGGTCTTTCCTTCTCCAACAGCCTGAAAAGTTTCAAATACTGGTGAAAGAAAGCCATATGCTGCTCCACCCAAAACACTTCCAACAATTCCAACCACTGGCCACAAGATCAATTGGAGAGGTAATATACTTATGCAGACAACCATCTTCAGAACTGGCCCGAATTGTTTAGCGCTGCTCATTTTCAGAAGAACAAATGAGACAAGTATTCCTAGTGTACTATTTCTTTAACAATGAAACAGTGAAAATTGGAAAATAGAGGCAAAAGAATGCACCTCAAGATGCAATAATACGTCCAAAGAAAGTGAACAGGCCAAAGACCCAATATGATAGCAGTGTTTCCAATTCCAATGATAAGGCATATCAATGGACATAAGACAATTCCTGAAATAAAACTTTGATGTTAGGTTGGTGAGTTACCCTCCAGTCATACATCCATCAAGGTTTCGAGCAGTGTGACTTAAATAATTAATCAACTCATGATACAGCATCAACTAAGCATTTACAGACATCAATTCCTATTCTAATTTCTCTAAGCAAACTTCAAAAATCACTTTAGAAATGGTAACAATACATGTCTGTGAACAAAAGTTCCATCTCCTTAGTCCTTAGACATGAATGAAATGCGGTCAAATGCGTAGTAAAGAAAATGTTTGGATCACAAGTTCAAACTACACCATATACACACATACACACAATCCTTGTTTTCCCATCAAATTTGCACTAAAACTTAAGCCAAATCCATAAAACCACAAAACCAGTTTGGAATTGAAGAAGGAACACCAATTAGTACAGGAAAGAAACCAAATCCCCAAAATAAAGGACAACCTTTAACTGTGCCAAGAAGAAGAAGCCCAATAAAGTAAGGCAGAAAACAGATAAAGTTCCACAAAGTAGCCAAAAACCCAGATGGAGGTTCCATCTCCCTCCTCACTCCTCTCACCCAAACCAGAACCCCAGAATTCCTGCAAACACTAAAGACCTCATATTTAGTAACACAAAACCATAAACTACATCAAACCCAGTAACCGAAACCTAACTCTCTGCAAAACCCACATCAGAAACTTACTCCAAATCTCTGATTCACTGTTCTTCCTGACACCAAATGACCATTGAGCAACTCAACAACTGGAGGAGGGGCCTTACTGTTTTAAACGTTGAATTTAAAAATGAAAATAACTGAAACAAAATACAAAGACAGTTGTAAGAAAACGGTTTTTGGGGTCTGAAATAGAGGAAGAGGAGGGTGGATTAGATGAAGCGGTTACCGTCAGAGAATAACAGGTAACGATTTTCAGCCATTTTGTATGCAAAAAAATTTGATCTTTTTTTTTCAGTGCTATTCACTTGAAACCAAAGCAACTTGGGTTCTCTTCCTATTAAAGAAAGAAAGAATTATAAGCAATAAAAGGAAAATGAGCTGTTAATAGCACACAGCACAACTCAGTTTTTGACAGAAGTAATTGACCAGAAAGAACCAATGTTTTGATCTTTCATACTTGCTTCCAAAGCGAGTTATAGAAACATACTCGCTCGGTTAAATATGAAACCTGTCCAAAAATTCTGTGTTTGTGAAGTCCAACCGCGAGTAGGTGTTATCTTGGAGAGGAGGTGTCTGTGTATGTTTCAGGTTTTAATATGCTATGATGAGTGTTATCTGGTATGACTGCTCAGGTGGCTTAAGGACTAGACTTGCATTGAAAACTTGGATTTGAATCCTGGAATGCTGGCATGGGTTAGCGCATTAAGAAGCATCAGCTACTTGTTTGATGGTGATTTATTCTCCAAATTTGGTTTGTTAATTGGCAGTGATTACAGTTTAGCCATAATTGACTTATTGGTGGATAGAGGAAAATTGTAACTTATTTACAGTTTGACTAGGATTTTAGTGAATCATAATTGATTCACATCAATGATTGGGTGTTGAATGCCAAAACATATTTAATATAATCAATTAGTATCACGTTTTACATTTTTACAAGAAAGAAATTTGAATTTCACGAGTTATAAATTTAAGAAACATATTATATGATGATCGTGTATAAATATAAGAGGAGTTAGATTAAAAAAGAAGCCAAATTTTTCTTTAAGTACCTCAATTACACGTGTTTTTACGATACAAAATTAACATGTTAAACTTGAGAGACAATTATTTAGATATCATATTTAAAGATGACATAGGTATAATCGTGTAAAATTAGCATTTGCTCCTTGTGAAAGAGATTATATAATGTCAATATCACTAAGTTAGTGAACTTTACATGTACAAACATGACTTAAAAAGTAGGTTATGAATGACTAGTGTATTTAGAGTTGAGTTGCCATCATCATAAACATGATAAAAGTTTCCACTAACGCTAACAATTGGTTTATCTCATGCTACACACCTGCAAGGCAGCATTATTGGGAACTTGATGACCTGCCTGGACCCCTGGAAGTTTATTCACCAAAATTTTGTGGACGAACAAACATTCTTTGTATGGATGGTTGTTCAAATTTTCATCTTCGTCCATATCATATTGGTTTTGATTCCTTAGCTCAATTCTTTGGTAACCTAGCTGTGATCCGTCCACTTTAAATGAGACTACTTTTGTGAGTGCCATCTTATGCCTTTCCAATTTGCTGATTGCTATAAATTTGTTAACTTGGGTTGCACGAGTACTCGAAGGTATGGCCCAAAAGGAATTTGTGAACTTGGATTTTAAGCTGGTGGACTGGTGATAAGATGCTTGGGGCCTAAATTGGTTTAGAAAATGGAGCCTCACTTCCAAAATTACTCGGGTAATATCAACGTCGATTCATAATATTTTGTGACAGTTTGTTCTTTTGTTTCTTTATTGTAAAGATGTGATATTTTCATTGATGTGACATAGATTCTAGTAACGAGAAATTATGAACTTGAAGAAATCCAAAAATCATGTCACGGATCATCACACAAACAGAGGCAATATTTTGTTAATGAACGAATTATCTCATATAAAACAATCGAAATAACTTCTGTAGTTTCTTAAATTCAAAGCAATGGACAAACACCGGTGGACTATAGTATTGGATATTTCTTATCATCAATGATTCAGTGCAGTGAAATCGACATGAAAATGATGATTAAATTTCTGTGATCTAACGGAAAATAAGAGCAATAATTCATGTGCAAAGTTCATATCCTAATAAAACACAACAAGAACAGTGTTGCATATAGATATGTGTCAGTGGTTATGTTTCGAAAATTCAGAATAGAAATTGAATAATAGATAGCAAATTGCAGCTAGCCCATGCAACTCTATTATTGATGCATAAAATCAACACCTCTTTCTTGATGCGCATAAAATCTCAAGCTATATCTTCTGATATGCATGCCAACAATTAGCAAATCTTGTGGGATGCGTGAGAGGAATCAATCTCGTGCTTAACTTCTTAGTTTTCATCGTCTACTTCTTTTGTATTTGTTTTGCATGCGTTGCTCGGTGATCAGCTTATCAAATCTTATATCTACGTGATTTTGCTTAAGTATTCGTCATTACGGATTTGCAGATTAGATCATAGAGTAATAATCACTAGCTAAGAGCAACAACAACAAAACTGTAAAAGTGGATCGGATTACTAGCCACTGATAGCTAATCCGCTAACTCAAATCTATATCTATGGTATATGAATCCATATCTTTGTTATTAAAAAGAGGTAAATGAATCCATAAGCAATATCTTAGATTCTTAGACAATGGTGTATTTATCGTAGGTTGTATCACTACCACAATAGTAAGCAAATAGCATATATCATGTGTGAGTAATAGGGGTGTTGCAAACTTACAATTCTCATATATATGACAATTTTTCCTCATACTAGCTTAACTATTTATTGGTGGATCTTTTGTTCGGAAAGACTAATACTCGATGATCATTCGTTCTACGTAATAAACGAGAGAGGAGAGTAGATTTGAAGAATTCTACATAAAGACTAAATCTCTATTTTGCATTCAAATCGAAGAATGCATAAATGTTTCACCATATACAAGCAAAAGTGTTTCACTAAAATGATGCCTTTCAGCCCATACCCCATAGATACTAGGATGTTATACAATCTACATACATATATAGGACACAAGTCACATGGATTTTAGACTTTATATGTTTATGCATATGATACTATATGGTTCTCCAAGCTTCATTATTTCCTCTTCTACGATGATCAACATGCGGGGTGTCGTTTGTCGATCGCCATAAGCCCTTATATATACAAATTTGTTTCCCTCTTCACCATGTGGTGGTATGGGATCGATCACTTCTCATATGAATCAGTATATTAGCTAATTAATGCCTAGCCTGTTGTATATTAGTGAATCTTCCCGGCCCCCAATCTATGGGTTACCATCCCTTAATTTAGAAGGAGATTCTTGTTTTTTCATAAGCAAATTAAGTATCTCTATTATGAAATTAAACCCAAATTAAGTATCTTTGGACATGGTTGAATTGAAAGGAAAGAGAGGAGGGAGATGTTGTTAGTTAATTAGTATTCATAAGATATGTATCTTTAAGCTAGCTCTATCATCACCATATAAGCACATGGTTTGATGCCTTGGAGAAAATTAGCCAACCACCAAAATGAAAAAGTAAACCACTTGAAACAAATTAATCTATAAACATAACCACCTAACCGAACATTAAAATCCAACCAAACTTAAAGAAACTTGCAAATAAAGACAGACAAACCCTATCTTTACTCTTAATTAAACAAATGTAACAAATATTCCATAGCCAATTAGTTCTGCGAGGTGAGCTAAGTTAATTAGGCGGCCCTTAATTGATATATTGTGAAGAACATGCTAATCCCATCCTTGATTTACAACTAAGTATGATCATATATAGGTCGGCATTGACATACTTTCCCCACATTCGTTTAAATGCTTATAATATAGGACAAAATACATTTAGAGAATGAGCACATAAAGAATGAAAGGTATCGATCACTCAGCACACTTCAAACGAAACAAAGTATTATTAGTATTTGAGAAAACAGAAAAGAAACAACAATTGTTGAGAAAACAAAATTTCTTTGTATTATATGACATAGAGTGCGATGTGATTCTAAATACGAAATGTTTGATGAAATACTTCAAAATAATAAATCCGAGAAAACAAGCTAGGTTACATGCCGGTTTCTTTATCTGTGCCCTAGAAAATAAGATTCCTGATTCTGTCACCACATTACTAGCTTTAAGAGAACTAGAGAAGTACCAACTACCATTACTAAACCATGAACTCAATTAACAATGTGATTAGTTTGGAAATTAATTAAGTGCTTAATTTCGTAATTAGTTTTTAAATTTTGAGGCATTGGCCCGCCAATCAAGCAAGCGTGTTCTTAAGCACCCACTCCCATGTGCATAGGGGGCACCTCCATGGCCTCCATCCTCATAAAATAAACCACTAGAAACCAATCCTTCATATTTTGTCCCCCTCGTGTAATCATCCCATTGGCCACCCACCCCTTCCCAGTCTTACTTTTCCCGACACAGTTTCGGGCGGCTTGTACTTTAGCCCTAACCCTATTTTAATCTCCCTCTTTGTTTCGATCCTCATTTCTGCGCAGCTCCCACCTTATATAACTAACCAACTCCAATACTTCCTCAAAGCAACTTCCAGAGCTAGCCAGAGAGAACTAAGAGCAAAACAGAGAGCTAAAGATAGGTTAAGCAAGGTAGTGGTTGAAGATGATGAAGCTGAGGTCGAAGAGGTTCTGCAGAAGCTTTAGCAGCTCTAAGATTAAGCAGGCGGGGACGACGACTGATCAGAAGGGTCATCAGTTTGATAATGCTAAGGCTATTAAGGTTGATGGTGAAATCAAGTGGGAGCTTCGACCGGGAGGCATGCTTGTTCAGAGGAGGGAGACTCCAAAAGCCGGAGAGGGCATGATTACCGTTAAGGTCTCCACTGTTTCTCAGTGGCATGACATCTCCGTCGAACCCACTTCTACCTTTGGTAAGCTGCTCTTACCTCCCTAATTCCAAAATTTCATAAGAAAACTGTTTAGCTTAATTTCTTGTAATATTTAGCTTCTAGCTAGCTAATTAGTCTTGGATAACTTGTTTTGCAGGCGAATTAAAAATGATACTGTCATTGGTGACTGGTATGGAGGCAAGAGAGCAAAGGCTGTTGTACAAAGGGAAAGAGAGAGAGGATGGTGAATACCTACACATGGTTGGTGTTAGAGACAAAGACAAAGTGTTGTTGCTCCAAGATCCAGCTATGAAGGAGATGAAGCAGATGCTTCATGGAAGCAACATTGCAACTTCTACTTGCAGTCGCACCATTAGTGTCTGATGATCGATCTAGTATCATCAATAATGACTTAATATTTTAACATTGATGGAAATCAATTAATCTCCTCCATCGATTACTAACCGGCCAGAAAATCAAAATTAAGTTTGTACTTCTAATAGCTAGTGTCGACTTTGATATGTCATTTTGTGGTTCTTCTTGTAATATTTGAACGGTAAATGACATAATTTACTCTTCTCGAGCTCTGAGTGTGTTTCTAATCAATAATATTGTAGCTGCAATTTACATGTACGCATTATAAATCTAAACAGGTTTGGCGAAGAGACAAATTCTATATTACACATACGATGACATTGAACATTACACTATAAATTATCATATTCGTGAATAAAGATGATACACTTATCTCAAGAGATTATATATTGCCATGCGTGCAATGTAAAAAAGCAGTAAAGCTAGTTGGCTAAAGTAGTAGTTGTAAAATGGGTGTGGACAACAGTATATGGCAACCACCAAAAGTAAAACCCAGTTTTTGTGGCAGTATTGCCGGCCATTTCAATCTATAAGACATATATCTCTGCTTTAGCAAAATTCCTAGACGGAAATTTAAAGATGAAATGAGTACGACACACTCAAAAACTCAATTATATGAAATGGAGGTAATCTAGACAGGTCCCATGACAAGAATTGTTGATTTGGTCGACATTGGTTTTGTGCAACTCAAAATTTATTTGTTTTCCACTTTTCACAGATGACCGGCAACCCAGCACAATGAGTTACGACCAAACTAAGTTAACATTAACGAAACAAGTAACTCGAGTTTGCAAACGATAAGCTTTATTTAACGATATATAAATTGCATACTTTCAATTTCTTGTACATCACAAAAAGGAAAATATGCATGAGAAACAAAGCAAACACACTCATACCCATTTATTGTCACACAAACACACAGACAAGGCCATTTCAATTAGTAGTTAATGTGCTTCAATCTCAACGACCTTCCTTTGAGGTTTTGGAACCTCCTGCTTGGGGATAGTGACAGTAAGCACTCCGTTCTCCATGGACGCCTGAATCTCATCGGTCTTGGAATTTTCCGGTAGCTTAAACCTCCTAAGGAACTTGCCACGACAACGTTCGACACGGTGCCACTCACATTCAGGATCATTCTTATCACTACCACCATTACCATCTTCCACTTTCCTCTCGCCACTGATTTGGAGTACTCTGCCGTCATCAACCTCCACCTTCACCTGCTCTTTCTTCAGCCCCGGCAGGTCGGAAACCAGAACGTGAGCATTAGGGGTCTCCTTCCAGTCAGTTGGGGTGTTGAGTACCAGACACTTATTAATCACAGAAAGGAATGGATCCAATGGTTCATCTCCAAACAATCGAGAAATGAGTGACATGTTTGATCGTATATATATGGATCAATATGTGTGAAGAACTCAAGAAAGTATAGCCAAGGCTTTTGGATAGTGTGTATAGCTTGCTTCTGATTGGTTTGCATTGTGTAGGGGATACTTATAGGCGTCGATGGGATCATTGAGATGGGTCTTGAAATTTCTATATGTTAAGTCTTGAAGTTTCTTGGCTAGCTATTCATCTTTCTAACCACTTCTGATTTGATATGTAATAGATATATACAACTGTATGTTCTACCATCTTCCATTTTTAGCTTGAACTTTATCTTCAACATTCTATAGCTTTAATGATTGTAAACAATGCATACATGATCATCCGATGATCGATGGGTCTTGAACTTTCTTGGATCTTCTTCTTTCTCACTATTTTTGTGATTTGATTCTTTTTAATCAATGATGCTTAATTTACCAAACAAAACGAAAAGTTCTTGATGTTACAACAAAAAGAAAAGAAAAAGAAAAAGAAAAAGAAAAAAAAAAAGACTGTTTTGATCACAGAACAAGCACGGGCTTCAGCGATCCATCACGAAACGAAAAGCTGATAAAAAATTGGGTCGCCTGGGCCTCAGCGGGCTAGGCAGACATGATGTGGGCCTAGGCGGTATATCAATACGGCTAAGTTCACACAGGCTGGGGTCCACCATTTAAAAAATAATTATTATTACGTCGCTGCATCTCTGCGGGGTAGGGGGACATGGTTTGCGTCTAGGCGGTTGCTGAGTTCGTGACTTACACGCGCTATGGGCTGCACCCTTTAAAAAAAAAAACAATATTTGAATTCGACCCAGACCAGTCGTCCTTCCACAGAACCTCGATCATATAGTTTTCGATAGCTTGATCAAGAACCCAACTGCGTCAATATAGGCGACCGGCGGCCACTACCCCACCGTCGTCATCTTTGGAGACTCCACGGCCAGCTAAATCAGAGAAGCTTTGGAGGATATAAGGTCTTTTATTTTTATTTTTTTCTTTTTTCTTCAAACCCGCCAGAGGATATGTGTTCATTGCAGAACTGCGCGCCATTGAAGAATTCATGTTGGTTTTGAACAAAACTAGGAGTAGAAGACAGCAGATGGGGTATAACCAGAGACAGTTCAGAGCCAAATAGGTTTTGGAGGTTTTTGTTTCTGTGGTCTGTACCAGGGCTGCTGATAAGAACATGATTAAGAGTAATAGAGAACAACAAAATTGAGAAAAGTGTCGGGCAAAAAAACAGGTAAAGATAGAGGGGTTTGTGTCGAAATAAGTGGCGCCGTGGCGGTGAGAGAACTCGGTGTCGGAATTTCATTAAGGAGGTCCTTCTACAGCACTACAATCTGCAGATTTGGGGCATCTTCAATCTCTGAAAAGAGAAGCCGCGGACCTTTTGTTTTCGCTTCAGCGATTACCTTAAGATTACAGCATCAACCACCAATATAGATCGACTCCTAAATGACTGGCATGTGAATGGTACTGTCTATCTATATCAATCAACATAATCCAGGATTAAAGATGTGACCAGTACCACCTAAAGTAACATTAGAATAAACACAAAAAGTAATTACAGGTGCATCAATGCCACTCATTTCTAACACTATTTATAAAAAAAATGCCACACTCATTTCTGATACGTTTTCAGAAGAAAGAGAGGAAGAATTGTATGTATTTACGGTTTGTTATTAGTCCCTGTAAGATTTTATGCAACATTTATAATTTTCTTGCGAGAAGCATTATTACCTTCTCTACTACATGTAACATGTAAAATTGATGGAGAAAAGAAAGGGAAACAGTAAACACAAAGTAAAAGGAAAAGATGATAGTAGCTAATTCTTGACATAAACACAAAAACCAAGCTGACTATCCTTTCCTTTTTCCACAAGTAATTAACTAATATGATCCATACCCTACATCTTGCCTTTCAACTACTCCTCACAAACCGACCCTGCAGCATCAATTTGTAACAGACAATCAGCTACAAAAATCACCAAATCAACTGATCAAGGACATAAAGGATCATTAAGCGAGGAGGTACCTTAACACGGGGTCGTTTCTCGGCATTTAGCTTCCGAACTTCATACCGAATCTGCTTAGAAAAGAGCCTGTTCTCCCTTTTCCGCTTGTATCTCAATAAACTCTCCTGTCTTTGCACCCTCTTCCTTTCCAAGCTACCACCCTCTTCGGGCACCCTCCATAAATCCTCAATCTGCAGAACCCAACCCAACAGACAAAATCCAACTAGTTATGGGTCAACATAGAAGTTGGGCTGCAGGCCCATATCAAGTGGGTCCCATACGGACAAAAAGTGAAAAGGACCCTGATTAATTTATTAGATTCCAGTCCACTCCTACCCTAAAAGAGTAAGCTAATCAATTTTGCAGAATCAATGAAACAACCTAAAAACCTGAAGCTGAAATTTAGGGTTTAGTGAGTAATTAAAAAGTTGATGATGATGATGATGATGATGATTAAGAATTAAGTAGAAGATGATGACACTGTTCTTACATTGGCACTGGAATCATGGAGGTGCTGAAAGAGCTGATCCTGAAGCAAGTCCGGCACCGTTTGCGGCGGCGGCTCGCCGTCTTCGGTTTTAATATACAGCGAGCCCTTATCGGACCAAGCATTCAACACCTCCTCATAGTCAAGCTTCAACGCCAGCCGTTGATCCTGATGACTTTTCCGATCATCGCCGACGCTGCAACACGTGCTCGCCGAGCTCGTCGTCGCCGTTAACTCGACCTCCTCCTTCACCAGCTCCGAGTAACACACCCACTTCTCAACGCTTCGATCTCCCCCGCTCCCCCTCATCGCCGTCCGCACGATGTCGTCGCCGCCGCCTCGGCGGTATCCGTAATTGGACTCGGCCTGATCGTGGTCGGACGACATTGTCGACGTCGTCGTGGTGGCGGTGTCGGTGGAGGTGAGCAGCCCGTGGAGAGTGGCTCCGCCGTCTGATTCGAACAGCAACGCCACGTTGTCGTCGGACTGGTGGTCCGCCGCCGCAGCCTCCGCCGCGTTCAGCTCAGGATGCAGCGGAAACAGATTAAGCTGCTGCTGCTGTCCGCGCCTCCTCGCCGCAGCCTCCGTCGTCATCTTCGAGTCCACGTCATCAACCGCGGCGGTTGAAACGGCGTCGTTTCGGGCGGAGAGGCGCGAAGAGCGAAGGCTCAAGTACTTCGGCTTTTTCCTCCGGCTTCTCTTCTTCCTCGATTTCCGTGCCGCCGCCGCCGCTCGCTTCGGTTTTTTCACAGGCTTGACTTCATCTTCTTCTTCTTCTTTGATGATCTTCATCATGGAGATCGACCTGGTCCGAATCAGCTTCACGTGACGAGCGTGATTCGGAGGTGGACTGTTCTTGTTGTGGCACATTTCTAGCTCTCTTTTCTCTTTCTCACTCTGAGGTCTCTTTCTCTGCGGTCACAGCCCTCTAGGGAGAAAATTGGAGGGCAAAAAGGTCATTACACTCAACACTGGGTTGAGGACTGAGGCAGTGGCTCAGAGATGGAAGCGAGAGAGAGACTGACTACTTGACTCTGTTTTTGGGGAGAGGGATGGTGACGTTGTGGCCACGGGACACGTGCCGCGCCGGGATTGGGTGGAGGGGTGGATTTTGGTTGCGTTATCTAGATTTCGTTTTGATGTACACTAGTCTGGATACAGTGGTTTTGGATGGGTCGTGGGTCGGGTTAAATAGTTCTTTTGGGCTAAACGACCCATGATCGTCAGTATCATGGGTTTCTACGCTCCTTGCTCTTTCATGTGCCTCTGATAAATGCGAGTGATCTAGTACTGCTACTAATCATGGGAAGTATGTGTGTCTTGTCCTCTACTAACAATAATGGTGTTTTGGTGAGCTCACATTATGAGTGTGATGACGAGAAAACGGGTAAAAAATATGACATTTTTGGAGTTTCGATTATATTTTATTTAATTTTACGTTATTGGTATAGGAGTGTGTTACGATATACTTGTTGTGATCGAGTGAGTGAATCATGCATAATCGGATAATAATAATTTTACGTATGTTCGTGGTACCAACATCTAGTCATATGAAATTGGGACGTAAAAAAAAAAATCTTGTTACTTGACATATAAATAATGAAATATATTAGTTCAAAATCGTAACTAATTTTCTAACCACAAAACTATTGTTTTGAAGATATTTATTTTCTGCTTCATAATTGACTTTTGAAACTAGATACGATGCTTTTAACTTCCATCTAAAATTTGGACCATATGGAATTGACATAAAGTTTTGGTTTCAAAGTTTTGATCACCTTGAGGACATCTTTAAGAGACTGCAAGAGACAGACAAATTTAACTGTTGAAAATAAATAAATTGTTTTAAGTTATTATACTTTCTTCTTCTATGTTTAATATAATATAAGATAAAATGCATTTGTCTTTCACAATCTCTTAAAACTATCACTCACGTGAACGTGAATGTAAATGATGATACTTTCAGTTTTAATACTCCATTTGAGAGTTATCAATATTTATCAAAGTTGTTTCTATCAATATGAATGATTGGTCTCAACTCGAACGGAAGAACTGGTATAAAACCATCCATTCTAGTTTTATATTTGTAACAAACTAATGTTTTACGTTTACCATAGCAAACCGTAAGTTGATTTTCTCTGTCTAAGTTTAACGGCTGAAAAATACATTTGCAGGAGTAATAAATGTATAGCAACTGTAATAATATACGTCATGTATTTAGTGCAACCTCTGAGTCAATTGTTCGAGTCAATGCAACAAGAAGTAAAAACAGTGGAATGAGGGATCGAGTAAAAACAAAGCACTCTGTTGTAAAATAACACCAAAACCTTTACACGGCACTCTGGCGCCTTGGACCCTCTTCTAGAGAAAGCACTCTATTTTCATTTTGGTATCAAGTATCAACCCACACGTGTTCTAATTTTTGCCACAGCATAAAACTCCCATCGCCATCGAAACCCAGAAGATAGAAAAATGAGGCTTTTATTCCGGTCTATTATTTAGTTAAAATTACGCTTTTGGGTTGGTGTAGCAAGTATTGGTGTTGGTGTATAGACAGGGACTACTTCCTCATAAGTGATATGGCTATTTCCGTAAATTTGTAGGGCGTCGGTCGAAAATAGTGGTGTTTTTTTTGGGGTCTTGGTTGCCTCCCAACATTTCACATCCATCTTTGGTGTATTGGATTGTTTGGACTAGACTTGTCCGTGGATATTTTTTGGTTGTAATCGGAGTTTCGTTATTAGTCGAAAGCGAAGTGTGGACAAATTTAATGTTGTTTCGGTTCGTTTCTTTACTTAACGTGATTGATTATGGAAGAAATAAAAGAATTGGGTATTTCTAAAGTGTGTTGTTCTTGAAGGGTACGTTGTTCTGTAGATAATTACGAAACTGGTCTTGTTGGAGTTTTGATCAGTGAAGCAACGATAGGTTTTGGAGAATCAGATGTTGGGTGATCTAACTTCACTCAAAGGCTATGGAGAATTTGCAAAATTAGTTAATTCGGTCACATGATGAATTCGGGTCGAATTTACGTTGCCCATTAGGTATTGTTTAGTCTACTGGGCTTGATAAGGCACTGATTGGATCTTTGAGATAATGGTCCCAACACAAAAGTTAGCCCACAAAAACATTATATAGATCACTGGTTCTGTTCTGTTGGTTTTTTCTTCTTTTTTGTTTTTGTTTTTTAAATATAACAAGGGCAACCAGTGTCCAATATCATTTAGTCTAATGACATAGTATCCTTTTAGTAAATAAGAAGTTGTGAGTTTCATTCAGACAGTTGTAATTTACGTGATAACAAAAAAAAAAAAAAATCAAACTAGTACTTCTGAAAAACCCTTCCTAACTGATCAAACCTAGCTAAGAGCAGTTGTGGCTGACAATAGAAGAGCATACTGCCACAAGGTCATGATCCGATTCTGCAACAACATCGGCCATTGCTAATTGAATTGACCTTGTTCAAAATGACCTTGTTCCAGAGGCATAGGTTATTTGAACAATGATACAATTCACGAATATAACGACTTAGTTTTTAGGCACAAGTAATAGATCAAACATTGGAAAATACCAGCAAAGCAGCAATCGATCATTTCAAACGAGAAAAGTTTAACATGTCCCCTACAGTAAGCAATGGAGTAAACCAGTTCACACTTAGCGGCTGACTCCCATGGAAAATCTTTGGCAATCATAACTAAGGGGGGTTGTTGTCTAACTCTACAAGACTTCAAATTAAAAGTACCAAAGAGGATAATTCAGTAGCGGCAAACCAGGATATGATGAGTCTGATATTAAAGAATCGTCTTATTTGTTGGAGCTTTATATCTTGTCATTTCTTCAAAGTGATCGACCCAGGTTCATACCTGGGTCTCAGTTTCTTTCTTGACGGCAAAAGAGTCAAGGAAAGCAATCATGTGGTTAGTAGGAAGGGAGAAAATGTGTCCCAAGATATTCTAATCCCGCATTCATGTTCACTCGAACGTGATAAGTTCACCTTGCACAGAATATAAAGGTAAATTATCTTTACTAAAACCGAAAACCATTCAGTAAAACCAATTAGTGATAACCACTTGACGTAATGGTCGAGCTGTTTAGTATGAAATCATTATGTCAAACGTTGGAGTCCCAACTCTCATAATTCATTGCTAGCAGATTTTCCAGATTTGTGCGCTGGTGATAAGAGATAAATGTGCAAAATGTTAAGAACCGAATTAAAAATTACGATTTGATTCATAGAAATATTCAAGAAACCATTTGTATATATCAATATGCGGACTTGGTAACATTCTCTTCAGATTTTAGTCCTTTCTAGCTTGTTAATCTTACTCAGATATTAATCATTGAAAGAATATCTTGGCACTCCTTATAATATAGAACATATGACGATAGAAATTGAAGAACAGATTGATCGAAACAAATCCAAACCCGGTTTGCTCCAAATTTGGCGTTCGGTGTCATATTGATTATTATGATACCTTTTTGGAAGCGGAACGGCCCAACGAACACAACTCGTCACTTTGCCACGATGTATGAGCTTTTTAGGCCATCCGAGTCCGTTTAAGCCTTCAAAATGCAGATTTACTTATTTTCAGTTATTGTTTTTAATAGTTTGTTTTGGATTTAGTTTTTTTTTTTTTTTAAATCATGGCCTTATTTTAGGCTTTGTTGTTAGTCGCCCTATGGTTTGTTTGCTCCTATATAAGGAGCATTTATCAGTTGTAGTCGTCAACTTTTTGATTAATAAAAACCTTTAAGATTTTCTCAATCTTTCTTGTGGGATTTAAGAAACTTTCTCGTAAATTTGGGAAAATTAGACTTGTGGATTCAAGTCATCATTGGTGAATTTCAACATTTATACTTTCACTGCATCACCTTATTGAGTGGAATGAAACAATTACCTGCAATATTGAGGCATTGAAGTCAACCATCTGACTTAGTGGGTTTGAATATCTAGGGTTTATCCTTCTTCCATGATTAACGGTTTAAAACCGAACTGATTGACATGAAACTGTAGGAACCTGAAATTACGATGAGGCCGGACCCCTCTTCTTATACTAATCACGCCATCTCTCTCGGCTTTTTACTTCTCCGTTGGTAAAAAAAAACCAAAGCAACTTAGAGTCTCGCAGTGCTTTGATTTCTTTAAGAGCTAGCTAGATCGACCTATAAATAAGACATCAAGCTAACCAAGTTAATTAACAGAGCCCTAAGATGGAAACGCAGCTCTCAATGTCGGTTCTTTTTCTCGCTTCTTTCCTAATTGCAACTACTTCTGTTTCCTGCTCTCAACTTCAAGACCCTGAAGTAGTAGTGCAGGAGGTCCATAGGTAATTCAACTCAAAAGCTTTGATTTCATTACTTCAATTATAGTCATTCTTCGTCAAGTTCTAATGAGATTCTACATTGAACCTCTGCAGGAATATCAGTGCGTCTAGGAGGCAGTTGGCCCATTCCTCGTGTGGAAGTGGCAACCCTATAGACGACTGCTGGCGGTGCGACCCCAATTGGGAGGAAAACCGCCAGCGCCTGGCCGATTGCGCCATCGGCTTCGGCAAAGACGCAATTGGCGGGAGAAACGGCCGAATCTACGTAGTATCCGACTCCGGCGACGACGACCCTGTGAACCCTAGGCCCGGAACCATCCGACACGGCGTGATACAGGACGAGCCGCTGTGGATCATTTTCAAGAGGGACATGGTGATCCAGCTGAAGCAAGAGCTGGTCATGAACTCGTTCAAGACCATAGACGGTAGGGGTGCAAGTGTTCACATTGCTAATGGACCATGCATCACCATACATCACGTCACCAACATCATCATCCATGGAATCCACATACACGACTGTAAGCAGGCCGGGAACGGGGACATTAGAGACTCCCCGAGCCACGCAGGGTGGTGGACGCAGTCCGACGGTGACGGCGTGTCGATTTTCGGCGGGAAACACGTTTGGGTCGATCATTGCTCGCTGTCGAATTGTCACGACGGACTCATTGATGCCATACACGGATCCACGGCCATCACGATTTCGAACAACTACATGACGCATCATGACAAGGTTATGCTTTTAGGGCACAGTGATTCGTTTACAGAAGACAAGGGCATGCATGTTACTATTGCGTTTAATCACTTTGGAGAAGGGCTCGTGCAAAGAATGCCAAGGTATTTGATTGAAATCATCTAATTAGTTAGGAGATCGATATGTTTTTCTGATTGTTTGATTTACAAGAAATTGGAGTACGTACTATATATGCAGGTGTAGACATGGATATTTTCATGTGGTGAACAATGACTATACACATTGGGAGATGTATGCTATAGGAGGGAGTGCTGCCCCAACCATCTATAGTCAAGGCAATAGATTTCTTGCACCGGATCGACGTTTCGATAAAGAGGTTAGAATATCAACAAACTCCATCAATCAAGGATCAAACTCCATAAAAGGCTAGTGCATGCAATTTCTAACTTTTGTATCGAGCAGGTGACAAAACATGAAAATGCACCAGAAAGTGAATGGAGGAAATGGAACTGGAGATCCGAGGGGGATTTGATGCTGAACGGCGCATTTTTCCGGCAATCAGGTGCGGGTGCTTGGTCAAGCTATTCGAGGGCGTCCAGTCTCAGTGGAAGACCTTCTTCTCTTGTGGGTTCGATGACTGTCACTGCCGGTGCACTTAACTGCCGGAGAGGATCCCGCTGCTAGCTAATTCATAGTTTATTATTTGCCTTAATGCATGAAAGCATTAACCGCGGATATATAGTTAAATGCTTCGTAAACAAAAGGGCTATGGTAAAACAACATTACGTTTAGTCCTATGCTTCTATATGTTGCGGTTAATCCTAAATTATCAAATCTATGTATCCAGCTAGTATGTTATAATTGACCATGCTAGAAAGAGCTCCTGCAGATGTGTTGACTACTTTCGAATATATATCATGTCTAAGTACGTTATTTTCTCGCATCCGTTGCCTTCAGTTATCACCTATTGCTTTAACTCTTTGGTTGTACGTAGATATTTATCGTGCAATTGTGTGAGTTGTGTCAAGAATGCTAACTTGTAACTTCGTACCCATAACCATACTTCGTAGAAGGCTCGACTTCTATCTTTCTTAAAGTCTAGATTGGTAATTGTTTCCAGTAATTCACAGTTCACATCATACCATAAAACCAATAAACTCAGGTGGGTAATAATTAAATTGGGAATACTCTCTCTACCTGTGAAGACAGAGATCGAAAACGAAGATTGGTAATTGTCATAATTACCACAAAGCAAGCTGGGGTGCATGCTCAATTTTTTGGATCTAAACTCTCTTTCTATCTATTTGTGTCTTTGTTAAGATAGATAATGGAAATTCTAAACATACAATGGAGTTTGCATTACATGATGTTACAACCGGCCAGTAAAATTTTTCTAAGGGTAAAGTTGAAAACTTATAACACAATATTTTAAAGTCGTGAACAATTTTTGATTTGCAATATTGAGTCACAATATGAGTAGTTGAGCCTATGATGGCAAGAGTATCGAGTTAATTTATCAAACAGTAATCAACACAATTAATTAATGATCACTAGTGATCATCAAGAACTTTATCTGAAAAAATTAGGGCGCATATATGTAGCAATATGGATGGAAATTGAAACTGATTTACAAACAGAAAACTAACTTTAAAAGCTCAGAAAGCAAAGAAGCCAGCGACCACTACGACAACCGCGGCGGCGCCAGCAGTGGAGATCTTCCTTGCAGCGGTGGATTTGGGAGCATCAGTGGGAGGAGTAACGGGCCCATCAGCAGCGGTAACGGTGTCATCGGTGGGAGCCGGGGGAGACACTGCAGCCGTGTCTGGTGCGGGGGCATCTGTTGTGGTGTCGTCGGACCCGGACGACGGCGGCGACTTCTTGGGTGGCTTGCTGCTGCTGCTGCCTGAAGATGAAGATGACGAGTCAGAACCGTCGTCAGATGAGGACGAAGATCCCGAACCCTTACCCTTAGAGGGTGATGGTGCTTTGCCGCTAGAGGATGAAGAACCTGATGATGAGCCCCCCTTAGAGGGTGCTGGTGCTTTGGAGCCGCTACCACTGTCGCTGTCGCTATCGCTACCGCTACCGCTGTCGTCGTCGGACGAGTCAGGTGGAGGCGCCTTAGACCCTTTTGGTGAAGATTTAGGGGATGGTGATGATTTGCCGCTTGAGCTGTCGGAAGAGTCGTCCGAAGGTGGATTGGCATGAGATCCCTTAGGAGATGGTGAAGGGGTGGGAGAGGATGAAGAGCCGCCGCCCTTGTTGGAGGAACCAGGTGACGGTGCCGATGATGAGGACGAGTCTTTCGATGACTTGGGACTGGGAGAATCGTCTGATGACGACGATGAAGAAGATGACTTTGGAGATGGCGATGGAGATCCGTTATCCGAGTTTTTATTCTTAGACGAGTCTTGATTACTATCCTTGTCGCCGGGGGATGGTGAGTGGGAAGAACTTTTCCCCGACGACTCCGCCACGGCAACTCCTATAATGGCAACCAACATGAGGGCGAGAACGATCACTTTCCGACTTGCCATTCTGGCCATTGTCGTAGTAGTGGTAATAGTGATGATGAGCTTAAGGTCAGTTTTCTTATTCTCTACTAGGTCAAGTACGTACTAATTGGATCTTAATGGTTCATGCAGTACGTAGCTCTCTTCTCAGTGAATATATAGAGGACTGAGCAACAAGAGGGATGAGGGATATGGTGGTGAAGGGGATCGATGAGATTTGTAGGGCTTGACTTGGAAGAGAGGCAGGTTGGGGAATCTGTGTATGGAAACACACGACACTTGGTTTTCTTCATTGAAACTCATGGTGATGAGTTGTTTCGGTTAGGTTTTGTTATTACAATGACAAGGGTGAAGCTTGAAATGAGAGGTGGATATTCTTGTCTGACCAGGGATTAAGGGATCATGTGTTTATTTCCGCTGCTTAATTTGGCAACTGCTTTTATTAGACCAACTAATATTGGACATGAACTAGGGCCTTTCGTTGTTTCATACTTTGTGTTGTTTCTTAATTTTCTTAATTACTGTCTATTAGTTGTATAGAAGATATACCTTTGAATGTTTAATATAATTGGGGTAATTTTGGAGCTTGAATGATTAGGCCCTCGCTCACATGTTCACCTTTCTTTGTCTACACCAAACATAGGCCTCAACTTTACGAACAATGCCTTAATGTAACGAGTAAACAGTAAGATATTTAAAAAGTTTCATTTCAATTCGGATTACAAATACGTACATGAATAAAATTCAAGGAACCATGATATTTCGCACCTGTTTCTGATTATATTTCGCATTACTGGACTGGTTTCATGTCGTTCGAAAAGCATAGATGAAGCTACTAGTTTCATCACTTGTGCGTGGTAGCAACCTCGTTGGAGCATCTTTCAAAATGATTAAGTGATTTAGTACACTCGTTACGTACATTAATTTTAGAATTAAAATTTGTTTAGTCTTTCTTGTTTAAAGTCGACATCTATTTAGTTTTTATGGTTTTATTTTAATCTGAATAGTCCTTAAAGTCATGATTTTTCATCCAAATAGTTATTCCGACAATTTTCTCAGTTAAAGGGTCATAAGAAATATTTGGATAAAAAATCATGATTTTAAAGACTATTCAGATTAAAATAAAACCAGAAGGATTAAACAGATGTCGACTTCAAACCACAAAGATTATACAATATTTTTCCCCTTTAAATCTTAGAAAAGGTTTCCACCAAGCTTAAGTTTATGGATTCACTTTAGCTCTTAACCACTTAGAAAGTGATTTTTTTATGAAGAAAGTGATATATTCAGATCGAAAAACTTTAATTCAACTGATAAGGTTTGCGGAGGGAAAATGTGAAGAGACAATTTTGCCTATGAACAAAGTTCAACTTAACGGTGTCAATCACTAGTTTGTGGAGGGAAAATGTGAAGAGACAATTTTGCCCATGGATGAAAAATCGTGATTTTAAAGACTATTCAAATGTCGACTTCAAATCACAAGAACTAAACATATTTCAATTCTAATAAGTTCTACCAAATGGAAGCTACTATTCGACATAAATGAAACCAGATTCTTCGTTGAAAAGATGAGTACGGGTTTTGGACTGCTGATCAAAACCATATTGGTCACATTTTGGTCAATTCTTTTTCAAACGTTTTACTAATGTTTCTACTATATTTCCCATACTGCTCTAAATTATTTCACTGGGGTAATCCCTACTTGCATTATTGAAGCTGATAATCAGTCTCTTATTGCACCTGTAACTATGATGGAGATTTTTCAAGCCGTTTAAGATATTAGTCCTTTAAAGGCTCTGGCCCTGATGGCATTAATGCTAAACATTATCAAATGATTTGGCCTCATATCAAGGATCACCTACATATCTTGTTGGTAACTTCCCTCCCTTTCCGGTGGTATTAGGCAAGGCGATCTTGTGAGACCTCGTAAATATTTAAAGAGCTAAAGTTGGATAGTTTGACATTTAAAACTGTTATCTCGTGAAGTGTCAAAGAAACTTGAAATTTTTTTCAGATATATTAAAGAAGAAATATTTATGTTTAGAGATTCGATAATGAAGCACGTTTTGTGATGTGTCCGTGGTAATTCTTATGAACATTTTCGGATATGTGAACCATTTATTTCATATTTTGGAAATAAAGGAATTTGGTTTAAGTGAAAGAAAACTCAGTATGTGATCTAGACCATATAATAAGCACCATTTGATCTCAACCATTGGTTTCGAGTATATATATATACACACAGTTTCGCTATGAAATTAAAGTGCGAAGTTCCTTATTTGACTCATTTTTTCGTTATATATTCACATCTCCATCGTTCAGATTATTGATACTAATGTATAGATCATTCATATAAAATTTCATCAAGATTGATGATCGTTTGGGTACTGAATTAGATCAAATCAATGAAGGACCATAAATTTATCTAACCAGAACTATTTGTGTAAATAACGATTACAAAATCTCAAACGATCATCAAATTCGATGAAACTTTACATAAGTGATCTATGCATCAGGTTCTACAAACTGAACGGTGGAGATGTGAAAATATGACAAAAAAGTGAGTCAAATAAGGAACTTCACACTTTAATTTCATTTTAATTTCAAAGCGAAGTTTCGCTCTGGATATGTGGGTGTGTGTGTGTGAAAGTTCCTCCTGGTGTTATCAAGGGAAGTATTCTCAGAGTTGCTGGAGAGGGAGATGCTGGACCGAGAGGGTAGGTGTTTGAATTTACCTTATGTTTGGATAGATCATTGAACAAACTTCCATGTTACTGGCTTCTTTTGTTTAAGCTATGATATTTCCATTATAGGCTACATGTTCTTGTGATATCAAGCTCTGAAACAAATGTCTGTTGCTATATCCTTACGTTTCAGTGCTGTTATGTCTAATCACCACCCATATTTTAAACTTTGGTATTTACAATTGGACATCCCTTAACATAAAATTCTTTGGTTCCGTAATATGGATTAACTTCTTATTGATCATTGAGTGAATATTGCATAAACTTCTTATATATTCAACGAACATGCTGGATAACTTCAGTCATCTATAAAGTTTACTACTGATTATTAATCCAAAAAAGAAAAAAAAGAAAAAATCATGTGAAGTTGATTAGAGACTTCTTCATCTTGTTTCTTTAGATTATTTTTCTATATCTTTTTTCCTGCTCCCCTTGTTCTCTTAGAATATTTTTTTTTTGACCTCTAACACTCTTATGTATAAAAAAAAAAAACAGCAAGAGGGGGATTAGACCAAAACCTCTCATAACAAAATAACAACGAAACAAAACTATGAAAACCGAAATTGGGGAAGACTCATAAGGTCACTACTACAATATGACAAAATAAAAGGAGGAGCTGAATCCCACCAAATCAGTTGTGTTAATGATGTACCGTAATTAGCCAGAGCATCTGCAACCTTGTTCTCTTAGAATATTTATGCTATATATATATATATATATATATATATATATATATATCTGTGCTTTTTGACGATTGCATCTAGGTGTCAATTTTCATATTTTATTAAATGTGTCTTATTCAAATTTGTTATATATGTTACTAAGGTTGCCTTATTCCAGTACTCATAATATTGCTTTCAATCCTCGGGTGGAATAGATAATAGTTTTTTTCTTATTCCTGAGAGAATCAGTAAATATATCCTATGATTCTGTACCTATAATTTCGTCATTTGTGTCATATTATGGAGAAATTTTTAGAATCAAGTGTTGATTTTGTTTTTCCATCAGGTGCCCTCCCGGGATCTTTATGTATATCTTGATGTTGAAGAAATAGAAGTAATTCGAAGAGATGGGATTCATGTCTCTTCAACAGTATCCATAAGCTATCTGGACGCCATATAGGGAACTGTTGTTCAGGTAAAGTTTTGATTGGATTATTCATGCTCAGATTTTAGTTCAGATTTTATCCATCATCAAAGTTATCTTTATGTTATTTTTTTTTTGAATAGTTTAAAATTATCTTCAACAACGTTTCGGTAATCTTGTTCATGATGCTTCTTGCTCACACAGTGATTGCTCCTTTCACTATGTCACATGCTTATTGTTCTTCTGCACTTTCCGGACGAAATAGTTTATTATATCTGTCTGAGCTTTCAGAATCGAAATTCTTTTACTGGACTAACTTGTTTGTATAGATGTGTAGTGATTACCATGTTTGTTTTGGTACATGTTCTCTTTACTGCCTTTTCCTCACGCGTGTATATGGCATGACCACTGATGGAGGTTCTGGCATGAGTAACAGGTTAAAACAGTTGAAGGATTAACAACACTACAAATTCCACTGGGTACCCAACCGGGTGATATTCTAGTCCTGGCCAAAAAAGGAGTACCAAAGCTAAACAAGCCATCTATTAGTGGTGACCATGTGTTTACAATAAAAGTAGCCATAACGAATCGTATCAGGTAACAGTTCCTTCTATTTTGTATAGGGTAGCTGAAGTGTCACTTCTTCATTTCCCTTCCCCTGTCCTTTTCCTAGTTCAGTTCACTGTTAGTCTATAACGTGTTTCAAGTATTTTTTTGGCGTATATATGTTCTGTAGAACCATATAAGCTGTGCTTGTGCTTGAACATCCTTATGACAGTAGAAGACACTAACATGCTAAAAGATAGATTTCAATTAAACAGAACTACTTTGTCGAGACTTAGATCTGTACAGAATATATGGAAGTAGCTTCCAAAGTCCAAACGATACTTAAACCTCAGAAACAAAAGGACAATTAAAGAGAGAATAAAACTGTTGAAAGGCAGAGGGGTCTGTTCACCTGCATACTTGGTTGTGCTGTGCAGAAAATAAAAAATATGTACTGAAATCGGGAGAGGGGAGTAGAGGGAGGAAAGACATATGCAGTTAAACCTAGTAATGTTGTAAGCTGTAAACAATGGACACCACTACTGGAATTTAACCCCAGATTTTCTTTTCATGTAGCGTCAAGGAACGTGAATTGCTTGAAGAACTTGCTTTACTCAGTAATATATACTACCGCCAGCCGTTCACGTACTCGACCCAAGACTCAGCCAGTTGGTAAGTGCTCACTTTTACCATATGAGGATGTGCTCTTTGTTTGTGCATATATGAGCACTCATCCTGAGAGATTTCAAATCCCTTGGTAAACATATATAAATTTTGAAACTGAGGGTGAGTGGATATAGATGATATGCATGGCAGAACTTTTCTTTCAGATTAGGTGTCTAAATTTATCTGACTTGAATTCTTCTCTTCATTCTGCAGCAAAGATCCAAACTGAGGTGGGAACTGTTGCAGATGAAACAGTGGAAGAAGAAGATTCGAGTGACCCATGGAAACGATACCATTTTTTTTTTTATCTTTGCTATTCAGTGCAGTTGACCCTTAAAGATGTTGGAATTTTCAGGTCTGCTGAAAATGGTGCTTTAAAATGGCTGAGAGATAACCTCTAGTCCGGTATCAGTCAACTACCATATAAGCACTAGATACTTTTCTTCTTCCCAGACTCCCTTCAGGAATGGTCTTGAACGAGCCTTGCAGTCATCTATTCTGCTATTTACTCTTACCAAATTGGACAACATGTAGTTAGGTATTATTTTATTTGTTGAACTTGAATCTCAACATTTTACCAAATTAATGATCAACAATGACATGCCGCATTTCATTCGATTTGTATCACCTACACAAATAGTGGGGTTTGGGGGTGAACTTGTTAATGTAAATTTCATTTTCTCAGAGAGATTTATGCAAATCCTTATCCTGATTTGTTTCTCGTAATATAGGGTTTTATTTGTAAACACCGTTACCGTTGAATTTTTAGAAAGTTTTCATAGAACTAGTAATTATACCATTGATTTTTGGAGGATTGGTCTGATACCAAACTGAAATGAAACATACAGGGAGAAATGAAAAAGGATGAAGTAAAGAATAATACTTGGCCTTCAGAAATGAAACTCGAACAAATAGAACTTTTTTTTTTGGGTAATAGAACAAATAGAACAGGAAGAGGATGAAAGGCAAAGAATCTAAGGAAAAGCAACAATTGAGGCCAAGGAGCAAGGAATAACTTCAACTCTCCATTGCCGTGAGCAAGTGGTTATGCTAGCACTGCCTTGGAAACATTCTTCAACCTCATCACTATAAAGCTGTTTGGGGAAGAATATGTTAATACCACAAGCCCAACCCCTAGTTTGTTTCCCTTTCTGATTGTATCGTTCTCGTTTCAAATTTCTTCCCTTGTTTCCACCACAAGTACTTCAATTTCTGATGGCCGAAGCACTCGTTTCTCTTGTCCTAGAAAAAATGGCTTCAATCACCCATCAACAAGTAGAAAAACATGTGACATTGGTTGTGAATGTTGAGAAAGATGTTGCAAATCTCAGCCACAATTTTCGAGCAATACAGGCTGTGCTCAAAGATGCAGAGGAGAGGCAAGTGAAAGAGGCTGCTTCTGTAAAGTTGTGGCTGGATGATTTAAAGGACGTGTCCTACGAGATGGAGGATGTGTTGGATGATTGGAACACTGAAATTCTGAGGCTACATAATGAGAAACAAGAGAAAGAAGAAAGTGGAAATGATGTTGATACGATTAATAAGGTATGTCAATGCATTCATACTGCTTTCTTTTGTTCTGGCCAAGTTAGTCGAGTTATTAATCGTCACGACATTGCTCAAAAGATTAAAGATCTCAATGAAAGGTTAGCAACGATTGCTAATAGGAGGCAAAATTATAACTTTCAGTACACAAAAGGTGGTACCGAGCATGTCGAGCGACAAAAGACTACTTCTTTTGTTGATCAAACATTTGGTCGGGTAGTTGAAAAGGAATTGTTGGTGGCTAAGTTGTTGAGTAAGAGCAATCCTGAAGGGCAGAGCCCTCTTGTCATCCCTATTGTAGGGATGGGTGGAATTGGGAAAACAACACTTTCCCAACTAGCCTATAATGATGATAGGGTTAAGGCCAATTTCACAAAACGAATTTGGGTTTGTGTCAAGGAGCCATTTGATGAGCTCAACATAGCCAAAGACATCATTGGACAATTTGATAAAAATGTCAATTCCATTTCGAATGACCTAGAAGCTTTCTTCCAGTGTGTGCACAAGTCTATTAAAGGGGAAAAGTTTCTCCTCGTCTTAGACGATGTGTGGAACCAGGTTTATAGGAAGTGGGAAACGTTGAAGCTAGTTTTACAGAATGGTGATGTAGGTAATAAAATAGTAGTCACTACACGAAAAGAAGAAGTGGCTTGGATGATGGGAGCAGCTGATAACACAATCAATTTGAAGGTGTTAAGTGACGAAAATTGTTGGTTATTGTTCGCTAGAATTGCCTTTACCAATAGAAATCAAGATGAATGTAAAATTTTAGAACCTATTGGTAGAGAAATTGTAAAGAAGTGCAAAGGGTTGCCTCTTGTTGCCAAGATCTTAGGTGGTCTCATGAGCTATAAGAAAACAAAAAAAGAATGGCAATATGTTTTGAGTAACGTACGAAATCTGGGAGTTGGATATTGAGCAACAAGTTTTTCAATCGTTGTCACTAAGTTATCATGATTTAACTTCAACAACCAAACGTTGTCTCTTATATTGTGTTACTTTCCAAAAAAACCATATAATTGACAAAAATGATTTGATTGAGTTGTGGATGTCACAAAATTATCTTGATTCTCCAATAAACACTGGAGAATCATGTTTCTATGACTTAGAAAGGCGGTCGTTTTTTCAAGATTTTGTGAAAGATAAACATAGAAATATTAAAAGGTGTAAAATGCATGACATTGTGCACGACTTCCTTCAGTTTTTGACCAAGAGTCAATGTTCAGTCTTGGATGTCCAAGGTAAAACCAAAGTAGAGGTACCAGTGGGGAAAAAGTTTCGCCATTTAACCATAACGTCTGCACGCGATGGTCCATTTTCTGTTTCTTTTGATAGTTGCGGAAGTTTAAGGACACTTGCAACTTTTAGTTGTCAAATTACTAGTCTCAACCAAAAGTTTGTTTCGCAACTAAAACGCGTGAGGACCTTGAATTTGAGCAATAATCATGTCGAAGAGCTTCCCGAGGAGGTTGGCGGGTTGGTGCACTTGAGGTATTTGGATTTGTCTTGCAACAATTGGAAGAGATTACCCGACACTTTGTGTAACTTGATCAATTTGGAAACCTTGAGACTTGAAAAGTGCGGAGTTCTTGAAGAGTTACCCGAGGGCATGGGAAAGCTGACCAACTTGCGGCATCTCCGTGTTAAGAATAGTAATGCTCTGAAGTTGCCGAAATCAATTGCCAAGCTGACGAGTCTACCAGACTCTGGATCAAGTAAATATATTTCACGAGTCCAAGGCAAGTGACCTGAGAAACATGGATCAGCTTCAGGGGAAGCTTGAAGTAAGCTGGTGGAAGCCAGTGAATGATGCCACCAAGGAATATGCGGAGCAAGTAAACTTGGTGAACAAGGAACACCTTGTTTCTTGTACACTAAGCTTATGGGATGAGAAAAGAGACAGTATCATCCAGAAAGAAATACTGAACGCGTTGCAGCCAAATTCAAATCTGGAAGCTTTAAAGATCGAATGGTACAGTGGCACCACATTGTGCCCCAGATGGTTGAACTTGTCATTACATAATTTGAGACACCTTGCTTTCTATGCATGCTCTGGGTATGAATTTCTTCCTCTTCTAGTTTTGGGGAAATTGGAGTTCCTTGAAATACTGCGATTTCGCAGGATGCGGGAATTGAAAAAGGTAGGACATGAGTATTCCCTCGAATCATCCTCATCTTCATCATCATCACTTGAAGTCACTTTGTTCCCAAATCTGAAGAAATTGGTGTTCGTCGGCCTGCTAGAATGGGAGGAGTGGGAAGGAATGCCAGCTGGGTTGAGTGAAGATTCTCTTGCAAGTATTAAGGTAATGCCACGCCTTTCTACATTAGAGATTGAACACTGTTACAAGCTGAAGACACTGCCAGACTTCCTTTGGAAGACCCCGCTCCAGAATTTGAGCATCAATACAAGCAGTATTCTCAGAGAAGGCATGGAGTGGCACAAGATCTCTCACATCCCAAACATCAAAATTGATAATAAGTTCGTACAAAAAGACGGAGTAAATATCCGACAAGAAGAGAATTGAGTTCATCATGTCATACCATCTCGTCTGCCGCTTCATCTCTCTGGTAATTGAGCTCCCATTTCCTACTTTCTTTCTGTTTCTCATTTTGTTTCCTTCAATATGGACTTCCCTTGATACTAGATGATTCTCTTTGGTAATTAGCTCACAAAAAATACAAGTGAGGCATCTTTACGCATGAAGCACTGAGGGATCTTCTTTAATTTAGTTTAGTCTAACACTGTAGTAGTAATGCATCACTTGATGTCATCAACATCTTAATTATCAAGCCTTTCTATTACTCTGTTTTGTCTTAATAGCAATATGTGATGATCGATTGTATGTACGTAAGTATCTTAAAATTTCCTGACTATCAAATTTGTATGTACCAGTATCAGACTAGCGCCAATTCCTAGCATTGTCATGACTAGCATGTCATGGTGGGATGTTTCTCCTCCTTCCATCGTTGATCATTGCCGGCGAGATACACTTGGTCTTCCTAATTTTCATATTTGTTAATGTCTTTGTCATGTGTTCATTGATGTTTTTTATATGATTACTTGTTCATTTACACAAGAGTTTATTTGTTCTGTATAGCTGGCATTGGTCTAGTCCTCCAGCTTCTTGTATCTTTTTTTTTATCAATAAATTTTCGTGGGGAGACAATGAGTTAGTCTCTCTATGCTTACTAAAAAAAAAGACTAGCGACAATATTACAATGGCTATTGCAAGAATATTTTATGGCCCCTTTTCCATTACCTTGGGCTTCCACAAGAAGATCGACTTGCCACCACTCGGAGTTTCCAGTCGCAGTTTTCTGCATATAAGAAGGCAAATCAAATGTTTGCAGATGTGGTTAATGCGCACTATGAAGAGGGTGATGTTGTTTGGTGCCATGATTACCATCTTATGTTTCTTCTTCCAAAATGCTTGAAGGAATATAACAGCAAAATGAAAGTCGGTTGGTTTCTCCTTCCTTTGAAATTCATAGGACACTGCCATCACGATCAGAGCTCCTGCGCTCAGTTCTTGCAGCTGATTTAGTTGGTTAAGTGCTGCCGTATCGGTTACATTCTGCCGTATACTGCTTGCATATCCTTAGAATTTCTTAGAATTTCTGCGCTCAGGACCACATTATTTATATCCCTTTTTTATTTTGGAGTACACGCACAAACACATGCACTACATTTTCATAGTTCAAAGAATAGCTATTACTCCCTCAGATCTTGATACTCTCAAAAAAAAAAAAAAAAAAGGAGCCAAGCTATGGAAAAATAGGGAGCTGCTGCCAGATTACTTGTGTCCTCTCTTGCCAGGCTTAGGTGGTCCCCCCATGGTTAAGGGTACCCCACTATTGGTGCCTGGTTTGGTAGCGGTGGCACCTGGTCCTTTGGTAGCGGTGTGGCCTGGTTTGGTAGCAGCAGGGCCTGGTCTTTTGGTAGCAGGTTTGGTGGGTTTAGCTAACTTGATGTTTGGCTTCGTGTGCTTTTGCTTCTTGTCATGGGATCCCTTGTCATGATGCCCTCCATGTTTGCCTGCTGCTTTCTCAGCTGCAACCCCAGCGATAGCAATGAAGAGGAGAGCAAGAACGATCATCTCGCGGCGTGTCATCTTTGTGTTTGTGTGTGTTGTAATTTTGCTTTGAAAGGAATGTGGGAGATGTATACGTTGATGAAGATGGGATGGAAGGGGAATGAGATTTACAGTGCTTTGGGTAACAAAGAAAGGGCGAACCCTGCGGTTGAGTTTACAAGACCTATTGTTAGAAAATAGATAATGGCCTCTCGTATTTGTAAGATTTGTAGGAAGCAATTTCGAAATTACTAATTATAAGAACTCGAAACTTTACTAATTACCTATTGTAAATGATATGTTAAGTATTACTGAGTAAATGGAATGTGAATTTGCAGGGAACAATGAGATGCAGTTCAACTAAAACCAAGAGAAATCAATGTATGTATTTTTTTTCCCGTAAGGCTTATGTCTTGGTAAGGGTCTCTCGTAAATGCCTTAGCCATTGAAAATATTGGGTCGGGCGGGTTTGCCGATAATGATCGGATGTGTTAGAAGAAAACTATATAAGAAACAAATGAGGGCCTTTTGTTTTGTTGTTGTTCATCTGATTTGGAAGATATTAGTTTCAATCTTCCTCTTAAATATCGATAATGCATACAATATTCGCGTGTCGATTATTATTAGTCATTCTCTTACGTGAAATATTTGAAATAATTTACTTGCATATCACGGACAACGTTCTGCTATATATATACTCGTCACTGGCGGAACTAGCTTAGGATCAAGGGGTACCTCTTTTTTTTTGAAAGATGTCAATTAATGTTATGTTATTAGTAAGATTGTATGGTTATTATTATAATTAGCACATCCAAAGTTTTTAAAAAATGTCAATTAATAATATTCTATCAGTAGGATTAAATGATTATGATTATAATTGTATAACAGCTTCATTTTCATGTAATACTAAGATTATGAAAAAATTATAATATTACTTTCAATTAAAACATAATTTTATCAAACTATTTAAAATTATTATATATATCTTTTTACGTTTATTATATTTCAGCCCTCCCTAAATTTACGATTCTGACTCCACCATTGATACTCCATTTTTTTTCTTTTTCATACGTATTGCTTTTTCAACACGGTAATAACAACAAAAGTAAAACAACTCATGCTTACTTTTTCATACAAAATTTTTCAGTTACACAGCATCTACTAACATTTCAAGGCCAAACAACTCCACTAAAAATTAACAATACAACTAACGTTTATGCAGTAAAGTGAATTGAGGATGAGAAATTCACATGTAGCAACAGTTTCTTCGATGAGAACATCAAGTCACACTGGTGCACCCATATCTATTCCTTGGCATGTGCCAAAATAATTGAAAACTTTGTACCTCAAGAATGTTAGAACTAATCCAATATCTGTTCAAACAATGTGTGTGTATATATATATATATAACAATAAAATTATAACGTAATTAAACAACAACGAAATTAAAACGAAAAACACTAACTTGAACGATTAGATAGAGGCATGTCTTGCAGTGACCTAAGACTGAAATTCGTCCCCACTTGTGCGGCAGATTCGAACGTCTATCTAAATGATACAACGTACTATCTGGTTCAAGTTCTTGCACAAGAACTTGACCCTGACGAATTTACTTTATGCTTCAGAAGAAATAGTTTTTTTTTTTAAGGAAGAAGAAGAATTCGATGATGAAAACAACGACAGAAGTCGTCCTTATAAAAGTCAATTTGAACAGTTGTAACTGTTCGGACAGTTATGTCTTTTGATATTTATCCGAATTAATAATTAAATTAAATGATATTAATTTCAAAACAAATAAATTCAGATTTAATCAACAGAGCCCGAGGCCCAATCTTTGACTTTTATTTTATATATATATATATATTTATTTATTTCTATTGAAAAACTCAATAGAAAGTCCACCAAACCCATATTAGGCATATCATCCAATTAATGAGTACTCACATGTTTAATGTTTCTTCAATGTAGGATAAATACCACACAAGTTCCAACAACGAACGCAAACAATCAGTTTCTTACAAGCAATTGGAAATAGCATTTTTAACCATTCTATTATGAGCCAAAGTACATGCAACCAATACAAAGATATAAAGAACACATGATGCAGTATACAAATCTGTAGCATCGACTTATCTCACTTGTCACTCGCTTACTACACATATCGTCAAGATAAATTACACTCGAAGCGCTACCAAAATTACCTTCCTTTATATTATGCAACATTTTTATTTAGATTACAAACAAGGGTGTGATTCAAGGGACGCAAATCACACAATAGTTGACACTAATTTTGCCACTAGTTTTTATCTCTTAGATCTTAATTGATTGAATGGTTGTTATTAATCGTGAATGTGATTTGGGACATATCGTTGGTGGCGAAACTTATCGTGGGCACCGACCACGCTGATAAAGGGTGACGTGTTGGACTGTGATCGAGATTGAAGAGGAGAGAAAGCGCTTTGGTAATTCTTGTGGTTGAAGTCAGCACTGAAAGGCGTGCGGGCGGATGTGAATTTTCTAAGGACGACCGTGGCGATGACGTTGGTGGAGATGATGAGTTGCGCTCAGGCAGTAAGGTTTTTGGTGGCAGTGAGTCAGTTTCATCTCAAGATTCAAAGCTGGAGATTGGAAAGAGACGTGCGGCAATCACGCGGTGGAAGAAGGTTGGAGTCCTTTGAGGAGGTAAAAATTGAAGCTTTAGGGGTTGAATTTGCAAAGGAGAAGTGAAAAAAAACGGGGAGATGAGTAGTTTTTTTCTTCGATAGAAATGGCGAAGATGAGTTACAGAGAGAGAAGGGATCGGGGATGTCAATCCAAATTGGTTTTATTTAAAGAAAGAAAAAAAACAAACAAAGTCGTCAAGATCATCTTACAAGCTAGACAAATATGTATACCAATAAAACAACTGTTGTGTTGTTATATAAGAAAAATGTTATTAATATGAGTAAATTATCGTTGAGACCATTATGATGTAATGAGAATCTTTATATTGTAAATCATGTCTCTTTTAAGAAGTTTTGAGTTATGTGACGACATTTCTACATAATTTATCGACAATTGAGGTGAAAGTAGTAATCAATGTCGATTTTATGGTAATTCTTTGTATGATAACCATTTGATTCATAAGTCGATGAATTGTTGAAAAAGTAGTAATCAAGCTTGTATTTATAGTATTTTTTTCAATTACATGCAAGTTTGAGAACTATTTTACCAATATGAGAACAAATTGTTGTAATAGTGGTAAAACTAATATACATATGGCAGATACGTTGTTTGTGTAATAAAGTCATTTATCTTATAATTAATACCTTACTTTATGTAAATTTTGTTGTAATTAATTGAGATAATTACTCATAATACAACGTCGTGTTTTACTACAAATTACAACAACTGAGATATAACTATTAATTATGGTTGTATTCTTGATATTACTTGGAATACGATCCTTTAAATTTTTTTTATCTCTAATGACAATGAATAGTGTAAATATTAATAATCAGACTTAAAATATTTGAAGTCCTTAATCTTGTAAAACAATGTTTTTTTAATGTAATTATGGTATTTTTTTTGTAAATTACACCATTCATAAGATCTTTATAACAAATATCACATTTAACGTGTTTAGTGATAATTACAGTAATAAACCGAGTAATTACAACATTTACGACATTTATTACAAGTTTTTTATATGTATAATTTTTCATATCTTTTGAGTTAACTAAACTATGTTTTGTTCGATAAATGTGTACTAGCTACAAGAGTATATTGCATGTGTTTAAACTCCGAATTCAATTCAAATTTGTCGAGCTTCGTCGGATTCGGAGGAGATTAATTTCAATATTCTTCCTATTAGAGATCGATAATGCATACATTATGTGCGTGTCGTCGATCGTATTATTGATTGATTACATACAATGCGAACCATCGATCGATCATTGTTCATTCACCTACATGAAATGTTTGAAACAATTTGCTTGCATAATACACAAACCATATTACGTACTCTGCAGATACCGAGATACGTATGTAGAAACTGTACGTATACAAACATTTGAAGCTATAGTACTACTACATTTCTCTGCAGACACGTACGTACGTACAAACTGTATGCCCAGTCCCTCTCTCGCATTCTGTCTTTATGATATATATCATGTATGCATGTATATAAAGCTTAGCTAATCTCTTGGCCAACACGTACTGTGCATAGTTTCAGCAGGTTCGAGTCGTGTGAATAGCACGTCGCCTCCAACTCCAACTCCAACTCCAACTCCAACTCCATCTTCAAGGTGGTCGAGTACTGATTGAGAGGGAGCTAGACTGACTACGTACTCTTCTTCTCCCCCGGTAGTCGTATGTACTAAGGGAGTGAGTTGTGAATACTTGACAATTTTCATGCTCAAGTATACTGACAATTTTCAAAGCAGAACTTCGATCCCAATATCCTAACTCGATCCGTAGCTAATGAGAAATCAGAAAAGACCAAAAAAAAAGTTACTGACTTCTATATAGGATATCAAAATTCTGTGCGATCACTTGCATCGATCATATGGTAGATTTGTAGTATATATAGAGAATATGGAGTAGGATATATAGAGGTAGGCAGGCCGCTTCACCAGCCTAGCAAACTAGCTACTTTACTTTCTAATTTGGCCAGTCGACCAAGGCTACCGACGGGAAAATTTTACTACACCTTTTATCCTACCTCGATCTAGACTAGTTTGCTACCTTTTTATTCTACCTCTTTAAAACTTTGCTTCAGTTCATTTTACCACTTATGACGCTCAGCAAGGTAAATTGTTGCCATGTTAGAAAAGGCAAATGATTCTTAGACCTTTGTTTGGTTTGCTTTTTAACTAATTATATATGTTTCAGGTTAGGTTTCATCATGTACGGCTACAAAACAATCAACTTAATTTCATACGGTAAAGTTCTTCCTCATGCCAAACTAGCTAGTATCTGTAGGTTCAGATGGCTTGGCAACAGACAGTACACATGGAAAATACCACACGAGAGGCGAAGACACCAGTCTTCGATTCCATGAATCGTGTCGTCTACATTTTTGTGTATCTGAAACTCTTTCCAATATGAAAACTTCTGTTTGCTTTTGTAGTAAAAAAGAAAAGAAAAAAACAGTACTGGTTGTGAAACGAGGAAGAATACATTATTGTTTTACACCACCATATAAGCTAATGCATAATAACATAAGTTCCACATTTTACATTTTCATAAAGTCCAAGACTGCAAAATACCCTGAAAATGCGAATGAAATAGTCTATGGATCATTCATTGCCACAGGAATACTCAAGTTAGGTTATCAGTATTCCTATAAATGAAGAGGATAATATCAAAGATGAGCAAAGAGATTAATGGAAAGTTTCACCATTTGATTCGAGTGTCTTCATTCAACTCTTTTTTCGACAATTATCCCTCATGCATCAAATCTCAATTTCTCCTCAACTTTATAATACCAAACCAAACCTATTATTCAGTAACCAATACTCTGAAATATAGATCACGAACTAGACGAGATTTCATTCATAACGTAAGTACTGGTCCAAGTGAACAATACTCCTCATAGTTTGGACCAAAGCATTTGCCTGGCTAACACTCCAAGAATCCAGCCTCAAGATTTTCGGAGGACTAAATCCAAGAGAGGGATGGATAAGCACAAAATCCAAGCACACACATTTTACCCTTTATATCTATATCATAGGAAAGTCATAGTCTCAAATGTGTAATTAGTCCAGTCCTATAGTCCTAGAGGAGATCGCCAGATTTAACGGGGAATACACAACGACACATCGTATGTACCGAAACGTGTATGGCATCTCCGCCCCGATGAGTGTCTTCTCCTCTCTTATATTCTCTCCCTTCTCCTCTTCTCTTCCACGCATCACCCATTTACCCTTCTTCATTCTTCTCTCGCTTTCTCTCTTCTTCTTCAATGGCTCCACAAGAAGCAACAGCAGCAGCAGCAGCTAGTGTGACCCGGAAGACTGAAGAGGCTGCTCCCCGCAAGAACAGGGTCACAGTTGTGGGCAGTGGCAACTGGGGCAGTGTGGCTGCTAAGCTCATTGCCTCCAACACCATTAGGCTTCCTTCTTTTCATGGTAAAGTTTTGCTTTTTGGAGGCTTTCTTTGCATGCAAGAATGTTGGTGTTTGTGAATTGTGTGTGTGCATTTTAAAGATTGAAGCTTTATGGTGATGTTGTGTAGGATTCAGTGTGAAATGAATTGAGTTTTGTATGGTTTGTTCTAGGCTATTGTGAGTTTGGAGGTTTTAGTGGAGACCCTTTGGGGAATTATGTGTGTGGATTGAAAAGAATGAAGCTTTGTTGTGATTTCTAGAAATAGACAATGTGAAGTGAATTGAGTTTATCATGTGCTTTTGAATAGGCTTTTGTGATTTTTGGAGATAATAGTGGAAACCCGTTTTCTTAAATTTGGGTTTTCTTTTTGTGTGTGATGAAATCCAGATGAGGTGAGAATGTGGGTGTTTGAGGGGACATTGCCAAGTGGTGAGAAGCTCACAGATGCCATCAACACAAGAAATGTAAAAACCATTGATCTTGAGCTACATTTTATGTTATATTAGTTCACATATGTGTTTCCCATTGTAATCTCTCATCATTTTCTGTGATAGGAAAATGTAAAATATCTGCCTGGCATAAAACTTGGGAAAAATGTTGTTGCAGACCCAGACCTTGTCAATGCAGGTACTTGTTTTCCCAGCGAAAGCTTTGCTGACATTGTCATTCTGTTGGGTACTTGAGACAAATTTTTAGTGATTTTAAGGGGGAGTTATGCAGTGACTGGTGCAAACATGTTGGTGTTTGTTACTCCACATCAATTTATGGAGGGTATATGCAAAAGACTAGCAGGAAAGATAAGGGGGGATGTGGAGGCTATTTCCCTTATTAAAGGAATGGAGGTCAAGATGGAAGGTCCATGCATGATCTCTAAACTGATCACTGACCAATTGGGTGTAAATTGTTGTGTTCTAATGGGAGCAAACATAGCTAATGAGGTTATTAGCCCTACTTTTTACTCTTTTTTTATAGCTTCATGTGACGGATCATTGTACACCAGCCTTTACTGAAATTGGAGACTGCTTGTGTAGATTGCTTTGGAGAAATTTAGTGAAGCCACAGTTGGATACAGAGAAAACAAAGAGATTGCAGAGAAATGGGTTCAACTATTTAGTACCTCCTACTTCATAGTCTCACCTGTGAGTGCACGCCAATCATAAACATGGATTTAACAATTTAATTCACTTAAAAAAACTATTGAAGACGCGTTCTGTTCACACGGGTTATATGGAATTTATAGGTCCAAGATGTGGAAGGTGTAGAACTGTGTGGTACCCTGAAAAATGTTGTGGCCATAGCTGCAGGTTTGTATATACTAATGTATCTCTCCCTTCTCAAGTTTGAATGAGGAACAAAGAGTTTAATCACTAATGGAACAGGATTCGTGGATGGCTTGGACATGGGAAATAATACAAAGGTAAGTTCAAATATTTGTACAAAGGTTGAAATCTGGTCTCTCCTGCCTTTTCTATTCATTTTGGCTTGCTGGTATGAATGACCAGGCTGCAATTATGAGAATTGGTCTAAGAGAGATGAAGGCATTTTCCAAAATGTTGTTTTCATCTGTCAAGGACAGCACCTTCTTTGAAAGCTGTGGTGTTGCTGATCTCATCACAACATGCTGTAAGGAATCATGATGATTTCTTCCTTCTATTTATGCTTATGTTTCTTTGTATTTTAACCTCACTGTGTATGGCCGTGGGAGGAAGAAACAGGAAGGTTGCAGAAGCTTTCACAAAGAGTGGAGGGAAAAGGTAAACCTTCTTAATTTAGCACATGAAAGTTGTAAAAACTAAATATTAATTCAGTTGTTACCTTTGTGTTTGTCATCTGCAGATCGTTTGATGAGCTTGAAGCGGAAATGCTACAGGGTCAAAAATTACAGGTTTAAATTAACAAATATCATGGAATTTACTCGCATTATTGAATTAATGCACAATGAGGATGATTTATGAAACATATGTTAGCTCTTTTTACCTTGTTAATAGTATGCGGTGGCAAGATTGTGAATGCTCAACAAAGCTGCTGCTTGAGTAAATTAAAACGAATAATAATTTCTACCGATCTAATCACAAAAAACACACCACATTTCATCAGTTCTAGAGTTCCAACAGAACTAAGAATAACATATGGAGAAATTATGAAGTCTCTTTCTCTGACTTTGAACTATGTGTTTATCAGTCTACTTATGAATGTTCCTTTCTCTTTTATGAAGGGTGTATCAACAGCAAAAGAGGTATATGAAGTTTTAAGCCACCGTGGGTGGTTACAGTTTTTCCCGCTTTTTGCAACAGTTCACGAGATCTGCATTGGCACACTTCCTCCATCAGCCATAGTGGAACACAGTGAGCGCACACCTAAATAGCTGGCTTCCTTCACGACCACTGGGCATTCTTCAGGGTCTAAATGAAAGTATTCGTAAGTGATATTTCGTACATGAAAACTAGGAGAGGACTAGGTGAAACTTTGGAATGTTGGATCACAGAGAAGCTTATGCAACAATATATCGTTGCAGGCTCAAAATTCAGCACCTTGTTAGAAACTATTTTCCTTGACAGTAAATTAATGAAATTAACATTTCTCTGAAGTTTCATTTCAATCTTTTTTGTCAGTTCAATATTTGTCCTTTAATTTGTGCAGACTATGTAATGAACACTAAATTGTATACTGTTCTAGAAAATACAAGTAATACAGTACAGGATAAGAGAGATTGAAATCCTTTTACAACGTCTAGGTCAGGATAAGAACTGTGACATTTTTTGTCTTTGACAGCAACGTTCCATACACCAAGACAAGGATTGCTACCGTTTTGGTTGGTAACATTCCATAACGTCACCTTCTCTGGCCATATCAGTTTCCACCCAGTTTTTGTCATTTGAACGTTTCTGTCAATGTTTTTGTCAAAAAACTTTTGTAGTTACCATATACACCTTGTCACATTCCATAAAGCTTATGTTCATTTCCAAAATTAGCATTATTGTAAAGCAGTTATTCAATTTTCACATCATAGGCTTAGTTTTTTTTGGTTTATTTATTTATTTATTTTTATTTTTATTATTGAGACATCATAGGCTTAGTTCAATACTAACTAGAAGGAAAGCCCTGTTGAATTCACAAGAATATTCCCATGATAACACAAAACCCCTTCTCATTTTATGCAATGCAATCGTTGTTATACAACTGCTACAAGCCAAATTACACAGCAGGATTACCATAAATTATAAGAAGAAAAAAACCAAATAACTTTCCCACAACACCAGCAATGCTTTGAATCTGCATAGAAGCCTTTACAACACCAATTACCCAGATCGTATTCTATCCAATCGATCCACACTCTTCCGCGCTCTATCCAATTGGTGGTCAACACTTTTTCTGGACTTCTCGTGGCAGTCCACGCTTCTCCGAGATCTGTCCATATGGTCTAAGGACACTTTTAACTTTTCTAGTTTATCAGCACTAATGAACTGGTTTTTCAGTTTCTCAGGCCTATCAGTGGTGCTCTTCTTTGGTTTCTCTCTTCGATCAGTGCTCTTCCTAGAAACTTCGTAAACATCAGTACTCTTCCGAGGCTGCTCAAACTGGTCTGTGCTTCTCCTAGAACTGTACCTTTGGGACGGAGACTTCTCGACAGTTGATATGAACTTCTTCAGATGCCTAATATACTCAGGGTACAGTTCTAAATCACAATGATTGCCTCCTTTTAGCCATAGCGGTTCATACTTCTCTTTACATAGCTCCCACAGTTGCTTGCCATGAGAGCAATCAACTACTTCATCTGCAGTTCCCTACAAGAGTATATAATGGCAAATTTGTGAGGATCAGTTTGTACATTATTTGGTGTTTCACAATGACCAAGGACTGAATAGCCTCGTATTATTAAGTTGTCAAACTAGGATTGCTAAAGTTTTATAAAAAAATCACTTCAATATGAAGAGGCAGATCAGCTTGTTATCTTTATATTTGTACTGTACTCTACCAGAAGAGGATCAAAGAAAAACATTGATTCAACAGCAACAGTATGCTGTTTCTTAAAATTTCACCCATCATCTAAGAAAACTGAAGTCTACAAATTCAATGCAATAATAAAATGTAGACAATTTTTATCTGGCATGCAACATTTGGGAGATAAAGGAGATCTTAAAAGTCAAGGGCACTCCTATATTCCAGCATCATAGTCATGTCAGCAACGCCATTTCTGAATCTAAACAGTATTCATGAGTCTGTTTAGGCTTGCAGGAGTCCCTACATACACGTGGGTTTGATAACCTTAAAACCAACCAGTAACTTTTTCATCATATCATGAGTCTGGTTAGGCCTCTTAAAGTGTCTGAAATCACGAGTCAGATACTCTCAGAATTAACGGTAGAAGTTTTACCATACTATGTTAACCTTTAGATCTAAGTAAATCAGAAGAACAAAAATTGTTGTGACATATATGTTAGCCTTTTACTTACTGACTATACAAAGAATAAAACAACGGGCCTAAAAGTAAACCTACTCAACTACTATATAACTTAAATTGATACAAAAGAAGAAATATCAAAGAAGGCAAGTTCTTATGGGAGAGTTTTTCATGCATGCACTAAACATAGTATGGATGTGAACCAATCACAAATGCGACTTTAAAGTTGACAAAACTGGAGTAGAATCACTTACATGAATGATGACAACAGGACAATTGACCAGTGGAATTTTATCAATATTCTGCACACAAACAAATGACAAAATGAGGGACTCAATTACATTGAAGCCAGAACAAGCGTGAGATAGGCAAGTGATGTGTTACCTTATAAATGTCAAACCAGTATGTGCGCTTCACAGGATACATGACTCTTAAACCAGATAGTATGGGACTGTGCAGGACAACAGCTCTTAACTGAGGCAACCGAGCAGCAAGATCCAAAGTTGGGCCACTTCCAACAGATTGACCATAGAGAATGATATCTTCCTGCTTAGTACCATAGCTTTCTTCAAGACACTTATATGCAGCTTCAATATCTGCATATGTATTCTGCTCACTTGCCTGGAACAGATAAACATGTTATGAGCCTTCCACAATCCATTGTGATACAAAAAAACCAAGCATCTTATGAAATGGACCGGATTTAATAGTAAAGGTAAGTGCGCAAATCTCCAACAGACCTTTCCAGATGATTGCCCATACCCTGAATAGTCATACCTGCAAAACATTACAGATACATGTAATTCAGGCCAAAAATTTTCAGCAGTCAGAAATGTAACACTGAATTATTGATTATAATGGAGATAACTCTTATCCATAGGCCTGGGAAAGCATCATTCAACATGAAAATTACAAAACCTATTCTCAGCTTCAGGCACAAAGTTGGTGAACAATAAATGAATACAGCAAAAAGAAACGCGCTACCAAACACTATCATTTTCAAACCACTGTCTAAACACCCAAAGACGCCAGAGACCAAGCAACTAAGTTTCAAGACAGATCAAATCAAACATAGATCACTGAACTCAAACTCACCATCATAACTATCTATTTCATGAAACCACTCAAAATTCGCTTAAAAATCAAACCTTGATGCTAGAAGAACTATATCTACTTTCTCTAGCATACACACGAAGGAAACATTCCCAATTACCATAAAATCCCAATAAAGCAAAAGACAATTAGCCAATCAAATAAGTAAAACCCAGATGCCAAAAGCAGCAAGCCACTCATAAACCCAACAGAGCTCTCAATATTCTGATAAAACTCAGATGACAAAACCACAAAGCAGCTTGGAAACTCAACAAAACCCAAGATGCCAAAACTGATAAAGTATCAAACTTTGCCAAAAATTGAGCAACAGTAGTAGTAGCACAAGCAATAGCAGTAGCATCAGTAATAGTAGTTACCCCATGAGATTAACCCTCAAGTGGATACTCAACTCGATGAAGAGCTCATACATCTGACCCAGATCGGCGGCGTTGCCGTGAGAGTAAAGCAGAGTGGAAGTAGCCAAAGGGTGCCTAATGTAAATAGCCACCACCTCGGTGCCTCTACGAGTCGGCAGCTTCAGAACCTCCACGTTTTCTCTGTGGGGGAATGGGCTCAGCAGCAACAGCCCCGTCGGCTCGTCTGTGATCAGCTTATACGACGGCGGGTTCGGCGGGAAAAACGCGAACTTGGCCGCCATTGATGACGTCACGCCACCCATTGGAACTAGAAGAAGATGAAAGGTCACTTCTTTCTGTGTTTTGAGCTAAATGGTTCTTCTGGGTGACTGAGAGTTTAACAGACCCAGATCGACATTCTCCTCTTTTTCTCTCTGAAGATTAGACCTTTATTCTTTATGGCAAAGAAAAAGTAGAGTGAACATCATAAAGAATAGAACTTGGTTCTTTTTCATGGTGGCTATTAATCTATTAAGCTTACCCAAAAGCTCAACGTGGCCAAAATGAAAGAGATAGAGAGAGAAAGAGGTTAGTGAGTTTAGAGAGAGAAAGTTTTTACTTTTTATTTTTACAGTGGGGTTACTTGGGTAGAAGCTTGAGCTTCAGAGAGGGATGGACGATGGGGCCTTAAGCTTCTGCATGCTATCATTTTTGTAGGGTATCTGGTGGAAGAAATTGACAGAAGAAGGTAACAAAAGAAGATGCAGAAAAATTTGGTAAAAATTATTTGGTACCACTAAGCACCAAACCCATGTGGATAAAGTTGCTTGTCGTTTGAATTTTCAAGAGCCATTGCAACCCCAAAAAAAATTTGTGAATGATTGAAAGCTCATAATTAACTATAAACATGCCACACCATAGCTCACATAGATGTGGGATGCGCAGCAGGTCAGCTTGTTTAGGAAAAACCACCAACATTAACACCCTTTTACAACCGTTTAATGTTTTATATTTTCGGCCAGTCAAGGAATCACTTTGATTAATTAAACTGAACATAGAGTTAATTGAAACTAAAACATGATGAAAATGTAACGCTCGAACAGTTAACTAAGGAATATGGACAATGGACGGTTTGTAGACATATAAAATTTAACGATAATAATAGTGGTTGAATAATCCAAGCAAATACGTGGCTCGTGAGTCAACAAAATTAGAAAGCCGTCGGAAATAACACGTGACAACGTGGAAATGGTCAGCCGACAACAAAACCTTAAATCCCGATTGAAATCAATTATCAAGTGTTGATTGATAACCATATATTAATTAAATTAATTGGACATCCCCAAATTGATTGGTGAAGGTTCGCCAGCGGACAGAGTAGAGTTTGCGAGGGGAACTGGACTTCGCGAGGCGAAAAGCACTTCGCGAGGCGAAAAGCACTTCGCGAGGCGAAACGGACTTCGTGAGGCGAACTGGACTCCGCTAGGTGAAATAATTTCGCATAGAAGTAAACAGTGGCGAGGTGAAGTGACCTCGCATAGAAGTAAACAGTGGCGAGACGAAATGACTTCGCGCGTGTAGAATTACATGAAGGCGAGGCTAGATGGCTCCGCGCGAGTAGATTTACATAAAGGCGAGGCAAGATGGCCCTGCACGAGTAGATTTACATGAAGGCCATGCGAGATGGCCCCCGGAAGGCACTTCACGAAGAAGCTAGACGGCAGAGTTCGCATGCATGCCTGGATGTACGTCCGAGATAAGTCCGCGAGGTGGAACCAGAAATCACCGCTTGCTTGGAAATCAAGGTTCCTCGCGGGATACCTTCCTTATCCGCGAGATGGCTCGCCCCTTACTAATGACCTTGATCAAAACTGGACATTCAATCCAAAGCGATCTGGGCATATCTAAATCTTAAGATTTGATTGATCTGATTGTGTTAAAATCGGCAAGTAAATCAATCAGTCAAGATTAATTGATTCGATTAAGGAAATATTATTGATTCAGAATCTTTATTACTTGCCTTGGTGGGTTTTCTGGGTCATGTAGTTTCAGCTGAATGTGTTAGTGTGGATCCCCATAAGGTGGAAGCGGTGTCCAATTGGAAAAGATCCATAACTGTGACTGAGATTCGTAGTTTCTTAGGGTTAACAGGTTATTATCGACGTTTTGTGCAAGATTTTTCAAAGATTGCAGCTCCACTATCGGGTTTGACCAAGAAAGGAGTGAAGTTTAATTGGTCAGATCAGTGTGAGCAAAGTTTTCAAGAATTAAAGAACTGCTTGACTAGTGCTCTGGTGTTGGCACTTCCAGATGATAGCGGGGAGTATATGGTGTTTTGTGATGCTTCTATACGAGGTATAGGTGAGGTTTTGATGCAACATGATCGAGTGATTGCCTACACTTCTAGGCAATTGAAGCCGCATGAGGTGAATTATCCCACTCATGATTTAGAGCTTGCAGCTGTGGTTTTTACTCTCAAGTTGTGGAGACACTATCTTTATGGAGCTGTAGTCGGTAGTCGGTAAACTACCTCCCCTGCCCATAGACCAGTCATGGAACTTGTAGACTGACGTCCAGGCTACCTCGCCATGGTGAAAGATAATCAATGCAACATCAGAAAAGTGTTTCTCCAAGCTCCACAAGAAGGCACCATGAGAGTATAAATGTGCAGTCTGCCCCACATCGGAAATGTAATGTAAGAGGGAACATTCCTTATCTATAAAAGGAAGGCTCCCCCTCTAGATGTAGGATCTGGATATGAATGACAGTACTCCACCTCGCGGAGAGAGATACATTCCATCTCGCGGGATGGGAAGCATACTCCACCAGGATAGGCTCCACCATCCTTCCCCTATTCCATCCCGTGCGAGATGGGTGCTCTTGTACCCCGCGCGGGATCGATGTACTTCTAACACCAAAGAATGATAATTGATTCTAAGTGGACGTAGCCATGTCCCCCGAGGCATGGTGAACCACTATATGCCCTTGTGTTGTCATCGTTCATACCCCACCATGATTCCGCATAGCCCTCTCGGTCCAATTAAGCATAAACATTTGGCGCCGTCTGTGGGAATCATTATGAAAAATCATGTTGCTCTGCCTCTGAGGCAGTTTATTCAAGTTCATGAGCAATAGGTCCATCGAGAGGTGCACAAACCTAGCAAAGGGCTAGCTAGCCAGCGGGCCAGTAAGTGCTCGGCCAGGTCCAAGCAACCATCTGGCCCAAATGTCAACATGTCCAATTAAGCAGAAACATTTAAGCAGAAACGATAGGGAGTTGTGTTTTTAGCTAATTGCCAAAGGCATTGCTGATGGTTCTTCTCTCGACGCCTCTAGCCGTCGCCCGGAGATGATCCCGCCCGGGCTCATGACCGTCACCTCTAGCCATAGCTCGGTTGAATTGCCGAGACCCGCGACTCCATCAAGCAGCTTTTAAAGGTACCGCCAGAGTATACTCCTCCCGGGAAGCAGGGGTTCGTCGCCAGCCTCGGCTACCACTTCCGGGTGGTTCTCGCTGGGTTAGGATCAATCGACAAGTTGGTAGGCCGGGAGCACCTGCAGTCATTGAAACCTGGACAGACCAGCGTCGCCAATCGGCCGGGTAACCAGCGTAAGGACAAGCCTGGTCCGGCCCGATTAGCTCTCCCGGGCCAAGCTCATCCGGTGCCCGGCCAGGATTGATGCGTCAGGAACCAGCTGGTAGCGCTCGGGCTCCACCGGTAGCGTCAATCAATTGCCCGCCCGAGATGGGCACCGCTCAAGTAACTCGATCTAGACATATCTGGTCTCACCTGCAAATCACATGGCCACCCGAGAAATCCTAACTGAAAGAAGCAAAATGGTGTTGATATGGACACCCATTCAGTGGTAGTCAGCTGTATCTCTCCACCACTCGAGACCGACCTCATGAGCTCTCCCGTCCGGGATAGCAGAGTCCACGTTCGGGCAAGAGATTGTGTTCGGTTGGGTGCCCACTGAAAAATTGTTATAGACACCCAGCTAGGTAACAACTTCATCTCTACCCTCATCCCGGTCCCAGTCATCCCGGCCCATGTCCTCAGTCCAATGGAATGACATCGGCTTCCCGATTGGAAGCGTCCGGGACCTAGAGTCCACGCTCATCCCGGCCCTTGTCCCTGGTTGGTCGGATTCATTAGGAGAGGGAGTTAATATGGGAGTTGGTTTGATCTTGTGGGATATGAGAAGTGATTCTCCTCTCCGGCTACAGAGAGAAAAGGGACGAGGGAATTCCGTCTGAAAGTGGTGTTGATCTAGACACCCAGCATCTTGCTCTAGGCACCCGCACGGCACCCACATAAGCTTCTCGGGGGTACAACAATCGATGGTTCGTCAAGTTCAAATACTCTCGTTCGGTATGGATCAGTTAAAAGGCATAGAAGAGGAAATACTCTTGGCACCCTAACAACCAACTACTATGGACACCTAACTCGGCAGCAGCTTCATCTCTCCGGGCTTTAATCAACTTACCCCAATGACTCCAGGTTTATAGAGTTGGTCATCCTCGAGCAGAAAAGAAGTTGAATAAGGTAGAGAATTGAACCCATGTGCAAGTCAGGGCCCCACCACCTTTATCTCCGGGTATCGAAAGGGGAAGACTCAGTGCCAGTCTAATCTGCAAGCAACGGGTCTCGGTGGTCAAAAAAAAATCTTGTAGATAGCCCGACCGTATTGGCACCAAGGATTCATCATCTATGAGTGGTACAGACATGAATCAACACCTCATATGTCCACCCATTCGGCAACAATTATCACAGATAAGTCCCGTCCAAATTATGATTACTATAATCTCATTGGTCTGTGAAAATTCATAATATTATACTTGAAAGTCAACATGCATGTTTTGGCATTCCACCAAGAGAGAGGTATTCCATCGAGAGATAGGCAATCCACCAGGAGATAGGCATTCGACCAAGATTGAAATACTGGCATTTCACCGAGAGAGTATTACACAACTGCATGAACCATTGTGCTTTTCGATAATTATTATGCCATAATTGTGTTGGTCAAATACTCATCGATCATTTGTTCATTGTGAAGGTGCATCAATCCTCGCCCGGCCGAATAAGTTTTGAGGCCCGGGACCGGGAGGGGCATTTCTTATCTTCTAGGCGGACTCCTCAGCTCGCCCTTGAAGAAATCAAGAAGAGCAAGACCCTTTCAAACCACCTCTTGAGTGCGGACTTAGGGGGACTGGGACTGGGTCCGTGTTGGGGGCATATGACTGGTCTATGGACATTTTGTATATTAATTCCCCACTCAAGATGTGTCTTGAATGGAAACTTGGGGGGACTTGTAGTCGGTAGTCGGTAAACTACCTCCCCTACCCATAGACCAGTCATGGAACTTGTAGACTGACGTCCATGCTACCTCGCCATGGTGAAAGATCATCAATGCCACATCAGGAAGGTGCTTCTCTAAGCTCCACAAGAAGGCACCATAAGAGTATAAATGTGCAGTCTGTCCCACATCGAAAATGTAATGTAAGAGGGAACATTCCTTATCTATAAAAGGAAGGCTCCCCCTCTAGATGTAGGATCTGGATATGAATGACAGTACTCCACCCCGCGGAGAGAGATACATTCCATCCCGCGGGATGGGCAGGATACTCCACCAGGATAGGCTCCACCCTCCTTCCCATATTCCACCCCGCGCGGGATGGGTGCTCTTGTACCCCGCACGGGATTGATGTACTTGTAACACCAAAGAATGATAATTGATTCTAAGTGGACGTAGCCATGTCCCCCGAGGCATGGTGAACCACTATATGCCCTTGTGTTGTCACTGTTCATACCCCACCATGATTCTGCATAGCTCTCCCGGTCCAATTAAGCAGAAACAGAAGCCAAGTGTCAGATTTTTACCGATCACAAGAGTCTTCGGTATGTGTTCACACAAAGGGAGTTGAATATGAGGCAAAGAAGGTGGATGAAGTTGATCGGTGATTATGATTGCACTATAGAGTATCATCCAGGAAAGGCTAATGTGGTAGCTGATGCTTTTAGTCGCAATCCCTTCGTGTCTTTGTTTCACTTAAGGATGGTTCGAGTTCCACTTCTTTGTGAATTGCGAGCTACAAGGGTGGATTTAGCGGTGGATGAAGTGGGTGCTTTGGTAGCTAGTTTCCATGGGAGGCCAATTTTGGTTGATAAAGTGCGGGAGGCACAATATAATGATCCTTCCATAGTTTGATTGATAGAAAGAGCAGCGAATGGAGCCGCCGTAAATTTTTTGGTAAGAAGAGATGAGTCGTTGTTGTTCAAAAGTAGGCTTTGTGTGCCAAAGAGGAACGAAAAGTTAAAGTTTGAGTTAATGGAGGAAGCTCAAAGTTCCGCTTATGCTGCTCACTCGAGGAGTACAAAGATGTATCAGACTCTGAAGGATTATTATTGGTGGCCAAACATGAAAAGGGAAATTGCAGCTTTTGTGAGTAGGTGTCTGATTTGTAAGCAGGTGAAAGCTGAAAAGCAGAAACCTTCAGGGTTTCTTGAGCCGTTGCCTATTCCAGTGTGGAAGTGGGACCACATCACCATGGATTTTTTCTTCAGTTTACCTCGTACCCGTGAAGGGCATGACAATATTTTGGTGATAGTGGATAGACTCACTAAATCTGCTCATTTCTTGCTGGTGGGAAAAAAGTATTCGCTGGATAAATTGGCTGAGCTGTATGTGAATGAGATTGTCAGACTTCATGGCGTGCCTGAATCCATAGTGTCAGATCGGGATCCTAGATTTGCTTCTAAATTTTAGAGAGCTCTTCAGGCAACTTTAGGTACCCGACTACACTTCAGCACTGCTTTTCATCCTCAGACTGATGGGCAATCAGAGAGGACTATCCAAACTTTAGAGGATATGTTGAGAGCTTGTGCCTTGCAGTTTAGGGGGAGTTGGGATAAGAACCTTTCTTTGATGGAGTTTGCCTATAACAACAGCTTCCATTCGAGTATCGGTATGGCTCACTTTGAGGCACTTTATAGGAGGCAGTGTCGTACGCCATTAGGATGGAATGAAGTCGGAGAAAGAGAGCTTTGTGGTCCTGAGATTATCCATGACACAAATGAGAAGATCAAGGTGGTCAGGGATAGACTTAAGGCTGCTCAGAGTAGGTAAAAGAGTTATGCATATGTCCGCAGGAATGACCTTAAGTTTCAAGTAGGTGATTGGGTGTTCCTGAAACTATCTCCTTGGAAAGGGGTAGTACGTTTTGGCAAGCGTGGAAAGCTTAGTCCGAGGTATATTGGTCCTTATGAGATAATAGAGCGAGTTAGCTCTCTTGCTTATCGGTTAGCTTTGCCTCCGGAGTTGTCCAGGATACATAATGTGTTCCATGTATCCATGGACACCCAGCTTCCCTCAACCGAAGCAGAGATACGCTCTCGGTCTCGCGACCCCAACCTTGGCATCTTCCCCCCGGGACATGCCTTCGTCTTTGGCACCCACTTGATATTTCTCTCCAGGGGACGTCCACCCATGTCTCAGTGCCTCTCCAGAAACCCTAGCGGACTCACATTGTCACGGACCCCTCCCCCTCGCGGACTCCGCAGATCCCGCCATCCCCTCGCGGCCTCCCCTGACCTCGCCAGACCCTCGCGGCATTCCCTGATCTCGCCAGAGTTACCGCGGACTCCGCTGGTCAAGCCAGTCCTCGCGGACTCCACAACCAACCAAGGGTTGAATGCAGAGCTCACAAGTAGCTACATGCATTTACACATCTGTGACTCTGGGCTCTGGCTGAATACTTCAGGAGAGAGACCGTGTTAACTTGAGAAACCCAAAATGAGTACCCAAAATAGGCCCGGCTAAGGAGGCTGAGAGCAAAAAAAAAACAAATATTGCTAAGTAGTACCAGTTATTTTTGTACTCCCTCTCACAAAACATAGGTCAAACCCTATGTTGCATGGAAAAGCCGAAAATTAGCCGTTTCACGTTTCAGAAATGTTTCCGATTCGAGAGAAGGTGCTAGCTTTCTTACCATATTTCTCTGTTATTTGATTGTTTATGTGCTTGATTGCTTAAATGAATCAACGAAAGAACGTATTTTGAGAATTGGGTATTGAATGTTTTGCTCGTTGTTTAGATGTGTATTGATTGGAAGTGCATAGTTTTGGATTTGGGTGGAGGATTTGGATTCTGGAAGTACTCTGAAAGATCTGGGTTAGTGTGGTAGAAGAACGAATGAAGAAAACGAAAGAACGGAATATTGAGTTTGATTGACTGTGATGGGCAAACTACACACGTGGGGGAGAGAAAACAAGGAAGGCTTCTTCCTTCTTCAACCAATAATATTTAAAATAATAGTTAAACTAAATATTTAACTATTATTTTAAATATTTAGTCATTTAATTCTCATTATTATTATTTTTAATTATATTTATATGTAATATAAATAATATTTATTTTAAATTTTTTTACGTTTCCTGCCTAATTCGTATCGGACTATATTTTAATTTAACATTTGCGTTAATCAAATTGTATCGAAATTCGAAACTCTTGTTTTCGTTTCCGTACAACGTAAGTCACTAGGTACCCTTTATCTCACTTGGTACCCTTTATCTAGTACAATACTAGTCCCATGCACCAAACATGCACGGACAGTACTCATAGGATTAGTACACGCAGCTCTTTTCTACAATCTGAGAACGACGTCGTCGCTCCAGGAATTCTCTCTCAAATTCCGTCTCCGGCTGACCGGCTCCCCCGACTCGCCGCTCACACACGTAAGTCTCTCTCTCTCTCTCTCTTCCCTTCGTTATTTTGGTTACGCTTTGCTAGACTTAGGCTCTGTTCGGTTCGCCGGAAAAGCTCCGGTGACGGAAACATAGAAGAAGCTAAAGCGTTTAAGCCACCGGAAGGAAATGCAGGAGATTTTCCAGCTCCGAACGGCTGAGGTTTTTGTTTTCTGAGTTTTCTTGTGTTTTCTTTAAGAAATCAAAATGGAGCGCTAGGGTTTATGGAGAGAGAAAGCTTAAATTGAATTCGAATTTGTCTTGTGGATTGGGTTTAGGGTTTATATGAAGGAAGATCGCATGCTGATTTTAGCCTTGAGTGAAAAACTAAAGCGTTTCTGAATCTATTGACATAGACTTGTAATCTGTTGAATTGGTTCATGCTTTTTGAGTAGTGTAGTGTGGATTTTGTGGAATTTGATGCCTATTTCGGTTCGATTCTCGAGAAACCCCAATTCTGAGGGATGGGTTCACCAAGAAACCCACTTAATCTCAACGTGGAGGAGACACGGCTGCTGATCGAGCACCCCGAGAGGCTGCAGATGAACAAAGCTGGTAGCTTGGTGGCTGCGGAAGAACGAATCTACATACATTACCGCAATCCAGCGGCCCCTCCCAAGATGGTGTTTCTCCCGAGGCCTAGTCACGACAACGGAGATGTCGATCCTACTGTTCAAGAGCTTACCACACTCCCGTTGATCGGGTTCTAATGGTGGGTCAATCCTTGGGTAAGCTCTGTTTCAGAGACCCAATCAGAAGCATCTTTTATGTGTGTGATGTGCAAACACAGGTGGTGGAACAGAAGATTCCAGATGTAGGTGTTGCTGCGCCTCGGGCATATATTATTCAAATGAGGCCGCTTATGGGTTTGGACATACCGCAAGAGGCTCTTCTTTCAAGATTGTACGATTTCCTCTCATGTTTACAGAGGCTGAGACAGAGAGGCCTCCCATCTATTTGGATATGTACGACAATAGACGAGGAGAGTGGTTTGAGGTAGTCTTTCCATCCTTGTCCCTGCATTACCCATTGCTGGAGCCAGCTTATATGTCGAGGAAACATGGTTATCTCTTTTGGAAAGTCAACATCCGGCGTATGCAGCACTTGTTAGCTTTCGATCTCAACACAAACGACCTCCACACTATTCTGGATCCTGATGACTATAATATTAGCAAGCTGAGTTTTGGTTCTGGTTGTGATGGAGCGATCATAGCGTGCAGACATCGATTTTCCTCTACTGGTCAATTTACTGTCGATTTATGTACTTTGGATATGAATGTGGACACCCTTGTGGACATGACAACGGTCCACAAATGGCGACTCACAGAACACTCGTGCTGTCAACCGGCTCTCTCTAGTGCCACAAGTAGTCTGTTCCCCATTGCTGGCATCTCCAAGGGTGAAGACAACCAACATTTGTTTTTCCTGCACAACGACAGTAACATTGTTGGTTTCAAGATGCATCACGATGGTCTGCTGTGGCAGCTAGTAGCTGAGTACAAATTGGATGTGTCTCCACCTGCTGTGCCTATGGACACCAATGAACAAGTTTCAAAGTACAAAGCCGTTCCGGTTGGACCAAGGGTAATCAAAATGATCAGAGAGCAGGTACTTTCTTAATTCTGACCTTTAATCTTCATTTCAGCTTGGTGTGCTTCTGTTATACATCTGTTTGGTTGTGTCATCTCTTATTCATTTGGTCCTTTCCTTGTTTTATGTCACAGAGAGACATACCACCCAATGCTTAGGGGGGGGCGCTTTATACAGCACTTTTGGTAAGTCACTGCCGAGACTTCCATTCCTTTTTCAGCTATTTATGATTTGTGTAGATTCTTGTATTCGCCTGGATTTAAATGTAAGAACTTAGGTTTGTCTCTGCCTGTTTGTAGAAAGTTGTTTTGTGAATTGAGGACATTACCTTAACCTTGATTGTGACATGTTTGTTATCAGTCAATTAAATGTGATTTTTGTTACCTTAACCTTGTGGAATTTTGGTATGACATGTGGTGTTCCATTTAGTCAGACAAGTCTGTCATATATAAAATTAATACTTTCGAATGCGCAACCCGTTTTGGTTGAGACACTCACTTAAGCGTGTGCGCGGCTACTTCAGTATAAGCAATAAGTGTTAAAAAGTTATCCACACCCGGGTGGCTTTTTGGATCAACAGATACTGTAGAGTGGGCAGGATTGTAGGTTTTTCGTGTGATTTAGATTATGATAGAGTAAGGGATGGAAACTTTGATTTATTTGCAGTACTTCAGTAATGATATTTAGTATATGTTTGCTGATTTATTGGTTTTTATTTGCAGTTAATGAAGGAAAGATAAGAGACTTGGAGGAGCTAAAGTTGCATGCTGTATTTTGATGTGTAGCTCCTTTGAAACTATGACGATGCGTGTTCAATTGTAAGGATAGCAAAATATCAGATATAGTGATAACTAGTATTAAAGCCCTGCTTGGCGAGGATGCAAGATACCATTTGAGTTGTTAAAGAGATTGGTGTTTTGTTTTTAATATTTGCAGGATTTGATGCCAGATGTGAGAGCTGACTGTAGCTGTATATGTCTGAAATGTGAGTCTCTGTTAAAGCAAATAGATTTCATTACTTGAAATGAAACGATACGAGTTAGAAACAATATTCATGAAGTAGATTGTGAATACTTAAAGATGATGTTGTTTGTTGATTGTTAATGTCTGCATTTCTTCATTGTGATACATCGAACATCAGCAGCGTAATTACAGTTGATGAACAATATCGGTATACATGCATTTCTATGATGATTCACATACATATTTGGGGGTCTAAATATTCTTTGCCAATATAGAAAGTACAGTTATATATCATGTACAACTAAACCTAACCCTTGACATGGTTGTTGCTTTTTCTCTTCTTCAACTAAGAGGGACTTGTTGCTGAATTCGGACGATGCAATTGGTTTTGATCATCTTCAAACTTTGTTTTGTGAACTTATGCTTCAGGTGTATGTGAAATGGCATAAAGTTGTTGGTGTAGCTTAAAGTAAAGGCCGGCAACTAAAATGCAGTCAGGATCCTCCTCCATAATCTGGTATTGGTAGTGTTATTAGATCAATAAGTGGAGTCTTTTCAGCATTCTGCAACAGATAACTCAGGTAGTCTGGTTAATTGCAACACCAAAATGGTTTCTTACTCATTCAGCCTTTTCGGTGTTTTGAATTGGAGTTTGTAGAGAGCTGTTCCTAAGATAGAAATGTTGAGACACAGAACATTAGAACCTAACTCTACAATTAGGTGCTCAATCCCACAAGTACGTCAGCCAAGGAGTAACAGATTACCATAGGCCTTGGACAACATAAATACGAAAGATGGACAGATAGTAGGTCAGAAAACCTCTCCATTCAGGATGGGGAGAAGTAAAACAAAACTTCTCCATTCAGGTTTGTAATGGTTTCCTTCTTTTACTAGGAGTGCCGGAGATAAACCATAAACCATTACTCTCAATCAGATGATACATAGACCATCAAGAACCCAAAACAAAACAAAAACAAAAACAAAAAAGAAAGAAGAAGAAGAAGAAGAATAACTGAACAGGCAACCACTCGTCTTGAAATACCGCTACAACATGACAAGTTCGTTTTTATTCAGTGAGCCCCTCTTCACCTGCACACGCGTTTCTTCTCCTCTTATTTCACCCTTTCCTCAAGCATTACACACAAGCCAAAGTTTCTTTATACAAATAATTGTTCTCCTCCACAAGGAAATCCTGATCATTAGTTAACTGGAAAGATTTGAAGGTCTTACTCTTAAGATTCCACGAGACGACTTGACCAGGTATATGCAGGAATAGAGATGAAGAGTCCTCTTCCTCATTTTCGACTCGATCAAGAAAGAGAACAAAATAAACTCCATATCGGAAGCCCGTACTGAAGGAAGTGCACAAGGGATCAAGATCAACATTGTACTTGACAAACCAGCCAGAATAGTCTCTTCCCATCTCCAACACTTCGAACTTCGTAAGACAGGGCTTATACATATCAATGAGATGCAAATGACCGCCACTGGACTCCTTAAAATAACTGTACTCCCTGTCTTGCCATTTCTTCTGGTAACAATGAGGAGTACTCTTAACAAACTTAACACGCTCTTCGTCGACGTGATAGTATGAGATCTCACAAAAGAGGCCTATCCAGTGAATTGCGCCGTTCCAGTAGACACCATGTATGTAGTCAATACGATGATTCATGTTGAAAATAGAATCGAGAAGCCTCCAAGTTCGAGTCTCAGACGAATATATCAGTATTTTGTACTGCTGACATTCTACTACTCCATAGATGGAGTCAATGATGATAACCTTGTAATGAGGAGATTTGGAAGGGTCAAAAGCCAAAGAGCACCCCATGATGTAGGATGGTTCTGCTCGCGGAATTGCGAGTGTCAAGAACTGGTTAGTTGTGGGATTGAGAACGAAACATGCGGATATACCAGTTTTTTTATTTTTTTTACCATGGGGACAACACAAGAAGAGGCCGTTACAGGAGTGGATAATATCAATGTCGCCATATTGGTTTGCAATGACACTAAGAGGATTCCAGCGAGCTGAAATGTGGTCATGGCCACTGGGATCATGATCAGGAGGAATTGAAATGAAAGAGAAGTTCTTGGAACTGTGACGAAAGACAGCAGAGATGGAGGAGTTTGGGTTTTGTAGGGTGTGGCGGTGACAAAATTTGGGGTCGGAGATAAGAGAGAGCCAATGCTTGGAGACACATTTGAAGCGGAGCAGTGGTTTAGCTGGCACACGCAAAAGGATTTCGGTAAGGAGTTCTTCTAAGCTTGTTACAGTTTCTGCTAAGGTTTTGCTGTAGCGTTTGGGGTAGACTCTCTGCTCCATCTTCGGTATCTGTAATTTCTCTAGGCAGCAGGTTTGAGCCATATATATAAACCTTAATGAACCACACTCCTAGTAGAAAAAGGAAATCAATCTTGAATGAAGAAGAAAACCATAAGAATCCCAATCTTGAATGAAGAAGGAAACCATAACAATCTCAATCTTAAATGAAGAAGGAAAACCATAACAGTCCCAATCCTGAATGGAGAGACTTATCTTGAATTTTGGCAATAACTTTAGATCTTTGCTTTGGTTTGAATATTTCAAGAACGAATTGAAATTTGTTTAGCCCTTGTAGTTTGAAGTCGACATATGTTCATTCCTTGTGGTTTATTTTAATTTGAATGGTTACCAAAGTCACGATTTTTCATCTAAATAGTCTTTCCGTCAATTTTTTCTGTTAGAATACTGACGTGGCCGTTAAAGATATTGTAATTTTTAACGGTCACGTCGGCAATTTAACTGAGAAAATTGATGGAATGACCCTTTAGATGAAAAATCGTGTTTTTAAACATCACATTCTTCAGCCCGAAAGGCATGACAATATATTCAAACGCACCTGCAAATCCTGAACAGCGGAAGACGGTCTTGTGACGATCGTCTTCAGCAACAGGAATCTAGTCCAACAGGCGGTCTTTAGAAGGAAGGAAGAAAGCCTTAACAGCCATGAGAAAGAGCAGCAAAAGGCCCAACAGCAGGCTCAGTACTTAGTAGGGTTCATAATTTTTATGATTGGTGGCCCAAATGAGAAGCGGATAAAATCCCTTACTCCAACTTTCGGAAACCTCCTCGTCGACGAGTTCCGCATCCCCAGTCAGATCTTGGCTCCTGAGATTCCCCAACAGCGTGATCCACTCCGCCGCTGGCGACCAGTAAACTGGAAGTAAGTTATATGAACTTTCTTCACGAAAACTATATGAACTTCCATTGTTTTACTGCTTTTTGATTTTTTCCTTTCATCGGTAAAATTCATGTCCACCGGTTGAAAGGTCAGAAGGGTCGATCATTTATTGTTGTGTGTATTGGGTCATCTGGTTTAATGGGAATCATAGTTTGTTAATTAGGAGTTGGTTTATTGTAGGCTATAAAAGATTAGTAGAGAAGGCAGGCGAGCAAGCATGAAACCTTGTTCACAGAGATCGAATATGGGCCAGGGATTCTACCTAAAACCCTGCACCACCACCAGCAAAACCTTAGCAGAAACCGTAGCCAGCATAGAAGAACTCCTTACCGAAATCCTTTTGCGTGTGCCAGCTAAACCACTGCTCCGCTTCAAATGTGTCTCCAAGCGTTGGCTGTCTCTTATCTCAAACCCCAAATTTTGTCACCGCCACACCCTACAAAACCCAAACTCCTCCATCTCTGCTGTCTTTCGTCACAGTTCCAAGAACTTCTCTTTCATTTCAATTCCTCCTGATCATGATCCCAGTGGCCATGACCACATTTCAGCTCGCTGGAATCCTCTTAGTGTCATTGCAATATGGCGACATTGATATTATCCACTCCTGCAACGGCCTCTTCTTGTGTTGTCCCCATGGTAAAAAAAATAAAAAAACCGGTATATCCGCATGTTTCGTTCTCAATCCCACAACTAACCAGTTCTTGACACTCGCAATTCCGCGAGCAGAACCATCCTACATCATGGGGTGCTCTTTGGCTTTTGACCCTTCCAAATCTCCTCATTACAAGGTTATCATCATTGACTCCATCTATGGAGTAGTAGAATGTCAGCAGTACAAAATACTGATATATTCGTCTGAGACTCGAACTTGGAGGCTTCTCGATTCTATTTTCAACATGAATCATCGTATTGACTACATACATGGTGTCTACTGGAACGGCGCAATTCACTGGATAGGCCTATTTTGTGAGATCTCATACTATCACGTCGACGAAGAGCGTGTTAAGTTTGTTAAGAGTACTCCTCATTGTTACCAGAAGAAATGGCAAGACAGGGAGTACAGTTATTTTAAGGAGTCCAGTGGCGGTCATTTGCATCTCATTGATATGTATAAGACCTGTCTTACTAAGTTCGAAGTGTTGGAGATGGGAAGAGACTATTCGGGCTGGTTTGTCAAGTACAATGTTGATCTTGATCCCTTGTGCACTTCCTTCAGTACGGGCTTCCGATATGGAGTTTATTTTGTTCTCTTTCTTGACCGAGTCGAAAATGAGGAAGAGGACTCTTCATCTCTATTCCTGCATATACCTGGTCAAGTCGTCTCGTGGAATCTTAAGAGTAAGACCTTCAAATCTTTCCAGTTAACTAATGATCAGGATTTCCTTGTGGAGGAGAACAATTATTTGTATAAAGAGACTTTGGCTTGTGTGTAGTGGTTCACCTACTTGATATGCTGTTGATTTTGATCAAAGCCATTATGACTACGATATCATCCTTTTGCTGCTGCTGTGTGAGTTTTTGCATTTGGAGTTCTGGTTGTAAGATCAGGAGTTATTTCAGAGGCTGTTGTACAATATACCATCTTTAATTATTATTTATTTGTAACGACGTGATTCCAGCGCTCGCTGTTTCCATATCTTTTTGTCTCTGAGGTGTATGATAAAGATGATGATGATGTTGTTTGTTGATTGTTAAAGTCTGCATTTCTTGGTTGAGATACATTGATCATCAGCAGTGTAATTACACAATATCAGTATACATGCATTTCTATAGTAGTTAACATATACATAGTTGGGGCCTTGGGGGTCTAATGATTCTTTGCCAATGTGGAAAATACAGTTCTATATCATCTACAACTGAACCAAACCCATGACATCATTATCATGGCTGTTAGTTGCTTTTGCTCTTTTCTTCAATTAAGACGGACTATTGCTGAAATTGGATGATGCAATTGGTTTGGATCATTTTCAAACTTTGTTTCGTGAACTTATGCTTCAAGTGTATTTGTGAAATGACATAAAAGTTGTTGGTGTAGCTTAAAGTAAAGGCCGGCAACTACAATGCAGTCAGGATCCTCCTCCATAGTCTGGTTATCTGGTAGTGTAATTAGATCAGTAAGTGGATAGTGTTAGATCAGTAAGTGGAGTCCTTTCAGCATTCTGCAACAGATAACTCGGGTAGTACGCGCGGTCAGTTGCAACATCAAAATGGTTTTTCGGTGTTTTGTTTGGGGTTTGTAGAGAGCTGTTCCTAATATGTAAATGTTGAGACATATATAGAACTTTGTCCATATTGAATGTTAATGGCTGGGTTTCTTCGTTGAGATATGTAACGATACATAAACAAAATAGTAATACTAAAGAAAACAGTTTTTGCATTAGCAAACTTGCCAACTTCTTCTTCGTTTTTCTTTCCTGAACTTGCTTTCTCGACCTTCCTCCAGGCGCGTCGCGCTTTGCTCTTGCCGCCGGCGGATCGTTTCCCAATCCTGCCTGTCATGGTTTTGGCGATGAAGAGAGAGAGAGGGTCTAGGGTTTATGGGGTGGCAAAGGAGAAATTGGGCCGGGTCGAACAAATGATGGACCCTCCCAGCCCGCTAAGGCCCATGTCAAGTACAACCGCCCTGCCCTGACACGTTTTAGCCTAGCCCACGTGTTTTCATTTTTCTTTTTCTTTTTTTGAATAATAATAATACTTTCTAGAATATAGATGGTACACGCAGCTGTTTTCTACAAGCTGACAAAGCCGAGCTTCCATTCTACGACGTCGTCACACACGTAAGTCTCTCTCTCTTCCCTCCGTTATTTTGCTAGACTTAGGCTCTGTTCGGTTCGCCGGAATTAAGCGAAGCTAAAGCGTTTAAGCCACCGGGAAGGAAATGCCGGAGATTTTCCAGCTCCGAACGGCTGTGGTTTTTGTTTTATGAGTTTTCTTGTGTTTTTGAAGAAATCAAAACGGAGCGCTAGGGTTTATGGAGAGAGAAAGCTTAAACTGAATTCAAATTTGTCTTGTGGATTAAAGCGTTTCTGAATCTATTGACACAGACTTGTAATTTGTGGAATTGGTTCATGCTTTTTGAGTAGTATAGTGTTGATTTTGTGGAATTCGATTCTCGAGTTTCCGAAAGCTATTGGTTTGAGATAATGCAGTTAATTTCGTGGAAGATGTGCTGATTGGTGTAGTTGGTTACAGGTTATGAGTTGCTAGGGTTCTTGCATTTGAGTGTTCGATTCCGGAAAAGGTGTGTGACCTTGGTGGTTATACTTGGCTGAGAAGAAGATAACTAGAGTGTTGTTCGTTTAGAAATTTCATTCGCCTGTGGTATAAATCTTGGTTCCTTGTTTGGTGCAGTTAGCTTTGTGCTGTTATGTCACAAGCTGCTGAAGATCTGGTTGGTTTGAGTAAACGCCGAAAATTGGGGCCAGACTACTTTGGGTACTATACACATGAAGTGGTAGAGTTGTTGTCACAAAATGAAGATGCTTCACCTTTTGCTTCCAAATCCTCAGACGTATCTCAAAGCAGATGTGTGGAGGTCATAGGCAAGGATAGGATTGAGAATGCAGATGGTCTGTCTGGTTCGTTGTTTAGTAACAGCCTAGGGAATGAGCTCTCAGAATTCACAAAAGAAAGATTGGAGTTGTTGCTCAGGCAGGGAGTCAAAGTTCTTGCACCAGAAGTTGATGAGGTATGTTGGGGAATTGGGATGCTTATTTCCCGTTTTGTTCTTTTACATGTGCTTAGAAAAAGATTGCATACAGTTCTAGATTGATGTTCTTGAACTATAAAAAATGATGTCGATGTTTGTACTGAATGGATCCTCAATTTGATATGTTTTCACATTTGATACATATGTTCAACCAAATCTGTGAAATAATATTTGCTTCTTGATGTTGGTATACTGTACTTTCTAATAATGGTATGTGTAAATGCAGATGATAGAACCTGTTGTAGGTATGAGCCAGTTAAAATCACGGCTAGAGAGCAGAAAATGTGATGTTGATGCAGAGAAAGCATCGCCACCTAAGAGACTAAAGAGATCTTCATGCTCTTCAAGCAAAGAGGTATCTTTCCCTTTTGACTTAAATGGGGATATATTAGCTCGTAAATTTATCTAAAGTCGGGTGTTTTTCCCCCCTTCAGTTTCTCAGTTAGTACTGGAGAAATGCATAATCTCTCTTCTCTTGTAATTTAATTATTATTATTATTATTTTGAAAATGGCCAAGGCTTCCCTTTAGGTAGGAGTAGTAGGTTTCCCACCGATATTATTATATATAATAGGATAGTACCTCGTGGGGGACATAGAGTCTAAACCTTGTGAAGTAATACAACCATGCTCTATAAGGAGATCCTGAATAATATCAGGGGTTTCCCGACCCAAAATTCATCTTAAAACGATGACCTAGCAAGGTTTGAGTCAATTTGCAACACCATTTGCTTCATGGTAAATGTGTCTAAAAAGAGATACCCTCAAAATCCCCCAAGTAACGACGGCAATCAAGTATAATAGTACTTACGTCAGCTACATCATCACCCTCATCTGCCAGAGTTCATCAGAATAGCACAGTCACCTTCTATCTCAATTTTAATACCACCCTTGATGTATTGGTACAAGTAGACCAGCTCGCAATGCCTCTACCTCTATGTGTATAGCTGAGCTAGCATGAGACACATGTCAGGAAAGAGCTGCTACACAGTTTCCATACTCGTCCCTGGCCACCACTCCAACACCTCCCACATTTCTGCCCTCTAAGAAGGCTCCATCCAAGTTGAATTTGAGCCTCCCAGTGTGTGTGTGTGTGTGTGTGTGGGGGGGGGGGGGGGGGGGGGGAGGGAGGCCAGTAACTGCATAGCCCAAATGGACATGTGAGCTGGGTTCCAAGAAATTCCCTTCCAAACCAAGTTATTCCTTTCACACCACGCCACCCACTAAGAGATGAACAGAATCTCATATTGCAGCTGTTGCTGCACTGTAAGCTCGTTCATAACCATAAACACCCAATCACGATATTTCAAGCTGGATAGGATCAACTCCTTAGATAAAGGAGATTGTGCGTCCAAAACAGCCTCATCACTGGACAATCAGTGAATATATGCATTCCCGTCTCTACTTCATTTAAACAGAAAACACAGTTCATATCGTGTATAGGAAACTTATGTGCCCGCACCACCTTAGTTTGCAAAACCTCCCTACATAAACGCCAGATGAAGCTTCTGACCTTCGGAGGGGACTTTGGTCTTCCAAATTCTCTGCCAGGGGCTTCCTCTTTGCCTACCAGAACTACATGAGTAGTTGGATTGCAAGTGTTGCCATCAGTGAGTCTAGCAACATGGTACCTCTACTTGACAGTGTAAGACCCATGATTGTCAAAATACGGCTGCAGTCTTTCCCCAACTTGGCGCAAACTCAAAGTCTTCTCTTGTATTATTTATTATCAATTGGATAAATTAGTTACAAAATACCTCATTTTCCTTTTCTTAGTGGTTCCAAGCCCCAGCTTGAAATGGTGCAATTAGACATGCAGTAGTGTTATTTCTTTATAAATAAAAGAAATCTTTGGTGAATTTTTCTAAAGTTGCTTTCTAATTCGTTGGATTATGTCACTTTCACAAGTCTGCACACACGGAACCCTTCAAAGACATGCCTTTCTTTCTTTTTCTTTTCCCAGCCTTTATGAAATACTTGCAAATTCACATAGAATCCTGTAAGGTAGACAAAATTAGGTTCGGCCATAGGTGCTGAGATAGAGAACGGAGAGTTGAGAAGTAAACTTGTGGTTCAAAACTAGAGTGCTATGTAGTGTTGGATTGTTTATGGTGCTTGGTGAGGTGTTACTCAAAAGGGGCTTCTGTGTGTAGCAATTATACCCATATCTGTTGTTAGCTTACTGATGCACGATCGGGTGACTGCAATGTATTGTAATTCTACTCTTCAGGTCGATGATGAATTGCAGTCCCTTATACAGAGCAACAACAGCTTGCAGGTTGAGGAGGCAGTAAAAAAATATTCTGATCAATATTATGCAGAAGTAATTTTCTAGAATTCCTCCTTTTTCCGTTAATACACAGTCTGATCAGATTCCTTTGTTCCCATTAGCAACAATAATATATGAGCCTTTTACACTTCGTATTTACAATGGTTTACATCTGAACTAAAGTTGTTTCTGTTTTTCAGCTAGGGCACATGGAGCAGCAGCTTGAGAAAATTCCTGATACTGTGATGTCCAAGTGCAGGTATTTAGTAATGATGCTCTCTCAGAGTTGATATTTGACAGCTATAGCTACTTTACATTGTACTTAAGTTGAAAACATGAGATGGTCTAATGTTCTTTTAGGCATGTGGAAGTAGATGGTTGAGACCTTTAAGAACTGAAATCATGATTGAGACAATGTTTCACATGGAAAGGACGGGGTTCCAAAGATAACCTGGGTTTGGATTTTGTTTGATGGAATTTTGGAACTAGAATGAGAATGGATAAAGAAATGCTTCATCCCAGCATGGCAATTGATGAACTTTTAACTTCAAATTCCAGGCCAATGACCATTCATGAGAAGCACAAGCTTGGAAACCTGATTCAGAAGTTACCACCAGAAAATCTTGATCGTGTTATGGAAATTATCCAAAATAGCAATCCAGCTCATACGAGTTCCTCAGATGAAGTTCACGTGGATCTTGAAAAGGAGGTAACATGCAATTTCACACAATTATTTTAGCTGTTTGTCATTCAGATTACTTTCTAAAGTTATATCTTGAAGATGCTGTATACTCAGATAACATCTCAATCCCTTTCTGAAAATGTATCTTTCACATGCAGTCAAACGTAACACTTTGGAGATTGTTTAATTACGTAAAAGCGGTTGAGAAAGCTAGAAAAGCAGTTGAGAATGCTAAAGAGCTCGCCAAGTAGGTAAATGTCAAAAGCTGTAGCAGGCCTATATGAAGATATCAGTCATCAGGCTATTTCTCTCGCTTCTTCCCCAGGCTGTAAGGTTTTGATGGTTACTCTTTCCGGTTTTGATGCCCAGTATTTGGGAGACGTGGGTACTTAACAGAAGGTGCTGATGGTTGTACCTGCTGATGGGTGTACCTTTTGACTATAGGATTTTGGGTAGATCTAACCCCAGTGGGTTTGATGGTTTTGACCTTGATGGCCCAGGAGTGCATTATTTTTGGAGCACCTAACTCCATGCAAGAAGAGTAGATGACTTTTTCTTTTGCTCTGCACAGCGTAGTTTGTAACCATACTGGTAATTGCAATGGACGGATTAAATACAACGGGATTCGTGATATACCGCTGTTGAGATGTAGAGGATACATAAGGTAGAATAGCCTATCTATAAAAAACATAAAAATTCCCTAAAGTAAAATTTTCTTGTGGATACACAGAAAAAATTACAAGAATGCTAAGATCCTCTCCCAAAACCAAGCACCAATCTTGAAGAGCTCATATGAATAATCTTCGTAACTTCAAAACAAGCCACGCCTTGGTCTCTCTTCAGCAACATTTACTCGGATTGTCCTACCATCCAAACTCTGCATAACCAAATCAAGAGCAAAAATCAGGGCCTTTAACAATTATATGAATCTGGCAGTAAGCAGAAGATAATCAAAACAGCTCGCTTGTTTTTTCACCGTTCGTGTATGGAGTGGAATAAAACTTTACTGGTACTCTAGGTAAAACAAGTAAGCTACTAGCCAACTAGTAGAAAGGTTAACTTCTTATCCAAGCTATTGCACACACTACAGCATATAGCTATTCAATGTTGCATAGATAAGAGTCCAAAGATGGACCATCATGATCCCTGAAATTAACTTAAGCTGTTGCAACATCATGTATCCCTATTGGACAGTATTATCCTCAAAGTTTAGTTCTCAATTTCTCAGCAAACTCTTAGTGGGAGAACAAGAAAAAATTAACATCAATGAAACAAGTCAAGCATATACCTGTCCGTCAAGAGCTGCGATGACATCCTCCACTTCAGCCTCAGTGGAGAATTGGACAAAACCAAATCCGCGTGAACGGCCAGTTTCCCTGTCATAAACTACCCTCGCGCTCACCACATTGCCATGTTCACTGAACACCTGCTCCAAACGAGAATCGTCCACTTGCCATGGCAGGTTACCAATATAAATTCTGTAAGAGGGTTCATTCACCCTAGGTGGTCTTTCGGGGCGTGACCCTCTAGGAGCAGCCTTGTTTACAGTCAAAGGCCTTCCACCTAAATCCTGTGTAACACCAAATTGAACTTTCAAACACTCGGCTTACACGAGACAATTTTGAACCCAACAAGCTCACTTCTCTGATATGATTTAGAATTAAATTCAGTTTACCCCCCAAATCTTTGGTGTCAAAATCAGTTTAGTCCTGCAACTTTTTTTAAAATCAGTTCGCCCCCTCAACTTTCGTAAACACATTAGTTTAAAATCAGTTCGCCCCCTCAAAATCAGTTCAAAAATTGGACCAAACTGGACCAAACTGATGTGTTTACAAAAGTTGAGGGAGCGAACTGATTTTAAAAAAAGTTGCAGGACTGAACTGATTTTGACACCAAAGATTTGGGGGGTAAACTGAATTTAATTCTATGATTTAATTAGCTTTGCAAGCAATCAAAACATGCATTAAATCGATGTAACATTCCCAACTGCATCAAAATTCAAACAAACATGCATCCTTCTGCTACATTTCCCCCTAATTTCATAATGCACATTCAAAACAAAAGCAATTTGCCACTTACATATCGGTTGAACATCTCCACAGCCTTCTCAGCTTCTTCAACAGTACTCATAGTCACAAACCCAAATCCTCTGCTCTGATCTGTTTCCCTATTGTAAATCACCTAGCAATCGAAACAGCGAAAAAACACACAATGTGACAACAATCCCTATGCTGCAATTCAACATCAAATCAAACAAAGGACCCAAAACTTACCTCAGCAATCTCAACAACTCCAGCCTCATTGAAAACATTAGCAAGCCTCTCACTATCAACATCAAAAGGCAAATTTCCCACATAGAGCTTGGCCTCTTCCGGCGGCTCCTGATAGAACTCTTCTAATTCTGCTTCTCCTTCAGACACAGCACTTGGCTCTAATGGCTCCTCCTCTGTTTCCAAGACCACATCTTTAACTTCTTCTGCAACCTCTTGCTGGGCCCATTCTGAGGTCTGAGCCACATGGAGAGGCAAAGACTTGTGCTTGAGAGAGACCCATGAGAGAGTTGAGAGCTTGGTGGGTTTGGAGGGAAATGAAAGAAAAGGGTATTGGGTTTTGGGGGTTGAAACAGAGGCTAGACAAGTCTCAGCTATTGTTAGTGGCTTCAGAAACCCAGTGGTTGCAGAAGACATGGTTGGAAAGAGAGAGAGAAGTGAAGAGGGTTAGAGATAGAAGGGAAGAAAGGGAGAGAGGATAAGGAATGAGAGAAGACTTGGGTTTGGGTTTACATGAGAGGCAAAGATGGTCCAGAGAATTGCAGGTAGGAGATATTTTTCAACTTTGAAGAATACAAAGATGTAAAAAGTAAAACGTTTCGATACTCGACAGTAAAACTGAATGACAGTAAAAAAATTCCCGGAGTAAGTATTTCCGGCGACTGATGAATTCCGTTGGGTTTTGGATTAGTAAAACGTTTCTGATGGTATTCTGAAGTTGATATGTCCTCTTGTAAAAAAAATTTAATTATTGCGTTGGGATATAATTTTTTAATTTATGATATAATTTTTTAACTTCTATAACAAAATTTATAAACTCAATACACAAACTTTTGATAAGGTAGACATGTTTTCGTACAAACAAAATTTCTTTAAGAGTTTCATGCCAAAACTAGTTTAAAACAAGACTTCCTATATGTTATCCAAACCGGATTATGTAACACATACAAGTTCATTATCGTCGAGGGTTTCCTAACAAGTTTCATACATGCTTTTTTTATTGTAGTTTCACATGGGTTTCCTTTGATTTCTTGCATGCATTCATGTATGTCATCATGATTAGTCGACGATTTGATTCATCGGAATTTCGACTTTAGGAGATGTTCACAGTTTGCTTAGTTATACTATCATTGCTTAGTAATTACTATCATTGTTTGATGAAGTAAGGGCATTTATTTGTGTTTAGGTACATAAATATACAGCTTATCATTTGCTGTTACATGTAGTAACTCACATACACATACACCTCAGTGCCCGCATATGCTTCATATACAGCTTTAGTCCATCATTCTGTTTCATATACAGGTTTGAAGTTCTTGTACGCTATGACTGCATAGAAGGGATCAGACCCGGACATCAATCCAAGCAAACCCATGAACCAACCGAATGGTGATTTATTCTTTGCAGCACCACTACCATTGGCATCTGGTAATTTCTTAACGATTTCAGCTTTTGTGAACCCTTCTACAGATTGGAAGTATTGCACTACTAGTTGTATCCGGCTGTATGCACTCCCATCTCTCCATGCCCCTATTGCTTTCTCGTAGAACAATCGATTACTAAAGCTCACTATGAACACCCCTCCCGGTCTTAGAACCCGGAACACCTCTCGCAAACACCTGATGCACATACATTATTCATAACCCGATGTGAAATAATGTTAAACAAACCACATTTTTGCAACTCAATTTTCGTGTCGATTTATGTAGCACAACCACGTTAACTAATGCGTAAAGTTCTAAGTTTCCGTATATATTTTCGAATCAATACACCTCCACATACATGTGATAGAATTCGATCAATAACAATGTGTCTACAAATATATAAAACCATATGACCGAAATCAAACTAGATTAGTACCTTCTCAGGCTGTTGAAGATACTGAACGCTAACGGTGCATAACACAGCATCAAAACTAGAGCTTTCCAACTCAAGCTTCTGATCCTGATTCAGATCCTTGACGAAGAAGTAATCTAGCCTAGGGTTCTTAGCAAGCTCTTGTGCATTTAGGCCATGTCCCACGACTTTCTTAAACTGTACCTCTTTAGGTAAATGACTAACCCATGAGCTCATGAGATCGAGGATCTCGTAGTCGGGTCTCAGCTTTTCTCTATACAGATTGGTCAGTGTGGAAATGAAGCCATCGTCGACATGGGTCACGAAGCGCGGATAGGCATAGAAATCTCTGTCCGGGTAAGTGTTGAGTTTGGTTCTGCCCTCTTGGGGAAGGACAAGGGGTTTGATTCTGCCTGCAGGGGAAGATTGATTGCTTTCTGATGAAGCAGTGCATGGAATTCTTGATGGGATGAGAGGTTTGGTGGTGAATAGAGGAGAGGCAGTGGTGTGTGAGTAGTGCTGCGGGTTGCTTGTCATGGACTGATGCCATTGCTTGAGGTTTGGATGAATGGTGACCATGCCTTTGCGCAGATTGTTTGTTTATGGTGTAGCTAGAATGGTAGAGAATGAGTGAATGACTGAAGCAGCTTCGAATGAAACTCCAAAAGTTTGGGCCTTGATTAACAGAGATAAGGGTAAATTGACATGGGCCGGAAGGTACGCTCTTCCTAAATTTGCATCATTAATTTGTCTCGACTCTCGATTCCGGAAGTGTGTGCGATTTGGGAAGATGAGTAATTTTGCCATTTCATTTCTTAAACGATAGAATATGGATAATACTATTAGCACACCCTATTTTGCTATTTACACAGCTCATATATTTTCATAACACTACAAATTTGATTATGTTTACGAAATTGTCTTTTAAAGTTGTTTTATGATTGGTTCACATCATAAAAGGGTGTGTGAATAACAAAATAGGGTATATTAATAGCATCATCCTAGAATATCATACAAGTTTCATATTTTTAAGAAAGAAAAGTAAAGTTTTATCGACACATGTTAAAACTCAAGAATTGATGTACAACATGAAAAAAGTGTGTGAAAACGGTATCTTCTTTTAGACGGTGTCAAAAATATCAAAATCGTCTTATCACATCCGATTACACAACTTCTTTTCATAATATATGCGAGACATTAGTATTTCTAATATAAACATTAAAACATTTAGGTCTTCAAAGTTCATGTCGTCAATACAGGCGTGTGCGTGATAACATTTCTTTGCATAACATGAATAAATAAACCAGGAATCATTAGGTTTAATATTGTATACATACAAAACACTAACAAGAAAAGAAAATTTCCATTCGATGTTGCCCGATGCATGTCTTTATCTTAATCCTGTCCTTCGATTTTCAAAACATCCCAGATGAAAGAAACAATTTCATAGTAAAAAGTGCCATAATTAATCAACCATAATTACAAGTTAAAATGTAATCCAGCTAGGGTTTCTAGATTCATGCCAACCATCCAATTCTAATTGATCGAGTCGATTGCACGTGCACAATGCACTCTAAAAGTTTAAGACACACTAGATTGATTTCCTTTCCTTTTGCCTCCCAAGTTCCTTCACATTGCTTCATACCCTCTTTTAATTTCTTCTCCTAAAACCCACCTAAAGCCGAGAAATGAGTACCATTTTTATGGTTTTGGAAGAATGGGAATGATTACTCCGAGCAATTAGTTTCAACTCTGGTCGGGTTTCTATTCCAAACATCCACATCTAAACAAACAAAAGCCTAATCAAAGATTGTCAAAGTTTTGTTGCTCAAGTATATATAGCTTTCGAAGTGGCAAGTTTTTCAACCGAGTGTGTTTCTCGTTGCTATTGCTTTAGGGAACCCATTGCCGTTTTCTACCTATAAACTTGAAACCTTTCATAATTCTTCTACAAAATAAAACTAATGTTCGAAGCAAGTGAGGCCTTAATTAGGGTTGAGTACAAGAGTTAAAAAGGTTAATGAGTATAATTAATTTGTACGTATGAGTAAAGAAATCGATTTCGAACTATGTTTTCTCCTGCATTTTTCGTTTGAATAAAGTTTTCTCTTGCATTTACTTACCCAATTTTTCCGATTCGGCAATTCGATCTATGCTAGCTTTAAAATCAGAACCCATTTCTTAATTAACTCCTCGGAGTTCAGAACTGGATGTTTAGGGTTTATTCATTTATATTTCCATATATTGGGAATAAAATAATCATTAATGACCAATATGCTAGTACGTAAGGAATGGAATCAACCTAATAATACAATAGAAGAAATTATTATTTAAAAAGTGTAAAAGATGTCGAGAAATGAGAAATAAACTAAAATAGTTCCTTAGAAGGGAAGGATTTATATCCCTTTGCATGCAATACGAACCATCTTCTTCCTTGCACAAGGCAAAAGTGTCGTGAACAGATAAGGTAGTGAGTATTAGCTTGTTATAATGAGTTGAAAAAAGTAAAACAAAGAATGTGGAAAAGAATATATCAAAGGATTTGAAACCATATTTTTACCATGTTTTGGCTGACCTAACCATTAAGTAGAATCTCAATCACAATACCTTTTCTTTATTTGTTGCATGCATGAGATATATATATATATATATATATATATATATATATATATATATATATATATATGTGTGTGTGTGTGTGTGTGCGCGCGTGTTTAAGTAATTGGATCCACAATTAGTCAAATAGCTCACCCAAAGTAGCAATGGATGGATTTTCCCCTGCTTTGTTATTATCTTTGTTGCTTGTGCTACTACCAACACTGGCCTATATTCTCCTCATCAGATTACTTCGAAGTAGAGATGAAAAGCTTGCTGATCTTGCCGCTAAAAGCTTGCCGCCGGGAAGCATGGGATGGCCGCTTTTCGGTGAAACTCTTCACTTTCTCAAGCCTCATTTTTCGGGTTCCCCCGGAATCTTCCTGCAACAACACTGCTCTAGGTCATCATCATCATCCTCCTCTTCGTATTTCATCTTCATCACCGTTTGCATTTGATTACTATGATATTGATGTTTTACTGTTGATATTATCAACCTGTTAGGTATGGGAAGGTTTTCAAGTCCCATCTATTTGGTTCGCCGACCATAGTTTCATGCGACCTTGAGCTCAACATGTTCGTTCTTCAGAACGAAGAGAATCGAAGCTCTTCCAGGCCAGCTACCCCAAACCTATTCACGGCATTCTTGGCAAGTACTCTTTGCTCACCGTCTCCGGTGACCTTCACGGGAAGCTACGGAACATTGGCGTCAGCTTCATCGCCTCTTCCAAGTCCTCGCCTCATTTTCTCCACTGGATCGAGAAGCTGTCGATCTCCATGATGGACTCGTGGTAGGGCTGTTTTTTTAAAACCGAAACCTGAAAACCCGGACCGGTTTGGCCCTAAACCGACCCGATCGGGTCAGGTTTTGACACAGAAAACAGCGGGTCGGGCTAAACCCGGACCGATTTTGAAAGTTCCGGATCGGGCCGGGTTTCGTCTGCGACCGATTTTGTTCCGGATCGGACCGATTTTGTTCAGTTTTGACCATTTTTTTACAACCCGAAAACCCGAAAACCCGGTCTGAAAAAAGCCTGAATTGGTCGGTTTCTAAAGATATAAAAACCGGCCCGACCCGGACCAAAACTTTTGGGTTCGGGCTCGGTTTTGATTTTTTTCGGCCCGGACCGACCCGAACGCAGCCCTAACTCGTGGAGTGGTAGGAATGAAGTCTCCTTCTTCAAAGAAGCTAAAGCTGTACGTTGTACACTAGTCCAAGCTTTTTTTTTCTTCTATAATCACATGCATTTTATAAGTATATATTGGAGGGGATCAATTCCATAACCTAGCTAGCTTACTCCTAACCTATTTACTTTCTAATGGATCAACATATGTGCACAGTTTACACTTCGTCTTATGGTGAAGCACTTGTTGAGTGTTAACCCGGAGGAGGCACTAGCGTCGAGGATACTAGAAGACTTCCAAACGTACATGAGAGGGTTTGTTTCTCTGCCAATAAATCTCCCCGGAACTGCTTATGCTAAGGCTGTCAAGGTACCAATAAATGTATATGTAACCGCAGCAGCGCAGCATATCTCTAATATGTGCAAAAAATCTTATATTTTGACTGTTTCACAAAAGAACCATACTCTTTTTATTGTGATCTGCATCCAATCCATCAGGCTAGAGCGAGGCTTTCTTTGAGCGTCAAGGAGATTATGGAAGGAAGGCGAAAACGGAGAAGCAGAGAGCTTGAAGAATTAGGAGAAGGAGAAGGAGACTTTTTAGATGCGATACTGTCGAAACAAACCCTAAACGACGACGAAATAGTAAGCATTGTGTTGGACATAATGCTGGGAGGGTACGAGACAACCTCAACACTGATGGCCTTGATTGTCTATTTTCTTCATCATTCGCCAATTGCTTTGGCCAAACTAAAGGTGACATAATGAAGCACTTATATAATTCATTTGTAAATATCTATAATGTGTATAAGCTTTTACTAGGTATATATATATATATATAGTTGCATTTGTAAATCAATTTATTCTTTGAAACTGTCGGCAGGAAGAACACCAAGCCATAAGGGAAAACAAAAAGGATGTGAGTGCTCCCTTAGAGTGGGAAGATTACAAGAAAATGGAGTACTCTTACAATGTACGTAATTGTTATGCATATATGATTATCAACATATTTTAGTAAATTAACTTTTGCCAAACTAATATTCTCTTTCTCGATTAGGTTATTTGTGAAGCCATGAGATGTGGCAACGTAGTCAAATTTGTGCACAGGAAGGCTATTCAAGATGTGAAATTTAAAGGTTAATTTGGCTTCCAAGTTACTCATCCGGATATAATTAACATTGTTGTTAAGTTCTTAGGTATAGGACTATAACGGTGTTCATAGTCACCTAATTATGTGGAAGCATAATGGATTTGAATTGGTTTCTGATCTGATCTGATCGACAGAGCTTCTGATACCGTCTGGATGGAAGGTTCTTCCGATCTTCACTGCGTCGCATATGGATCCAGATCTTCACAATAATCCGGCGCAATTTGATCCTTCGAGATGGACTGGTGTACGTATATACAGCTAGTTTCTTAATTTTTCTCTACGATTTGAATGATTCTGGTTTAGAGTTTTAGATCACATACATGCATGGACGTACTAATTTGACATTCATATATGCATGTCAAGCAGGATCATTCCAAAGAAATGAGCAGAAAAGTGACACCGTTTGGTGGAGGAGCAAGGCTTTGTCCAGGAGCTGAGCTCGCTAAAGTAGTCATTTCCTTCTTCCTTCATCAGCTGGTCCTTAGATATAGGTATACACATAAGTATTTACCTAGTTACTGAAGCTTAATATATAACTATTAACAAAGCATATATATGGTACTTAATCATACGTAATTTACAATTGCAGATGGAAAACGAAATCCGATGAGTGCCCTCTTGCTTACCCCTATGTTGAATTCCGAAGAGGTTTAATGATAGAGATTGAACCTGCTGCAGCCGGAGGTGACTCGATGGATCTACTACTGGGAAAGATAAAATTGAGCTCTTGAGCATTGCAAATTATAGGATAGAATGATAGATACAGATAATAAGTCGTATATATAATGTATGAAGCTGTATTGGAGGTACATATATATATATATATATAGATCAAGCACAAAGCACATGAACTATCATGTGATTTCTGCCTTTATTTCATTCAAGACGTTTGATTTATGCAGAGTTTAGTCTCAAGTTCATTTCAAGAACAAATTCAAACTTCTTGTGTTATTTATTTTACTAAATTTTGAAGTTTCACCATCGTTACCCAACTTCATACATTAAATCAAAACATACAAACTACTTTGGACATTCGCAAAATGTGCACTCTCATTACATTATAAAGAATTCTTAGCTAAATCATATGATCACAAAGATACTAACCGAAACAAAATGTTTGTGGTTTCGGCATTATAAGAGGTGCCCTAAACCATAATATGTTACAATTAATATGATTGAACACGACAAACAAAATCGTTACAATTTCCTAACGATAGGTTAACTGGTTGTGTTAGAATTAAAATCGAGACGAGTGAATATAACGGAAAACAAAAAAAAAAGTGAGATATTAATGTTCCACAATGGGCTACTGCCCAATAAGGCTGATCAGGCTCAAAGCCCAAAGGTGGTTTCTTTCTTGTAGAACCAAACTAGCAGAGAGCAACAAAAATGTGGTAGTTTTCTTGTCCAAAAGGTTATTCATTCCCTATTTAGATTTTATATATAAACTCATAAAAACCTTTAGTCTCAAATCGCTGAGGGAGAAGAAGAAATCGGAGCCCCAAAAAATCTTCAAAACTTCTTCCAGGTAATCTCACTCTCATAAAAAAGTTACGAGCTTTTAGATCTAGGGTTTGCCGAACTTACATTAGGTTTGTGAAATCAAAAGCTTAGAGTAATCGGATTTTGACTCGGATCTCCGTTACTGGGTTTAAGCTTTAGCTATTTCTTAGATTTAGGGTTTGCCGGACTCTGTGTAGTTGAGTTTCGGAAACCCAAAAGCTTAGAGTAATCGGATTTTGAGTCGGAGCTCCGTTCTGGGTTTAGGGTTTGGGGGATAGTAACTATGGGTCACACTGTGTTTGAATAATTTGAGTTTCTGGTTTTAGGGGATTTGAGAAAATGTGAAGGGTATAGAGAAATTGGGGGTGGATTTGTTTCAAGGTTGGAAATTGATTAGAAGTTTGTATTTTGTTGTTGTCGGCAGCTTCGGTTGAAAGTAAGATGTCTAAATCAGTCCTAGAGGTTCCTCCCAAGGGTGGGTTCAGCTTTGATCTCTGCAAAAGAAATGCCATGCTTTCGAAGAATGGGGTTCAGCTACCCCCGTTTACAAAGACCGGAACCACGATTGTTGGATTGATTTTTCAGGTCCAATTCTTTCATGGTTATTTTTATGTACTTGGCCAATTTACCTCTTTAACCAGTCTGTCCTTGGTTTAATTTTTTTATTTCCTAGGACTTTAAGATAGTTCAGTTTTGTAATGTCAATCATATTAACGTAACTTGCAATACTTGATAAGAGAAGACGAAAGTGATGAGTAAAGCAGATACTTCTGACAGTTTGCCTACCTGGGTGTTATCCTGGTGCAGCTAGAATTAGCTGTGCTGAGCATCTGGGATAGGATTGAATGATTATGCAAATGACTGCTGACTGAATTATTCCCTGATTTGTAGAATTTGTTTTCATAAGATAGACTTCTTGGGATATACTTTATTGAACTTTTCGTCGTTGAATTGTTTTCAGGATGGTGTCATTCTTGGAGCTGATACCAGGGCCACCTCAGGGTCAATTGTGTGTGATAAGAACTGTGAGAAAATTCATTATATGGCACCAAACATATATTGTTGTGGGGCAGGAACTGCTGCTGATACTGAGGCAGTGACAGGTAAATGTTAGGATTTGTTTAGTGCTGGATGTGTTTAGGGTGCATCTGTGTTGGCACTACATGGAATTTTCTCGATATTAGCATCATACCGTAATTCTTAATATGCTGCTCCACTGTTTTTTTTTTCTAGACATGGTCAGCTCACAGCTGCAGTTGCACCGTTACCATACTGGTAGGGAATCAAGAGTTGTGACTGCCCTCACCTATCTCAAAAGACATCTTTTCAGGTAGCGTGTAATCTCTCTCAAGTATTTCCTGCATTAATTAGCTCTTTTAGGTATTCCCTCATCATGTGAACAACCTTATTTTTACTCCTATATATTTTCTTTAGTTACCAAGGTCATGTCTCAGCAGCATTGGTGCTCGGTGGTGTTGATTTCACTGGCCCTCATTTGCACACGGTAAGATTTACTGCTTCAGACAGTTCATATGTGACTATACTGTTTTCTTTTGGCTTGTAAAATTTGATGTAACGAGTTTGCTTGCCTAATATGGCAGATTTATCCGCATGGGTCGACTGACACACTCCCTTATGCCACTATGGGTTCCGGCTCACTTGCCGCAATGGCCATCTTTGAGTCAAAGTACAAAGAAGGCCTGACTGTGAGGATCTTGTTTGTTTTTTGTAGTCACAGTTGGAAATGCTAGTTCATTTTTCAAAATTTTAACTTCTGCTTTGTTTCTTCAATACAGAGAGATGAAGGGCTACAGCTTGTTACAGAGGCTATTTGCTCTGGTATATTCAATGACTTGGGAAGTGGTTCCAATGTAGACATCTGCGTCATAACCAAGGTTTGTTGGTTCTCGGTAGTTGTCAGCTTTTCCTGGAAAACAGAAAGAAGTGATGATTTAGTACTAATGTAAACTCTTTTATATATTTGTGCTGGTTCAGGGCAACAAGGAGTTCTTGCGGAATCACTTGAAGCCTACTCCAAGAACCTATGTCAGCCCTAAAGAATACGCATTTACAAAGAAAACAGGTTAGCATCACACTTCTTTCGTTTTGTTTTCCTTGATTTAATCATATTTACTCAGTGTCATAGTGCCATACATCACTTCCGTATCAAAGAGCTATTGTCACTCGTCACGTCTCTCATATAGGAATCCTCATGTCTTCACTGCCTGTTGTTAATTTTTGGTTTGCAGTTGCTATTATCACATGAGCATAATTGCATCTATATTAACTTTATGTATTTGCTTTACTTTTACCTTTGGAAGTCTAGTGAAAGAGGCAACAGGCTCCAAGGCCTATGGGGTTTGACGTTGTCAGTTGGATACCATCTTCCTTGTTTAAGAAATATGACTGTCACTGCATATTCAATTAATGAAAGGTTGAAAAAAAATTCTGAATGCACTATGCTTTTTTGTTGTTGCAGAGGTTCTGTCGACGAAGATTACTCCTCTTAAGGAGAAGGTACAGATAATTGAAGTTGGTGGAGAGGCCATGGAGGAATAGGAAAGCAATCGGTCAGACTACCATACTTTTGCATTAATGCAAATCCTTTCTGAACCAAATAGATCTTGGCTCGTTATTCAGTTTTAATCAGTTGTTCCTGTGTTTTGAGCTTAAGAATTCAGCCTGTGTTACTATTGGAAAGATTGTGATATCCTGAAACAAGCATGAGCCTCTGATATTACTTTTCTGTGAAAGGGTTTGTTGATATTTGGGGATGAAGAATCCCACCAGAATCATGGGTTCTAAATCCTGTGGCGTCGTATTTTATTTGTTCTCCTATATATTCCGGTTTCTGTTTCTTGATTTTTCCCCAAAAAGAAGGGAAGAGTAACTTGTACCAAAAGAAAAAAAAAAGAAAAAAGAAAAAGAAAAAAAGTAAAGTGAAGAATACCCCACTTGGTTGGCTTTGTCCCTCCAAGTATATATTACACTATCACAATTTACAGGTGCCATCAAATCATGCTATGTTTTTGCTTCAAGGAAGAATACTATTGCAGTAAGATAAGAAATGAATTTCAAAAATGAATTTAGTCTTATCTTTTTCTTAAGCCGTGAGACTAGCCATCTTGAATTAGGAATGGTTTTGAAGCCTCCACTAGGTCTTTGGGTTTACTCGGACTGATTACGAGTGTCGATTTTCTCAAATTAGAGTTTACGATGACTTAAGAGGCCATGATGCATTCACGCTCACTCTGAGTTATAGAACGATCAAATACAAATGCATAGTGGACGACTTCTTAAGAAGTCATCATGTATTCACGCTCACTCTTTTTGAGTTATGAAACAATCAAATACAAAAACATATAAATCGTCAAAATTACACATATGTTATAGGATATTCTACATCCTTTTAGATATTTTTTTATGTGTCTTGGCTTTATGTTAACATGATATGTAGTTAGACTAGATCTATATTTTCCTTATCATTACCATATTGGTATTGTGTAATACCTTATATAAAAAAGCTCATATCAATGAATAAGATATTCATGTTTCACGATTCTCTATTCTCAAATCTCTTTACTAACCTACATTATCAGCTCTTGGCTCAACCTTTAAGCTAATAGTCTTTCCAAAACCCTAAAAACAAAAATTGTTTTTTCTCACAAACCAGAAGTCCTCGGCCCTGCCTCGGCCTCGTCGCTGCTCCCGACCGCCGTTTCTCAGCCGTAAGCTCCTCCTTCTTTTCTAGTTTCGTCCAATCAAACTTTAGATCAAGAAATTCGAGTTTTCAAAGAAATTTTACGGTATGTTTTAAACCTTAAACTCTTCAAAGTTCAATAAACTCGGGGGAGATAAAATGTTTTCTCCCCTTCTTCTCCTTTATTTTATGCTTGGGTTGGTGTATTTGCAGGTTTAAATCCTGGATTTCCTCCCCGGGTCCAAAGTTGTGTTTGATCAATTTTGGTTCTTTCTTTTGAAGGTGTGTTTGATCACCTTCACATAGTTTTTCTAGGTCGTATTTGATTGACTCCGGACACTTGTACCTTAGGGTTGTGTATGATCAACCTTAGAGAGACAAACTAAAAATAATAAAAGCATCGTATTTGAGTATCTTCGGGTCTCCATAAGAAAACTAATATGACTTGTTCTCTCTTGTATGCAGATGAAAAAAACGCATTGAATTTGATGTCCTCAACGCCCATGGTTATGAGTACCGAACCGAACCTTAACAATGAAGGTCTGCTCAATATCCGAACCTTACCGAGGCCTAGCGATGGTACTTAGTACCAAGGGCATTGAGGACATCAAATTCGATACCTTTTTCCATTTGCATACAAGAGAGAACAAGTCGTATTAGTTTTCTTATGTAGACTTGAAAGATACTCAAATACGATGCTTTTATTATTTTTGGTTTGTCTCTCTAGGGTTGATCATACACAACCCTAAGGTATAAGTGTCCGGAGTCGATCAAACACGACCCGGAAAAACTATGTGAAGGTGATCAAACACACCTTCAAAAGAAAGAACCAAATATCAAACACAAAATTGGGCCCAGGGAGGAAATCCGGGATTTAAACCTGCAAATACACCGACCTAAGCATAGAATGTAGGAGAAGGAGGGGAGAAAATATTTTATATCCCCCGAGTTTATTGAACTTTGAAGAGTTTAGGGTTTAAAACATATCATAATTTTTTTTCGAAAAACTTGGATTTCTTGATCTAAAGCTTGATCGGACGAAACCAAAAAAGAAGGCGGAGTTGACGGCCGAGAAGCGGCGGTCGGGAATAGCGACGGCGTCAAGGCCGAGGACTTTTGGTTTATGAAAAAAAAACGATTTTTGTTTTTAGGGTTTTGGAAAGACTATTAGCTCAAAGGTTGAGCCAAGAGCTGATAACACAGGTTAGTGACAGAGATTTAAGAATAGAGAATCGTGAAAGATGAATATCATATTTATTGATAGAAGCCTTTTTATACAGAGCACAATACTAATATGGTAATAATAAGAAATACATAAATCTAATCTAACTGCATATCTTATTGGTATAAGATCAATACACACATAATGAATATCTAAAAACATGTAGAATATCCTAGAACAGTAAAAACTTTATACATGAATATTTGTAATAAAGTCAAAAATAAATAAACCAATCGAGAAGGCTAGAAGCCTCATCATAGTGACGAAGCAAACGTTATCGTGTCGGTGACTTTTACGTCACCATCATAATAATAATAAAACAATTAGTTGATTCGGTTTTAGGAATATAAAACCAAAAATAATGATGAGGCGGGCAAAGCCTAAACGCCAACAGCCCAGAAGACCATCACAACCTCCTTCCTCCTCCTCCTCCAATACGACGTCGTATCAACCATGTCTTACGACTACCTCTTCAAGTACATCATCATCGGCGACACAGGTACGTAGAGAATTCCGAAACCCTAGAATAGACGATGACAACACTCGCCTGCTCGCTTTTCAGATTTTTAAAACTCGAAATAATTTTGGGGGTTGGTTTCGTGTGGACGCAGGTGTAGGGAAATCATGCCTGCTCCTCCAATTCACGGACAAGCGGTTCCAGCCTGTTCATGATCTCACCATCGGCGTCGAGTTCGGAGCTCGCATGGTCACCATTGAAACCCGCCCCATCAAGCTTCAGATTTGGGACACTGTAAGCTTCGCATCGTTTATGCCCAATTACAATTGGTTAGAGTTGATGTCTTATTTGTGCTGTTAAGGTTTAGATTGTGTTAAGGTAGTAGTTGACAGTTGATACATGTGAATTCGCTTGGTTTGTGGCTGCTGTTTTAGTTTTTTCTGAGGAAGCAAACATTTGTTTTTATTTTATTATTTCAGGCCGGGCAGGAGTCCTTCAGGTCCATTACTAGATCCTACTACAGAGGAGCAGCTGGGGCACTTCTGGTTTATGACATAACCAGGTGAGGCGGAGAGAATTGTGTGTTTACGTAACTTGTAGATCGCTGTGAGTGGGTGCGTGTTGCTAGGAAAGCTAGAGATGGTTAGAACAATATTAAAATGAACTTATTTTGGTGCCCAATGTTATGCATTCTCTCTGTGTTTGCAACTTAACATGGGTAGGAATTGTTGTTATGTAATTGAGAATGATCAACTCTAGAATTGGGATATAGATGTTTGTGAGTTATCACAGCTAACATGAGACATTGAATTTGAGTTTTACTCGTAGTTTCTTGAACTAAAGTGAGGAAACTTGCTAAAAGGTTTTCTCTTGTGTAGGAGGGAGACATTTAATCATCTGGCAAGCTGGCTAGAGGATGCTCGGCAGCATGCAAATCCTAACATGTCAATAATGCTCGTTGGGAACAAGTGTGATCTTGCTCATAGAAGAGCTGTCAGCAGAGAGGAAGGGGAGCAATTTGCAAAGGAGAATGGGCTTTTATTTTTGGAGGCATCTGCAAGAACTGCTCAAAATGTCGAGGAGGTGATAAACTAGAAGACTGACTCTCTTTTTTCACCATGTTGTGTGTTTATTTGTGGCTGAACTGCTACTGTTTAGTGCACTTGAACTGATATGGTAATATATTTCTCAGGCCTTCATAAAGACTGCTGCAAAGATTCTTCAAAATATCCAGGATGGTGTGTTTGATGTATCAAATGAGGTAATTTTCAAGTCACTGTTGAACATATTGTTCTCTGTAGGTGTTGGGTCAATTCTAAACTTCTCTTGTTGCTCTAATAAATGTGAAAAACATGATTACTTGAGTAATGTTTTGGTGTCATTCGCAGTCGTCTGGTATCAAGGTTGGATATGGACGCCCACAAGGTCCATCAGGTGCGAGAGATGGAGCTGTTGCTCAAACAAGCGGATGTTGCAGCTAATTGGAACAGAAATAGTTTCTGTACTTCCTTTTGTTCTAGCCATCTGTCTGTCCAGAATGTGCTTTTGAACATACCTTGTGCCACATAGGGAAAAAGTTGGATGTATAGTTTTAAGCTCTTGGATATATTCTACTCTGATTTTATCGACTCATTTAAGTATTTCTCAACAGGGATCCACTTTGTATAGGTTTTGTTCAAAGAAATCCATTATTCATTTGTTCAAGACCATCAGGAATCCTTTTTTTCTTCTTCTTTCTTTAGAATGTTTATGGCATCGGAAATATGAGTAGCGCTTTAGAGCTAACCATCTATTTCATTATACGAAGCTAACCGCCCTTCAAACCAATTTTCCAAGATAAGTTAGCTTTGTGACGGAGTTGTGTATGCTAGTTATTTTCCACCACAAGTAAGCTTTATCAAACCATGACTTTTAAAGTATTTCCCGAATTGACAAAACATGAAAATCTTAAATCAGAGTCGTGTATACGAGTTTCGCTTGATTTTAGTCACAAAATTTAGGTTACGAATTTTTCGGTCAAAATTGAATGTTATTATTATTTTACCAAACCTTTTTTTATTATTATATCATGATAAATAAATACTTCTCAAACTGACGGAACTTAAAAATGTTTATATGATTAGTATAACGAGTTATGCTTAACGAGTTACGAATTTATTGGTCAAAATTGAGCATTTTTTTTTTTGACCAAACATTTTCTATTATCAAATCATGACTTTTAAGTACTTCCCAAATTAACAGAACTGGAAAATCACAATCGGATTTCGGTATAGGAGCTTCGCTTGATTTCAGCCTAAATTTCTAACTATAGCACACGATTTTCGGTTAAAATTGAATCTTCATAATTTTTAACCAAACGTTTTCTATTAATAAATCACGATAAATAAGTACATCTCGAACTGACGGAACTCGATAATCTCAATCGAAGTAGTCTATACAAGTTTTGCTTGATTTCAGCCCAAATCCCTTGCTTTAACACACAAATTTTTTGGTTAAAATTGAGTGTTCTTATTTTTGAACCTAAGTTTTTCTATTATCAAATCATGATTTATAAGTACTTCTAGAACTGATGAAACTTAAAAATCACAATCAGATTTGTGTATAAGAGTTTTGCTTGATTTCACCCAAATCTCTTGTTATAGCACACAAATTTTTTGGTCAAAATTGAATGTTTTTATATTTGAACATGTTAGTACATAGCCAAACCATTTGGCCATGCCGAGAATATGACACAACCACCCGGTCGTCGAAGATCATTCTGGGCAAGACAACACCAGCGAGCCCTTCGTGGGCATCCAAAGAGTGAAGGTCCAGCAGCAATACACATGCCAGACCTACTATCCGGCAGCTAAACACCCCCGAAAGGGCGGATGCCGCAAAGGACCGTAAACAGTCCCACATCGGAGACTGATACCACAGCTCCCAACATTAGCCTATAAAACAGGAGCAAACTCCCAAAAGAGGTAAGTCCAGAATCCCCTTCCATACTCTCGTACTATACAAGTAGCGATCAAACGCTGACTTAAACATCAGAGAGTCGAAGACTGGGCCATCCCAGTCCTGACTCCTGACGTATTGTTGCTTGTGCAGTTACAGGACCCAGACTCAAGAATTCGACCTCTCGTCCCGTGATCTCGGGAGAGGTAGAAACAATTGGCGCTAGAAGGAGGGCATTCTTGTGGAACTCCCATTTAACTTAAAAAGATGGTGGAAATCGTAGATGACCCCAATGACCCTGATACTCAAATAGAAAATGAATTTTTCCAATCTGGAGATCCATCCCTCAACCAAGCCACCAATGCGGCCTCCATTAGTCAACCCAATCCCGCCACCGCCCTTGATATTTTACAACGAGACTTCCATTCGTTCTGCGAGCAAGCCGCCAAAGAGAAGGCGGAGGCTGAAGCGTACCAGGTACGTATTGCAGAGTTGGAAAAAGAGCAATTCTTGCTACGAGCCACGTTAGACCATCGTAACGTTTATAACGACAGCTTGGACCACGCAGCTAGGGTCACTAATAAACCAGACCCCACCACCACATCTCTTTTTCCTAACCAAGGCCAAGGTAGTTCCGTGATCCCGGGAGACCCCAACCAGATCATCTACGTCACCCCTCCACTCACCAACCCATCTTTTCCGCTCCCAGCCCCCCAGTCATCTGTAATCACCAATGAACCCCCTCCCCGGCTAAATAAACCTGAATCATCTGCTCCACCCGTCCCCAATCCTACCTCTACCAACACCCCCAACCTATCTCTCGACATGCAAACCAGTCTACTCCTCCAACTTAGCCAGTCTGTCACTCAGTTGGCTTCACGGATTGAATGCGTCAAGAATCGCGAGAGCCAGCGACCTCTATTCTCTGGCTATAAGCATCTCCCAAGTCCTTTCACGCCACAGGTGTAGATGGAGAAACGGTCACCCGATGCCAAGCCCTTCAAAGTGGACAAGTATAAGGGCACTGAGGACCCTCATCTCCATCTCGAGACATTCTTGTTGTTGTGTAGTTCCACTCGCTACACAGACGCCATGGCCTACCACGCCTTCCAAGAGACCCTCTCAGACGAAGCACTCAGTTGGTTCCTCAATCTACCGCCCAACTCCATTGACAACTTTGATAAGCTCTCTGAACACTTCCTCAACCGCTTCATACTTCATACCAGCATTTATCGTAGTGTGGACACCCTGTTCCACATCAAGCAGAAGGAGGGAGAAGGACTCTATGAATTGTTATCCCGATGGCAATCCGCCACCGCGTGATGCCACAACTTAGATCCCCAAGTTGCTGAGCAAGCTTTTCGCCAGGCCTTGCTTCCTGGAAATTTCTTAATGGAGATCAACAAAACCAAATCATAACTTTAAGTACATCCCAAATTGACGGAACTCAAAAATCTAAATTGGATTTTGAACTAATTTCAGTTTACTTCCATCAATTTTAGGTCGATCATCATCTTAATCTATTTTCATTCAATTTCATCAAAAACACCCCTCGACTTCCATTTTTCACCAGCCGTGTCCAAACATTCATTTTTTAGCCAATTCTTCCGTCATGTGATGACTTGCATTAAGAAGAAAACCAAATTTGAAGTCGTTAGGTCCACAGAAAAAGGGCAAAATAGACAAATTGCATTCAATCAAACCAAAATTACTAACATTAGAGGGTTGTGATGAGAATAGAGATGTGTATCGATATATAGAGAAACTGGTCAGAAAGGTTATTTTTCCGTCATCACTTAACAGAGGAATTAATAGAGAATGGAGGTTTTGGACACGGCGAATGAAAATTGGGAGTCGATAGGTGTTTTTGATGAAATTAAAAGAAGAAGGACTAACATGATGATTGACCTAAAGTTGATGAGGGTAAACTAAAATTAGTTCTTGGATTTTTGTTTACGAGTTTTGCTTAATTTCAGCAAAAATCTCTTAGCACACGCATTGTTAGGCCAAAATTGAATTTTTTTATTTCTTAACCAAACTTTTCTTCGTATCAAATCATGACTTTTAAGTACTTCTCAAACTGACGGAATTCAAAAATCTCAATCAGATTAGAGCATACGAGATTCGCTTGATTTCATCGAAAATCTCTTCATATAGCACACACATTTTTAAGCCAAAATTGAATGTTCTTATTACTTAACCAAACTATTCCTATTATCAAATCATGAAATTTAAGTACTTCTACAACCGATGAAACTCAGAAATCTCAATCGGATTAGTACATACGAGATTCACTTGATTTCATCAGAAATCCATTGCTATAGCACACACATTTTTAGCCAAAATTGAATGTTCTTATTTCCTAACCAAACTATTCCTATTATAAAATCATGACATTTAAGTACTTCTATATAACAGACGGAACTCAAAAATCTCAATCGGATTAGTGCATACGAGATTCACTTGATTTCATCGAAACACGTACACATTTTTAGGCCAAAAGTGAATGTTCTTATTTCTTAACTAAACTTTTCTTATTATCAAATCATGACTTTTAAGTACTTCTGCAACAGACGAAACTCAAAAATCTCAATCGGATTAGTGCATACGAGACTCGATTGATTTCATCAAAAATCCCTTGTTATAGCACATGCAATTTTAGGCCAAAATTGAAGCAAATTTATTTTTCTTAACCAAACTTTTCTTATTATCAAATCATGACTTTTAAGTACTTCTCTAATTGACAGAACTCGAAAAACTCAATAGGATTAGTGCATACGAGACTCGCTTGATTTTATCGAAAATCTCTTGCTTATAGCACACGAATTTTTAGGCCAAAATTGAATGTTCTTATTTGTTAACTCTACTTTTCTTATTATCAAATCATGACTTTTAAGTACTTTTGCAATTGACAGAACTTGAAAATCTCAATCGGATTAGTGCATACGAGATTCGCCTAATTTCATCAAAAATCTCTTGCTATAGCACGTGCATTTTTAGGCCAAAATTGAATGTTCTTATTTCCTAACCAACTATTCCTATTATCAAATCATGACATTTAAATACTTCTCTAACAAACGAAACTCAAAAATCTCAATCGGATTACTACATACGAGATTCGCTTGATTTCATCGAAAATCCCTTTGACAGAACAAAGGCCAACAGCCGACAAAAACTCTTGTTCGATCTGTGAGAGGAAACCTCCTATTGATGTCATAATTTGGTTCGATAACGAAATTTGATTTTTCAACTCAGTCCACGTAGGAAGCATTGAAATGTCAAAGAGCCACGTATGACTCTAACCTTTCAATGCACCTAAACCATTATCCGAGAATTAAAGATGATACTCACACGTAAATAATAATGAGATGCCCAACCTAGCATTCAACATCTCTCTTAGACGTCTAAGAGTCTCATAGAGACATGCCATCTAATGGTTTACCCTTTGCTTACACCCAATTCACGATCTGCGTCACACCGGTGAGCTCAACATAATTGGGTTTACAAGTGATGGCCCGCCAGCGAGATCATGCGAGCTGGATAGTAGAGTTTGCATGCGAAAAGAACTTCACATGGAATCAAGAAATGGGTTTCGCGTAGAAGTAGAGTCCTAAAGCATGACGGCGAGGCGAGATGGTTTCGCGTAGAAATGGGGTCCTAAAGCATGAAGGCGAGACAAGATGGCTTCACGTAGAAGTGGGGTCCTAAAACATGAAAGCGATGCGAGATGGCTTCGCATAGAAGCGGGGTCCTAAAACATGAAGGCGAGGCAAGATGGCTTCACGTAGAAGTAGAGTCCTAAAACATGAAGACAAGGCGAGATGACTTCGCGCAGGAAACTTCACGAAGAAGCAAGAGAAGGAGTCCACATAAGCACACCCTCATTCCGCGTCCGCGCGGTGGCACGCCCTGCACCCTTTTACTTTTGGTAAGCTAAAGTACCTCTCAAATTTCACGAAGGCATAGCTCGAGACTTACTTGATAAGAAGAGACCACATAGTGTCGACACGTGTTACCAACTCTCCCAAACTCATCTTGGAATCAGTGGAATGTCAGGAAGCAAGGCTGACACCCTGATTTTAGAGAAGAGCAATCCTGAGCCCATGCTCTTCCTTTCCACATCCCCAACCTTCCCTCCTATAAATACCAAGAATTCTCAAGGCTGAAGGGATCCCTATTGATTCTCTCCAATCTCTATTTATTATTCAAACATTTTATTGACTTGGGCGTCGGAGAGTGTTTGGCCGGCCTTAGGCTGGTCCTTCTATAACCTCCTAACTCACATGTCAACAAGTCATTCAATGGTACTCCATCAACTTGAGGAAGAATAGGCCCATGTCAAGTGGCGGATGTCCAACGCCAAGAAGAAGTAGAGGAAGCTAGCTCGCCATCAAGGAGAGAAAGCTAGCTTGCCATCAAGTAAAGGAAGCCCACTACGAAGTGGAGGAAGTTAGCTCGTCATCAAGGAGAGGAAGTTAGCTAGTCATCAAGGAGAGGAAGTTAGCTCTCCATCAAGGAGAGAAAGCTAGCTCGCCATCAAGGAGAGAAAGCTAGCTCGCCATCAAGTAGAGGAAGCCCACCGCAAAGTGGAGGAAGCTAGCTCGCCATCAAGGAGAGAAAGCTAGCTCGCCATCCAGCAGAGGAAGCCTACTATGAAGTGGAGAAAGCCAGCTCACCGTCAAGGAGAGGAAGCTAACTCGCCACTTTACACATATGATTTTAACGGAATTCTCGTTGATCCGTTAGTGCTAAAAAACGACACCAACACCTCCATTCCCAGGTCACCTAATCCGATCCAGATTCTTTTTGTAAGTAGTTTATTTCTTCTCTCCTATTTAAGTTGATTGGATCGATTGATCTTCGATTTCCTACTCTTCACCTGACTTGGGTTGTGGTTGTTTTTTTTTTAAGTTAAATTAAGTTACTGTGGTTGATTGTTGTTTCCCATTTGGATTCGGATTGATTATCCTTTGTGAATTAGAATGAGGAGAGTTTAGGATTTATAAAAGCCTAGTTTTGGAATCAAACAATTATAGAGCCTTTGAGTGAGAAATCAAACATGATGCAGACACTAAGACGCTGCAGCAGCTTAGCAGAAACCGTAGTAGACTATGAAGATATCCTTACCGAAATCCTTTTGCGTGTGCCAACTCGACCTCTGGTCCGCTTCAAATGCGTCTCCAAGCACTGGCTCTTTCTTATTTCCAACCCCAAGTTCTGTCATCGCCATATGCTAAAGAATGCACACCCGCCCATTTCGGCCTTCTTTTCTCAGAAGTCCAACGGGTTCGGTTTTGTCCCTCTCCACTTTGATCATGATCCGACTAGTATTAGAACTCCTGGGAACCTAATTGTGTCTGCAAGGTCCTGCAATCCTCTGAATTTCGTACACAGCCTACACGGCATTGAGATTGTCCAGTCCTGCAATGGCCTCTTCTTGTGCTGTCTCCAACCTCCACGATACTCTTACCCGGATCCGGCTCCTCTAAAGTGAGGAGTCCGTGAAGTTAGTCTAAGTTTATAAAATCCACACTCTTTATCTAATCTAAGGGTTCTGAGCAGGACATGTCACTTTTGGATTAATTTAGGCTAACCCATGGTTAACTTTGGTAAACTGTCGTCAACTACGTAACAAAAAAAAAGAAAAAGGTTTTACGTCTTCTGCTATAACACGTCCTACTGCTATCTTCCTTCTGCGCTGCTCTTTTGTTCTTCTGCGCATTGTTCTGCTCTTACGTCTTCATATGCTCTGTTGCGAATCACTATGACGAACTTGGACTGTTGCGAATCACTACATTTGGTATCCGGATACAGGACTGTTGCGAATCACTACATTTGGTATCCGGATACATACTTTCAGAACATATGCTCTATTCCCAGGCATTACTCTTCATCAAAAACTAAGGATGATATCGTTCAGTAATCGAAACCTATTTGGCCGAATTTGGAATAGAGTTACTGTGGGATTTGGATCAGTTGAATTTCCCACTGCGTACTATGAAAGAGAGGACCGTTTGATGTTTCTAAACTTAAAAATCAGCTGTTTGATTTTTTTACATTTGGGATGCACATAAGATGTTCGATGAAATGACAAGCTCAATTTTTGTATTTTGACTTCAGATTTTGTTCAAGTTAACATGGAGTATGATTTTGGTATTAATTGACTAAGGCCATAAAGCTGATTTTCATCTGTACTAATTTCATTTTTCATCTGTAGTTTGAGCACTTCTTAGATGTGAAAACTGATTCTCTAATTGTAGATATGGACATGAGCAAAAATGGACATGCACATGAGCATCTCTAATTGTCAAAACTGATTATCAAACATTATTTCAAATTTAAATAATCCATACAAACTTGAGTACATTACTTTCCTCTAGATCCATGAAACTTTTAATAGCAACTAAAAACAATAACAGAGGTACAACCATCATCATCTAATTTCCGGCACATATATAGAAGTTTGCTATGTTTGGTAACCAACTAAACGAGTGGACAATTGTTTCTTCCTCTTGCTTGATGGTGGAGCTCCTTGATCCTATATGACAAGAATGAAAATCAAAAAATGATGTTCAGTTGCGTAGATCATAAACATATATAGGACATGTACATACATCAATAATGAAATCTTTGTTACCTGAGACTCTTGAGGTAGTGATTGGTTTTCAGTAGAGGATTTCTTATTTCTCTTTCTTGAAGGTCCAGCTTCTTGATTCTATATATAAGACAAAAGGCAAATGTTTAATCTTAGAATCAGTTTTATTCTAATCACATGTGCATGATAAAAATATATATCACCTCAGATGGTTGAGGCAGTGATTGATCTTTATTAGACGATCTGGTGTTTCTCTTTCTTGATGGTTGAGCTTGAACCTGTTTGACAAGAGCGAAAAATATAAAAAATAAAGAAAATAAACCCTCAAGTGCATAATGTACAAAATCCTTTTATCACCTGTGATTGTTGAGGTACTGTTTGATCCTTATTAGACACTGATGTATTCTTATCAGTTGAGTTCTTGTTTGCCTTTTTTGGTGGTTTGACTCCTTGACCCTGCTTCATAAGAAAAAATGGAAAATACAAATTAAGTACACATGATAAACTCACATATGCATGTTTGATCATATGATATGCAATCAATCAATATGAAGTTATTTACCTGATCCGATTCTTGAATTGAATTATCTTTCCTTGAAGATTTTCTCTTTCTCTTGCCTATATTCTCATGCCAAGCCTTGGGGCGTTTTTTGCGACCTTTACAACCGGTTTTCTTCTTCAGACCTTTCACCTTTAGAAGCAAGTCTTCAAGCTGACTTTCTTGAACAATCCTCTCACCTTCACCTTGTGAAGAATTATTCTGTTCATCGGGACTTGTTGTTGGTTTGTTCAAAAAGATGTCCTCAACTTGTTTCCTTAGCTCATGTGCGACTTTCATTACCAACTCAAAGGCTTTTTCATCTCCAGATGCTCTAGATGCAATATCAACTAATATAGGGCAAGCACTTCTATATCGCTTACCTATAGCCAATTCTTATCATCCACTACATTGGCCTCATTCATGCTTGCAACAACCTCATTTCTTGCCTCCCTGGTCCACCTCTTAAGAATATATTGCTCAGGAATTTTTTTTATATCCCATACATCAAGAACTTTCAAAGCATGACAACACAAAATTCCAAAATTCTGAAATTTCATACAACTGCACAAGACACTTTGGTCTGAAGGTTGAAATTTTACCTTATGCTCCTTATGCTCTTTCTTTTCATCTACTAGGGCAATTGTATACTCATGTGTTTGAGTAGAATCCTCATGCTGTTTTATAATAGCTGCTGAAGACCAATCAAATTCCTCTTGAAAATACTTTTCAAAGATTGCTGGAGTGTATACTTTCGCTGCTTGTTGTAGTACAGGCGATTTCTGGACCTTCACTCTTGGTAACTTTTGTCTAGAATTATACTCAGCTTCTAGCTCCTTATAGTGCTTATCATTAGCGACTCTTTCAAACTGATTGAAAAAGCGTATGATATCCATGTCTGACTTCAAGTGATCTTTCAAATCACTGTTAAGGCTTTCACTAAGCTGTGTACTTCGCATTCCAATGGTAAACACCTCTTTCATGTGACATTTAGCCCATTTCTCCTTAATTTCATATGTCTTCAGCAACCATGGATTGGTGCAAACATTATATCTGTCTAGCATAGCACTCCAAGCATCTTCAAATTCTTCCACTTCCTCGTGCTCATACATGCATGCTGAAAATTCTGTAAGAAAATATGAGCCTTCCTTCATCAGGTATCCCAAATGCTTAATTCCATTTTGCATTATATGCCAACTACATAATCCGTGAAATGTATCTGGAAGCACCTCAGACAGTGCCTTTGCCATTGCCGGATCTTGGTCTGTAAATATAGTCTTCGGCTTTTTTTGCTTATGTGCTTCTAGGAATGTCTGGAACAGCCACTTAAAAGATTCAGCGGTCTCATCATAAAGGAGAGCAGCCCCAAATATTATAGTCTCTCTGTGATGATTAAACCCAGCAAATACCCCAAAAGGCCTATATTCTTTATTAGTACTGTATGTGGTGTCGAAAGTAATGACATCTCCGAAATGAGCATAAGCAATAATCATTCTTGTATCTGCCCAAAAAATATTTGTAATCTGTTCTTCACTATCCAACTGTACAACATATTGAAATGAGGGATTCTCACAAGATTGGTTGTGTAAATATCTCAAGAGACTCCCCGCTTCTCCATAGGCCATATCCTTTTGGCGCTTACTTCTCAAGTAATTTTTTTGATCTCTTTCAGTGTATCCCAAATTTTCCCTCCCACCAACTTGTTGACTGAAAAATTGGTGTACAGCCTTTGGCTTAAGTCCAGAGTCAGTCGCAAAATCAATATGAACAGTTTGGCGATCTGCTAGATTCCGTTGAGTTGGAATCATGAAACATGTTTCCTCAGTATGCAGAACATGGTTATGCTCACTCACAAAATCATGAACTTCAAACTTGCTACTTTCTCTATTGAATTGCAGTCCCAAGCGTACAAGACATTCTGTTCTTGTTTCTGCTCTAGGGGTCTTTGTTAGATGATCACGTTTATCTGGTACTCGATGACCCTCTTTTGCGCACGCATATCTGACTGTAGTAATTTGTCCATCTCTTCGACTCTTGTTTGCATACATTTTTCGGACCCCAAAACCCGTTCGGCCTCCGTAGTTCTTCAAAAATTCAAATGCAGCATCTAGGGTATCAAATTGCATCCCTATTCGAGGAATCCAATTAAGAGACTTACTGATGCCCTCATCTAAAATATGTCTTGCAATGTCATCCGTCCCACTTCATAAGTATTAAAAGAAGACAAATAAAAACTATAAGATACTATACTGGACTTCACAAATATAGAACAAGAGAGTTTAACCTAATTATTCCTTATTAGCATAACTATATGACTTCAGTTAACGGAAAATCAAAACTCATCAATTATCAAATAAAGTATCTAAGAGGTCTTTGTAAAGGAGGAACCTGTTTGTATTTGTGCCTTCTTGTAACCATGGACAAGTATCCATTGTCGCGCAGAAGAACAAAAGAGCAGCGCAAAAGAACAAAAGAGCAGCGCAGAAGGAAGATGGCAGCTGGACGTGTTATAGCAGAAGACGTAAAACCCTTTTCTTTTTTTTTGTTACGTAGTTAACAGCAGTTTACCAAAGTTAACCATGGGTTAGCCTAAATTAATCCAAAAGTGACATGTCCTGCTCAGAACCCTTAGATTAGATAAAGAGTGTGGATTTTATGAACTTAGACTAACTTCACGGACTTCTCACTTTAGAGGAGCCGGATCCCTCTTACCCAACTACAGCTAGTACACTTGTTTATTATGTTCTCAATCCCACAACCAACAAGTTCACCACACTTACTCCTCCAGCTGCTGCTGCTGCCACTACTGATCATCCCCGAATCGTTGGCTACGCTTTGGCTTTTGACCCTTCTAAATCACCTCATTACAAAGTGGTCTTCCTTTGGTTTGGCCATGAACCACCTGGAGGCTGCTGGTACCCGTACTATCACATAGAGATATATTCGTCTGACACTCGAAGCTGGAGGCTTCTTGATACTTCGTTCGACACTCATCCTGACGTATTCTACAATGTGGGCGTATACTGCAATGGCGCAGTTCATTGGGTAGGGAGCGATGGTGAGATGTCATACTATCACATAGACGAAGAGCGTGTGGGATTCGTTGATGGCTTCACTGATAGTCAGGGGTGGAATATCGGTTCGATACAGTATAGATATTTTAGGGAGTCTCATGGTGGTGGCCAATTGCATCTTATTGATATTCATAGAAAATGTAATACTAAATTTCAAGTCTTGGAGATGGGGAAAGACTACTCTGGCTGGTCTGTCAAGTACAATGTTGATCTTGATCCCTTGTGCACCGCTTACCCGCACTTCTTGCAGAATCTTTTCGTTGTTCTCTCCCTTGCTCCTGAGGAAAATGAAAAAGATGAGGAAAGTTCTTCTCTTTTGCTGCATGTTCCGGGTAAAGTGATCTCTTATAATCTTAGGAATAGCACCTTTAAATCTACCGACTTAACTCCAAAGGCCGGTGTTGATGATTCTTCTTGTCGAATTGATAGGAAGAATCATCGATATGTTGAGAGTTTGGCTGTTGTGTAATGGAAATTTTTCTTTTCATTTATTTGGATGTGAAATCAAGAACTGTTAGTTTGCAGTAAGGGTATAGTTATTGGAGTATGTATTTAATTTGAGAACTGCTTGTGTAACCTCAGCAAGTACACATTTCATTGCTTCTTTCTGTCTTTCAGTATGGATCAATTATCAGTTTTATATGTTGCCTTACCTGGCCGGCTACCCTGTTGTGAATGTGTATATGTTTAGCTAGTTATGCCTAGGTTGTTCATTGCGTTTCATTGCATTCCCTACTCAAAATTCTGTAAGGTTTAAATCTATGTAAATGAATGACACACTTTCGGAAGTAATATATATCCACATTGCAGACTGCAGTTGTTCAGGTTTTCTTAGATTCCCTGTGAAAATAGAAGCAAAACAAAACGAAGTTAGTTCACGGTTCACCCTTTTCGTAACTATATGTATGGAAGCGTATGGTTTCAAAACTCTTGGCGATCGAGTGAAGCACTGGACTACGATCAATGAACCACAAGTATAGGGGCAATACGGCTTCACAAGTTGCACTAGCTACCATGCCTATTGAATGGTTTGTGAGCCATTTGAAGACAACATCTCGGATAAAGCTGCGCGGCCCGTAGAGCATTTGATTTCTTCGTCGGACGGTACAGTACTGTACGTCTGTACATTGTTAATATGATAATTGGCTATTTTATATTAATGTTTTCAGTGTCATAGCATTTGTACTTCATTGTTGGGAAAATTGCTGATAGCCCTAAATTCGAGGATTTTCTATTCCCGCTAACAAAATATGCATAATCTGCATTCACCTCTCTCTCTCTCTCTCTCTCTCCGGTGTCGAACTTGAGTTGCAGCCTCCGGATGTCATCCTCGCTGTTGGGGTCCGCCTTCAGCTCCGGCGAGTACATCACATCACTCGTGCCAAGGACCGCATCAAAGGTGAGGAGGATGACGACCTTTCACTCTCGGATCTAGGCCACAAAAGCCTCTGGCCTCGTTGTCGCCGTCGACGTCAACCTCCGGCCCTGGCGGGTGCATCACCGCACGCACGAAGAACCGCATCAAGTAGATCTTTAAGACGGTGCCGATCAGATTATGATATTAGAGCTCCATCACAAGCCACACGAGAGGTTGGGGAGCTGTTTCCCGAGCCATGAAGACCATTCTGATTGAATCGGTGGAAGCAAGATCGGTGGCTTTGTCTCTAGTTATCTCTGAAGACCATTCTGATTGAATTGAATAGATGAAGAAGACGACGAAAGTGGTAATTGCTATCATTATAGTACACATTGGATTTTGGCATTGGAATTGTTAGAGTACACCATATGTGCACACCTATGATCATTAATAATGGCCTTGAGTTTTTTTTTCTTTTTCATCGGATTGGAATTATTATTATTATAGCAATTAAGTAGTTGTAATACTGGATCTGCAGAGAATGGCCTTAAGATATTCTCTCTTTTTTGCATGGCATTGGAATTGTTATCATAACAATAAGTAGTCGTAGTGCTTGATCTGCAGAGAATGAGATCACAATTAACCTGAGTCATTGTGGCAGTATAGAAAATTTGATGAATTATTTTTTCTTCTTATATGGCGGCATATTATATATGGATGTGTGATCATTGTGGTGAATTTGAATGATTATAGTAATGTTTTATTGTTACAACAATAGTCCATATGAGGGCAATAGATACGTAATGGGGTCTATTGTGAATGACTCTCCTACTCTCCCATTTTTCATGTATACTGCCCCGATAGAAAGTCCTACCCTCTCTAATAGGAGGTCCTACTGACCCCAATAGAGGTCTGTTATAAGTAATTAAAGTACACAGTTAAGTTTAAGGGTCCTACTATCCTTAGCAGGAGGTTCTACTGACCCCAATAGGAGGTCCTACTGACCTCAATAGATGATCATACTGCCCCCAATAAGGACCTGTTATAAGTGACTGAAACACACAGTTAAGTTCAAAGGTTATATGAGGTCTTACTGCCCCTAACAGGAGGTCCTACTAACTCTAGTAAAAGGTCATACTGCCCATACTGACCCTAGTAGGAGGTCTTACTGCCTCCAATAAGAGGTCATACTGACCCCAATAAAAGTCTGTTATTAGTGACTGAAGTACACAGTTAAGTTTAAGGGTTATACTGCCCCCAGTAAAAGGTCATACTGACCCCAATAAGAGGTCTTACTGATCCCAAAAGGTGGTCATACTGCCCCTACTGACCCTAGTAGGAGGTCTTACTGTCCCCAATAAGAGGTCATACTGACCCCAATAAAGGTCTGTTATTAGTGACCGAAGTACATAGTTAAGTTTAAGGGATATACTGCCCCCAGTAAAAGGTCATACTAACCCCAATAAGAGGTCTTACTGATCCCAAAAGGTGGTCATACTGCCCTCAATAGTTGGTCATACTGCCTTCAATAGGTGGTCATACTGCCCCCAATAGGTGGTCATACTGCCCCCAATAGGTGGTCATACTGCCCACAATAGGTTGTCATACTGCCCCTACTGACCCTAGTAGGAAGTCCTACTGCCCTCAATAGGAGGTCCAAAGTTAAAGCACACGAATTTTTAGGCCAAAATTGAATGTTCTTATGTCTTAACCAAACTTTTCTTATTATCAAATCATGACTTTTAAGTACTTCTGCAATTGACGGAACTTGAAAATCTCAATCGGGTTAGTGCATATGAGATTCGGTTAATTTCATCGAAAATCTCTTGCTATAACACATGCATTTTTAGGCCAAAATTAAATGTTCTTATTTGCTAACCAAACTATTCCTATTATCAAATCATGACATTTAAGTACTTCTCTAATAGACATAACTCAAAAATCTCAATCGGATTAGTGCATACGAGATTCGCTTGATTTCATCGAAAATCCCTTACTATAACACATGTATTTTTAGGCCAAAATTGAATGTTCTTATTTCTTAACCAAACATTTCTTATTATCAAATCATGACTTATAAGTACTTCTGCAACTGACAAAACTCGAAAATCTCAATTGGATTAGTGCATACGAGATTGCTTGATTTTATCGAAAATCTCTTCCTATAGCACACACACATTTTTAGGCCAAAATTGAATGTTCTTTTTTCTTTACCAAACTTTTCTTATTATCAAATCATGACATTTAAGTACTTCTCTAACAGACAGAACTCGAAAATCTCAATCAGATTAGTGCATACGAGATTCGCTTGATTTCATTGAAAATCCCTTGTGTTATATATAACACACACATTTTTAGGCCAAAATTGAATGTTCTTATTTTTTAACCAAACATTTCTTATTATCAAATCATGACTTTTAAGTACTTCTGCAACTGACGGAACTCTAAAATCTCAATCAGATTAGTGCATAAAAGATTTGCTTGATTTCATCGAAAATCTCATGCTATAGCACACGCATTTTTAGGCCAAAACTTAATGTTCTTATTACTTAACCTAACTATTCCTATTATCAAATCATGACATTTAAGTACTTCTACATCTGACAGAACTCGAAAATCTCAATCGGATTAGTGCATACGAGATTCGCTTGATTTCATCGAAAATTTCTTGTTATATATAACACACATTTTTAGGCCAAAATTGAATGTTCTTATTACTTAACCAAACTATTCTTATTATCAAATCATGACATTTAAGTACTTTTTCAACTGATGAAAATCGAAAATCTCAATCGAATTAGTGCATACGAAATTCGTTTGATTTCATCGAAAATCTCTTGTTATAGCACACGCATTTTAAGGCTAAAATTTAATGTTCTTATTTCTTAACCAAACTTTTCTTATTATCAAATTATGACATTTAAGTACCTTTCCAACCGACGGAACTTGAAAATCTCAATTAGATTAGTGTGTCCGAGATTCACTTGATTCATTGAAAATCCTATACACACGCAATTTTAGGCCAAAATTGAATGTTATTTTTTCTTAACCAATCTTTTCTTATTATCAAATCATGACTTTTAAGTACTTCTCCAACTAACGGAACTCGAAAATCTCAATTGGATTAATCCATACAAGATTCGCTTGATTTAATCGAAAATCCCTTATTATAGCACACGCAATTTTATGCCAAAATTGAATGTTCTTATTTTTCTTAACCAAACTTTTCTTAACCAAACTTTTCTTATTATCAAATCATGACTTTGAAGTACTTCTACATCCGACGGTACTCGAAAATCTTAATCGGATTAGTACATATTCGCTTGATTTTATCGAAAATCTCTTGCATATAGCACACATTTTTAGGCCAAAATTAAATGTTCTTATTTCCTAACCAAACTATTCCTATTATCAAATCATGACATTTAAGTATTTCTCTAATAAACGAAACTTTAAAATCTCAATCAGATTAGTGCATAAGATTCGCTTGATTTCATCGAAAATCCCTTGCTATAGTACATAATTTTTCGATTAAAATTGGTTGTTTTTATTTTTGAATCAAACGTTTTCTATTATCAAATTATGATTTTTAAGTACTTCCCGAATTGACGAAACTTGAAAATTTCAATTGGTTTTGTGTATACAGCACACGCATTTTTAGGCCAAAATTGAATATTCTTATTTCGTAACCAAACTGTTCCTATTATCAAATCATGACATTTAAGTACTTCTCTAAGAAACGGAACTCGAAAATTTCAATTGAATTCGCACATACGAGACTCGCTTAATTTCATTGAAAATCCCTTGCTATAGTACATAATTTTTCGGTTTAAATTGGTTGTTTTTATTTTTGAAGCAAACTTTTTCTGTTATCAAATTATGACTTTTAAGTACTTCTCAAATTGACGAAACTTGAAAATTTCAATTGGTTTTGTGTATACGATTTTCACTTGATTTCAGCCCAAATATCTTACTAGTACACGAATTTTTTGGCCAAAATTGAATGTTCTAATTTTTTAACCAAACTTTTTCTATGTTCAAATCACGACAAATAAGCACTTTCCGAATTGAAGGAACTCGAAAATCTCAATCGGATTGGTATATACAAATTTAAGATGTCATAAAAGTTTAAAACATGTTAAGAGGTGTGTCTGTAAATACACAAGAATGTAAACAATTATAAGTTACAAACAGTGAAATTTCTCCGAGACTCGTGTGCTATAAATGGTTTCTACTGTATGCTTGGAATAGGGATCCTAATACAGAAGCTACTTGCCACTAATCATTAATCACAAACAAAACTGAACTAAACTTAAACGAGAACGTAAAGCATGGCTACAATCAGGAGCTACACAACTAGAAAAAACCTCGGAGTTCAGCTTTCAAGCGCCTCCACTTTAGCATTAAGAACTACCAAATACCTACAAATGATGTGAAGGAGTAAATATTCTGTGGCAATAAAATATGATTTCGCAAAGACAATATGATGCTCACCCCTGCCAATAGATCTCTAGAGATTGAAGGTTTCTTTTTGGCAGCACCATCTGCAACTGGTGATTTCTGTCGAAATTGGCGAACCAACTTCAGTGGCTGTTCTACAGGCACATCAGGGGTGGTTCCTGACTCTTCTTGGACCTTCCTCTTCTGTTAAACCAAAAATAAATCAAATGGCATGGAATCATCTAGTAATACTCTTGTATGTCAAGCAAAATGATGCTGCATAGATATCATCCAAGAAATTTGCAATAACTGGAAGTTTCACAGATTCTGTAGCTAATTATTTAGATGTAAGAGCCTAAGAGTCGAATCCACACAAAGCAAAATGCTATTGAGTAACAAAAGACTGAGGAAGCAGACAAATTCTTTTACTAATGCAAACTGAGGCCAATTTACAATTGTGAAGAACATGGCACGCCAATGTGAAGTTTTACACTAATAGTTCATTTGGTAAAGACTATATTATCCTAGTATCATAATGAAACAGACACTTTTCACATATAACACAGATAACATACCTTCTTCATTCTTTCTTCTATGGCACTCAACTTACGAGACGATTCAACCTTTGAGAGGTAGAACTCTTGCTCCTTCTTAGCAGCAGAAATTTCCATCGCTAGCTTTTGCTCCCTCTCTGCGTTCTTGTAGGCTGCGACACAACCATTTTGAACACAAAGTTACACAAATGACCCAAAGACCAAGCACAACCAAACAATATAACATTAAGGGTCTGTACCTATCTCTCCCGTAAGATCATCCCACTTGAATTTACTCAAGTACTTGATATTCCAAAGATCATAGTAGAAAGCTGACCTCTTCTTCCCACCTATACTGATCGAAACAATTCGTCACTACAAAAATTATCACCCCATCATACATTCAGTAGTAACAACTAAAAAGAACCAACTACATTACCTATTTTTTCACCATTTAGCATACTCGCAACTCTTTTAGCAACCCTTTTATCTTTAAACTCAACCCACCTGCACATACAAATGCTATAGTGACACTAATGAACACAATGACACAAATGAGTGCGTAAATGACATCCATACCCTTCCGAGAAACTCTCCGTTTGGTATTTACCGGGACGGTCCCGGTTCTTGGCCGGAGCAGAATGGTTTCTGGGAACGAGATAGATCTTATCCAACTCGCCGTAGGGAGAAAGCAAGTGACGGACGACTTTGTGGTCCATGCGAGGTGGGATTCTACCCAAATAGCACACACCGGGAGACAAAGGCTTCTTCTTCTTTTTGTCCATGGCGGCCGCTGATCGGAAAATTTGGTTAGGAAGCTCGGTTTTCAGGTGATCAAATTGCGGAGAGGAAGACAAGAGAAGCAGAGTAGGGTTTTATTAGAGTAAATATTAATCTTGGGCCTCACAAGATTGTGGGCCTCTCACAATTCTATTAACTGGTCTGTTTATGCTAACTCCAATAGCTTTTCTATAGTCTCGATTTTCTTAACTTTAAAGAACAATAGGATAAATGAGCTCTTCTAATAAGAATTTTTAGGTTGAAAATTAGTTGAATATTTTTTTGCTTATCTCACTTTTTAATGTTATATCCACATCCTGACTGTTCAGTTTTCAGCCATATTAAAAATCGTTAAGACATTCATAAGTGTGATTTACCAATTATGAACTTGAATGGTTTATGTTTGACACGTTTTATTCATCTATTAATTTGATCTAGTTTGTTACCTTAAAGATCACCAATTTGATTGAAAATTTATAAAACCGATATACTCATATAGACTTAAAAACTGAACGGATGAGATGCTAACTGAACATATAAGATGCTAATATATGAGAAAAATAAACATTTTAAACTATAAACCGAAAAATCTTTAACTAGTTCTTCAACTTAAGAGTTCTCACTAAAAACGCTAAACATGAAATCTGCAAAATTAAGAAATTACTAGGAAACTTTTGGAGATGCTTAGTATGGCTCCAGAATTTATGTTTTTCTTGGTCGAAGAGTAACTAAAGGTCTAATATAAAGCGGAGGATCCTTGACTACCCAATGCAAATGAAAAAGCTAGTAGTAGTGAAGTTGATGATTAAAAATAACTAAATACATAAAAACCTTAGCCAATTTATCTCAAATCTTTTACAACAGCTCCTGAAGGACAACTGAAAACACCTATAACCGGCCGGACGATGCTTGTGGGTTATCGGTGAAACAAAAGTGACAGAAGTCGTTGCTCTTCGGCTCTTCCCAGTAAAAGCGAAAAATAAAAATCAAGGTTGCCAAAAAGGGGATGGAGAAAGAAAAATTCTACATCTGTCTAGGAACCAGATGATTCATCAGTCTTCACTGTTGTTATTGAAACTCGATGCATCCAGAAAAATGAAGTAAAAATTAGTTGGGCAATCCCATTCTGCTGGAAGAGGAGTGCGCCAAAAGGCACAATGGCCTTGAACGCATGTAAACATACGAGTATCCACACCACTGGCTCAAGGTTCATATAGCCAACACTGATGAATGTCCCTTTCCTTCTGAACATCAATGATATCATTCTGTCAGTTCAATGACAACAGAAATGGGAACTAGTCATCGGAGACTTTCATCATCACTTAATTTACTCGTCTTCCTCCGAATCTCGAAGAAAGGTTTTTGTAAGTTCTCGTAACTAGTATTAGTCGTGGATCATCAGCAGGAATCTCGCGTTCCTGCAATTACAGAAATAAAGGAAGCAATTGTCAAAAGCAACACAAATGAAAAGACCCAGCTCATCTTGATGTACAAGCAAAGTTCAAATGTGTAATTTGAAAAAGAAAAAAGAAAAGAAAAAACAGCGATTAATGAACGCAATAAAATAAACTCAAAATCACATCAGAGAAACCAAGACAAGTATTTTCTAACAACAATTTGTTCTAACGGCACTTGTGTGAGCCCCAGGTTCATAAGCATGTGATCAATTTAATTTGAAGCTACACTGTGGGACTTTATTTAAATGCACCCAGTGAACGATGCCCCAATTCATATGTTGTGGTATTGAACTTTGGTCTTTGGGGTTAGATACTCCAAGTGCCAGGTTCTACATAGAATGGCATCACACAATCATAACAACTGGTTCAAATCATGATGGATTCAAACACAATCAAGAGACAGGAAAAAACAAATAACTCTTTCTTTCATGAATTAACTTTCTTTTGCAAGTATGTATGATAACATTCCAGAGCATGAACACACCATAGACCAACACAAGGCTCTCAGAGAAAGGTGGTAGCAGATTTTCATATAAAAACTTAAGCAGTGTTTGCAGGTAGTATGTGGATTTGAATCCAACTATCACAGCATATTATAACCAGGAATGAATACTCAAGGCAAGAAACTCACTTTCAAGCCATTGTAATATGCTTCTACAGCAGAAAATTGAGGAGTTATGTTACGAGCTTGCATCCAGTCCCATATATAGTTTGCAGTAGTATAACCTCCGGTCTGCAAAAAAGGTACAGAAGGTTCATAGTAAGATGATGTGCTCATATTATCCTATATTTCTAAGCCTCTTATGCTTGAAAACCATTAGTTACATCAAGGCGTAGATAAGATTGCTTGTGGTTGATTCCGACACCCTAGGCTCATCATCATCATTATCATCGTATTCTTATTTTTTTTTCAATTTTAGTTACTCTCTTTTAGTTTCTGTTTATAAGTTACTTTTCATTAGCATAAGACCCTTTTCAAAAACCCAAAAAATCATAAGTACAATTTAGTTTGAGTCTTTGCATTTGTCTTTATCAATTTGTGTATTTTGTTTTGTGTGTTTTAGTAAAGTTAATTTAGATATTTCATAATTTGAGTTGAACTAAGATCCTCGTGGGAACGACAACCCATTTTCCTCCATTCACTATACTACATCCACCCTGTATACTTGCAGGAAATCCATCATAAGACGGTCCAAAGACTCAAAACCAGAAGAAAATGGATATAAAAACATGACGGATAGAGAACATTCTTATCCTTTTGAGAAACTGAAGATAACTCTATATAATAAAACATATCAGTAAGAAAGAGAACTCTGGAGTTAAACGGAGTTCTTTGCACACCTTTTCACCAGCAGCTACAAGGAGAAGATCATTCCCTTGTCTTGGGAGCAAGAAAAAGTTCCTGGAATTCATATCTTCCTGCATTCAGAAAGATCATATAATAAGTATTGGAGGATTTCATGATTTAAAATGTAAAACATTGCTATATGAAATAAGGCACTTCCATTGCCCAACCATACCAATGCCTTCTGGACGATTTGCATTCCCTTGGGAGTATATCCAATCATGGCGCCCTCTGCAAGTGTCTACAGTAAATAACATTCCAGCTATTAGAGCATTCATATCAGAGACAATACGCCAAAATCACAAACCAATTCATCAGAACACAGTTTAAAACTGCAATATTTAGTGGGCAGGAAAAGGTGAGCAAATTACAATTGTTTCTGGTACAGATGTTTTCACTATACTTTTCAGTAAATAAGATAAAAACTATTGAAAATATTTACGAGGGGGAAACCATTGCATTAGGGGTTATGGTGACAAATCTGACTAATAAGTTTTACATTAGCTAATCAACAACAAAGGTCATATATTGCAGTGAAAATGTCCACAACTGACTTTTGAATTTTGATGTTTGTCTAAGTGAATAGACCGATGGAACTATGTGTATAAAGAACAATATGTTGACTCAATCTAATGTCTTTGTTGCAGAACTCACAGTATAGAGTTCTGCTACAGGAGGCCTCCCTGTCTTCAGATATTCATCAAGCATTTGCACACCACGATCAATATCCCCACAGTTCAAATAGCATCTGATTTGAAAGGAAAGCAGTGGAAAGAACTTAGGCACAAAAATAGATTGATGTACGTTGAAACCAAAGTCACCAAAAAAGAATTGATTAAAACTTTTGTGCACTCTGAATCAAAATTGAACGAGGGCATTCATAATCTCAATATATAAACATATTAGTTTGCTTGTACTATGCATGGCATCTATGAAGACTAATGAAAAATATATATCGAAATTTAAAGATAATTTTTAACAATTAGTTACCTCATAGTTTGAATCAAAATATAGATATCAGGATATTTCCCCTCCTTTTGAAGCATGTCCAAAAGAGCTTCCATCACCTAGCAGTAGTACACAAATGAAATATAAAACATGAAAACGTAAAGTTTTTTATGTGTGCAAGGACCATTAACCAATATGTATGCCAAGTGGAAATGAAAAGGTATCATATTTAGGATGTAACTATCATTAAACTCAGCAATCTTTGCAATCAATGTTGAACTTGAAAAACAGGGAACTTTCAGACCTTCTACTTTTCATTCTAGATTATTTGAGAATAATAATATAAAGATTGAAAAAGCAACTAAAACGCTATGAATCCATGAGATGCGACAACTTTCCGAAAAGCTCAAGAACCATGTAATGGCAGATCAGGCATTAAGTGCCAGTTTTTCATGCATAGATGCATGTTTTTCCACATAACCAAAAATGTAATCACCGGACTCAACAAATCAACAAGAACCACCGAGGCAAGTATAAAGTACAAATTGGTTTCTCTACAAAAATTGAATGGAGATTATAGAGAAATGCAATAGTACCTCCACATTTCGTAGGTCCGCACAAGCATTAAATGCAACATGATACACTGTTAGTTGCCTCATTAAATATCCATGCTTGTTAACATACTCAGCTGTTGGCATGTTATACAACTCCTCTTCTGTTATCCCTGTCATTACATTTTGAGCAGTTTCACTTGAAGCTTCAACTGATGACCACTCTTTTGACCGCTCGACAAACTCTATAATCTTACCACAAAAGCAGAATATTAGAGAACACCAAAAATAACAAAATAAGAGCTTGCTTAAAGCAGCAGGTGCAACAATTTAATAATTACTTTGGCAGCATAATCATCCGGTAAGGGTGTCTTGTTCCTCAGTGCAGTGATAAGTCCCGCATAGCAAAACTTGTTTAACCCAAGACCAGCAGCAGTCATGTCACGCACAATCGCGTACCTGCATATGCATTCGACAAATTTTACACAGAACAATTTAACTACTGAACTCTAGTCCTCGCGGCAAAGATCTACATTAACAATAAAATCACAGAAAGCAGTAACATACACTTGATCTAAACGGCCGGCAGCTGCGCATGCATTGAGGAGACACATGTAGGTTTGCACCATCGGTTTCACGTTATACCTTTTCATTTCCTCCAAAATCTTCGAATTCAAAAAAACCGAAAAACAAATCATCAATTCAATTCTCCATCCTACAACAACCAATGCTTAAAAAAAATAAATACAAACATCAACAAATCCCTACACTACCTGAATCGCCTGCTCCGACTTCTTGCACTTCCCGCACAACGAAATCAGCAAGTTATACGAATTGACCTAAATCACACGCACAGCAATTGCATTGAAAATTCACATAGAAACAAAAAACATCAAAATTTCACATAGAAACAAAGAAAACGACATCAAAATCTTCATGAAGCAAACCTACATCCAAGCCCATGGATTTCATCTGCTCCGTGAAGTAGAATGCGTCCTGCAACCAAGCACCTTTCATGGACCCCAAAATGAGCGAGCGGAAGGTGTCCCGGTCCGGCTGGACACCGTCGAGCGACATGTCGTCGTAGACGTCCCTCAGGAGAAACGGAAACCTTCTCTGCGCATTGATGTCGTTAACGACGCCGTTGTACTGCGTCACATTGCTGGCGTAGTTTCTCTTCCTGTGTTCCTCCGTTTGAGCCGGAGCAGATGAAGACAGGTGTCGCCGGCCGAGGAATCGAAGAAGTGGTGAGCGGTGAGAAGCGCCGGAAATTGATCGGAGGAGTCTCATGGTTTTGCTGAATCTGAGTCTAAAACCTCAGAATCCCAAACCCTTTTGATTCGTTTTCTTTAATTTTCGCGAAGCTGAGTGGATAAAACGAACCGTTTTGATGCTGATCACGTAGGGGATGGCGGGCTTTGGGTGGTTTGCATAAAGCCCAGTCCGTGAGGCCCGTTAGTGGATGAATCAATGCAGTCCACCAAAGTAATTTAAAAATTCGTACATGAAAAAGGAAAAGTTTTTTTTTTTTTCATTCATTCAAACATAGCCTTGGTGGTGCTACGACTTCCAGACGTTTTGTATCGAAGATAAAATGTCGTAATAGAAAATAACATTTCAAAAGTCTCTATCAAAAATGAGAACATTTCGAGAGAAAAACGAGACCAGACTTATTTTAGTTTTACCTATAACAAAATTCTAACCTCTAAACCTGGCTTTAATAGTAAATTTCTAACAATCACAACAGGGTCCAAAAAACAATGTATCATAACTAAATGTTGAAAATGTTCGTCCATAAATCCACAATCGATTTGACCACATTGATCGCAAATTCGCAATAATACCAATCTAGCCGCCGTCCGACCATCACTAGGTTCCATTAACAACCTCTTTTCTTCTTTTTTTGCCGTTGTACCCTGTTCCTATGATCCATTAGATCCTAGATTAGAGCATACATTATTACTATATAAGTATATACGATATTCATTAAAGAATACTATAAGTGTCTCTACTAACTACTCAAAAATAAGTGTATTATTCATCATCACTGGTCAGAAACAAGGTTGATGGACTTGTTTCATCTGTCAATATTATTATGACACGTACGTTTATGTATGCTACTCAATGCTGATCGCAACGCCCAACCTTTGAATTAGTGAATTCACAAGTGGTCACAACTCAACTCGATCTCACCTGCCAACTGCTCCTGCCTTGATTGGTTTTCCATGTGTATCATCAATGTGCACTAGCTTCCCATCAGTATTTTCTAACTAATTTCAACGATTACGTAAATATTGTAAATATTGGTTGTCCGAAACTCGATCAAGGACTAAAATATCAACGATTACATAAATATTGGTGGTCTGAAAAAAGAAATCTAGATGGATATATTGAGAAAATATGGAATATCGATGAAAATTTTATCAAAAAATAATATATTCAACAAAAAATATATTAAATATAAAACATCGGTAAGATATGAAAATTAATACCGACGTCCATAAAAAATAGAAATTACGAAGAAATATCGAGGATTGGATATTTTAGTCCTTCGTTACATTGATCGTGCGGTTCTCGTTTGCATATAAACGTGCTACATAAACGTGCTACTATTTAGTCGAGTGATAGAAGTCTATCTCTTGTTTGTAAACAAAATGTCTTAAAATCGACTAAAAATTAAAGTAGATCTGCACACAATGTCATCTGGTTACATATTATACGGCATCTCCAGTGGAGTTTAGGGTATTTCACGTACACCCAAGAACAATATGTAAATTGCACCATGGACTTTACTTCCATGTAATGTAAAACTTTCTTAGACAACCAATTAACCACCACATAATAGTTAAGAATGCTTTCCGAATTGTTATAAGCACTTCTTTTACAAGCTAGGAGCAAACGTACATGCACGGATGCACCTGAAGATTTAGCTAAATTCTTCTATGCTTCTAACAAAAGCGCTGCTTAACAAAACAAAAGCACTTTGATTTCGACGATAATAATTTCAGTTCGAAAATAGAAATGAAATTATAATAATAATAATTATTAGTTTCTTGGAAAGGTATACCCCATCCCTGTAGGGAAGCTTTGAATAAGGTGGTGGGGGTGCTTCTGTTCCCCACCGGCTCCGGCGAGATTTCCCCGGCGCTGATCAACGCATTTCAACGAAGAAGGATTAACCTGCAAGAACATATAGTTCCCAGCAAACAGGTCGCCGAAGTGAGACTGTCCATCCTTGAATCTCTTCACAACTTTCTGACACGAAATTCTGAGATAACCATAAGCCAACTTGAGCTTCCTCCTCAGCAGCAACAACCTCCTCAAGCTCACGACTCTCCTCCTCAGCCTCAGCCTCCTCTTCCTAACACTCGGCACCAGCTTCGACTTGAGCTTGTACCAACTGATAATGCTGCTGTTACTCCTTGGCTTCGTGACCACCACCCTCTCCTTCTCGAAATCGTAGTAACCATCTTCGGCAAAACCATTATCGTCGTCGTTGCCGTGGTGCTGCCTCAGTTTCCGGTATGAAGGGAGCTTCACGGTGGCGGAGGTCATGTTGCTAAGAAAGGTATGCGACGAAGGGTGGTGGAAGAGTGAGAATATTATGTGGTGTTGAGGAGTCGGTTTTCCTTGGTCATGATATGATGCAAAAGAAGGCAAAGTTGGTTCGGGAAGCTGGCTAGCTTTTAAGTTTTGCAATAAATGAAACGAGCAAGGTGGCTGGCGAGTCCATATTATAATTCTTACGTGGTGATCGTTGGTGTGCCTGGCGAGTCCTATCGCAAATCATTAACCATTTTGCTCCTGAATGTCATATTGTTTTTATTTTTTATATAACAAACATGAAAAGCAGAACTAAAAACAAAACCGTGACCTACACCCACGGCCGGTCTTGGTGCAGTGCAAGCAATGCTAGGCCTAATAAGAACATAAAGGCCAATTTTTTTTTTCAATATGTTAAATATATTAATGTATAATTATATTAATACAAAAAAAAAAAACAAAACACAATTAAAGTCTCGGATTTTTTCTCTTTTGTCGTTCAATATTCTAGACAATGTCTTCCGTTCACTTTCTTCTTTTCTTTTATTTTTTTCATCTTCTTCTAAATTCATAATTTCATATACTCATTGCATCGATTATGGAGAAGATTCGTTGTCGATTGACGATTGATATTCTCCACAAGACCACAACCCAATCTCATATACAGTCTTTACTTTATGTGTCGATGAAATTGTAGGACTCTCTCTATAAATTGCTCACATTCTCACAATCATGCGAAGTTCTCAATCCTCTCTCAATTTCGGACTCTCAATTTTGCATCTTCTCTCTCATATATAATCTAATTTCTCAAGATTAGACGGAAGGTTGTTCTAAACTTCACATCTTTAATTTTTTTTTTAATCCTGTCATTTTGAATGTTGAAAAACGTTGTTTTAAATTTCCCCTGTTTTTTTTTCTTTATGAAATTATGTATATGAGATACATAAAATTGATGTATGAAAATGATATATGAAACCCCTAAAAAATTGGCATGTTTAAAAAAAAATTATATAAGGGGCACATTTTTAACTTTCACACTAGGCCTTGAATCCTTTAGGACCAGACCTGCCTACATTGTTTCTTAGCTGATCCAAATTGAATGTTGGGGACATAAAAGGGTTAAACGGTGAAACCAGACTACAAGATCCAACTATGAATATGTGAAATGCTCTTGTATATCTTGCTCTTATGACGTAGTTAACAGAAGCATGAAATCATATATTCACAAAATAATATAAATTAAAATCGTTACTTTGGATTTCGCTTAGCTATAGGATTTCAATAGTTTTAGACGTTAAAAATTCTGATTGGAGTGTTCATGTTTGAGAAAAATACATTTTCGTTACTATGTTACTACTATGAGGGGAGACATTCTAATGTAGACTCTTAAGTTGAGGACTTTTCGGCTTATCTCACTTTTTGATTTTATATTTACATTTTGACCGTTTAGTTTATAGGTATTAATAAGTAGATTATTTCTGAAAATTTTCAGTTATATTGAAAATCGTTAAGACATTCATAAGTGTGATTTATCAATTATAAATATGAACGGTTCATGTTTGATAGATTTAATTCGTCCATTAATTTGATCTGATTTATTACCTTAACGATCACCAATTTAACTGAAAATTTGTATAATTGATTTAATCATATAGATCTAAAAACTGAACAGATGAAATGCGAAAATGTAATAAAAAAAACAGGTTTTTTAAATCAAAAACCAAAAAATCATCAACTAGTCCTGAACTTAAGGGTCCTCATTATAAGAGCTCTCTTGCGATATCAACTATGTTGCAAACTTACAATCATATACATATATCGAGCGCAAGTTTGAGTCACTCACGTAAGTTTGATGTCACTCTTACTTTTCGATTAATAAGAGATTACGATCCTTGTTAGGTTATAAAGCTGCAACTGACCATGCATGACACCTGGAGCTCGATCAATGCGAATGTGAAGTCTAACTGAAACACGAGAAATCATTTGGTTTACAGATCCAACACTACAAGATAGTGTTCAGTGAGCATCATCATCAAACTATAAATCCAAGAAAACGAAATGGAAGACTTTCTGAAAGCTAACAATCGAGAACCAAAGACAAACGATGGGTCATCATCAATCATCATAGGAATGAATAACTACAGCCATAATAGGATTAGTATTGAATTGATTGTGATCAAGATGCTGGTGCAGAACTCTGGTAAACAATCACACCACACCACACCACACCACACATGCATCTGTCGAAGGAAGCATTTATATGAGCTTCTTTTTCCATTTCATCCCCAATTGGTACAAAATGAAAATGGTAGTGTATCATGTGTAAAAACCGAGAAAAAAAACAAAGAGTTGTATCATGTGCCATGGTTTCAAAGTAGATCACCGACAAAAGGGACTTGAACAAATGTGTGATCCACCTCCTATGAGACTGCCACAACTACTACATAATCCTCATATGCTTACTATTATTTGTTTCGAAAATCACTTTGGTACAGCTTCTGCTACAAGCAACAACAATCTATTCAATCACTGGAACACAGAAGCAAGAAGAAGATAGAACACAAGCCAACTACAAGGATGTACAGATGGTGGCGGTATTTCAATTTCTTAAGTTGTAAATTTGGCAAAACCTAACACCCTGATCGTCTAAGTTACAAGGAATATACTGAGCCCCCAAAAGAACAAATAAAATCAAAGAATATCAGCAGCCTTCACTAATGAGATGTGATTATACGGAAGTAGCAGCGTCAATAGAGTTTTATTCTGGTCTGAATTGGGCTCCGGCATATGGGGCACGTCTGAAGATCTTGTCCGCATTCGCAACAAGTCTGCAAAAACATAAAGATATATTTAAATCTACCCTTGGGTCACTTATTCAGAGAGCAATGTTTCAAATTACAATACCTGATGCCCACAACCAAAGGCCATGTCTTTTGAATTTGTAAGGCAGATGGGGCAGACCTGTTGAAGACCATGTAAAGCTTAATATTAGTCATCAAGACTCGGGGAACACTACATCATGGTATCAAAACAGCACAAACTGGATAAGCATGCAAGAGAGACCAAATGCTTTAAGGCTTCCATGGAGTTGATTGTACAATTAAATCTAAAAACACAGCTACTACTTGGATGGACAATCATGCAGTAAAACACAGACATATAAGCAGTAAATACTCATGTACATATTCAGATAAATCAAGTTCTACAAGTAGTAATTAAATGGCGCCAACTTGTTCATTCTCTCAGCTAAATCAACTTGTTCATAGGCTGGACAGACAGATATTATCACTAGAAAAACCATGAGTTTTTTTAAATGCACAATCATTCATGAGTGCAACTTAATCCCTCATTATAAACATGGAAAATTCTTTTCCAGATGAAAGCCATGCTGGCACACCTGATTATCATAAGTAGAACTGGTAGCAGGTGGAGCTGTAGCTGTAGTGAAAGAACTGTTGTCTTCATAATAAGGAGGAACACTCGGCTCATGAGAAGGTTTTGAACTGCTGAAAGATGGCGCGGCATAGGAAGGTTTTGAACTGCTGAAAGATGGCGCGGCATAGGATGGTTTTGAACTCTTGAAAGATGATGCACCATAGTGAGGTGGTGGGAGAGGAACCCTGTGGGGAGAATTGCCCTTCTGACCACTGCCCATTTTAAAGAAACAAATATATATGAAAATTAACAAAAGTAATGAAAAGCCTCTAGAAGTAAGGGAGTAGGAAATGTTGTTACCCAAGGAGGTTAAGCTCTATTGTCGCTTTATACTGAGGCGGAATTTCCATCAAGGCTGCTAGAGCAAATTCAGTCTCCTTCCGCAAAGACGGCACGTTCTTTGACATTATTTCAGTAAAGTTCACAAACTATAAACAAGAAAGGAAACGAGCTATCAAATTTATATCTTCTACAATACTCATAAAACAAACAAAAAAAGATCATGATTACTAGAAAGAAAAACCTATTCAATTGCTAACCACTTACTTGGAAATTATCAAATGCCCGAGAAGGAATGTTGTCATCAAATTCTTCCATCATGTCCCAGGGCCCATCTCCAACACCAACTAATATAATTGATAGAGGGAACTTGCTGTGATGGAAAAGCAGAAAATGTTGGATAAACAATAACTTAACAGCACCAGAATTGACGAAAGTACTACACTAACCTTGCTTCAACAATTGCATCAACTGTCTTCTGTTCCTGCGGACTTAGCCTGCCACTCTCAGTATCAACACTTCTAGTTACCTGAGGAAATCACCATTTTGATAAGATGCTTTGTTGACGAATACACATAAAAATAATCACAATAATAATAATAGAATCTATGCCACTTCAAAGCCTTCCAAAGAAAAGATAATGCCATATTAACTAGAATATTTGATCTTATGTACTACCCCATTAGTGAATCAACCAACGCAAGAAAATCCAGGAAGAAAGGATTAGCATAGCTTCTTTATTAATAGGACACTGTATGTCTACTGATTCATAAAGATTATATCAGCGTGTTGCCAATAACCAAAGGTAGCACTCAATTTTAAGTCTTAAGAAGGAGAGATGGAGCAAGTTGGTTTCTCATGTCATGGAAGCAGTAAACACTCATGCTTTTTGAACTACAAACACTGAAAGACTCTCCATATATCCAGACTGTAACGCCTAACACATAACTTATCAGCAGACAAAAATGAATTTGCTTTGGATATTAGTTTACTAGTACCTACGATCAATTTAGACTTGAAAATTGCAATGTTATGAAAAATAGCTCAATATGCAATACATTTAGTTGACAAGTCACACATTTTTTCTAATTTTAAAAGCAAAGTTATAGCTTGATCGGCATGTATGGTACTCTAATTGCATTATGAAAAAAATGAAACAAGGCAAAATACCTGGCCATCTGCAATTATCACTAGGACATGGTATTGGCCACCACTCTGCTCAACAATAGTCATGGCCATTTCAATTACAGGTGCAAAAGAAGTCGGTCCTGCCAAAATTAACAACAATAAATGTACTATAGACTGCTTCTAGAATGAGGACTACTTCAAGCAACAAACAGATACTAGGAGTCATCAGTCAAACCTGCAAGGCGAAGATTAGGAACAATTTCCCTGTAGCGAGTCAATACTTCCTCAAACCCATTGCAATGTCTATCGTCCGGGTAGAAACTAAAAACATCTTGATCATGGGTTGTTGCTGCAAGTAACAGAAGTAGTTCTTTTCAGTTTCACTCAAAAGAAACCAAATTCTGGAGAAACAAAATGACAGCAAGGATTTATATGTTACCATCTCCAAAACCATAACATGGAATAATGTTATCCTCGTCGAAAGCAGCCAAGGTTTTTCCAATAATGGTTATTGCATGTTCATAGGGATTCTGACTACCCCCAATGTGATGCAAGCTTCTTCTGTTAAACGAATTCTTGCCTATATTTTCACGAAACCATGTCAGATTGTTCCACAAAACACACCACATATTCATATCACTCCGTAAATTTGATCCCAAAAAGGCCTCACCAGTCCACTCATTGCTCTTTGTGAAATCAATACCAACTATCAAATTGGAAGACTCAAGTCCAGCACGCGCAAGTGCCTCAGTCACCTACAAATAATTTAACCATTGTAACACTAAGAAACAAGCTTCAACCAAAAACCAACACATTACATAAATACAACACATCATTTACCTCCTCGAGGGAATTGTAATTGTCAGCAATCCTCGAATATCTCCTGTCCAACTTCCCTTTCCCGCCATAATCCGGCGGAGGGGGACTGGAATACTGTGATGATGGATATGATTGCTGTTGGGGTGCATATCCCTGACTCTCTTGACCATAATCCGCCGGCGGATACGAATACTGTGGTGGGGGATAGGATTGCTGAGGTGCAGCATGTGGTGGTTGCACATGAGGATAACCACTCCAAGAAGAAGAAGAAGAACTATTCTGCCTGAAACTCCTATCCTCCTTTGAACTTCTCCCACCCATATTTCCTCACAGTGCAATTAACCCAAAACTCACAATGAAAAATCAGCCCCAGAATCAATACCTACAAACAAATTCAGCCACCAAAAACCGAAGAACAACTAACCCTTTGATTTCAGCAAATCCTAAAAGGCTAAAACATATACATATATGATGTGCGTGTGTATACACAGACTAAAACAGAGAAATCAGAGGTGCAAATACCCTGGAAGCTTCATTACTAAGGAAACGGTGTTGGACACGACTCTGGTTTTTCTAAAACCGACTAAAAAAGACTCGGTTTGGTTGAGGAAATGTAACAGAGTTGAACAACCCAGATCAGGATAATCACTATTAGGTAAATTTTGGGGACGAAGAAAAAGAAGAGCAGAGTTGAATGACCCAGATACATTATAGAATCAAAGAACCCAAGAAACTGAAATCAACGGCTACATGATTCAAAATTGAAGACAAGGAGATCGTACCTCTGTGTGTTTAAGGAAGAAGGTGTGCGAAACATGGTGAACCAGTTCCACAGCCAAGTCTTTGAAGTGAAAGTGATTGTGGATCTAATTATTATTAAATATTTATATACGAAAGTGCGAAACCTTTTTTCATGACGATCTTTTTAAAAGTGGGTATATTGCTTTTCTGACTAGAACCTCACATGGAAGTTTTCACTTTTGACCAAGTGGCTTGTGCAATGATAGTAGTAATTTTTTTTTTCTGTTTTTCTTTTTCTTGAAGCGTTATTAACGAGGTAAGAATCGAAACACAATGACGTCGATAAAAATCTTGTCGAGAAATTAACTGTTAAGAATAGGAGGAAGTTACTTTGTATCATTTAATCTGGTAGCATAGTTTTCTATTTGTAAGCGAGAGATTTTAAGTTAGACTCACAACATACTAGTTATAACGTTTGAGTTGTTTACTTAAAAAAATAATAATAATAATACAAGAAGTAACCGACTTAAAAATGAATTTAAAAATCCCTTAACAACCATATTCAGCTTCTTACAATATCATAATCTAACTTAAACATTGCTTTTGATATAACTTATAGTGCTCTAATGTCGATTTATATGTTTTTTGTCAGTTCCACCACTACTAGAAAAAGGTTCTAAGGTGATGAAATATTTTTAATTCGTCACCTAAGAGAACACTTTAGTGACGAAACCCGTTTCGTCACCTCAGTGATAATTTTCGTCATCTAAGTAAGGTAAGGTGACGAAATATTATTTCGTCACTATTTTCGTCACCTTAAAGCAACCTTAGATGACGAAAATACATTTCGTCATGTAAGTGATATGTTGGGTAACGAAATATATTTTCGTCACCTAAGTTTTGAGCACTTAGGTGACGAAAATAAATTTCGTCATGTAAGTGATAGGTTGGGTGACGAAATATATTTTCGTCACCTAAGTTTTGAGCACTTAGGTGACGAAAATATATTTCGTCATGTAAGTGATAGGTGGGGTGACGAAATATATTTTCGTCACCTAAGTTTTGATCACTTAGGTGACGAAAATACATTTCGTCATGTAAGTGATAGGTTGGGTGACGAAATATGTTTTCGTCACTAAAGTGTCTCTCTAAGGTGACGAAATAATTTTTCGTCATGTAACAGGTTACTATGGTTTATTTCGTCACCTTACTGAACTTGCTTTTTAAACGCCGATTGACCGGACGGATCGAGCCCTTATCGTTGTCCGATGGAGCTTAATTTTTGCCCACCCACGTAATTCGTTATGCTGGTCATATCTGACGGTCGGTTTTCAGTTCCTCTTCTCCGATCACCAAACTCACCATATATGTACTAATGTTGTATAACTTTTTTATACAAGTGTTGAGTTTAAGTTTCGTTTTGAAGACAACGTATACGTAGAGGCCTCAAACGCAAAAAAGTCGTGAAATAAGATATGACCGGAACGGTGAAATAAGTCAACCCGTGAAAAATGAAGATATTCTGGTAAAATTTCGGTGCCGGTTGTTCCGGTCAACAAATTTTTCTCTTATTTCTACCTAGTGGTAGCCCTATCCCGGGTATTTATTTTTTACCAAATTTTTATAGCCCCGTAAGAGTCTCTTCGATTGGAAACTATTCTTAGTAAAAGGTCCGGCCAGATTACGTGATTTGGAGGGTCGAATAGCCGTTTCCGTCCGTTTAGTTGTTTGACCGCGCCGATTGACCGGACGGATCAAGCCCTTATCGTTGTCCGATGGAGCTGAATTTTTGCCCACCCACGTAATTCGTTATGCTGGTCATATCTGACGGTCGGTTTTCAGTTCCTCTTCTCCGATCACCAAACTCACGATATATGTACTAAAGTTGTATAACTTTTTTATACTAGTGTTGAGTTTAAGTTTCGTTTTGAAGACAACGTATACGTAGAGGCCTCAAAAGCAAAAAAATCGTGAAATAAGATATGACCGGAACGGTGAAATAAGTCAACTGGTGAAAAATGAAGATATTCCGGTAAAATTTCGGTGCCGGTTGTTCCGGTCAACGAATTTTTCTCTTATTTCTACCTAGTGGTAGCCCTATCCCGGGTATTTATTTTTTACCAAATTTTTATAGCCCCGTAAGAGTCTCGTCGATTGGAAACTATTCTCAGTTGAAGGTCCGGCCAGATTACGTGATTTGGAGGGTCGAATAGCCGTTTCCGTCCGTTTAGGGGTTTGACCGCGCTGATTGACCGGACGGATCGACCCTTATCGTTGTCCGATGGAGCTGAATTTTTGCCCACCCACGTAATTCATTATGCTGGTCATATCTGACGGTCGGTTTTCAGTTCCTCTTCTCCGATCACCAAACTCACGATATATGTACTAATGTTGTATAACTTTTTTATACTAGTGTTGAGTTTAAGTTTCGTTTTGAAGACAACGTATACGTAGAGGCCTCAAACGCAAAAAAGTCGTGAAATAAGATATGACCGGAACGGTGAAATAAGTCAACCCGTGAAAAATGAAGATATTCTGGTAAAATTTCGGTGCCGGTTGTTCCGGTCAACGAATTTTTCTCTTATTTCTACCTAGTGGTAGCCCTATCCCGGGTATTTATTTTTTACCAAATTTTTATAGCCCCGTAAGCGTCTCATCGATTGGAAACTATTCTCAGTTGAAGGTCCGGCCAGATTACGTGATTTGGAGGGTCGAATAGCCGTCTCCGTCCGTTTAGGGGTTTGACCGCGCCGATTGACCGGACGGATTGAGCCCTTATCGTTGTCCGATGGAGCTGAATTTTTGCCCACCCACGTAATTCGTTATGCTGGTCATATCTGACGGTCGGTTTTCAGTTCCTCTTCTCCGATCACCAAACTCACGATATATGTACTAAAGTTGTATAACTTTTTTATACTAGTGTTGAGTTTAAGTTTCGTTTTGAAGACAACGTATACGTAGAGGCCTCAAAAGCAAAAAAATCGTGAAATAAGATATGACCGGAACGGTGAAATAAGTCAACTGGTGAAAAATGAAGATATTCCGGTAAAATTTCGGTGCCGGTTGTTCCGGTCAACGAATTTTTCTCTTATTTCTACCTAGTGGTAGCCCTATCCCGGGTATTTATTTTTTACCAAATTTTTATAGCCCCGTAAGAGTCTCGTCGATTGGAAACTATTCTCAGTTGAAGGTCCGGCCAGATTACGTGATTTGGAGGGTCGAATAGCCGTTTCCGTCCGTTTAGGGGTTTGACCGCGCTGATTGACCGGACGGATCGACCCTTATCGTTGTCCGATGGAGCTGAATTTTTGCCCACCCACGTAATTCATTATGCTGGTCATATCTGACGGTCAGTTTTCAGTTCCTCTTCTCCGATCACCAAACTCACGATATATGTACTAATGTTGTATAACTTTTTTATACTAGTGTTGAGTTTAAGTTTCGTTTTGAAGACAACGTATACGTAGAGGCCTCAAACGCAAAAAAGTCGTGAAATAAGATATGACCGGAACGGTGAAATAAGTCAACCCGTGAAAAATGAAGATATTCTGGTAAAATTTCGGTGCCGGTTGTTCCGGTCAACGAATTTTTCTCTTATTTCTACCTAGTGGTAGCCCTATCCCGGGTATTTATTTTTTACCAAATTTTTATAGCCCCGTAAGCGTCTCATCGATTGGAAACTATTCTCAGTTGAAGGTCCGGCCAGATTACGTGATTTGGAGGGTCGAATAGCCGTCTCCGTCCGTTTAGGGGTTTGACCGCGCCGATTGACCGGACGGATTGAGCCCTTATCGTTGTCCGATGGAGCTGAATTTTTGCCCACCCACGTAATTCATTATGCTGGTCATATCTGACGGTCGGTTTTCAGTTCCTCTTCTCCGATCACCAAACTCACGATATTCTGAATTTTATGATAGAACGCTTGGCCGACGATTTTCTTCATCTTGGGCGACGAGATTTATAGTGAAGAACATCGTCGCCCAAGAAGGGTCTTAGGCGACGATTTTCATAGTTTTGGGCGACGAGATTTATATTGAAGAATATCGTCGACGAGATTTTCTTCATCTTAGGCGACGACTTAAAAAAACCGTCGCCCAGGATTATCTTAGGCGACGATTTTGAAAAAACAGGGCGACGATTTTTTTCAAAATCGTCGCCCAAGAACGCCAATATAAAAGGCAAAAATTCACCGATCGGACCACGTCACCGATCCGCACCTTCTCCTATCCTCCAATAGAAACCCAAACCAGCTTCCTATATAAACACAAGACCTAACCCCCCACAAATCTCAACTCGCATCTCAAACTTCCCAAAATTTCAATTTCGTTCCCAAATTTACTTTGAGAAATTTCCGATGGCGCCCAAAGCCAAGAAGAAGCCCGCCGAGAAGAAGCCGGCTGAGAAGACCGTGGCGGAGAAAGCCCGGGCAGAGAAGAAGCCCAAGGCCGGGAAGAAGCTCCCCAAGGAGGCCGGAGCGGCCGCCGGAGACAAGAAGAAGAAGAGAAACAAGAAGAACGTATGGGGGGACATGGATTACTGGTGAAGATTGAAGGTTTGGTGGGGATGTGGAGCAGAGCAGATGATGAGGTGTGGAGTCTTGTGTTGTTGGAAAAGTGATGGGTGGATTTGGAGAAAGGGACAGTGGTGTTGAGATTCAGGGTGAGCATATTTGTACTTGGTAGATATATTAGTCAGAGAGGGACAGAGATAGTGAGGGAAGAAGCCGACGATTACTTCTTGGGAGATCCAGACTGCTGTGAGGCTTGTGCTTCCTTGTGGCACGGCAGCACCCGTACTATTGAAATGGTTTGTCTCTCTTGTTCGGAAGAATCGAAACACATCGAAATGGTACCAGCCCGGCCCGTCACTTTTCTTGGCTTAGGCTTCCAACTGAACAATTTTGATTTGCATGAGGAGATATATATGCAGCCTCCGGGGTCATTAAGAATTAAATCAAGAATTCAGAGTGAAATCAATAACAATCAGAATTCACACGCCGTTTCTGAGGGCACCAAGGCTGTGACCAAGTTCACTAGCTCCTGAGTTGTTCTGGGCGACGAAAATTATTTCGTCATCTCAGTGTTTAGGCGACGAAAATTATTTCGTCATCTCAGTGCTTGGGCGACGGAAATTATTTCGTCATCTTAGTTCTGTGGCGATGAAAATTATTTCGTAATCTCAGTTCTTGGGCGACGAAAATTATTTCGTCATCTCAGTGCTTGGGCGACGAAAATTATTTCGTCATCTCAGTTCTTGGGCGACGGAAATTATTTCGTCATCTTAGTTCTGTGGCGACGAAAATTATTTCGTCATCTAAGTGGTTACTGAGATGACGAAAATAATATTTTCGTCACCTGAGTTCTCTGACCACCGGCCTTAGGTGACGAACCTTAGGTGACGAAATTTTCGTCGTTTGAGTGTTTACATGACGACAGAAGCTCTTAGGTGATGAAATTTTTTCGTTACCTTAGAGCTTTTTTCTAGTAGTGCACGATTCTACATTATTTATTTAAAATACAATTCTCGAGTCACATTCCACCGGAAAAATAGTTATGTTCCATATGAAGGCAGCCAAATTTAACACCATACTAACAGGCTTCAACATCTACTTCAACCATTGTCTAACACAATCAATTTAAAGTAGTAAAAAATGTATCAGGTAAATAATATCATGCAACTCTTTGACAAGTTATACCATCAAGTTGTTGCTAGTAGACACCGGTAACAAACCGGTTTCATTAGCTAATAAATTGCTAAAGATGTAGCTTGTTCACGATTCAAGTCAGGGTTCGGAAAGAAGACTTTGCGATACGAAATGACCTATTCTCTTTTGAGAATTCTTAGCCTCACGTAGATGGAAGAGCGTCCTTCAATCTCACATAGAGCTCGACCGCACTATGTTCCCGACCTTTTTTTTTTTCTCCTTTTCTTTTGGTCTTACCTCCTTTATTCACTCTTCACTCCTTACCCTCCTTTCTCTTTCCTACACATACTAATCCCTGGGATAAGCAATCTGAAGGTCATTGAAGAAAGAAGTTAAACAACTAGTTATCGATCATGGAGTTGATGAATGTGGTATGGAACATACTGTGCAAACTACCTCTGAAATCTCTGAAGAGGTTTCAGTCCGCTTCCAAGTCTTGGCATGATTTCATCCATGATCCAGAATTCATCTCCCAACACTTGCATGTCTTCAACTCTGAATAAGCTAATTCACCTGCATATGAGCAGCAGCGCTGGCGTAATCCTTCATGTATCCGGAGGCCTCGACCACATATTCAGCCCGGAGCTCTTCCAATGGGAGGTAGGAGGGATCCCTAGTTAATCAAACGTACAGGAAACTTGATATTTCAGTACTCTAGCGAACAAAGTAAACATGATTCCAAGTCTTGGCATGATTTCATCATGACCGTGCTTCTGCCTATTCAGAGAGTTTAGTTTCGGTGATAGGTGATGATGCACGAGATGAGCAAAATATGATGTTTAGTGTTATTAAAGATCATCTCTCGGATCTTTATTATTGAAGATCATCTCTCGAATTAGTTGGTTTATTGAAGTACTAGTTGGTTTGTGGCGCATGATGTTAAATGCCTGAATTTTTATTTTTTTAAATTTTTTTTGGTAAGAATGAGGCCAAAGGCATAGAAGAAAGAAACTACAAACAGAAACTAACCAATATTACTGGTTCTAAAACTTCTACACCTAGTAACTCCTATAATATCATCAAGAAGAGCTTCAATAACAATAGCATGGGGCTCATAGAGATAACATATGCCTTGAACATTAAGAGTACTATTTTTGGTCGGCAAATCAGCAACCATATTCCGCTCATAGTGAATATGCTTAACATGAACTGAGACAAATATAATTAAATAAATTACATGACATGGAATTTCACTTCCTGTAATAGGTATTGATAAAAATATACTAACATTAACCTACTATTGCATAACCCTTATGAAATAGGCAATGAAATGATCAATATGGTATGATTCATTTTTTGTAAATAAAAATAGAAGTTCAATACCTAATTATTTTCAATGCCTTTAGATTTTTTTACCCAAAAATTAAGTTAAGATTTACTACATCATAATTAAAAAGAATATTATATATATATATATATTAATTTATCTCAAGGTATTACATTTCTAAATAATTTCTCCATCCACTATTCATCCTAAATAATATGTTACAATCAAAAAATAAAATAAAAATGTTACAATGCATCAAAGAAATATAGTGAATAAGCTTATAAGCTAGAAATGGTATATATAAGTCCTTGTCATCCTTCCCCTGGCTCTTTCCCCTGTGCTCGAACTCGTCGTTGTCATCCTTCCCCGTCGTCATCCTTCCCTTCCCCTACTCCTCGTCGTCATCCTTCCCTTCCCCTACTCGTCGTCGTCATCCTTCCCTCCCCCCCCCCCCCCCCACACACACACACACACATCGTCGTCCCTTCCACTACTCGTCGTTGTCATCCTTCCCCGTCGTTATCCTTCCCTTCCCCTACATGGGATTCTGACCTGAATAAATGACGACGAGCAGCCAACTCTGACCTCTCTGATTAAATGACGAAATTACCCTTAAAAAAATGGGCTCCTGGAATTTGACAAGGACGAGCAGACGAGTAGGTAGGGGAAGGGAAGGATGAAAACGACGAGTTCGAGCACAGGGGAAGGATGACAACAACGAGTTCGAGCACACAGGGGAAAGAGCCAGGGGAAGAAGGATATGACAACGAGGGGGGAGGGAAGGACGACGACGACGAGTAGGGGAAGGGGAGGATGACGACTGGGAAGGATGACAACGACGAGTAGTGGAAGGGACGACGAGGGGAAGGATGACAACGACGAGTTCGAGCACAGGGGAAAGAGCCAGGGGAAGGATGACAAGGACGAGCAGCAGCACAGGGATTTTGAACATTTCTTATATATCCCAGGGGAGTACGAAAAAGCCTTATAACTTCATTTCTTATATATCCCAAGGGAGTTAGAAGCGAGAGGGAGGAAGGTTTGAGCTCCACAGAGATGGGGAACAGCAGTTCTGTTAACTTGCCAGTGTTCTTACTAGCTACAATATATTTTTCATTCTTTAGTAGTCTTAGCTTATATATTCTTTCACTTGCTTATGATCTTCATGGTTTCCGTTAATATTAATATCATCTTCATGCTTTAGACCTGTTTATAGAAATGTAGAGCTACTGCTGTCGCAACTCCTAGCTAGCTATTTCTGAGGGACTCCATTTCATGCTTCTTGCTCAATTATACTGAGGAACTCTAGCATATTACTGAGGGGAAATACATTATCTTCTCCATTTAATTGGGTTTCCTTCAAATTGTAGTCAGAAGTTGGTGGAATTAAATCCAATATTACCTTCTTCTTGCGCAGAATCAACATGCTCAATTTATTTTTTATCACTAAAACTCAAGGATCTCTTTCAGATATTGAAGAATATAGGGAAATTCCATGTAGCTAGGAGGAACCAAGGCAATGGATAAACCTTCCTAGCTGCAACTCATTCGTAGCCATAGTCGATCTTTTTCACTAATTTGATAAATAATTTTTAACTCGATCGATTTTCTTATGGTATAACAGAATGGAGCAAGGTGCACCTAGGACCAAATCTATGGTGGGATTGAACAAATCTATTGTTTCTCTCATCACCATCCTTGGATTTTGCCTCCAATTGAAATTTGCAAATTCATCTCCAGACTACAACAGTACACTATTGATGAGGCTGTTTGTTATCGACGTATCGGCTTACTTCGGGTCAATAGGTGTCATGATACTCCAAAATGATCACGGTACAGTAGACTTTCGTAAATTCATGAATAGGATTATCATCATGTTGGGAACTCTGGATTTCACTTTAGAGCTGCTCATCCTCTTTTCACCTTTTGGTTGGCTCGTTCTCTTCATTTGGAGCATCTGTTTTGTTAGTGTTGCGAGCAAGTCATACCAATACTTGAAAACATTATGTGAAAGTGGAGTCTCAACTCTTGTTCTAGCCATTGGTGAATTGAAAGAGAAGCTAATCGTGATGAGTGGCGACTTGATGGAGAGTTTCGCAGTTGCAGGAATTGTTTGTGCCTCTGAAAGACTGAAGGAGCTGATCATCAGGATATGCCGCTGGACGGAGCATGAAGCACATAACCAGAACCAGATCATGAATGAGCTACCTGTTTAATTCGTACTACAGTATCTACCAGCCTTGGCGCCTACCACAATTATATCGAATACATTTGATTCGTAATTAATTCAGTTTGTAATAATCACTGTAATACGCAAAGTACATTGATCGAGTTTGAGGCTTGAAGTTGAGACAAAAAATTAATAGACTTCTTTCGGATAACTGCATAAATCCTACTATAATTATTATCATTGGCAGGATCCAAAACAGCAATTAAACCTTGTGCAATAATCTAAACGTGGCTAGAACAACGGTCCAAAACAACAAAGTAACCGAGCCTCCAACAACGCTACGCTTTGAAGGTCACTTGAGAAATTTCTAGTTATTAAGGGTCAGTAGGTATGTATAGTCCCTAATTAATGGTAAATTGTTGCTTTGGTTTCGTAACTAAGAAACTTGAAGAAAGTTATAAGTGTTACTCTGTTCTGAGTACGACCTTAAAACATTATGTAAAAATTAAGATGGCGTTATTGATCTAGATAATGAATATTGAGATTTGTAAGTAAAAGATGGTCGACAAATTTGCTTACATGACTATTTAATTATCATTTACGTGAAGAAAGATGTTATTTATTTCCTTATATTGGATTTCCTTCATAGTCACTGTTTACCAATTCATCGATCTTTGTTCTATGGAACGGGGTCCATGCCACCTCACTAGAGTTTATACGGTAAGTGATAGTGCAGCTCCCATTTCGTTCGCCTAAGGTGTCGTCAATGCATGGTGGTCTTTTACTCATACATAACTACACTGTTTTTCATTCTTCCTCTTTCATAATCTCAAAGCAATTTTCAGTATCACTCTCTTTGCATTTTACGTACATTGCAGCATTCCTCATGGCCAAGATCAAGATTGTTATAAATGGTATTATATGCATTATTTCTTCCTGAGCTATTTGCATGCATTACATCAATGTTCTTGATCTGATGTTATGTGGTGAAGGGTTTGGAAGAATCGGCCGCTTGGTGACTAGGGTTGCTCTACAAAGAGATGATATAGAAATCGTTGCTATAAATGATCCTAATATCAACACCAAGTATATGGTATGTGCACAATTTCTGAAATGATAATGTAACATTGTCGAATGAGTTAGTTTAGAGTAATATGAAGCTAACCGGTTAGCTAATCTTGCATCGGTATGTAAATGTATGCATGTCTTGCGCATCGGACTTGATTTCTCATCGGATTGTCTTACGCAGATCTACATGTTTAAGTACGACAGTGTTCACGGGAAGTGGAAGCACCAACATGAACTTAAGCTTAAGGATGACAAGACCATTCTCTTTGGTGACCACCCAATTAGAGTTTTTGAGGGCAGGTATAGTACTGAGTACTGACTTACTTAGTTACCAATTAGACCTTAACTCGATCCTATGTTTACTTTGTTCGCTAGAGTACTGAAATATCAAGTTTCGTGTACGTTTGATTAACTAGGGATCCCTCCTACCTCCCATTGGAAGAGCTCCAGGCTGAATATGTGGTCGAGGCCTCCGGATACATGACGGATTATTACGCCAGAGCTGCTGCTCATATATATGCAGGTGAATTAGCTAAATTGCTACACATACTAATCCCTGGGATAAGCAATCTGAAGGTCATTGAAGAAAGAAGTTAAACAACTAGTTATCGATCATGGAGTTGATGAATGTGGGTATGGAACATTCTGTGCAAACTACCTGTGAAATCTCTGAAGAGGTTTCAGTCCGCTTCCAAGTCTTGGCATGATTTCATCCATGATCCAGAATTCATCTCCCAACACTTGCATGTCTTCAACTCTAGCAGAAAATATCAAAACATACTCGACAGCGGCAGCGACGATCAACACCTCCATGCTGATGGTGTCTGTGCTATTCGTCCCACTCCTACGTCGCGTTTTCACAACAGAGTAGCTTATATCGACTTACTTAATCTGGATGAAACGTCCGGCGAGGTTAGCTCTCAACGGCTGCTAAATTTACCGAAATATGACAAGGTTCAAGCTCCATTTCCAATAATGTTTGGTCCTTGCAATGGCATATACTGCTTGCACCATGCAAGTTATCTCGTCGACGACACCTTTCACGTAATTATATTGATCAATGTAAGCTTGAAGGAACGCAAACTCGTTCCAGAACCAGACACCCCCCTTCCTGTAGGTTTTCAACAATTCTATGAAACCTACTGCGTTGGATTCGGTTACGATCCGAAAACCAACGACTACAAATTTGTGTTGGTGAGGGTGTGTTATGAGGATTCATGGAAATTTGATGATTGTGCTGCAGGTTGGCCGTGTGATTGTCGCGTAATGAGAAGTAAGACAAGGAAATGTACACTGGTGGCATACAGAGAGGAAACACTATACCAGTCAGATTGTTATATATACAGCTTAAGTTCTAATTCTTGGAAAAACTTAGATGATTATGTTCATGATATTAATTTGGTTGGGCTTGAGCACGTATTGGTTGAACCAGGTGACTTCCAATACTATACTTAGGTTGATGGCATTTGTTATTGGTGGATCTATTCTGATAATCTAACTTCGGTGCAAGTCGCCGAACCCGGTGACTATTGGATACTTTTGTATTTTAACTGGTTGATCAAGTGTAGGGACAGATCATGCTTCCGCCGGAGATGGTGGTTTTAAGATCGCCGAACCCCGTTGCTTCTGATACGATTTTATCAAGTATAGATGGTCCACTTTCAGTGTACGGTGAATCTCTGTGTCTGGTTATTACAAACTACTGTGAGACATTATATCAGGATGATCCATATTTTGATATCTGGGTTATGCATGACCATAACAATGATGATTCTTGGACTAAACGATTCACAGTAGAACCTATCAGAGGTCTTTTTATTCCACGGGGGTTTTGGCCGAATAATGGTATGTTGTTTATGGAAATTATGGTGGATAGATTTCAAAGGAATGGGCAGCTAGTTGTATACGACCCAAGTACGCAAAAGGGGACAATCTATCATGTTGGAAACGTCGACCGTGCTTCTGCCTATTGAAGCTTCGGTGATAGGTGATGTACGAGATGAGCAAAATATGATGTTTAGTGTTATTGAAGATCATCTCTCGAATTAGTTGGTTTATTGAAGAACTAGTTGGTTTGTGGCACATGATGTTACATGCCTGAATTTTTATCACTGAGCTTGATAATAAAATAGCAAAATATTGCAAATTGATATATATACACACACACACCAAATTTTATATTTTTCATAACTACATATATGAAGTTGGCTCTGTTCCTCTGTGCATCTCTGTATTGAGCCACATGAATAAAGTTTGCATGAATCTTACACTTATGAGACTTTTTCAAGTACTGACGGCAATGGTTCTCCTCTATCATTGGCTTATTGATTAAGGATACAAACATTAGACACAAATTCGTACAAACTTCATAAGAATTTATACCCTCTCCTAACAAGTCTTGATTCTTCTTTTCAATCGGCAGCAACCTGTATGTCATACAATTTTCAAGCATGTGAATTAACGTTCTTATGAAAGTTTGCAACTTCATTCTCAAAATCATTGTACCACTGTCAAGTGACAAACACCTCTTAATTCTTTTGTTAAGATTAACTTTGATGGATCAGTCATAAATAATTCAGCGATTTGTGGCTTTCACTACCAGAAATTTCAACTTGGGCGACGAAAAAAAATCGTCGCCCTGTTAAAAAATTTCGTCGCCTAAGTACTTAGGCGACGACATGTCGTCGGCCAAGACGTCGTCGCCAGAAGTGCGTCGGCCAAGAACTTGGGCGACAAAAATTCATTCCGTCGTCGCCTAAGAGTAATTCTTAGGCGACGATACGAATTTCGTCGCCTCAAATCTACTTCTCGTCGCCCAAAAATATTCGTCGCCCAAGATTTAACACCTTGGCCGACGAAAAATTATCGTCGCCTAAATATTTCGTCGCCTAAGATCACTATATCTTAGGCGACGATAATTTTTTTTCGTCGTCTTATATGGTAAGTCCTTGCCCGATGATTTAGCAATTTCGTCGCCTAAGATATATTTAAATTTTTTTAAAAAATATTTAAATAATTTTTTTAAATATATAAATAATGTTTTTTTAATTTTTGCTGGAATTTTTTTTTTTTACATTTCTTTAAATTTTTGTAATACTAAAATTTAATTAAAAATAACAGAAATTTATAAATTTATAAATAATTTATTACATAAATTCAGGATGTAATAAATTACAAAAAATCAGGTTTAACGGTATCGTCGGAGGAAGGAAGAGGTCGGACGGCACCGTAGGGACCCCGGATGACCCGCCATCACCGTCGGTCGGGGACGACTGTGTGGGGGCGGTGATAGATCGCGACCGTGGAAATATCTGGATGACGAGGGGCCGTCGCTACGGGGCCCGGCTGCCCAGCAGAACGCGAGCCGCTCGGGTCACCCCTAAGCGCCGCATGTCGGGCCGTCATCTGCCACGGAAACCCGACCGACGGTGATTGTGGCGGGTTGTTTGAGGTACCGTCCGAGGAATATTCGCTCCTCGCACCCGGACGTTATCCAAAAAGTTCTCCTCATGCCCATCCTGTTTTAAATAATCATATATTTATTAAAAATATTTTACCGTCTTATAATTAATTTAACAAAAAATAACCATAAATTTCAAAAAATTTATCAACAATAATAACACAAATAAAAAGTAATAATTATTATAGGATTTATTATTTTTTTAATTCACATAACAAATTATTTACATTAATTCAGAATTATTACATCACAAAAATTAATTTACGAATATTTAAATCCTTACTCAAAAATAATCCATTATTTGTTACAAAATTTCCACAATATATTTACAATTATAATTTATATTATTTAATTATTTAATCAAAAATTATTTAATCATTTACAATATATTTACAAATTATTTCCACAAATCCTAAACCCTAAACCCTAATATTTTACAATTATCATTTACATCACAATTTACCATAATTTACACTAATTTACCCTAATTTACCATTAATTTCATAAATTACAACAACAACAACAATAATTTCACCAACAATTTCACAACACAACAATAATTTTGTACTTCTCCCAAATTTCAAACAATTTCACAATTTCAAATAATTTCAAACAATTTCATAATTTCAAACAATAATTTCAAAGAATTTCACAATTTCAAACAATTTCAACAATTTCAAACAATTTCAACAATTTCAAACAACAACAACAATTAAAATTTTCATTAACATAACTAATTTAGGGTTTTAGGGTTATACCTTAAATTGTGGGTCGGGGTCGGGGTCGGCGTCGGGTTGCGGGGTCGGGGTCGGGGTCGGAGAGAGGGAGAGAGAGAGGGCTTCGGTGGATTTTCGGAGAGAGAGAGAGAGAGAGAGGGCTTGGATTTGTGAGCGCGAATGGTTAGGGTTCCAAATTTTTGTCTTTTATATTGGCGTTCTTGGGCGATGATTCTGTAAAAATCGTCGCCCTGTTTTTTGAAAATCGTCGGCCAAGATAATCTTGGGCGACGATTTTTGAAGTCATCGCCTAAGATACTCTACTTGGGTGACGATGTTCTTCACTATAAATCTCGTCGCCCAAGATGAAGAAAATCGTCGGCCAAGAGTTCTATCATAAAATTCAGAATATCGTGATTTTGGTGATCGGAGAAGAGGAACTGAAAACCGACCGTCAAATATGACCAGCATAACAAATTACGTGGGTGGGAAAAAATTCAGCTCTATCGGACAAAGACAAGGGCTCGATCCGTCCGGTCAATCGGCGCGGTCAAACCCCTAAACGGACGGAAACGGCTATTCGACCCTCCAAATCACGTAATCTGGCCGGACCTTCAACTGAGAATAGTTTCCAATCGACGAGACGCTAATGGGGCTATAAAAATTTGGTAAAAAATAAATACCCGGGATAGGGCTACCACTAGGTAGAAATAAGAGAAATTCATTGACCGGAACAACCGGCACCGAAATTTTACCGAAATATCTTCATTTTTCACGGGTTGACGTATTTCACCGTTCCGGTCATATCTTATTTCACAAATTTTTTGCATTTGAGGCCTCTACGTATACGTTGTCTTCAAAACGAAACTTAAACTCAACACTTATATAAAAAAGTTATACAACATTAGTACATATAACGTGAGTTTGGTGATCGGAGAAGAGGAACTGAAAACCGACTGTCAGATATGACCAGCATAACGAATTACATAGGTGGGAAAAAATTCAGCTCCATCTGACAAAGATAAGGGCTCGATCTGTCCGGTCAATCGGCGCGGTCAAACCCCTAAACGGACGGAAACGGCTATTCGACCCTCCAAATCACGTAATCTGGCCAGACCTTCAACTGAGAATAGTTTCCAATCGACGAGACGCTGACGGGGCTATAAAAATTTGGTAAAAAATAAATACCCGGGATAGGGCTACCACTAGGTAGAAATTAGAGAAATTCGTTGACCGGAACAACCGGCACCGAAATTTTACCGAAATATCTTCATTTTTCACAAGTTGACGTATTTCACCGTTCTGGTCATATCTTATTTCATGACTTTTTTGCTTTTGAGGCCTCTATGTATACGTTGTCTTCAAAACGAAACTTAAACTAAACACTTATATAAAAAAGTTATACAACATTAGTACATATAACGTGAGTTTGGTGATCGGAGAAGAGGAACTGAAAACCAACCGTCAGATATGACCAGCATAACGAATTACATAGGTGGGAAAAAATTCAGCTCCATCTGACAACGACAAGGGCTCGATCCGTCCGGTCAATCGGCGCGGTCAAACCCCTAAACGGACGGAAACGGCTATTCGATCCTCCAAATCACGTAATCTGGCCGGACCTTCAACTGAGAATAGTTTCCAATCGACGAGACGCTGACAGAGCTATAAAAATAAAAAACATTACCTTACAATTTAAATATGTTTTATTTTATTTTAATTATTCGGATTACTCTTGGCCGACGAGTAGGGTAATTCGTCGGCCAAGATAATACTTGGGCGACGATATTTGTTAAATTCGTCGCCCAAGAGTAAAAATAAAAAATCATATACAATTAAATTTAAATGTGTTTTATTTTATTTTAATTATTCGGATTACTCTTGGCCGACGAAATTCTTTTATTTCGTCGGCCAAGTAAAAATAAAACACTTAGGCGACGATATATTTGAGTTTCGTCGCCTAAGGATTAAAAAACTTAGGCGACGAAATATTGTTTCGTCGCCCTAGTTTCTATATTAGGCGACGAAATTTAGTCTTAGGCGACGATTTTATTTTCGTTGCCTAAAGTTGAATTTTAGGCGACGATTTTTTTTTTCTTGGGCGACGATTTTTTTTTTCGTCGCCTAAGTTTTCTCTTAGGCGACGAAAAAAAAATTGTCGCCCGGTTTTTTTTGTTTTGTCGCCCAAGACCCATTTTCTGGTAGTGTTTATATTTCGAGATGACAATGGAAGACCAATTTTTGCTGCCTCTTGGCGCATTGGAAGTGTTTCAGTCCCAATTGCTGAAGCTATGTCGTTAAGAGACAGCTTCATCAAAACAAAAGAGAAATACCTTCACCAATGTTGAAGTTGAAGAAGATTTCAAGTAGGTGATAGATGCAATGAATGAACGTCTTGAACCGCCTTGGAGATTAATCAAACTAGTACAGTGCAAGACATTATAACATTAGTTACTAGTTTTGATTTTATTATTTTTAAACATGTTTTTAAGGAAGCAAACTTTGTTGCCAATGTCATACCTAATTTTGGACAAACTTGTAATTCACCTCTGTATTGGATTGATAAGGTTCGTCGTGCGGTTTCGAGAGCCTTATTATTTGATATTGTAAACGTTGATTGTCCTAAAAACTTCTTAATACAACATATTTCTCTTTTCGAAAAAAAAAACTTCTTTAATTTTATCGTCACATGTCTTGTTTTTTTTTTTTTTTTCATTTTTCTTTGAGAGTACGAAGAAAATGACCTTATTAGCCCGAAAGTATTGCCAAATTTCCCAAATCACTTTACAAGCCTCACGGATAGCTCGACCACCACACCCTACCAATCCCCGCCAGTCTGTTTCTCCCTCCCGCGCTGCGCCGAGGGTTTCATCCATTCTCGGGTCGGGTCGGGTCAGGTCCGTCACCCTCGAACAAAACAAACAAACAATGAAGCACAGGAATGACGTCAGCTTCCCCAAGTTGCTCAAGTCCGTTCTGCTCGGCCTCACTGTGTGCCTGGGTCTGCTCTGTTTCTACTACGGCTGGTCTTTCGGCCCGGGTTCCCGCCTCTCCGACGACCCGGATGGCTTCGACCCGCTTTTCGCTGGGTCCCGCCAGGTCGCCGAGATCCCTAAAACCATTCATGTATGTTTATTCCTTCTCTCTGTCTCTCACTCTCTCTCTCATTTGAAAGTCAACATTGATTGATTAGGGTTTGCGCTGGTTTTGATTTTGCCGTGATTTGATTTCCGAGCAGATTTGTGATATGCAATTCTCGGAGCTGATACCTTGTCTCGATAGAAACCTCATTTACCAGCTGAAATTGAAGCTCAATTTGACGCTGATGGAGCATTACGAACGGCATTGTCCCCGGCCGGAGCGCCGCTACAATTGCCTGATTCCGCCGCCGTTGGGATACAAGGTTGGTTAGGGGGAGCACATTTGATTGTTTTTTTGGTTATGGATTCGTCTAGTTTTGATGAACTTTCTGTAGAACTTTATTTTCAGGTGCCGGTTCGATGGCCGGCCAGTAGAGATGAGGTGTGGAAGGCCAACATTCCACACACTTCGCTTGCGCAGGAGAAATCGGATCAGAATTGGATGGTTGTGAATGGTGACAAGATCAATTTCCCCGGCGGAGGGACACATTTCCATAATGGAGCTGATAAGTACATTGTTGCGCTTTCCAGGGTACTGTTGTTTTTGTATGATGCTAACTTGCTAAGCTTGTTTTCTTAGCGGTGTGTTATGTTATGATTGTTCCTAAGCTATGGTTATAATTTGGTGTAGATGCTTAAGTTTCCTGATTTTAAATTCAACAATGGTGGAAATATTCGCACTGTGCTTGATGTGGGTTGTGGAGTTGCGAGTTTTGGGGCGTATCTTCTTTCTCATCATGTCATTGCCATGTCCCTTGCTCCTAATGATGGGCATGAGAATCAAATACAATTTGCATTAGAGAGGGGGATTCCATCAACTCTTGGTATCTTGGGTACAAAGAGGCTTACTTATCCGAGCCGATCATTTGAGCTGGCTCATTGCTCACGCTGCCGGATAGATTGGCTTCAAAGAGATGGAATCCTCTTACTAGAGCTTGACAGATTACTAAGACCTGGAGGGTATTTTGTGTATAGTTCTCCTGAAGCATATGCACATGACCCTGAAAATCAGAGGATCTGGAGTGTTATGTCTGATCTTACAAAAAGAATGTGCTGGAAAGTTGTAGCTAAGAAAGACCAGAGTGTAGTATGGGCCAAGCCGCTGACTAATAGTTGTTACTTGAAGAGAAATCCTTGGACAAAACCCCCTCTGTGCAATTCTGATGATGACCCAGATGCAAGTTGGAACGTGAGCATGAAGGCGTGCATTTCTCAGTACTCTGCAAGTAAGTAGGTTAACTATACTATCACTGTTATTGTTTTCGGCTTTCCACAATCTAGTTATTCTCACTATCAAAATTACAAAACAGAGGTGCATAGGGAAAGAGGAAGCAGGCTCACCCCTTGGCCTCAGAGGCTTACAACAGCACCCCCTCGCCTGGAGGAAATTGGCATCAGTCCTGAAGAATTCCAAGAGGACACTGTAAGAATCCTGATTACAAGCTTAACTCTTTTTGATGTTATCTTTTGTTGTTCTGCTTAATGAGTACCCATGAAATCCATGTGATACAGAGCATATGGCAGTTTAGAGTCAGTGAATACTGGAAGCAGATGAAGTCTGTTATAGAGAGAAATTCATTCAGAAATGTCATGGATATGAACTCATACCTTGGTGGATTTGCTGCTGCCTTGAATGGAAAAGATGTCTGGGTTATGAACATTGCTCCTGTCCATGCATCTGCCAATTTAAAGATTGTTTATGATCGAGGCTTGATTGGAACTGTTCATGACTGGTACGTTTATTCTGATCAATAGCTCCTTTCACTTCTGTGTTTGGACATCTGATCTGTGAATCTATGATTTCTACATAAATGTGCTTGTTCTGTGGTTATATTTTGAATATTGACATTCCAAATTTTGGGGGTCTTCCAATGTTACTTTTCCTGTTTTTGAGATTTGACTGTTTGTGCTCACTGTATTTTACAGGTGTGAAGCGTTTTCCACGTACCCACGTACATATGATCTTCTACATGCATGGGCAGTATTTTCAGATATTGAGGAACGTGGATGCAGTGCAGAGGATCTATTGATTGAAATGGATAGGATACTGAGACCTAATGGATTTGTCATCATAAGAGGCAAACCCTCTGTTATAAACTACATCCGGAAGTTTGTGACTGCCTTGAAGTGGGATGACTGGTTATCAGAAGTCGAACCACGAGTTGATGCTCTTTCCTCAGGTGATGAGAGAGTTTTGATTGCAAGAAAGAAGCTGTGGGATGAGGAGCATACAACAATGTGATTTGGCTTTGGGTTTCAGACTTTCAGGTATATGCCCTATTCTTTCTCATGCTGGAATACTCTTGTGGACTTTTGATTACTAGCAACTCTTTTTGCATGCAATGTGCTACGAATTCCAATCATGGAAGCCAACACCTGTTGGATCCTTATTATTACCATTATTTGGTGTGTACTTCAAATTCCACTGCTGGATTATGAAAAACTTGACATTGCTTTATAATACAGGCCGGCTGCTATACAATCTTTGAGTTTAGCTCGCCCCAGTTGAAAAAAAAAGAGACAATGTACAGAGACATGAGAGAAAGAAATTTGTTGACATGAGAGAGGCAACAAAGTGAATGTCTTCAGCCTTCAGTTGGCATGGACTTGTTTTCTTCCTTGATTTTGAGACGGTAGGAGTGAAGAAAGAGCAACACCAATTGTAGAAAATCTTGCATATCCAGGACCAGGGACACCTTTTGTTTCTGTAACTATTCTCAAAAGCCCAAAGTTGGGAATGTGAAGTTCAACCATTACTCTATCACATTTATTTCTTCATTACTAGTAAAAACAACGCTTATGTACAAGAAAATTTTGTCAAAAACTGAGGTTAAGAATGAGTGTATATATGATTTTGGTCGCAATGCTGATTTTGGTCAAAAACTGGATTTCATTCGTTCTATGACTATGGCTCGCAATGCTTGCGCTTGTCTAGAACGCAGAGTAGTGTTTGTTTTGGTAAAACCAAACATGTTAGAACTTAGAACAATAATAATCTCCACATAGAAGACACGAGATATGCGTCTGTTTGTTCCCGCTAACATCGTAGCAATTCCCATTTTCACATTTCCATTTCAGGCTCTCCAATTCCATAGGATTAGGGGCAATGCCAAAAAGCTTTATAGACTACGAAGACAATCGAGCTTCATCATAGCAAGCAATGGATTCTGAAGCTGCGGCTTCTTCATTGAGCGTTGGCATCCAACATCATCTTTCTCTCCAATCTAACAATGGATCCTCCTCTAGTCCCAGAGCCCCAACTAAGCAATCATTCTTCATTGGTAACAATTAACCACCTCTCTCCTCAAATACTATACAAACTCATCATAATGTCCTTTGGTGCAGATGGTAACAATGTTCATATATGTTTGAAATCCTCAACATGTTAGAGGAACGATGTTCATATATGTATGTGTTGATCAGGTGTTGCTGGAGGAACTGCATCCGGAAAAAACCACGGTGTGCAATTTGATCATCTCTTAACTCCGTGATCAACGTGTTGTTTTAGTAAATCAAGTAAATCTTTTTTACACTAATTTTATTTTAGATTTTGGTTTAATTTGAGAATATTTGTGTGATCGAATGGGTGGAGGATGGTTTCTAACGGTGGTTAACCATGATTTCTTGTGCTTCTATATTAAGGATTCGTTTTATCACTCCTTGAACGAGGATAAATTGAAGAATGTGCATGAATACAACTTTGATCATCCTGGTAAAAGACTAATTAACAAGCATTGATTTATTTCATCTGAAAATTTTAACACTAAATCATCTGCATCGATTTGCCTTTCGTGCTTTCTTCGCCAGAGGCCTTTAATACGGAGTTGTTGCTTTCTTGTATGGAGAAATTAAAGCTTGGACAGACAGTTAGCATCCCACACTATGATTTTAAGACCCATCAAAGCATAGAACCTACTTGCCAGGTAGTACATCTAGTCTGCAGTTAAAAAACCAATCTGTTTCATTAGTGTGTTATTTCCACAATGGAATGTAACCGTGAATTTTACAATTGAACGAAATGTTATGCAACATTGCCGATCAATTACAGGTCAAGCCCTCAGACATTGTCATTTTAGAAGGAATACTTGTTCTTCATGATCCTCGTGTTCGTGATCTCATGAACATGAAAATCTTCGTTGACACAGGTTATCTTTGTCTATTTGTTCTGGAATGTGAACCTTATGATTATGATGAAGATCCTTCAACACCATTGTACAGTGTACTGCACACAAAGTTGCACATTGATCATTCCATTGTAAATGTGAAGAACTTGCTTTTACATTTCATGACCAGAGACCTTGAGCTTTTTTTTTTACTTGCTTTTTTTTATCTTGTATTGTCGCTTATCCAAAACCATCCTACACCAGTGCAGACTCTGATGTACGGCTCTCTAGGAGAATTCAGCGTGATACAGTCGAAAGAGGCAGAAATATACAGAATGTACTCGAACAAGTTAGTTACATTCCTCCTGTACTTTCCTAACTATCTTGAATGCTAATATTGTTAGTCTGTCATTGATTGAAAATGACTCTAATGTATCTCTTTTGCCTACTTATGCATGGAAATTTTGCAGTATACCAAATTCGTGAAGCCTAGTTTTGATGAATTCATATTGCCCTCGAAAAAGTATGCAGATATAATCATTCCTCGAGGTGGAGATAATGATGTTGCAATTGACTTGATAGTACAACATATTCATACAAAGCTTGGCCAACATGATCTGTGTAAAATATATCCAAATCTTTTCCTCATCTTTTCCACATTTCAGGTAACATTCAGTTATATTCTTCTCTTTGAACTGCTCATGTTGTTGATCTATGTGTGAAATCTTTGCATTCTGAAAGTGTTACTTCTTTTGTTTGGTTCAGATACGAGGAATGCATACCTTGATACGTGATGCCCAAACAACAAAGCATGACTTCGTCTTTTATTCAGACCGACTTATTCGCTTGGTATAACTAGTCTCGTATGCACAATAGTAAAGTATTGATAATCCACACATTCTAAATTGAAATCCATATATCTTTTTTTTTTTTTTTTATAAACTTAAACTTATGTACACCTTGCACCAATGTTTCAGGTTGTGGAGCATGGGCTAGGTCACCTCCCTTTCCAAGAACAACAGATTATTACCCCAACAGGTATACCTCAGCATTCATTTCCAAGCCTTCAAAACTTGTTCACATCTATCATCACCTGAGTTTTTTTTTTTAAAGGACCTATAAACGAAAACTCTTATTAAGTTATTTGATTGCAAGTAATTTGTTGTTATCTCTTGCAGGATCTATATACAGTGGAGTTGTTTTCTGTAAAAGATTGTGCGGCGTTTCAGTTATTAGAAGGTATATCTTTCAAGGATTGTGCTTCTCATGATATATATATATTTATCTCACTTAAATCTTTAGACTTGACAACAAGCACACTGAGCTAACTGTAACCAGCAATTATAGACATTATTTTTGAGAAAATAGATAATTTTATTAAATTATCAACGACCATAAGACGCTTACATTAATTTGCTTACTTACGAACAACAATTATAGACATTGTTTATATGCACATCATCAGCACATATTACTTGTTTATATGTTTGTAGCAATATTTGAAGTACATTGTCTCCCATGCTTGTTTTTTCAACAACAGTGGAGAAAGCATGGAGAATGCACTAAGAGCATGTTGTAAAGGAATAAAAATCGGAAAAATTCTCATCCACGGAGAGGGTAACAATGGTCGACAGGTTTGTGTTACATAGTCACTCTCACATCTTTCTCTTCGTCTGTCTTGTATCCTTACAATGTATGTGTCTGCAGTTAATCTATGAGAAGCTACCGAAAGACATCTCAAGCCGACATGTGTTATTCCTCGATCCTGTTCTGTCTTCAGGTTTGAGAAAAAAGCATCTATCGTCTAATTTCCAAGCATAAGAAATATGTCTCTAAATCTCTGAATTCGTAGGAAACTCTGCCATCAAAGCTATAATTCTGCTACTCAGTAAGGGTGTACCAGAAGCCAACATCATCTTCCTTAACCTTATAGCAGTAAGTAATCACTCTGATCATGCTCAATGGAAATTACCTTTTATGGTAATGTATAATACATTTCCTCTGATGCAGGCACCGGAGGGAATACACGCTGTATGCAAGAGATTTCCAATGCTAAAACTTGTTACATCAGAGATCGACTTATCTTTGAACGAAGATTTGCGTGTGATCCCGGGAATGGGAGAATTTGGTGATCGTTATTTTGGCAAAGATAGTAATGAGACCGGTTCTGGTTCGAATTCAAGCTCCAAGTGACCTAAATATATGTAACATCTAATATTATGTAGATATATCCACGCTGCAAGGAATTTCAAAGGTGATACCACAAATGAGTCCGGTTTGTGGTATTATGTGTGTGGTATCACCTACACAGACCAAGTTGTTATGTGGTCATACTCATCCACCTTAATTCATGTCACACTTATATTGTCTTGACATTGAAACCAAGTCTCTACTGATGAAGGGTCCGTACACTTGAAGTGCAAGCGAAGAAATAACCAACCTCACGATCCCAAGTCCCCAATCATGTATCAAATATATTCACTCCTCAAACCACATTCTGTCTGCTACCTTCAATTCTTTCAATGGAGACACAAAATCTTCAACTCGTTCCACATGATTACCGAGCCAATGTTGACACTTCAAGACCCTTCAGCTCCGTCAAGGAAGCTGTTGCCGTCTTCGGAGAGCGGCTTCTCCTTGGAGAGTTCTTCTCACCATCACCATCCCCTAAACCGCCGCAGCTGCCGCCATGTTACACCAAGCAAGAAACAGAAACTTCTTCATCAAGGAACAAGTTTGTCATCTCACCAAGTTTTAGTGCTGATCCACATAGTGAAGAAAGTGATCTTATTTTGGATAGTCTCAAGAAACTTGAGGCTGAGCTTGAGGAAACCAAGGTGGAGTTGAAGTTGCTCAAGGAGAGAGAGTCTGAAACCGAGGTGGCATTGGCAACCTTGAATGCAGAGCTTCACAAGAACATGTCCAAGTTGGCTCAGGCTGAGGCGGCCGCAGCAGGAAAGGCAGCCGCTAGTAGTGATCATCATGCTATCAGTTCGATGAGATCAAATCCGGAGGAAGCAGAGAGGAATGTCAAGAAGGATCCGTGGTCGATGATAAGGATGGACGACTCTACCTCTTTGGCTCAGATATTGAGCATTGGTTCTCAACATGAGAAGCAATATGGTTATTATGGGAATGGAGGAAAAAGAGAGAGGAATTATAAGATGATGAAGAAGAAGCCTATTGTTCCTCTACTACAGGACTTGTTTTCCTGGAAAAAAGGGTCTTCCACTCCTCTCCATGACCATATCTATTCGTCTCCAAAACTCTACCATTGAGTATGGGTTAATGTCAGAATAAATTCCATTTGCAACTCTACTCGACTTCCGTTTTATTTGTTTTGAAGTATTTTGTGTAATGCTAATGTTGTCTATGCTGTTCATGTATATTATCCAAGCCAGCTTCTGTTTCAATTTAACCTATGTTTCATCAGAAGAAAACAGGCAATCAGTTCAGTGTCATAGATATACAACAATGTTAAAGAATTGATCAAAACGCAAAATTTCATATTGTACAGGAGTTCAAAAAACTTAATTTAGGATACACGAAATGAAACCCAACTACTAGAGTGCCTCCAACATCCTATTTCTTTTCGGTTCAACCATGTCCTTGGGTGGTACATACAAGTACAAGATGTGTTATTGGCACAATCCTCATCCGTTGTCCCACAAATGCACATCTCCAACCCAAATCACAAATGAGATACAAAGCGGAAAAGACTACGGGAGTAATGCAAAAATGGCCAAGTGCAAGGAAGAAGAATTGTATTTTTGAAACCTTCAGATATCGTTTCTCTTTCACCAGGCTCTCCGTGTTTAATAGAAAAACATTTCTACATCAGATGCTCTTTAAAGTTGAAGCAAAGGTGGTCAGATCATGCAGTGTTCTTCTTACTCTTCTTCTTTCTTGAGGCAAAGCTGCTTGGTCCAATTTCTATGGTCATTCTTTTTGTCCTGCAAGGTACCAAGAACAATCAAGCAGATTCAAAAGAAAATGGTATACAATTGTTTCCAAAAATTGGTAAACAATCAAACAGATTCAAAGGAAACCAGGATGCTTATTGGTTCTTCCACCTATAGAACATAGTGAACATACCGCATTGAGATCTCTTCTGACTCCTCGTCACGATCTTCAACTGCATTATATTAAAGAAAAAAGTTATGGACATGAGGGTCAAGTTGGAAAGTTCAAATTAAGAATAGCATGTCCAAGGATAATTACAAAACTGAATTACTACTGATTTTGCAACAATTTCTTGCCATCAATCTGGTGACTCTACACTACGATGCAAATTTCCATACGTGTCTTCGATGAAACACAGAAGAGTCTTGATCGAAGAATACAACCAGTTGATTTGTAGACACAAAAAAGTATAAAGCCACATAAATATATCCAGCTCAACTCAGCATATAATTCTCCACTCTCCAGTGACAACTTATATATTAAAAATCGCAAGCCCCTATTTGAAACAATTGACACATGTAGAAGACTATAGCAGTTCAGCTGATGGACAACTTCAAAAAAAGCATTGACACGGAATAGACATTACATCTATAAAAGTTGGAAACAAAGAAAGCACATAGGATTAAAAGCAAGTTCAGATCCATACCAATTCCATCAACCTCGTCACTTTTGTTCTCACCATTGCTCTCTGACTCTGAATCAGATCCCCATCTGTCACCGCCATCATCAAAATCCCAGCGTGCTCCTGGTGGAGGGATCCAAAACTCAGCTTCTTCATAATCACTTTCCTCACTATGAGACTTGGGTGTTTCAGAGATAATCTCATCATCACCGTCCTCCTCCACCTCCACCTCCACCTCCACCTCCTTTTTCTTCTTCTTTTTCTTATCCTTCTTCTCCTTCCTGGCTCCATCTTTGCCAGGCTTAGATGCTTTTTCAGGTTTCTGATCATCCAGCTCTTCTTCCATTTTCTTTATATTTAGCTTTCCTTCTTCCATTTCCTCTGTTTCAAGTAACATTTATCATCAAATTCATAAACATAGGCGAAGCCAATCACTCCAAAGAACATCCCATACACTTGTTTCAAACATGTACTAATACGAATCGCATGAAGACCTTATAACAAAGAATGCAAGACAAATACAAACCCAGTCTGTTGAGGAATCGTTTCCCATTGATATGCTTCCAAATGTGTTCCTCCGACTTATTGATGGTATCCTCCGTTAGCTTACATACCAACTTTGAACTACAAAAAGAAGCAAACCAACCGAGTATCAGCACTAAAAATTAACACTCACATTCACACTTGCATTTCAGCTAAAATTTCATCAACCAACAAAAATTCTAAGCAAAGCAGCCATACCCAACATGAATTACCCCATAAAACAATCAAAGCTAAAGCCTTTTTGGGTCTTCTCCTAAACCCTAAACCCTAAAATTAAAGCTAAAACCTTTATGGGTTCTCCACAAAAATCAAAAGGGTAGAGAGAGGAAGAAGAGGTATACCGAGAAAGAGGGTCCTGCTTGAACATGTTGAGAGGAGGTTTATTATGAGAGAGTGCGAATTCGATAAGACCCAAACGACACCGTTTGCTCTGAGAGTAGGTTTCAATGTCTTTGGCAAGCAATTGGTGCCCGGTCTCGACGCACTGGAAGCGACCATTGTCGAGCTCCTTGAACGTTGGTGACCCCAGTAGGTTGTTCCCTTCTTTGGTCTTCTCCTCACTCGTCGCTGCTTTTGCTATAGCTATGAATCTATGACCTTCGCACTCGACAAAAACAGAGAAGAAGAAGATAGTGTTGGGCCATTAGACCTAAGGCCCAAATATTGAGTGTTGGCCCATTGCTCTTAAGAAAATTGTTCACACCAAATCATTGCTGTTAATTTGTGTGTTCTTTGGTAATTGTGTATTAGAAACGAGATTAGTCACGGGTCAATGTACATCAGCATCACAAAGAAATTTTCATACACTCTTTCTGTATTATATTCTTTGCGGTTTGTCTACGTGCAAACACCATCATTTTTATTCCGCGAAATCATAATTATACTCTATCGTATATATCATTAACTGAAATTATTCGAACAATATGAATAATATAAGAACATTTTGCTCATTTATTCTCATGATATACAAGTAAGAAGCCGGTTCATCGGACCCTCACACAATTGTAACAATTATTTTTTTAAATATAATCGTAGTGGTATGAATCATATGGTTCTAGTTATATGATAAAAAAGATGAGCATGGTGTCACATGTTTTCCAGAAAAGATCCCGCACATTTAAGTAATAATCTCTCTGGCAGCATGCCATAATCATCAAGAAATATATGGTGACCAAAATTGTCTTCCAAACAAATCAAAACTCTGAAATTATGGCACCATTAAAGGAAGACATTAGTGTAGTAGATCAAAATTGCTGGAGATGCTCATATAAGTAGCTTACTTGCAGATGACATTAATCTCAACTCTCACATAGCTAGCTTACTTGTCTTAGGAGCATTACTCCCTCTGTTTTTATCTGATTATAAGTAAGAGGCTATAGGGCCTATGTCCAAATGCCCTGCATATGTGTAACATTGTGCAGTAGAGAAAATGGAGACTGGAAGAGTTTTGGTTGCGAGCATGTTGGTTATATATGCGCTAGTGATCAGTGTGGGAGGTGAAGAAGATGCATCGTCACCTTTGGAGACTCGAATTCAGATACCGGTGGTATATCTGCTGCATTCTACGCCATGCCGTCACCCTACGGCGACACTTTCTTCAACAGACCAGCTGGGAGGGGCAGTGATGGTCGTCTAATAATAGATTTCATAGGTATGATTATGAAGGACCATTTTCCCATGTTTGTCATGTATGTAAAGAAGTTGTGGAATATTATGTAATGTGGTATGCTATGCAGCTGAGAAGCTGGGTTTGCCATACCTGAGTTCATATTTGGACTCAATTCGAAGCAATTTTCGACACGGTGCTAATTTTGCTTCTGGAGGAGCAACCATCAGGCGGCAGAATGAGTCATGGTTTGACAATGGTGTGAGTCCTTTTCCTCTTGACATTCAGTTTGTGCAGTATGATCAGTTCAAGGGACGTACCACCACTCTTTACTGTTGGAGAGGAAAGATCCCACATCATAAAATGGACAAATAAAATACAACTTATAAGTTGATGGATCATATCCAATTGTACTGAGGCCTTTTGTGATTAAAACCCAACACCTTAAAGGTGGTTAAGTTGGGATAATATCGGTACAATAGTGATCCATGGGTCATGCTTGTCCCTGTTCTAGTTGGTATCAGAGCGGGTCCCTCTTCAATTACGTCTCCCAGCGTAACGGGAGAAAATCTCCCATCATAATGAGCCCAGATTTGGGTTCATCGAATTGCCATCGGAAAATTCCGATTGGCCCATATTATACCAAGTGCCTGCAGTGGGCCTTGGACTGAAGCATTACCGATTTCCGATGTGGGAATTGGACTGAATGAATTCCACGTGCAGACCTAAAAATTAGGTTGCACGTGAGGGAGAGTGTTGGAGAGGAAAGATCCCACATCATAAAATGGACAAATAAAATACAACTTATAAGTTGATGGATCATATCCAATTGTACCGAGGCCTTTTGTGATTAAAACCCAACACCTTAAATGTGGTTAAGTTGAGATAATATCGGTACAATAGTGATCCATGGGTCATGCTTGTCCCTGTTCTAGTTTTACAACAAAGGTCCATGTCTAATTCGCCTCTCTCTTTTTTATTCCTCATTATTTGTTATGATGTGCAGCTAAGGAACTTTCCGACGCACAAGATCTCCCTAGACCTGAGGACTTCTCAAAGGCTCTTTATACTTTTGATATAGGCCAAAACGATCTAGCTGCTGGTTTTCGGAAAATGAGTACTGAGAAATTTCTAGCAGAAATTGCGGACATTGTTAACCAGTTGGCTGCAGCAATCCGAGTACGTATTTGCACACCTGTTTAATGTGATTCTATATGCCAATATTGCTTACAAAACAAGCACGTTTTGTTATGTTACAGAGTTTGTACGACCGAGGGGCAAGGGCTTTCTGGATACACAACACTGGTGCAATAGGTTGCTTGGGAGTGACATTACACTACATCCATGACCCGAGCCCTACCGGATACCTTGATCGCCACGGTTGCGTGAAGTTTCAAAACGACATGGCAAGACAGTTCAATAGGCTGCTCAAGCAGAAAGTGATCCAACTAAGGAAGGAACTCCCTTTTTCTGCAATAACATATGTCAATGTCTTTGCTGCAAAGTATAAGCTCATCAGCAATGCAAAGAAGCTTGGTAAAAGTAGTTTCTGCTCCTAATATTAATTCAATCATCAAATTTGGTACACTTATAGTTGAATATATGCAGGGTTTTTTGATAAGACGAAGATCTGCTGTGGATATCATGAAGATTATGACCATGTATGGTGCGGGAATAAGGGAAAGATAAATGGGAGTCAAATATATGCAGGTTCGTGTGAAGATCCTTCCTGCTTGTATATAAGCTGGGATGGTGTGCACTACACTGAGGCTGCAAATCATTGGATTGCTAATCAAATTGCCAGTGGTTCATTCTCAGATCCACCAGTTTCAATCACAAATGCATGTCATAGGCCTTAAACTGTGTGATCAGTAATTTGCCAATTTTATAGTTAACATGAAAGTAATTGACAATTCTACTCTGATTTTATTTCATGTACTTCATGATGTTTCAAAAGTCATTTCCATCGACTAGACGTTAGAGCATCTTTAACAATGTTAGTTATTTTTAAGTTAAATTTTAGTCAAATTAGCTAAAATGTTATTTTGACTAGCCACCTTATAAATGTGGATGCATCAATGCTTTCTGTTTTAGCTAGCATTACATCAATATTATTCTTTAAATAAAAGTTAAATAGTTTAAATATATTTATACATCACATAAAATATCTTACAAGTAATGTATTAAATTATAGCTAGTTTCATTTTAGTCATTTCGCTCTCTATATTTAGTTAGTGAGATAGCTAAAAATCATAATAGCTAAACTTTGGCTAGTCTGCTGGAGCTTCGAAAATATTTTAAAAAACTAAACACGCTCTCTAAAATAGCTAAAAACTAAAATAAATAGTCGGTTAAAATTGTTCTTAAACGCATATATGTAAAAAACAAGTCATTTGTATGTTGTATGTATCGACATAAACAAAAGACATCCAAATTGTGTATTTTCTATTTTCTAACATCAAACTACTTATTTTAGTTCACGACTTTCAATAAACATAATAGTTACTTAGTTCCGTTGACAAGAAATTGATGGTTGTCAACAAAAACGTATATTTAACTAAAGAGATTCAAATCTATTTAAACTTTAAACCAAACACACACTAACCAACTTAGCCATAACATGATAACACGACTGATTTTAATACGACTTTGTATGACCTTTTCTTGTGTGCGAAAGACTTCCTACACATTTTGACTGCATTCTTCTTGCGGTCATCAAGGCATTTTAGCCACAACATTTTAGTGATTCAAACGCTGATTGGGGAGTTCCTTTCCCTAAACCACTACTTTGTTTAGGAATTGTAAAGGCATACCCTAAGAATGTAATGAAGCCCAAAAATGGTATGGCATGTGACCACGGGTGACTCTGGTCCATGTCCTCCGACTAGGAAATCGTCAAAGATAGTGATCACCGACTATACTGAAGTTACTCTCAGACACCAACATTCTTTATCCATTCAGTGCCACAAGATTATAAGGGTGTCACTGTCCCTGCAATCCATATATATGTCATGGTTTCAAAGCGAATGCATATATAAACAAAGTTGATGAACTTTATCCTCAAAACCAGCTCTGGCTTTATAAGTTGAGTAATAAGTATACTTTGAGAGCGAGTGAGAATGTTGGGAATGGAGAGATGGAAACAACTTGTGCTACTGCCTTTTGGGTTGTTCTTGGCAATGTGTGTTCTGGGAGTGAGTGGTAGGGTGTTACCATCTTGTTATTTTCCGGCAATCTACAACTTTGGCGACTCGAACTCCGACACCGGCGGGATCTCAGCTGCATTTGAACCCATTCAGGCACCCTACGGCGAGGGGTTCTTTGGTAAACCAGCTGGAAGGGACTCCGATGGTCGTCTCATGATAGACTTCTTTGGTATAAACAAGTAGAATTTGTTTTGTGATGCAAAATCCCACCAAATGCTTCATTTTTTGCAATGAATATATGGTTGTATTGAATATGGTGTTTTATGTGTAATGTAGCTGAGCACCTAAGGTTGCCATACGTGCCTGCATACTTGAACTCGCTGGGAACAAGTTTCAGGTACGGTGCGAATTTTGCCACCGGAGGATCACCCATTAGAAGGCCGAAAGGGACCATTTTCGAGACCATTTTCGGTTTTGGCCTTAGCCCCTTTTCGCTTGATATGCAAACGACTCAGTTCCTGCAGTTCAAAGCTCGATCGGCTGATCTATTTCAAAAAGGTTCAAATCTTAACTCTAATGACTTGAGACACTATATATAGGGTATTGCAATAGTACTAATTGTCTTTGAATTATGATGGTACGTCTAGCCAATTATTTTTGTGACAGAAGCAAACTTCCAAATCCTCAAGACTTTGCAAAGGCACTATATACGTTTGATATTGGGCAGAATGATCTCTCTGCTGGTTTTCGAAAGCTGAGCTTTGATCAGCTTCGTGCAGAAATTCCAGACATGATAAACCAGCATGCCGCCGCAGTCCGAGTGAGTATCACGTACATTTGCTCCTGACTATGTCAATGCTAATTTCTTGAGAAGAAATTAAGTTCCTGTGCTATTTGTGTATGTAACTAGTAACTAGCTTGTAAGTAAAGCATACATTTGTGTCAAATCTTCAGCTTGTATACAAACAAGGGGGGAGGGCATTTTGGATACACAACACCGGTCCGATTGGTTGCTTGCCGGTGGGTTTGTTCTACAATATCAAACCGGCACCGAGTGCTCTCGATGAACACGGCTGTGTCAAGGACCAAAACGAGATGGCCATAGAATTCAACAGGCAGCTCAAGGACAGTGTCATCAAACTAAGAGCGGAGCTCCCACAAGCTGCAATTACTTATGTAGATATCTATGCTGCCAAGTATGAACTCATCAGCAATGCAAAGAAAGAAGGTACTCAAAACCCCATGTTTGCAAAACTCAATTAACTCACTACTCACTAATATTAGCAAATTGGGAATCAGGCTGACATTATATTAACAGTTGCTTGCAATACAATGATTATTACTACAGGGTTTATGGCTCCAATGAAGGTTTGCTGTGGGTTTCATATGGGAAATGACCATGTGTGGTGTGGAAACAAAGCAACTGTAAATGGAACAGAAGTATTTGGTGGTGCTTGTGGAAATGCTTCATCTGTTATTAGCTGGGATGGAATCCACTACACTCAGGCTGCTAATAAGTGGGTTGCCAATCGCATACTCAATGGTGCCTTTTCCGATCCACCACTTCCCATTTCTCAAGCTTGCCGTAGGCGCTAAGTTATATGCCATTCAAATTGATATGTTATGAAAAAAGGGAAATTTTGAAATTTCGATATGCCATGCATACTTGTAAAAAAAAAAAAAAAACACACAAGCCACTCGTATGTTGTATGTATTGACAGAGATAAAGGACTTCCACATTGGGAACTTCCTTCCATCAAAGTACTGATGATTGTCATTTATAACTTTCATCAGATATTTTATTAACTTAATCTGTTAGACAAGAAACTGATGTTAAGAAAAAATAAACAATATTGCACTTCAAATTAAAAAGAAATTTGTAATCATCAAAGAAAATTTATTAATGAAGACGACACGAAGCTCATGTTTGATGCCATCAATACATAACTGTGTTTTCCATGAAAACTGCGTAAGACTATCAAAGATATTACAGTTATTGTAAGCTCATTCTCTGATGTTTGTTCTAACCATGTCTATAGAAAAGCAGACTCTGCGACGTATGCTTTTGCGTATGAAAGTCAGCAACTCCCTAACAGTCGTGTGTGGCAAATGGATCGCGAATGACTGCTTTTAAAACGTTGTTGTTTGATAATGTGAACTCTGATTTTTCAAAATGCTTGTTATGATAGTTTTGTCCTTCCTATAAATAAAACAAAGGACCTTATACCTATGAAAATATCTCTAGCCAACATAACCATGACATTGAGATGTTTTGTTAGATTGTGTAAAGGCACATCCTAAGAGTGTAACAAGCTCAAATAAGTTGTGGTATGTGACGACTAGGTGACTAACTCTGGTGAGTCTGGTCCATCTCATCTACTAGGAAATCACAAAAGATATGAATCACCGACTATACTGAAGTCACTGTCTCAGACTTCCAAGATTCTTCATTCATTCACTGCCACATGATCATAATCATTCTGTGTCACTGTCCCGGTGATCTGTAATTTGAACCATCTGATCATGATCCCTGCAATCACTGTCATAGTTTCAAAGCACATAAACAAAGTTGATAGACTTTATCCTTAAAACCAGTCCCTCTTGTTGTTCTGTCTTTACAAGTTGAGTAAGTAGCAGAGTGAGTGAGAGGTCTCTCAAATCTGAGATGCTGGAAATGGAGATTTGGAAGCAACTAGTGCTACTGCCTTGTGGGTTGTTCTTGGCTTTGTGGGTTCTGGGTGTGAGCGGAGCTGCGTTACCATCTTGTTCTTTTCCGGCAATCTACAACTTCGGCGACTCGAACTCCGACACCGGCGGGATCTCAGCTGCATTTGAGCCAATTCGTGCACCCTACGGTGAAGGGTTCTTTCGTAAACCAGCTGGAAGGGACTCCGATGGTCGTCTCATCATAGACTTCATAGGTAAAACTATAGTTAGTTTGGTGATGCCAAAACCCATCAAGTGCTTCAATTTCTGTTATTGAATATGGTGTGTTTTATGTGTAATGTAGCTGAGCGCCTAAGGTTGCCATACTTGAGTGCATACTTGAACTCGCTGGGAACAAATTACAAGCATGGTGCGAATTTTGCTACAGGAGGATCAACAATTAGAAGGCCGAATGAGACCATTTTCGAGTATGGTATAAGTCCCTTCTCGCTTGATATGCAGACGGCTCAGTTCCTGCAGTTCAAAGCTAGAACCGCTGATCTGTTTCGACAAGGTTCAAATCTTTACTCTAATGTTTGGAGACACTATTTTGAGTATTGCAATACTGATTGTTTGTGAATTGTGGTGTCTAGATAAGAATCCCTATGAGAGAAGCAAACTTCCAAATTCTCAAGACTTTGCAAAGGCACTGTATACGTTTGATATTGGGCAGAATGATCTGTCTGCTGGTTTTCGAAAGCTGAGCTTTGATCAGCTTCGTGCACAGATTCCAGACATTGTTAACCAGCTGGCGACAGCAGTCCGAGTGAGTATCACATTAGCTCTTAACTATGTCAATGCTTATTGCCCAAGAAGAAATTAAGTTTGTGTGCCATTTGTGTATGTAAGTAAAGCATGTTTCTAAATTTCTAATGGGTAGTGATTGTTTGACATATCTTCAGCGTATATACGAACAAGGGGGGAGGGCATTTTGGATACACAACACTGGTCCGATTGGTTGCTTGCCAGTGAATCTGTTCTACAATCTCAATCCTGCACCGGGTTATGTTGATGAACATGGCTGTGTCAAGGGCCAAAACGACATGGCCATAGAATTCAACAGGCAGCTCAAGGACAGAGTCATCAAACTAAGAGCTGAGCTCCCACAAGCTGCAATTACATATGTGGATGCCTATGCTGCAAAGTATGGACTCATCAGCGATGCAAAGAATGAAGGTATGCAACTGTATCAATACTCACTACTCACTAGTCACTACCATTAGCAAATTAGGAACTGGGCTTGACATTGTTAGTTGCTTGCAATACAATGATTCTTGCTACAGGGTTTGTGGATCCAATGAAGGTTTGCTGTGGGTATCATGTGCGATATGACCATGTGTGGTGTGGAAACAAAGCAACTGTAAATGGGAGAGAAGTGTATGGTGCTTCTTGTGGAAATGCTTCATCTGCTATAAGCTGGGATGGAGTTCACTACACTCAGGCTGCCAATCAATGGGTTGCCAATCATATACTCAATGGCGCCTTGTCCGACCCACCGATTCCCATTACTCAGGCTTGTCATAGGAGCTAAGTTATATGCGAACAATTTGAGTTATGAAAGGGAAGTGGGAAATGTTTCTTTGGAGAACAATAGGAAATAGTACTAAATAGTAATAAGATGTATTAGAACAATCAAAGAGGAAGTCATATTCAGACGAGGGAGGGTCTTCTTTTCATGAGAATCTTCATTTTGAATGGAAACAGAATAAATGATTAATTTTCTCTGTTTTATTTCTCATTAACATCAATACCTGGTGGAAACTCGGCCCTTGGCAGACTCAAGCATAGGGAGATTACGTTATGGCAGAGTTCGTTTTCAGTGACTGCAAAAGATATGAAGCCCGTAACACCTGTGTAAAGCCAGAAAAAATGTCGAAGTCTGTGTTTGGAACCCTAGCTTCTTCTCCCGAGAGCGATGAAGACGAGCCTCGCCCCTCCGTCGAAGTCCGCCCCGCTTCCCGACCTCCGACGAAAGCGGAATCGAGCGGCGGTCTCAGTTCTCCCGCGGCGGTCGTTGACGTCAAATCCACAGATCCGACCGATCTTGAATCTCCGACTCAGATCCGAGACCTACTCCTCGGCTCCAAATAGTCCTCGGGTCCGGTTCTCGCCAGAATCCCTCTAAGGATAATTCCCGATCAGATATTCTCCCCCCAAAGCCCAAAACCCCCTCCCGTGTTGCCGTCAATCATTCCTTGCATTCTTTTCGTAGACTCTTGTGTTGATTTCGATTTCAGTATGTTTTTGCTTGGTATGGCTGTATGCTTCTGGTATTTCAGTATCTTTAATATGCATTGTTTGATATCTTTTTGTGTAGTGGCTGTTTGGTATGTTTCACTTGCTATTTCAGTATGTTTTGACATGCATTGTTTGATATGCTTTTATATTAGCGGCTATTTGCAATGTGTCGGTATGTATGTTTTGACATGCATTATTTGATTTTCTTTTGTATTAGTTGCTATTTGCTATGTTTCAGTTGCTACGTCTTTTGACATGCATTGTTTGATATCCTGTTATATTAGTTGCTACTTTCAGTTGATTTGTCGGTATGTTTCAGTTGCTATGTCAGTTTGTTGATTGTTTGATATGGCTCTACCCTTTGTTTTAGTTGCTAGTTCAGTATGTTTGATGTACATTGTTTGATAAAAGGGGATCGAGTAGTTGAGGAGCTACATCACATTGGGAAACCCATCAACCAATGATCCATTACAAATTTACAATACAGCTTATTTACAACTTACAACCCAGTGTGGAGTACGGGGGTGCTAAACTAGCACAAAACCACACCAAATTTCACCATTCAACAATAGTCTTTCACTGTTCAGATCAACCAAGAAGCATAACCATTTTATGCTTTCCAAGATGGTAGGTGATAGACTGTCAAAGCCGAATATAAAAGATACAAAACCTTCAAAATGGTATGCATCGCCTGCATGACGAAAATCAAGCGAGGACAATATGTCAAGATGTTTGGTAGCTCTAGATGGAGATCAAGAGATCAAAGAAGATGTATATGCTGCAATATGTAAAGAAGTTTGGTTGGATCCATATGGAGGGCTGGTGAGAAAATATGTTTAGTCGAGTCTTTTCTAGTAGCGCTTCACTTCCGCATTTTATCCTGCTAGCCAACTAAGATTGTTTCAGCACCAACTAAATCAGAAGCCAAGTAGAACATGTTCCCCTGTCTTGGGAAGTCAGTTACTTATTAAAGACTACTAAACTCAAACTGATATTGATAGTCATACATGCATTTTCATATTACAAGAAAAATATACATAGCAGAAACCATAAAACTGGAGCAGCCGATAGTTCACTTGGGACTGAAAGAAATCAAATATTGCAACCAACAGGTCATGTGTAAAGTAATATCTTCAGCAAAGAAGAACAGTAAAGTGAAGATAAGAACAGAACAGACTTATTTATTAACAGAATTAGTGACTTGGGATAGGTATGCATGAGTTGAAAAACATATTTCCATTTCTAATCCAATTTGATGATTGCTACAGCAACATGAATTAACAAGTAAATAAGGATTCTGGACCAACATACCTTCACGCAATTTAGAGCAATTTGCCAAATGAGGATGATTTGCGGTCCATTCAAATCCCAACGAATTTGCCAAATGGGAATCGGGTAACTATACATCAACTGATGTTCTCTCTTTAAGATTACAAGATGGAATATACAGTCATATCAGAGTTACAGCGGTGACCAAGGTTTTCACTGAGGATATGAAATGTTGAAACAACATATATTCAGCCTGGTACGTATCAGTAATCTATTTAACTCATTCTAACTTCATTACTTGGACATGTTTTAATAGTGTCAAGCATCCTCTGGACTAATCAAGGGAGAGAGATTTATATGAAGATGCTGATGTCTCGGGGGATACCATTTTGGACTAGACTATATATGTTACTGTTGCATAGTTAGAATACAGACACTGCATATTGAATTATTGATTCCTTCTTTGCTTGGCCCTTGCAAATAAGTCATACAAACTAGCTGAAAGCAAAGGATCATAACTAAATGCCACCAGTCGGTGCTAAGAAATCAAACAACAAGCATAGGTCTGAAGAGTAAGCATCCAATTGTATAGAATTCCACATAATAAAGTACGAGTTAATAGAATTATTGTGCTATAGTAAACGAAACTCATATACACAAATCCGATTGAGATTTTTGAGTCACGTCATTTAATAATAGAAAATGTGTTGTTAAAAAATAAGAACATTCAATTTATAGTAATGGAATTTAGACATATTTTCTCTAATGAATCAATCTAAGGAAATAATTTATAATGTTAGGTATAATCCAATGATTAAAGATTTTTCATGAAATAACTATATTATCGATCAATATTTTGTCTTAACTTCTTAAATCTTGACCTTTGCTGTCACTGTACCATTTTGTTAACTAATTTAGGCATCGGAGCATTGAAGACCGCTTAGAAGCGGTCTCCTCTCCTAACCTAGTGTGTTGTTCGTATTAGCAGATTAAAGAACAAAGACTACAACAACCGCTTATAAATCCGTATTGTGACACTGTGAGTTGAGATAACCGTTTGTATACTGCACAAACAGTTCATTATCAAGTTAACTGATCGATCCACTTTTTTTTTAAAAGGAAAGGAGCAACCATAGGAAAGGTGTTCCATATCTTCGAAATGGTGATGAGATGTTAATCCCCCTGCATATATCTATAGAAAGAAAATCTTTAGTTTTAAGTCTTTTCCTTAATAGCAATCACGCACAAAAAAAAAAAAAACAGAAAAAAAAAATTCCTTTATGGAGAATTTTCAGATTCCAACTTTACACTACCAAGTAGATGCAAGTAGATGAGACTATCTTATTTTGAGTTAATTAGTGGAAATTCTTGTATGCACGACGTGTATTTACACGACACAATCTTAACCGTTCATAACAATTCATATGTTTGATCACCATATTTCTATATTATTTATTCTAATCCTGATCATCCATGTATGTATGTGAAGATACACCCGTGTACTAAAGATACTCTTGTTAATTAGTGAATTTAGGATCGTGTTCAGATATATAACACGAAATTCATATCGCCAGATAAGCAGGGACGTGGCAACTACTCAATAAGAATTGACGAGCTCGGTCACTAGAAACTCCGAACTCTAAAAATGGATCGTCATCAGAATACCGAAACGGCGTCGTCGGAGGCGGCCACCATCGAGCACCGAGCCTACGCCAGGGTTGGTCTGCTCGGCAACCCCAGCGATGTCTACCACGGCCGTACGATCTCCTTCAGCCTCGGCAACTTCTGGGCCTCTGTCAAATTACACCCCTCCGATGAGCTCGTCATCCAGCCCCACCCCACTCACGACCTCGTCGTCTTCAGATCTCTCCCCCACCTGGTATCATCTTCTCTCTCTTTTGACTCTTCAATTTGACGAAAGCAAATGAGGGCTGCATTGTTAATTATGAAACTCCGAAACAGGTGAATCGTCTTGATAATGAGGGCTATTACGGCGGTGTCCGATTACTGATGGCGATTTGCAAAGTGTTTTCCGATTATTGCAAGGAGAAAGGGATCCATCTCGACTCGAGAAATTTCACTCTCTCGTATGATACTAATATCCCTCGCCAGGTGATCTGATTTTGAAGTCATTAAATTGAGTGTAGTGATTGGAGATTAAGTGAGATTTGAGCTGTGTGGTGATGGTTTTGGGATTTATTGTTTTCGCAGACGGGGCTTTCGGGGTCTAGTGCTATTGTGTGTGCTGCTCTTAGCTGCCTTCTTGACTTCTATAATGTGAGGCATTTGATCAAAGTGGAGGTCAGGCCTGGCATTGTCCTCGAAGCGGAGAAACAGCTTGGGATTGTTGCTGGTCTTCAGGATCGGGTTGCGCAGGTTTATGGAGGCCTTGTTTACATGGTAGTCTCTCAACCGTTGCTGTTATTGATATGTCACATATTGTATACGTTCTGTGTGTGGTGACTTATCTGCTTCGTAGGAATTCGGCAAGGAACACATGGATAGTTTGGGGCATGGCATTTACACACCCATGGACGTTAGTCTCCTCCCGCCTCTATATCTCATATATGCCGAGAATCCAAGCGATTCTGGGAAGGTTAGTGTTACTCATCATTAGCTCCCCCATTGCTTTTTGGTTGTTGGCAATTAGTTTATGAACTGACATAATGAATTGTAATGGCAGGTACACAGTACAGTTCGCCAAAGGTGGCTCAGTGGCGACGAGCTTATAATATCATCAATGAAAGAAGTTGCAGATATTGCAAAAGAAGGAAGGACAGCCTTACTCGAAAAGGACTACACTAAACTAGCAGCTCTCATGAACTCTAATTTTGATCTTAGAAGGTTTGTGATCTCTGCATCTTTGCATTTGCGTCATGTTGTAGGAACTACTACTCATCGTTTTATTATGAGATTTCCCGGTTCTGATTCTTGAAGCTCTTATGATTATGCAATGTTGTTACAAAGAAAAAGGCAATGTCAAAATGTACAAAAGGAAGATGATATTTACGTGAGCATGTTTTTCATACATAGTGAGATAGGATACAAAAGCTGCTTAGAGTTTTTATACTGTCATCACTCAAGGGTGATTGTTGAAAACTTCACAACACATTCTGTTTCTTGTTGAACCTTAAAAGCATCATTTCACTCCTAATCCTCTAAACAAACAAGAAATTTATGTGTCATAGAGTTGTCAGGCTACCTTTTTATATATAATAAGTAGAGAGAACAAAGCAATTACATATTGTCTGGTGTCTACTTGAATGATGAATGGCGTTGGGCAAGAGTGTAACAGCTTACATTTTCTAACCATCTCATAATTTGAGCTTTCTGCTGTGCATTTCATTGCTGCTGACTTTCGCAATATGGATGTTGTGCAGACGCATGTTTGGAGATGATGCTCTTGGTGCTTTAAACATAGAAATGGTAGAGGTTGCTCGAAGGGTTGGTGCAGCCTCGAAATTCACAGGTAGTGGAGGAGCTGTGGTTGTATTTTGTCCTGATGGCCCTTCACAAGTGAAGCTATTAGAGGAAGCATGTCTAAGTGCTGGTTTTAAACTTGAACCAATTAAAGTGATTCCATCTCTTCTTAATGAGGTTGATCTTCAAACCCTATCGAAATAAGTATTTGCATTCGTTCCAATTTACTTCTTAACCATACGCTTCATTTTCTGATCCCTCCTTCTCTTGTCCCATTGCTTGTATTGGTAAAGTAGAACCTTCAGTTTGTTCATGTTTATTAATAAAAGGGCAAAGATTTCAATTTGGTTTACATGCTGTCAACTTGAACCCTCTCTACCTACATGATTGGCTGGGGCGTACCAGGTGGCTTATGCGGTTGTTCTACCTAATTCTTTGAGATAGCGGTAATAAGATGTCATTACTTTTCTAGCAAGCAAACGGTGGTCAGAATTCAGATTTTCTGCTTCGTTTTGCCTTTCAATTTTCATCGGTGATAAAGAAACAGATTGTTTAGGTTACGACTTACAAATTGAGCATGTTTCACCTTAACAAGGACAAACATTGATCGACCAGCTTGTTTTAATGCGAGATTGTTTTCACATAGACTCAACCCCTAAAGCTCAACAATAACACATACATGTGTATTGTATTACCTACTCGGATTGTCAAACAGGGAATAACATTTTATCCACCCCTGTATCTTTAAAGGATATTGATGACTTTCAAACCCAGAACAAATGATGTGCCAAAGCAATCTCTTTCACAATAGGGAACCATAAAATCATGAAGACCACAGTGTCACACAATGAGTAAAGGTGACAGACTCGATTAAAAAATGTAAGGTAATGGATTTTCAGATCATTAACAAAATCTGGAGCGAACCACACAATGCAGACTCCAAAGTTTTAGGTCGGGTCTTCGTGCTTTTACGACTCTTTCATTGCCGATGGGCCTGAAAAGCTTTCACGAAACGAAAATGGAGGATACCAGCGCTCTATATCTCCATTAACATTATGATAGTAATCTTAAAAGAATAAATATGTATCAAGCTGGAACTGATAGTAAATCATTACAAAAAAGAACAAATGGAAACTAATAAAAGGAGAAGAGAACCTCAATCTTACATATACAACACTCCACCACCACTAGTGCTAGAGAGCTCAAGAACTAAATAGATACACACACCAATCAGCATAGTCCTAAGCTTAATCTAACCAGACACATTACTCTGTGCTGAGTAGAGGTCACTAGAGAACCCACTCCACTTTCTAAGCTTCATCATCTTGTGGTTAGTTCAGTTACATAGCTCACTCATACTATATCACATCATAAGCAAAGAAAACTATCTCATATCTCCCTACCTCTTCTCACTCGTCACAGAGCGATCTCATGAGCTCGCACGGTGAACCCCAGATTGGAAGATCGATCAAAGACTGAGCAAAATCTTCCTCTTCGGCGCGACACATTGCTTCCACGGTGTCACACAAGCTCGAAACCTCAGCAATGATCGATTCCTGCGCTTCGGCCTGCACCAAATAAAAGACTATCTCAATTCAATTTTGCTCACAAGTCAAGTCATTTAAACCACACAACCTATAACAAGCTTCTTGATTTCATCATATACACCAAGATACATAATTTCAAGGGCAGTTGAGAGCTTAATAAGTAAATCAGAGAACTGAATAATGTAAGAGAACCCTAAAGCCCCACATGCACAATTGAACATAAATTTCTGAAATTTTCAAAACCCTAACCCCCAAATTCGTTTCAATTTCTCAAATTCCGCCACAATTGAATTACGAAAACTAACAAAACCTCAATTACCTGCAAGAGCAGCTCGTCCAGAAACGCCTCCGAGCACCGATTCCCTGCGACGGCAGAACTATCAAACGACGCCGTTTGGTCTCGTTCACGCTGCTCTAATCTTCGGCGTTGAATCTGGCTCGTCATCTCCTCCATTTCCTTCAACCTGTTCGATAAAAGCTCCCAGTGCTCAATCTCGGTCTGGTACTTAGTCTTCAGCTTCAGCAGAGCCTCCTCCCTCCACTCTCTCCGGCGGGCCTCGGCGGCGGCGTCCGGGAGATCCGCGGCGGAGGACGGAGGCGGTGGGGCGTCGTCGTCGAGGCGGCGCTTCTTCTTGTTGTACTTGTTGCGCTTGTAGACGAAGCCGTCGTCGTCGCGGCGGAGCTCCCATACGTCGTCGTTTTGGAAGGCCGCGGATGACGTTGACTCCATTATTGCGCCGCGAGCGGGAAAACCCCAAAATTTGAGAGAGCGAGCAAAAGAGAGTTGGTTTCAGGTGAAGACTAGAATCCCCATTAAACCGGAATTTCTTTTTTAAGATAGGGAGACCTCAAAACGGTGTCGCACTGACGAACGACACCCCGTTTCACTTCTCTATTTTCTTTTATTTTTTTTGGCAAATGAGTTTAAACAATGATAAAATGGTCTTTTTAAGCATTTGAGTTTTTTGTTTGATTAAAAAACAAAAACGGTGGAAAGTAAAGTATAAACAAAATTGATAAGAGCAGTTGCACCTATGGTGTAATTGGATGACCCATTTGCTAATTTCAGTCATTTCTTCAATGCATCATGGCAAAATATTACGTGACTGATTTGAAGGTCACACATCAACAGCAATTGCTTAGGCAATTGGGTTGCTGAAAATTACTCATTGATTTGCCTGGGCAATTTGTGTGGAGCCCAAACGCACTTAGTTGTTTTATACAACTGAAACTTAATTATAGTTGTGGATTGAAATCTAACGGTTCTAATTAAATAAAAACGATCATCGGTAATATAAACAGTGGATTAGCAGGTAAATTGCCTTCAATCGGTGTATTGATTAAATGAATGCAATTACTAATTTTAGATAAATAGTGAATTAATAGTACTAATTTAATTGGTAAATCAGCAATTGTCATTACCCAACGGGTGCAATTGCTCTAAGGTAGTGAGCTACTTTGTAGGTTTCGCTTAAGTTGGACGAAGAAGTTAATAGAATTTAAGAAAAAGTTGACAATCGGGTAAATAAAGCCTTATTTGGTTCAAGGAATGAAAATGAATAGTTCTTTGAATTTTTCTTTCACATGAGAAATTGTAATTCCTTTCAATTTTTTTTTAATGTTTGGAAAAACAAGGAATGTAGCTAGAATTTACTTTAAAATTTAGGAGGAAAATGAATGTTTAGGATGGGGGAAGGAACCAATTTCCACCTAATTTTCCTTTCTCACTTTTTTCATTTTGGAAATGGAAATGGAAATTGGAAAGGGTAATAAATAGAAGAAACGAGCAAGGGCCTCTACTGGGTTTATTCGAATGGCTAAACCAGTCTCACTGTCTCTTCTCTTCCTTCGCCCCACTACACTCTCCCGCCTTCTCCCTCACCCCCACCCAACTCTCACCCGCGCCAGAACCCGCCCCCTCCTCTCTCTCCCATGCCGCCCCAATACGCCGTCGTTTTCAACCACCTCCACTCCATTCCCTCTCCAGTACGACCTCATCATCAACCGCCCCACCCAGTCCTCCCTCGACCGCCTTCCCGCCCGCGCCGCCAATCCCGATAAAAACAACTCCTCCATTTCCGACTCCGATTCTTCGCCGGAGAAGCCCAACGAATTAGGCTTCGACAACTGGCTGGACCAGAAGCTCAGCGACGATCCGATGGAGAAGTCGAAGAGGAAGTACTACAACAAGAGGAGGAAGCGGATGTACGGCGGCGATTCGGAGGAGGAGGAGGAGAAGCGGCGGGAGGAGGAGAGGCTGGTGGAGCTGAAGCCGGAGGTGGTGGAGTTCAACACTTTGCATAAGAGAGAGGAGGAGCTTTACTTCTACGATACGTTTGCGTATCCGTGGGAGAAGGACAAGCATTACAAGATGGTGTACCAGCTCGAGAAGAAGTACTATCCTGATCAGTGTCTAGATAAGGCCTTTCTCGAACCCGGCGAAACGAATCCACCTAATAAGAAGAAGATAGAGCATGATGATAAAGGAATGGTGTTCTTTGAGGAGGGGAAGGTGAGAGAACCGGTTGCGGCGAAAGATGTTAAGGAGAAGAAGGTGGAGGAGTTTTTCAAGTGTTTGAAGAAAGGGCCCAGTGAAGAGGAGGGGGAGCCGTATTTGCTGACGAGGAGTAGTGAGCTGCCTCCCAGGTGGGACGGGCCGTATGGGACTGTGGTTTTGGTGAACAAACCGAAAGGTGAGTGTTTGCGTGTTGTATTTGATTTACATTATGGATTTTGTGGGATTTTGAAAATGATGAAAAGATAGGAATTGTATTTGCATGACAGGATGGACATCTTTTACAGTTTGTGGGAAGCTGCGGCGCCTGGTCAAAGTGAAGAAGGTGGACATTTTGCTCTTGCTTTTAATTGTAGTATGTTTTTGCTTATAAAATGTTCATGTGACTTAATCTGTGGTGCATTGCAGGTAGGGCATGCCGGAACGCTTGATCCGATGGCAACTGGATTGTTAATTGTATGTGTTGGTAAAGCTACTAAGGTTGTGGACAGGTAATTACTCTCTGTTGCTAGTTGGCCACATGAGAAAGAGTGTTTCTTTTTTGTGAAGTGAACACATTTCCAGAGATGTTTAAATATCTGTTATTGCAGCTATCAGGGTATGACCAAGGGTTACAGTGGAGTTTTCCGTTTGGGGGAGGCTACTTCGACTTGGGATGCTGATTCACCGGTTTGTTGATCTTTTCATAATTCATGGATATCTCAGTATTCTCAAGTTAACTGCATTCTGTTGCTTATTTAAACCTATAGACTAGAAAAGGGACTGTGACTTAAATCCCCTGTGAAATTCTTTCTGCAATCTCATTGATGTCTGGTGGATAACATTATTTGGTCTATTTCTGAGAACTACTGTTGTTGAGTTTATGTTTAATTCTTTTAGCTTACTACTTATATATGGTCTAAGTTTCTCTATGCATCACCCAATATGTAGGTCATTCAGCGCGAGCCATGGGAGCATATCAAAGATGAAGATATAAAGAAAGCTGCTGCATCCTTTTGTGGAGAGATATGGCAAGTGCCTCCAATGTTTTCTGCCATCAAAGTAAGGATTTCTTCTTTTTTATGTGGTTGTGGCTCTTTGCAGGACTAGCAAAAATGTGCACAGGCATATTTCAGCTGAATTATCACACATTCAAACTTACATTTCTTTCAAAACTCTTTGCCTTTGGCATAGTAACTCTCAGGATAGTTTTTGTTTGTCTTTGTCTACATTTACATTAATATATTTTATAGATAAGTACAAACTCAGTCATCTTCTAGGTTTATAACTTTTCTGTTCATAATCCTCCTTACCTTGCGACAGATTGGAGGTGAAAAGATGTATGAGAAGGCAAGGAGAGGAGAAAGCATTGAGCTCTCACCCAGACGGATATCAATATATCAGTTTGATATTGAGCGCAGCTTAGATGACAGGTAAACCTAGTTTTATTGGTTTTATATAATGTTGCCTCTGTATAGATAATAATGCTTTTCTAATATCAAGTTTGATGGTTGCATTGTATTGCGTGCTTCTTAGAGAACTGATTTAGAGTTCAAAACTATGTCAGCTGTCTATGCTACTCTAGAAGTTTAATTTCTTAAGTTCTGAGCCATATACTTTTCTTTTTCTTTTTTTTTTTGCAGACAAAACTTGATTTTCCGGGTTACTTGCTCTAAAGGGACGTATATTAGATCTATATGTGCCGATTTGGGGAAAGCTCTCGGCAGGTATTCGGTTTTCAGAAGTCATTCTTGACTATGATTTCTCCCACTTCACTTTGCTATCTAAAGTTGATGAATTGAAGATGGGACCTATGTATCTATCTGCAACTGAAATTTCTTTGTCTGGTTTTGAGTTTGGCATTTTTGTAACTCCATGTGCACTTGTGCAGTTGTGCTCATTTAACTGCTCTTCGAAGAGATTCAATTGGTAAGAGATTTCATTCTTTGACTTTGAAGTGCTGATTGATAGTGTTTCTCATTCCATTGTTATATCGAGCAATTAGGCCATTCAGCTAGTTCAAACATCTGATACACTCTCTGTCATACTGCCCAGGGGAATATTCTGCAGATAATGCATGGGACTTCAAAGAGCTGGAGGATGCAATTACCAAAACGTATTTCTAGCTTAGCTATTTGATTCCGATTCTTTGTCTTAAAAGTTCTGAAGCTTTACAAGGAGGACAGTTTAGAAGATCTAACAATTTTTTCAAAGCTCAAATTCATTGAAATATACTAGTGTTGATTGTATGAGTCATGTACTGTTCATTATATAAAGAAATCAACATTGCTTGTACTCAAGTACGTGAACAGCAATTGTTTCAGACATACAATGCCTGGATGAGAATGTGAGAAAACCATGTTACATGCATATACTGGTGTGGTTCTTTAGCCTCTCTGCATTTCTATTCATTTAATCCACATGGTAGAAGACTCAAGATTATGCAACTGGCCCCTGCCTACCTCCATTGCTATTGCAGTCATGTTCGACCAGCTAGGATGTGGCTGCCCTAGAGACAGCACTTTGTAATTTTCTCTTTGGTCTATTGCAGAAACTCAATTTTCTTTTCTGGTTTGATTTGAAAGGTCTCTACCATCCCTTTCTTGGCTTTATTTTGGTCAGGTTCTGACATTATGAATTCTCCCATAAGAAACAAGAGGCTTTATGATATCACAGCTGCAAAGCGGAACCAACTCCTATGTGAAAGACTTCTAAGCAAGCCATGGAAAGCATTCCACAAAAAGCCACGTGAAAAAGCTGATGAAATTCTGCTGCTCAGGGAGCCAACTTTGGGGAACGATTAACAGCTACTCAGTACATGTTTCTGATCGGTTCTTGGGCTGCGAATGTAGCACAACATATGTACTTGAAGTAATGATAGATAGAACAGCAGTAAGAACCATGGAAGATGGCGCGAATGGTCTCACAAAACAGCTCCAAGAAGCTGATTCTGGAATTTCCAGCTTTTGCTTATTTTATGGCTGACCTTTCCAGGGACTTTCTGGACGAATCTTGAGTTTACACTGTCCTATGACATCACATGTTGATGTGTAAATCAGTACCTCTGTGATAGGTACACATTAAGATTACGAAACAGTGCCTCAAAAACCCAAAATAGTTAAAAGTTTTCTGGAATAGCTGCTTCAAGGTGTCAACTTCTGGGGATTAGAAATTATGCTTCACTCCATCTTTTTGCATGATTCTTTCTCCAGGATTGCAGCATAACATCACAGCTCCAACATGGCGTAGGGCGAACAGAGAGAAAGCTCTGCAAGGAGCGGCGAATGGGCCTTGAAAATGCCACAAAGAAAGCCAAAATCTGAAATTCCCAGATTGTTGCCTTGTGAGGATTGACTTGCTCAATGAGTTCCATGTGCTTCCTTTGTAATTTCCGGGCAATGGAGCAGCTCAAATTGAACCTTGGCATCAGTAGTACATGTTCGAAGCCTGGGCCTTTGTTCAACATCATCAATAAACACAGTTCCTGCCAGGCTTCAAAGGAGAGTGCAACGCTTGCTTGCTGAAACCGATTATTGATTTTGCAATTTGCATATTGAGCGAATGGTGGCTTCAGAGACCATGAACCACGATGCTGGTTCCAATTTTGCTCTCTGTAAGGTGCCTACATGAAAAACTCTTCGAACTTTTGAACAACACCAAGCATGGCTGTGATCGCGCTCCCTTGTATAGAATTATGTATAAGCTACTAGGCTATTTAATCATATACACGAGTAACATGACTAAAGCCTCTTGTTTCTTATGGAGAGAGGAACACGTTGTAGCTTGCATAAGTCTACCGGCTTTTGTTCCCTTAGTCCTTGCAGTTGGGGTTTTTAAACTGCACTTCTCACCTAAATTGTGTTGCCTAATATACCCAGCTAACCGTGAACTAGGTACCAAATAGTGTTTGGTAGGTTTACCGGCAACACAAGATGAATATCATTCATGTTAGAGATCGTAATAGAATACATTGTCTTTCTAACCGAAGTGTTGTTTCCAGTGATAAGATTCTAGTTCTATTAATACTACATGCGACTATCCCAAGTGTAACACATGAAAATGACAGCCAGAGAAAGAAGGGGAGAACAGGAGAAAGAAACAGTTACTGTATATGTAACGGCGCAACTAGACTTGACTCCTTGAGTGGTACAAGTTCCTTCTGGCCAGTTTTGGCGACTATCCCCTAGGCCCTAACGTGCTGTTGAATTTGGGGGATCAATTCCCATTTCCTCAAAATATGCTTTCTCTGCACCAGCCATTCGTGCTTGAAACATAGTCCATTCTCTTCTGCACCTCTCCCTCACCTGACACGAAAGTAATTCACATTTTTCAGGTTCTTATACCTGGAAAGATAATGTAAATTCACTAGAAATGCAAAGGCTATGCAAAGATTGTTTATAGGAGTTCATGTTTGAGCAATTCTGTCTATGCGTTATCACACAAACACACAGTAAGAAAAGAGCAAGGACAGAGAGATGGTTACATACCCCTTCCCATGGCGCTCTCCCACTCTCTGCTTGCCCCTGATCAAAAACAGCAAGTCATGATCATATTTTATTAACAGATAAAACAAATGTATCAGTCAAGAATTTTGTTTTGGTGCCACTCATATAAACAAAGGTCAAAAGCTAGTGTTTACCTGGTTCCCAAGTGAAGGAACACTTTGATGGACAATCCACTGTGCATCGACGACTCCTATTTTCTCATGTGCAGGCTGTTTCCAAGCAAAGAACAAAGGTTGAAGGCTAAATCACAATAGGAAACAAGAGGGAGCTAAGGCACAAAGACAGGAAAAAAATGCTTTGAACCTCTACACAGCGTCTAAGCGCAAAATCCAGACCCCAACCATGGACCAGATCATTCTGCAAAAGAGAGGAAAATGTTTTCATGCTAGCCTTAGAGTAATCATTAAAGGACTTGGGATATCTTGAAAAGAAAAAGTATATATTATATACCTGAATCATATGCCAAACACAACGCCATGCATCCCGAGAAAACACAGGGGCCATAATTTCTACAAACCTGCACATTGGGAATTCATGGTAAGATGTTATAGCACCTATGTCCCACAGGTAGATGGATGAGATATTATTACATACGCTGCACAGGGTGGCAAATGCGGGTCGTTACACCAACCAGGTTTCTCCTCTGTCTGCCTATAGGAAGAGGTTCAAGAAAACAAGTGGTCAAGCAACATGAACAGAATATTATCATTTTTAATGAGCAAGAAAATTTGGCAAGCTTACATGTGAACTTGACTATCACCTCTCCGCTTTGTCATCTGCCATGTTAGCCCATTATTTGGTTCTAAACCGGGCTGTGATATTTCCAACCCATGTTTCCTTACTAATTTTATGTATCTGGTACAACAAAAATTTAAAGTCTAAATACACTAGTTCATTCCAGAAGTTGTTCTCAAATAAAGCAGCATAATGAATTCTCAAAACTCACTCCTCTGCGTTGAAGTGCTCCACACCGAGATCTTCATCCCAAATAAATATGTATTCATATGATGCCACAATGTCAGGATGCAAAAAACGCTTGGCATACCACCTAAGAAACAGTTCAGTAAGCTTATGAGAGAACATAACCTCTGCAGGGCCTAGCAATATCTATTGCATTAGGATGAAAAGATTTAAGATATACAGATGTGCAATTCGTTTCTAACCATTTAGTTTGCTTCTGAATGCTCACATGGATAGCCCGCTTTGACCACTCAAACTCGTCCCATTCACTTGTTCGACCATCATAGTGAAATAAAACAATTGTGAAGTTCTCTGAGAACTGTACAACACACTTTTAGCAAGAGAAAGAAAAAGAAAGAGCAAGAACTGCAAATGAATTTCTAGAGAGAAGCAACCTTTTTAACAGCTGCATTTATATTCTTTTTCTGAGCATACCCTACAGTAAAGGTAACAAGATACTTTGGCTTGATGGTTAAGTCCTGCAAGTGCCACCTCCACAAGAAAAGGTTCAGATTAGAGAACGGATCTGAAACACATCACTCAAAGAAAGGGAGGGCAAAAATAACCAGCTTGGTAAACGCCAGTCACTATCAACCTCCACCTTGCCCCTCCTGGAAGAAGATAGGGAGGGAGGGAAGTTGAGGACTCTGAGTACCAAAGGTGTTTCTTAACTTTCTTTGCACCACCAGTCAAAAAAGAAAAGTTGTTCCTGTAGGGATAACATGCACCATATTTTCTGAAAAAAATGAGTCTTGCGTGAATTATTTTTTATTTATAATCCCTTAATAGTTTTTACCAACTTCCCTTTCTTATGTGAAAAATGCTCACATTTGAAATTTGAAATTAACCTGAGGCCTACATAAAGTACTGAAGAGTCCCCCTTTTTAACATTTCAATACAGTTACGGAGTTGCTTATATTTAACCATTTCAATACAGTCATTACGAAAGGAAAAAGAAAATGTTGCAGGGTTCAATGACTATATACAAGAGGACTATAAACTCAAGCATTGTTTTGACATTGATGTTATGATAGCAGATGCACACCTCACTGGGCAGACCCCACAATCGACGAAGATAAAAATCTGGCTCAGATTCTACAATGCCAGGGGGTAGTCTTTCTGCCCCTGGAGGATTTGTTGGAACCCAGATCTGCATTATAATCAATGGATAGTAGTCAATGCCAGCACATTATTGTCAGGACAATTGTCACTGCCAATTTTTCAGTTAAACTTACAACATCATAATATCTTAAACAAAAGTGATCATCATCAGTACCATATTACTAGTATACCAGTGTATTAATCATTTAAATGTTTCTTAGAGTACCAGTGTAGGTATCATTGAACCCTAAAAACATTGTCCTCAAAAACACTATAAGGGAACTGGGTTACAAAAGCTACCATAATTCTGGTCAGTAACAAGCAATCTGCTTGGTATTACCATGAACTAGACATGTAATAGCAAAGCAGAGTACAAGGTTTCCATCTGCACAAGTACATTACCTTTGCATCATTAGGGATGTATTTTACAGAGGCATGTTTGTTCTCCTTCAAAGAAGACCAGGCATCGACCAGTGCTTGGGTTGAGAACCCCGAGTACTTCTCCTCTATGTATGAGAGATCAATTGAAGGAAAAAGGCTGGATGGGAGATTCATCTACAAGATTCAAGCACCATAACCAAGTCAGTGTTATTATGATCAGAACCAAATAAATTAGAACTTATTCAGAAACAAAACAAAATCCTTGCACCTTAGTCAACGAAATCGTCGGAAACGACACTCCTATAAAGAAGCCAAATACAATCGACACAAGAGCCGTTGCCACAAACTTCATTTTCTCTTTGGGTTTTCTTATATTCCCACTGCAAGAAGGTCCATGTTACACAAACCACAGTGATCCTCCAATATTGTTGTAAGATCATGAACACAATGATCACTCAATAACAAACATTTCTCAAATAAATAGTTAGAAGTTCATACAATCGTGTAGGACTCCCCATATTCTGTCAAGTTCTATGATTCCACAATCACAAAGATCATCAGCTCCTACCACTTCAAACAATCAAGTACTTCTCTTAAACCCTGAAAAGCTCAAACCTTTGACAATTTGACAAAGTTTTGGGTTAAACCAACCAGAAAAGATTATGATTGAACTTGTTTTGGGTTATGATTGAAAGGTTATAGTTATTTTGGGTTTCACCATGCTTGAACTTGTATCATTGCTGAAGAATATAGTGTTGAATATCCAACAATTTTAACCAGGCCATTAAAACAACTATAGAAATGTTTGATATGAATTGTTCATTTGGAAGTTGAAGCATGAGTAAGGAGACACTGGGATATAATTGTAGTTATTGGTATTTTTGGAGGTCTCTCCTTTCTAATGTGTTAAAGTTCTGCTCGTAGAGATCTTGGATCGTAATTAAGAGCTTTTTCCCAGATTACTCATGAGATTTGGAAATAATTTTGAGCAGTGACTGTTCTTGTTTCCAAAAAATTTCTCACAAAACAAAAGAAAACTGATGATTACAAATTGTTGTTGAAGTCCTTTTTCCCCCCTTTTAGTGTTTTGGGAGTTTATGCTTGCTGGGAGTTGTTGATTCTACTTATCATTTAGGCCGTCTTTCAATGAGCTTAGACTAATGTGGTACATTATTTTACTAAATTCTCATGTTCCCTTGCAGGTAGATGAGACTGCAGAAAGAAAAAGGGATTTCATGCTGCACTACTGGAACTTCGTGCGTCTGCATCAGGGCAATCCACCTCTCACTAATACTGCATTCGTTCTTAGCCATATCAAGCTTTAAGGACATTTTCTCTCCCTTCTTTTGGTTGCATGAACTGATTCTTATGCCTCTGTCATGTGATCAACCTTTTGGATCAAAAGCATGTTGAAATGAGGATTGCTGAGGTTTTAGATAATAAATTTGTATAGAACGTTACACACACTTCGGAGGTTTAAATTCTGTCACCAGGTAGGGAATTTTGTTTCCGGAATGAGAGGATACTGTAGATTCCAAATCCATCAGTGGCACATTCAATTTTACGTTGGAGAGCTACTTAAATAACAAGGATATCTAACATTACGATAGTGTCATCAAATATCTTTGCTTGTTGATACCTTACTCCACAAGGTCACTGCGATTGCATACGAAGCCACTGCTAGACTGCTAGTCATAGTGTAGTAGTCTTTGTTTACCGTAGTGTATTTTGTGCCTTTTGAATTTTAAAGAGGCCAGTAGCTGTGAAATTATAATGCTCTCTAATTCAATCAATTCTAGAATTCGGAGAACGTGTCCCAAGTTAGTAGAAGAACAAACCTTCAGAATTTAGATTCGCACTGGAAAGCAATGAATATTCATACTTGTTGATTGGATACAAACTTCCCGATACAGATTAACAGTTTCTTGGAGAAGAAGAATAGGAATTTAATCCCATCACAATCACAGACAAGCCAAAGTCTCCATGGTCTCCATAGTCTCCATGCTGGTAATTCTCCTAACCTACTCAGGTAAACGAATAATCAACACCAGCCGGGGAGTTGAGCTTATAGATCTGAAGATGTTACTCTTAAGCCTCATCGCCGCGATTGCAAGATACTTCATGTTTGTCGAGGACTGGAGATTGCCTCTTGAAGAACTGCCGCCAACTTATGACAGAACCTAGTTTGCTGGTCTTTGTTGGTGCATACTCTAAAACCTGGAGCTGAAATCCAAATAGGAATTCACAAAATCATCAAGAGTTAAATAACCATGTTTGGGTGAGTACTTTCCAATGCCACCAACAACATTAATCAAAATTGGCATAAACATGATTAGTCTTACTTGCATATACATATGCATGCAAGGAATCCAATACGATGCTGTTGCACCAGTACCGTTGCGCGAATGATATTATGGCCAGCATTTCTACCGTTGCGATTTAAAACTTACAACTAAGTGAGATAAATGCTTACAGAACTCCAGTGGACTTTGGGGTTGCTACACCAGCACGACGTACGCCTCATACCAAGTTTGATTCAGAAGTATAAAATTCATATGCTTTCTTGGAAGAATATATACGCAAGTGATGAAGTTTCTATTAAAGCCAAGTTTCTATCAAAATGGTGCCCATCATCTGCGTGATGGAAATGAAGTATGTAAAGATCGATGCTTGGTATCTGTTGTCAAACAGCGACAAGCGTGGCATGTGGATCATGCTTGGTACTGTCTCAACTTAACCACTTTTAATGTATTGGGTTTTAATCACAAAAGGCCTCGGTACAATTAAGAATGATCCATCCACTTATGAATTATGTTTTATTTGTCATTTTTCCAATGTGGGATCTCTCATCTCCAACACTCCCTCTCACGTGCAACCTAATTTCTAGGTTTGCACGTGAAACTGATTAACAAACTGAACCCGGGCCCCATGACAACCGAAAGAACTTCAAACTCCCAATGACAACTCAAAGAACCTCAAACTCGAAAGAACCAAACCAGGCTGAATTAACTCTAAACTCGAAAGAACTAAACCAAGGCCATGACCCCTGAAAGAACCAACAACCAACTCGGGCTCGTGGAGACGCAACTGGAGAGGGACCCGCTCTGATACCATGTCAAATATGACAAACATGGCTCGTGGATCATCCTTGTACCGATATTGTCTAAACTTAACCACCTTTAAGGTGTTGAGTTTTAACCATAAAAGGCCTCGGTACAAGTAGGAATGATCTACCCATTTATGAATCATATTTTATTTGTCTTTTTTTCAATATATGATCTCTCATCTCCAACATCTATAATATGTGAAGATGCTTGATTGGTCTGGTGAGAAAATATGCATAGTCAAATCTTTTCTGGTAGTGTTTAATGATTTGTCCTTTTCAATTTGGAAAATTTTCCGGGTAGCCAACTTATGATAATTTTTGGGTTGGCACTAATTAAAAGAGAAACAATGGAGGACATGTCTGCCCTAAGCAATTTGCTTATTAAACCACTAAAACTCAAGCTGATATTAATAGTTATACAGGCATTCATTATGATTAGAAAAATATACATAGCAGAAACCATGAAAAGTGCGCAGCCGACTGGCCACCTAGGACTGAAAGAATTCAGATATGGAATCCAGGTCATGTGTAAAGATGAACAGTATAGTGAACATAAGAACATGATCAATTGATTTATAGACAAATTAGCGATATAGGAGAGGTATGGATGACTTCAAAATCATATATCCATATCCTATCCAATTTGATGATTGCAACAGCAACATAAAGTAAGAAGATCGGATACATGTGGTTAGCATACTGACAAAGAAGATTGTTTCCTTCCCTGTTTGGACCTTGCAATGAAGCCATTCAATCTGGTTGAAACTTGGAAAGAAAAGGGATCATAACTAAATGCCACCAGTTGGTGCTAGGAAATAAAAAAACAAGATTAAGTCTGAGCTCTGAAGAGTAAACATCCAGTTGTGTAGAACGACACAAAATGAAATGAGTTGAATCAGTTTATTAGATTTAAAGCAAACAAAGCAACAGGCAAGGCAAGGCAAGAAATTTCAACAGAGGATGATATATAGATTGCCAAGTAAGTGTTCCTCAAGAACCAAACTTCAAATTGCGTATCATAGCATGTACAAATGTGTTATTACAAAGGAAGCAGAGTGGAGAATCCCACATAGTTGCTTGAGCCCCAGTAATTAAAAGATGATACATTTTAGTTCAGTAGCAACACCAACTACATTACATATATAAGAAAGCAGCAGCACTAGATGGTGTTAATCTTCTTGTGTTGGCATCGCGTATCGGCATAGGGGGCACAGGTGGCTGATCTCCAGGCACTGGACAATGCAATGTACATGAAAATGGTGCTGGCAGGGCAATCCAGTAATGGGGAGTTCCTGTTGGTCAAGAACATCAAAATCCTCCAAGCAAATAGAACAAGAGGGCGTCTGTCGAAAAACAGAATCCTTTAAATGCACAAGTGACCTCAAACCCTCGATTGCGGATGTAGCTGCAGGAGTGAATTTGGGTCCAACTTGACGACCTACTCGCCGGGTGTATGGCCCAATCCTGCCGTGGGCGTGCCATACATTTACAATAACAGGGACTTGAGAGGTCTCCGCCGCCTCTACCACCAGGAATAACTTTTGAATAATGGCCGGATGTTTATCTTCCGGCACGGACATAGTTGAAAGATAACTGCAGATCTGCTGCTCATAGACCTCCGTATTTCTATTAGGATTGGATGCTGAAACTTGATGCTTGAAATCGGAGAAACTAGCCCACATATCCTTTTCATCAATTTGATTCTTATCTCGAAAATGAATTCGAGCGTGACGGTGACGGCGACGTATACTTATCTTGAAGAGCTTGAATATGATGAGAAGCTTGTCCTCTTCCCACCCTTCTCGGTCGGGTTCGCTTTGTTGAACCACATGATGAACATACCTGAATCCCTCTACAACAGCCATAATGCTTCAACAACTCAAAACTCCACTGAAACCAAATGGGATCGAATAGGGCTGGAACTTCAACCCTTTTATATTAGCTTTGGTTTGATTTGGGAGATAGCCGGGCTTGGGTAATAAAACCTTAATAACAACTTCTAATCCATCTAGGACAAGGATTCAAATAGAATTAGGATAACTTCTAATCCATCTAGGACAAGGATTAGAGAGACCAAACTCGAATAGAATTAGGAATTAGAAGAGGATACTCGGGACACATGGATAGGTTCTTTCTTTCCGCGTTTACCAAATGAGAGATGGAGACTAGAATCGTGAGAGCGAAGAAAAAAAAAAATTAATGGGTGGAGTGGCTTTCTTATTTAACAAAATACCGTCAGGTATTTGCATTGTGTTATTTCAGGATTGGAATAAATCATATATTTCTATGGATTAATTTTAGTTTATCCTACCAACTTTAAGTCGATTATTATGTTAGTTAATTTTCTTTCAATTTCATCAAAAACATCAATTGACTTCCAATTTTCATCAGCGATGTCAAAACATCCGTTTTTCAACTAATTCCTCTGTCATGTTATGACTTGCGTTAAGAAAAAAATCAAATTTGAAATAGGTGGGCCCACAGAAAAAGGGCAAAATAGACAAATTGCATTCAAACCCATCAAAATCACTAAGGTTAGGGGGTTGTTATTTTTTCAGAATTAGACTTTGTTCTTGATGCCACGTCATCACTTGACGAAGGAATTGGACGGAGAAAGGAGGTTTGGAAACGGCTGATGAAAATTGAGAGTAGATGGGTGTTTTTGATGAAATTAAATGAAGAAAGACTAACATGATGATCGACCTAAAGTTGATGAGGGCAAACTGAAATTAATTCTATTTCTAGACTTGTAAATGGATCAGATCTTGATCTATACCCGCTCTAGATCCGTGGTATTTAAATAAGTTTGGACTAAAATTTTGACATGTTGATCCATTAATGATTTGGACTCGTTAACCCGTTTATTCAAAAGATTGGATACATATCTAGGTTAATTTGATTTGTTGATCCGTCTTAAATTGAACATAAAATCTACAAGCGACTGAGTCATCGCACAATGCAATGCAATTTCTAGTGAAAATTCTGTGTTTAGAAGGGAAGGAGAATCTCGATTGTTTTTGACATCACTAATACAAAAGATGTGACTACAATTGTTAGAAACAATAGAAAACAAACAACACTGCCAATTTGTGTTTGACGCATCTACCAGTTTTACCCAATTGGATTCCTTCATCCAGCACTTGGAGCCAGTGATACTCAAAAGTCACATAATCGCACGCTCGCCTCACTGTATTGTTTGCTTGGACGACTGTTAGTAGTATCCCGATCGATGCTGGTCCTTATGGTTCAAAGTATAACGTACGATAAAATGGCCTATTTCATGCTTATTTCATGAATAATAAATCAGTTGCCTATTTCATGCTTTAGGCCAAAAATTGGCAGAATGCACTGGAGCCCTATGATGATCTTAAGTCTGCTAATATTGAGCATACTGTTTCAACTGTCAAACAGTATAACACACTCCATACTTGTAGTGGCAAGTGAAAAGTGAGTCTTTTAGATTAGAGTTGATATTGCACTTTTACTAATGACCGGTTTGTATCTATTTGTTTATCGTAAAAGTGAAAATTGAACCTCTTCCCTAATTGTTGGAAGGATGATTTGTTTGTGATTCTTGTTTGTGGCATGGGAGAATTTGACTACGGGGACTTCTTCGGTTGCTGAGAATGTCCAAATGATAGTTTGAACAACAATGTTTTTCCTGTTTCGATTTACAAAAGGGCATAACATTCATATGCTTTCTAGAAAGAATGTACAAGTGATAAACAGTCCATACTTATCAGCCAAATGTAGAACAAACAAACCATCAATTGTTTAACAGTGGTTAAAGTTAAGAAAGAGACACATGTCAATAGACTAATAAGGTAAGACTATTAATGGGCAAATCAGGGTGGTTGTCAGAAGAGATAATAAGCTCAAAAACCAGGCTGGGGTCGTCTTAACCAAGTCGGCTACGGTTCTCTCTTTGTCTAGGCGGTGGAGGTTCTTGTTAGAGCTTCATGTTGCGTCAAGATTTAGAGGGATCGAAGTTCTCGTGGTGGCTAATATCATATAGAAGGTACTGACCGCTTAGGTCGGTTGAGGTAGAGAGGGTTTGTGGTTTGTCTTTTTTGTAATTTATTAGTTAACAGATTTTGATTTTGTTAGTTAAAATGAATGAAAAATGATCTCATACTAGCCAGTGTGAATGATAAAATGCAAACTTGGTAGTGGTAATTATGAGTTGTGAAATGATTTTTATTTTTTCATTTATCTTTTTATGAAAAATACACGTGGCTTGTTTTGAGAGACATAAGCGACGGGCCGGGTCGGGTCCTCGTACTAAAAGGGTAAACAACACTGTGGCAGCTGTCATCTATATCTGTTTCAGTTTCAGTTTCAGTTCCGGATTCCTTTGACTTTCCTAATCCTTGTTGAGTTCGGACTCTGGGTCATTTCCAAATGACCAAATCCTTGTCCAAGAGGGATTAGGGTTGTTCCTTATATATACATACACAGGGAGGCAAAGCCTCGATACACAGATCCAAATCCTCGTACTATAGGGATTAAGGTTGTTCTTCAAAGCCTCGATACAGATCCGGAAGCGATCGTTCTTGTTCTTCAAACCTCGATACAGATCCGGAAGCGATCGTTCATGGCGTACTTCACTTATTATCACTCTGCGTCGCAACAGGAGACGGTGGAACTGAGAGGGTCTTTGGAGAAGGACACCTTTCCGATTAGAATCCAACTCTGTAGGTGTCGCCAAACCAATCCGAATATGATTGAATCCATTGAAAATGTCGCCCGAGGAGATCTCTGGGTAAAGTTTTCTAATTTCAAGAAGCAGTTATCCGACAACTACGACAGAAACAGGAGCTTTGAAACCTTCATCACTAACAAGCTCTCGCAATTGGGTGTGCCCAAAGATGAACATCTTGCTTGTGTTCACACGCTGTTTCAGGCGATGGAGGATGTCGTCAACCCCGAGATCCCTCTCCTAGTGTCTGTGTTTGACGCCACTATCATCGACAGAGAGGATTCACTGGTTCCGACTAGGCTTAACTGGATTCCAGCAAGCAGATCCTTCATCCAGGCCTTGGTGCAAGTCACACTCGACAGTGATGTTATCGCACGCTCGCCATCCTGTGCTGTTTGCTTGGACGATTTTGAACAACAAGTACCCATCACTCAGTTGCCGTGCACGCACTACTTTCATCTAGACTGCATTGTCCGGTGCCTGGAGAGGAACCACATGTGTCCCTTCTGCCGATACGAGATGCCCATGGAACAAGATTAAACCCTGCTCAATCCCCAAGATCAAGATCAAGAAGAGGTGCTGTCTTTTCAATTACTAGTCTTTGTAATTTAAAAGAAAACAAACAAAGTTCGGTTCTTTTATTGTGTACCAAAAACAGTAATGTATCATCTTTGATTTGCTCTGCTTCCAGCAGCAGCTATGTATGGCTCTGTTTGCTTTGTTTGTAACAAATTTCAGAACTTGCTATGCAATTCGGCACTAATAAATAAATTGGGTTTACTTATCATTCTGTGTCTTTTATTTCCTATGTTGAAAGCATTCTATTTCTTCCCTTCCCAGTAGCTTTGTTTGCTCTATCAATAATAAACTCGTACTCCATTATGTGCAATTCTACACAAGTAATTGTTTATTCTTCAAAATTAAGCTCCTTCTTTGATTTCATATCACCAACTAGGTGGCATTTGAATTTAGTTTGTTGCGATCCCTTGATTGTCTGGCTTCTTTACAAGGCCAAGCATCAACTAGAGGGAAACAATTTGCAGTGTGAGTGTTCTAACTCTAGAATAGTGGATCGCATCTGCTAACTATGCGTTGTGTGCTTTTCCTATAAATCTCTCTTTCTAGAATATCCCAGTGGATGCTTGACACTAATAAAACATTGAAAATAAACTGAGCTTGGTGAATAACTAAATATCAATACATTACCAGTCTGAACATATGTTGTTAATCTTTGGAATTGTGATAGATATAGGGAAGGATGATATTCTCAGCAAAAACCCCTTCTTTTTTTTTTTTTTTAGTTAACAGGAGCTAGGTAGAGCAGAGTGCTCTCCCATCTTAAATGTATTAATAAAAAAAGAAAGATTACAATCAAGTTAGATGACACTAAAGCCAGTATCTGAAAAGACCAAACAAGTGACATCAAACTATATTATAAGGCAAATCAATGAAAACGAAAGTTAGGAAGACCGAACTTATCTTGTTGGTACATGCCCCGAATGAAGTGGGGAGGTTCATCCCACTAAGATAATATAGACATCCACAAACTCATATTGGCAAGAGCATCTGTCACTTGATTATCTTCTCTGAAGATATGAGAAGATCGAAAATTCATCTGAGAAATGCGGTACGAACAATTACCCCATGCCACTCTCAGCGAAAACCTTGTTAACCACTGTATATTTCATCTTCTTATCTTTAAAAGAGAACAACAGCATTGTGATGGTTACATGTTTCTCATTTTGCAAATAATTAGGACTACCAAATTCATCCTCATTCGGAATATTGCACAAAATGGTGTGCAAGTTGGATCAAACCAAGCATGTTGACATTTTGCAGCATATCCATCGATCTTGTTTTGTCACTTGACCGCCATCCAAACATATTGAAGCATTTTTCATCCTGCAGATGATGGATACATTATTGATGGTTTTTGTTTTATATTTGGCTTTGACCGACTGTTTATCACTTTTACATTCTTTCTAGAAAGAATATGAATGTTATGCCTCTTGGTAGAAAAAACTGTTGTTGATGTTATTTTTATTTTCATACATAATAGTGTTAGTGGTCAAGGTATCAAAATGCTAACGGAATGAAACTTAGGGTATGAAAATGTAAGTTTTTGATAATTAGGTATAAAAATAAAAATAACATCATAGTTCGGATGATGTTTTGAAATTAATTAGTTATTTTATTCTTCAAAACATGACAAGTGAGTCTTTCCTTCAAACTACATTGATTATGTTGTTTATTGGTTTATGTTAAAAGTTCAGGGATCATGTGATAAAGAATGGCACACGACCTCATTTCATCAGAAAATTACCTATACCAGTATATAGAAGTACACTATAAGAATAATCATCTTTTAGTTGGGTGTTTTTTTTTTGCAGTCAATTATACCTTTTCTTGAATGTATAGTTTAACTATGGTGGAAGCGTTTGAGCCCAGTGGGCATTTTCGGTCCAAGACTTAAGAAAGGCTTTGGATATCATTTGGGCCAGCGCCTGTGGCCTTTTTTAGGCTGTGAAGGGTGGCGAGGTCTGGCAGCACGTGACGAAGACTTTGTCAAAGGATTCTACCTCGCGAGGTTCGGTGTCCTCGCTAGATCCTCATTTCCAGGTCGCGTGGGACTCTACAGTTCTTGGCGAGGGTGAGCTGGAAATGAACGATAACGCCTTCAGGATAAGGTCGCTTAGTGTTTGAGTTCGCATACAACACGACAAATGAAATGACCTAAGTGAGATGGGTGTGACATGTGTTGCATGAAGCACACAACTGACGAGTTAATCGTATCCTTGTGGGATTCTAATTGCAGAGTCCGAGTGGGTTGTGATTAGGTTTCTGTAGTGTGCTTACGGATGAATATATAAAGAAGCAACACAATCAATCAAAAAACACAATCAATCAATCAACAACTCTCTCAAACAGACGAACACAGTCGAAACCTTCGAGCCTCCTCGAAACCCTTACGTTCTAAGCGCACCCTGCCTTAGATCCCAGAGCCCGTCAGGACTCGTCTCCGATTTCCCTTTTGTTGCTATGCTCGCTCTCACAGTGAGTATCGATTGACAGGTGATTAGAAGAGTAAGCTAGTAAATATTTCCTCATCCGTGAGGTGACACCTGAGCTCTTTTTCGCCTGGTTAGAAGTCAGAACGCGCATCGTTCTCTTTCCTCATCCGTGAGGTGGCACGCCCCGCACACACCATTTTACTTTTTGTTCCCTCTCTACCTTCGCTGAGGACGTGGGCCAAAACATTGGCACGCCCAGTGGGACAGGGAGTTTACTTTTCTAGCAATCATTGGGAAGCCTGACAACTCCCCATACCGGAGACCTTCGCTTTCTTGTTTGAAACATAAGGCTCCGCAATATAAGCCCCATAACAGCGCGGCTTGCAGATCTCTCGCTAAAGAAGAGATTCTTACTCGGTTCGGCAATCCCGACCATACTAAGGCCACAATGGCAAACTCACAACCAACCTCGGAAGCAGGACCTACTCTGTCTACAGAGGAAGTTCGCAAGATGTTCGAAGAATTAAGGAGCGATCTCAAAAATGAGACCGGCGCGCTCAGGAGAGAATTCGGCTTAAAGGTCGAAGATACTCAGCAAACTGTCCTGGACCTCTCCGCGCAGGTCGCTAAGGACAAGGAGATCTGGCTCGCAAACCAGGAGAACCACGCTAGGCTCAGCGAGGAGTTCAGCTATGTGGTTGGCACGATCAGGGAGGACAAGGACATAATGACCGGCTCTCTGCAAAGGATCCAGACAGAACTGGAACAGAGCAAGTTGGCCTTTACAAAGGCCTTGGAGGTCCAAACCTGTCGTCTGAACGACCATGACACCAAGCTGCAGCAACAGCAGGACTCTTCCTTCTTCGGAAGCAAGAATAGCATGGACAAGCTCGAAGACTACAAAGAGCGCCATGATACCCTGAGTACAAGGGTCCTGCAGATGGAAGACTGGATTCGGGCCCAGGCCCCAAAGAATCACGCTGTGAACTATGTCAGTTCAAGCACAACTGAGGGCTCAAGGTACATCCAGTGTTCTAAAACTCGGTCAACTCGGCCGAGTACTCGGCGAGTACTCGGTACTCGGCTAGTCACCGTGGCGATTTTGGCCTACTCAGTGCCTCTAGTCGGCCAGCAGAAAATCGGCCGAGTACTCGGTCCAACTCGGTCAACTCGGTCCAACTCGCTCAACTCGGACAGCCGAAAAAAAAAGAAAAAAAAAGGCAAACGACGTCGTTTTGTCTTGAATCCCTAATAACTCGACTAGTAGCTCAGTCAGTCGCTCATCTCAGTCAGTCAGTCGCTCATCTCGCTCCAGACCTCCAGTCGCTCTCCCTCACGGCCTCACCTCGCCGGCTCGCCCTCCCCGTCCTCTTCTCTCGCCCAGTCCGTCTCCTCTCGCCCTCCCCGCCCTCTTCTGTCGCCCAGTCCGCCTCCTCTCGCCTCGCCGGCTCGCCCTCCCCGCCCTCTTCTCTCGCCCAGCCCGCCTCCTGTCGCCCTCCCCGCCCTCTTCTCTCGCCCAGTCCGCCTCCTCTCGCCCTCCCCGCCCTCTTCTGTCGCCCAGTCCGCCTCCTCTCGCCCTCCTCTTTGTTTCTAACTTTCTGGTAAGATTTTGTTTCTGGTAAAGTTTGAATCCTTGGCTTTCGTTTTTGGCTTTGCATATTTGGGTCATGGATTTTATTGATCTGTTGAGTTGTTGGCTTGTTGCTGCTTGGACTGAGATAGGATCATAGGAATTGCCGAATTGGATTTTGATATGTCACATTGTGTTCTTGACTTCTTGTTCAGTTGTTCTGTGTTCTGTGTCACAACAATAGCAGCATATTGCTATTGTTCTGTTGAGCATATTGTTCTGTATAACTGGTATAAGTGTATAACTGTATAAGAGGAGTTCGGTTCTGTTATTGTGTATTTGTGTTGGTATCACAACAGCATATGTGTTCTTGTTGTGTTGTTCTGTTTTTGATATGTCACATTGTCACTTTAGGAAAATGGCCGGAACAATGTCTTCTTCTGCATCTAATGCAACGTCGGAGATGGATAGACGGGAGTCATTGAAGCGCAATTCAAGTGATGTTGGGTGGGAGTACGGGATGTTGATTGATCCAAAGAGATTAGATAGAGTAAAGTGTAAGCTATGTGGCTAAAACCAAATGCAAGAATGCTCTTGCTGAGTCAAAGGTTAAGAAGATTCAAAAGACTGCACATGAAGAATAAGTGATGCAAGAAGTTCTTATTCTTGATGGGGCTGAAGATGAGGAAGCAAGTCAAGGGGCAAGAAGACAGCCACATACTCTTGGGCCTATGGACAAGTTTGCTAACAGAATTGATCCCGATGCTACATTGAGTGGAAGCAAGAATACAAGACAACAAAATATCCATGACACACTTTTCAAGGAACGAACACATAGTGTGCATCAATTTTTGGCAAGATGGGTGTATGAAGTTGGAATTCCTTTTCATGCTATTGATAATGATAGCTTCAAGAGGTTTGTAGAAGCGGTTGGTCAATTTGGTCCGGGTTACCGACCTCCAAGCCAATATTTATTAAGGGAGCCGTTATTGAAGGAAGAGGTAGATAGAACTAAAAGTTTGTTGAAGACCCAAGAACAAGAGTGGGCTTCAAATGGTTGCTCTATTATGACCGAAGCTTGGAGTGACTGGAAAAGAAGAAGTATTATGAATTTGTGTGTCAATTGCAAGGAAGGATCAACTTTTCTCTCTTCTAAGGAGGCATCAAATGAGTCACACACCGGGGCGTACATTTTTGAATATGTGGACAAGTGCATTGAAGTAGTTGGGCCACAAAATGTGGTTCAAGTGGTGACGGACAATGCTTCAAATAATATGGCGGCGGGAGAGTTGATGAAGGTGAAGAGGCCAAGCATATTTTGGACCTCATGTGCAACTCATATATTGAATCTTATGCTTCAAGGAATTGGCAACCTTCCTAGATTCAAAGGAGTCATTGAGAAGGCAAAGAGCTTCACCATCTACATTTATGCACATCACAAGACTTTGGCATTGATGAGAAAGTATACGAAGAAAAGAGACATAGTGAGGCCGGGAGTTACAAGATTTGCAACCGTTTTCCTCACTTTACAAAGCTTGATGGAGAAGAAGAATGAGTTGAGAGCTATGATTACTAGTAGTGAATGGAGTGAAACCAAGCATGCAAAGAGTGTAAAGGGGAAGGCGGCCATGAATATTGCTTTGAGTGCTTCTTTTTGGAATGGGGTAAGTCTTTCTTTAAAAGTTTTTGCTCCTTTAGTCAAGGTGTTGCGTATTGTTGATGGGGATAGAAAGCCATCAATGGGCTTTGTGTATGGAGAGCTAATTAGAGCTAAAGAAGAGATTAAAAAGGTATTCAAAGATCAAGAAGCTCATTATCGGCCAATTCTTGACATTGTTGATGCGAAAGCCCGTGATCGACTTGATAGTCCATTGCATATAGCGGCCTACCTCTTAAATCCTTACTACACATTTGCCGATCCAAGCCTTGAAAATGATGCGGTGGTCATGGATGGATTTTTTACTTGTGTTGAGAAATTATTTCCCGACATCCAAACTCAAAATTTGGTGATAAATATAGAGTTGCATAAGTATTTGAAGAAATAGGGGGTCTATTTGGAAGGAATGTAGCCAAGGAGGGATGCAAGCAAAATGATGACGCATACGATCCGGGTATGAAATACTTTCTAAAATATTGATTTGTTTGTTTTCTTGGGCTATATTGTTTGATTAATTTACATGTTATTTTGTTTATGTGCTTAGTTGGATGGTGGAACTTTTATGGAAACAATGTGCCAACCTTGCAAAAAATGGCAAAAAGGATCCTTGCATTGACCACAAGTTCATCGGGTTGTGAAAGAAATTGGAGTGCTTTTGAGGGGGTAAGTATTTATTTAGCTTGTTGATTTTGCAATTGTATGTATAAGACTATAAGGTTACAAACTAGTTAAATAGTAGTTAGTATTTAGTAGTAATGTAGTACTAAATAAAATTAAGATTCATACTAATCTTCTTTTTTTTCTTTTTCTTTTTATGCATTATGTAGATTAGTATGAATCTTAATTTTATTTAGTACTACATAAATCTGCACCGGTAACGGCAGCCGACTGGCGCCAACTCATTTCAAGCATCGTCAAGGAGCACACCGGAAAGGGTGATGCTAGCTTGCACTATCGTGACCCATATCCAGATAGCGTGGCACAATATCCCTTCCCCCATGGGTTTAAGAACATCGTCTTCACCACATTCTCTGGGGAGACAAGGGAAGATGCAGCGACTCACATGGCCCGCTTCAAGGTCCAATGCGGCCAGCACGGGAATGATGACATGCTCAAGCTCAAGCTCTTCGGGACTTCTCTGTCCGGAGCCGCTTTCACCGGGTATTCCAGACTGAAGCCAGGGTCAATAGCGGATTGGCCCACCATGGAACGTCTCTTCCGGGAGACATATGGCACAATTGAGCCCGAAGTTGGTCTTGACTCCCTCACGCAGCTGAGCCAGCAGAGCATGGAGTCCGGAGTTTCCTTCCTTCAGCGCTTCAAGATCCAGCAAGCCAAATGCGATTACCTTCTGCCTGAGCAGGAAGCCATTAAGTTGGCTATTCGGGGGCTGGAGCACCGCCAGCGGCTGAAGCATCATGGAGAGCGTTTCAGTTCCATGGGCGACCTGATCAACAAGGTCGGCAGCTACGAGCTCATCCTGAACGAGTTGGACGACAAGGCCAACGCTTCCAAGGGGACTTACGTACCAGGGAAGAACCGGATAGTGGGGGCACTCAGAGTGCAAACCTCCGCTCATGATCCTTACTTTCAAAGGCCGGAGCCAGCTCATGCAGATCAGGACTTGGACGACATTGGCGCGGTAGAGCTGACCGGCAAGCAGGTAGCTCATAAGCTAAAGAACCTGAAGATGACCCGCGAGCCGATCACCATCCAGTCCTTTGCCTGGACCAAGCCAGAGTACGAGTTGTACACTTACGACGCCAAAAATGCCCATTTGGTCTTCAATGACCTAATCGAGGCGAAGTATGTGCGCTTGGACCACAAGATACCGCCTAAGGAGGAGCTGAAGGACAAGAAATATTGTGTCTTCCACAACGTATACAATCATGACACCAAAGATTGTGTCAAGCTCCGAGACCAGCTGCAGACTTAGTTAAACTCAGGCGAGCTGAGGATGAAGGCACCGGGTAGCACGGCCTCATTGGTCGATGTGGACCCTTTCCCGCCCGTAGTGGGCATGGTAGAGGTCAACTGGGCTGATCGGGCTCAGGGCGACGAGCGACGTCGAGCGCCCAAAAGGGGTCGCGAGGAAGGAGACGACAGTGCCCGTCAGCCACGTCGTCGGTACACCTACAACGAAAGTCTGGCACACGAGGTCTTAGAAGATCTCAGAGAAGCCGGGCTCGTCACAATCAACTCCTTGCCCTACATCGAGTACAAGGAGGGACGCGTTCATTGCAGTTTCCATGACAGCTGGGGGCACATGACCAGCGAATGTCGCCAGCTCCGAGACCAGATCCAAAACTGGCTTGATCTCGGATACATCTGCTTTAAGGATGAGGGCGGCTTTACAATCGCAACTGCTGGGTTCGCTTGGCCTCGCGTTGGCCAGAGAATGATCACATTAGACCTGTCACCAAATGCAGGACCAGCCGAGCCGCCGGGCCGAAATCGCAAATGGCCGGCGAACAACTACATGCTCCCAGACAACCACATGAGGAGCACAGACGACCCAGCTCGACAGTTGGTCGCTAAGCTCGAACCAGACCGCCCTTCCTACAAAGATAAGGGCAAAGCGATCATGAGAGACGATAGACCATTCCCCGTCAAAGGTTCCCAGCCTTCGAGCCCTAGGACTCGCGAAGAGCTGGAGAAAAGGATAGCGCGTCTCGAGACGTACGTCGCCGCACATTGGGCAGCAGCGATACCCCCATCCCCTGCCGCAAGCGAGATGGACATGTCAGACTCCAGCAGCGAGAGTCGTAGCAGCGCCTCCCGAGCCCTCGTGATGGCGTTTTAACCAACCCTTACATTCCCCCGGCGTCCAAATCGGCGATCAAGGAAGGGGTGTGGTATACACAGCAAGGGGGCAAGGCAGTAACCATCAGCAGGTCCAAGAAGCGCAAGCTCCAGAAGTGATACGGCAGCATCCTACGCGCCTTACGGGCTGTCGACGAGGGCGTTGTACGCCCCTCGCAGCTCGCGCAGACGCCTGAGCGGATGTGGCGAGAAGCAGAAGGTTTGCGCGCAGTCCTTCAAATGCCGCCAGTCACACCTCCACGGATCTGCGAGCAGTTCAATGACGAGCCTGCACCCAAGGCAAACGTCTTCTGCCGACTCCCAGACGCAGGCCATCCCCAACACCTGAAAGGAGAAGGGACCCGCAACCTTCCAGACGCAGGCCGTCACCCGTACCTGACAGGAGGAGGGATCCACAGCCTGCTAGGCCCAATCCGTCACCAAGAACTGACAGGAGGAGGGATCAGCGGCTTGCCCGGCATAGGCCGTCACCTGAGCCCGAACACAGCAAGGCTCCGCCTACCGGCCCTAGGCGTAAATTGTTCATGACTCCGGACGCAGAGTCTAAACGTGAGTCGACTCAGTCCTCACGACGACAAGAGCGTCGAAATCCAGAGGCTGACGCCAGAAGGGAGACGCCATCGCCACAACAGCCTCGGCCACGGCGCACCCCAGAACCCGAGACTAAGATGGTTCCCCGAGTATCTGCCCTGCAGCGGTTGGCGAAAGAAGACAACGGTAAGGCTCCTGCGGCAGAAGACAAACAGCCAGCCAGGGACCATCAGCCTTCACCCAAGCCAGTATGGCGTCCGCGGCAACCCGAGGCTTCAGAGCCACCAGCAGCGACACCGGCACCCTCCAGTCCTAACCTCGCCGAACAAATGGCCCAACGTTTCCGCGAGAATGAGGAAGCAGACGAGGCACACTCAGAGCCTCGACTCAACCTAGAGGAAGACCAAGACGAAGAGCAGGCAGAATCATTCACCTGCAATATGGTAGAAGTCTCAGGTTGGGATGCTGCTGAAGGGTTTAGCTGTGAAGCAGACGCCTTCGCAGTGCTCGAAGGAGAACATGGGATCATTGACACACCTTTGGTCCCAGTTCCTGAACGATTCGCGTTTCAGGTCGGGATGGTGTTCTTCATTTCGGAACGATACGCTCTTCCACCAAACACAACCTGCAGCGCGGCGGACATCACGATTAGCAGCGAGGATGACAACATACCCCCGCCATGCAGCAGCGAAATGGGCCCAGTACTGGCCCCAGCCGACGACGCTCCACAAGAGGAAAGTTCGAGTGGCCTCACCCAAAGGCTGACTATGACCTTTTCTACGCCAACTCTGGACATGGCCACCCACATGCGACCACTGTATATCACGGCAGAGGTCCAAGGGAAACTGATCAACAAGGTCATGATCGACATCGGCGCCGTGGTTAATGTCGTCACAACCCGCACCATGGGACTCCTCGACATCCCGCGCTCGATGATCCAGACCACATCCTTAACGGTGAAGAACTTTACAGGACAAGTGTCCAGAACCGTAGGCCTGCTATTCCTACGGGTCAAGGTCGGGCCAGCATCGCGGGTTTACACATTTTTTGTCGCCGAGTGCGTTTCCTCTTACAGCATGATTCTTGGCCGAGACTGGATCCACAGAAGTTTTTACGTGCCTTCCTCAATGCACCAAGAACTCATGATTTGGGACACCGAGAAACGTGAGGCAGTCATTGTCAAAGCCGACCCACGGCCTTTCTCTATTTCTGCCAACTTCAACGATGCCCGATACTATACTACGGACTTGGGCCCGTTGGATGTTCAAGGCGTCGATCACAAAGGCCGTCCATACGGAGTAACGGCCTCCAATCTAACGCGATGGGGACTCACCCAGGCGAAGGACGATTTGCAGCGTCCTCACACCATCGCGACTCTCACATCCCATTTCGATGGATAGTGCATTTTCTGAAGAGGCACGCGAGGCTGGCGAGTCCTTGTGCGAAAGACTCCTTTCGTACTGGGCCGAACGCGAAGCCTACGACAAGGTCGCGACTATGGAATATGTCGATGAAGTGGTGGATTATTCCGATACCAAGGAGGAAGTTATTCAGTTAGCTCCTGCCGCCTTGGACGATACTCCACCTCAGGTCCGCGACCCCATTTTACAAATTGACGTAGGGACTGCAGAAAAGCCCTTACTCATCTCCATCAGCGCCAAGTTGGCGGAGGATGAAAAGGCAGCCCTCCTTGACATATTACGCGAGTACAGGAATTGCTTCGCCGACAAATACGAAGATATGCCTGGCTTGTCCCCGGACTTGGTCTGCCACCAACTACCAACTTATCCATACCGGCGTCCAGTCCGGCAAGACGGCCGCTTCATGCGAACTGAAACCCAGATCGTGGTTAAGGAAGAGATCGAAAGCATGCACCGATCGGGTATCATTCGCGTGGCGAAATATAACGAGTGGTTGTCTAACGTCGTCCCCATCCGCAAGAAAAATGGCAAGATGCGTGTCTGTGTTGATTACCGAGATCTAAACAACGCAACACCAAAGGACATATACCCCATGCCTGTGGCTGACCTACTCATTGATGCCGCCGCGGGGCATGAGGTATTATCATTTATGGACGGCACGACCGGGTATCACCAGATTCCAGTCGCCGAGGAGGATCGCCACAAGACCGCTTTCCGCTGTCCTGATTTTGCTGGCGCGTTCGAGTACGTTGTCATGCCTTTCGGCCTTAAGAACGCGGGGGCAACGTACCAGCGCGCCATGAACCTCATCTTCCATGACATCTTGGGCAAGTTGATCGAAGTATACATCGACGATGTGGTTGTCAAAACCAAGTCGCGAGCAACCCACGTGGAAGACTTGCGGCAGGTGTTCACACGAATGCGCAAACATAACCTCAAGATGAACCCTACCAAGTGCGTTTTCTTTGCGGAGGCCGGTGACTTCCTTGGTTTCCTAGTGCATCAAAGAGGCATCGAGATCCCTAAGGACAAAGCACAGGCGGTCATCACCGCCTCGCCCCCCACTACCAAGAAGGAGCTATAACAGCTACTAGGGCGAATCAACTTTCTCCGCCGCTTCATATCAAACGCGGCAGGGAAGGTCCAACCTTTTTCACCCCTCCTTAAGCTCCAGGGGGCAACCGAGTTCGTATGGGAACCGCAACATCAGCAGGCCTTCGATCGAATCAAGGACTACCTTACGAACCCACCAGTCCTGATCCCGCCTCGCGACGGTGTCCCGCTTAAACTTTATATCGCCGCTGCCGATCTGTCCATCGGCGGACTCCTGGCCCAGGACGATGAGAACGGGGTAGAACATGTCATCTATTACCTTAGCAGAGTTTTAACGGACTGTGAGACACGCTACTCGCCCATGGAGAAATTATGTCTTGCCCTATACTTTGCAGGGTGCAAGCTGCGCCATTACATGCTTGCCTTCACCACGGTCGTCATCTCACAGTCCGACCTGGTCAAATACATGATTTCTCGTCCTATCTTGCGGGGACGCATCGGCAAGTGGATCCTCGCCATGTCCGAATTCTCGTTGCAATATGTTCCGCAAAAGGCAGTAAAAGGACAGGCAATAGCGGATTTTCTTGCCCATCACCCACCATCAGAGCTCACAGCATTCCGCGAGTTGGACTTCGCTACAGTAACACTCGCTCCCTGGACCCTGTACTTTGATGGTTCACGGACTGATACAGCCGCCGGAGCCGGGATAGCCATAGCCAATCCCGCTGGAGATCGCTTCTCCTACTCGTTCCAGCTCGACTTCAAATGCACCAACAACCAGGCCGAGTACGAAGCACTGATCATCGGCCTAGAGATCTTGTTGGACTTAGGAGTCCTCGAGGTCCAAATCTTTGGCGACTCTTTGTTGGTCGTTAACCAACTCGTGGAAAAGTTCAAATGTTTAAGCTTGTCAATCGAGCCATACCTACGCAAGGCATTCGAGGTGTTGGATCGTTTTGATGATGTTTACATCGAGCATATACCACGTGAATTTAACTTCGTCGCCAACGAGCTCGCCCAGATAGCGTCTGGCCTCAGCTTGAGAGACAGAGTGCGCGAACGCCTGCTCAAGGTCGAGCGCCGTACTCTTCCTTCTTTCATCGCCAGGGGGCAATTTCGGGACGCCATCCCAGAAGTTGCAGCCTTGGACCCTATCGACGAGGATTGGCGGCTACCATTTATCGCCTACCTCCAGAGCCCAAACGACGCTGCTCATTCCAGGCAAATCCACTTCCTTGCCTTAAACTTTGTATTACGCAATGACGAACTCCGGTGGCGTGGGGAAGATGGTAACGACTTCCGCTGCGTCTACGGGAACGAAGCTAAACTTCTCATGCGCGAAGTACATTGCGGAGTTTGTGGCTCGCACCAAGCCGGGCCCAAAATGTGATGGCTGATCCGCCGCCATGGATACTACTGGCCAACCATTCTGAAAGACTATATTGCCTTCGCCAGAGGTTGCCAAGACTGCCAGGCTCACGGACCAGTGCAACATATTCCTAACATCCCATTGCAGCCTATTATCAAACCTTGGCCGTGTCGCGGATGGGCAATGGATTTCGTGGGCATCATCCATCCACACTCCTCTGAGCAGCACAAGTTCATCATCGTTGCCACCGATTTCTTCACCAAATGGGTCGAGGCCGAACCACTCAAAGTCGCCTCCGCCAACTCAGTGCGCAACTTCATTTTCCGCAACATCATCTCACGCTTTGGTATCCCGAATACTTCCCAAGGGGGCATACCACTTGCGCGACTTGGACGGTACTATTCATCGCAACCCTATCAATGGCCGCTTCCTCAAGCGCCACATTGCAGGTGTCTGGGAGCGCGAGGATCATACACCTCCACCAGATCCCGCCACCACAGTCAATAGTGCTACACGCCATCGCGTACTCGCTCAGCCGCCTAACACTAGGGGGCAACTTGGGACAGAAGACTAATAGATTACATTGTAACATACCAGCCTAAAAATGCCTGTATTAGATTGGGGCCTATTCCAGAGGCCCTAAAAAGTTCTATTGTTTTCTCCATTCATTGTAACGTGCAAAGTCTAAACATAAAGACTAGTACAAGATTAGGGCCTATACCAGAGGCCTAAAAAAATAAATTCATTTATTTTGTCTTTCTGGCTTTGTTCAATACATGTTTCAAACTATGGCTTTGCGGCCAAAGCAATTACATTGACAGAAAATCATTGATTAGACTATGTTTACATTCAAAAAAGCATAGATTTTACAGATAATAGAAGCCTCGTCCCGCATATCTCGCCAGGCTAAAGAAAAGTCTGCCGCGGCGTCCTTCGCTCAGAGTTGACAAACGCCTCGCGTCTTTAGAGAAGTTGACAAACGCTCAAGCCTTGACATCGGCCTGGACCTAAGACAAATTGTTGAGAAGCTAGAGGTCCAGTGGGTCAGGATCCCTCATGCTACCACCGGTCTTCCGTTTGAAGGGCCGGCAGAGCCTCACGCGCTGGTAGTACAGCAGGCGCAAGGTAGAGGGTACCCAACCTTTGGTCAGGCCGAACAAAGGCTTGGCCTGAGAGTAGATTTTCAGAATCACTCACGGCCTGAGAGTAGATTTTCAGAATCATCTTAAGCTAAGAGTGAGGATGTATGGTTGGGGGCTTTGCTCTAAGCAGGGACAAAAGGATGAACAGAAGAGAATAAGAAATCATGGTGATGGGGCAAAGACTTCACTGATACTTCACCCCGGCCAAGCGTTTCTTTTTATAGGCAGAAGAGGCGATTATGCGTTCGACAGTTGTCCCCCACGTAATACTTGCTCCGAGATACGGGCTTTGGAGATAAGGTCAGACGCGTTTTTCAATAATGACTACCCGCGTTCCGAGCGAGTAGTTACATTGGAAACCGCCACCAAATCTCGAAAAAAGATTTTTTCCTGACAGTTATTACATAACAATTGGCAAAGAGCGGGAAAAATTCGACTTTAAACATTATCGTAAAAGTTCATACGCAAGGGGGGAAATCATCAAGCACGCCTACAAACCCTATACAAATCTAAGAGCATGCCTTCTAAGGCTAACTCTTCCTCATAGGCCTGGGCTTGAACTTCTTCGGCAGCAGCAATGGCCGAGTCCAAAACTTCTTAGGCCTCCTCCGCGACCTGCAGACGGGTCTCCACTTCCACAGCACGAGCCAAGTCTTGGCGAGCCTGGGCAAGTTGAGCCTGCAGCTCTGCTATCTGAGCCTCCAGGGCCTCCACTCGCCGAGCATGGCCAGCACTTGGGTTTTCTGAAGATGCTCCCGGGATGCCAACGTCACCAAGTTCGGCCAAGAGGTTTGCCATCTGATTGTCTAAGTTTCGGCGAGCTTGCTCATGGGAAGCTGATTGAGCACCGATATCCAGGACTCGGCGAGCCTGCGACTCGACAGCGCTGGCCAACTCCAACGCTTGGTCCAGAACAGGATTGCCGCCAGCGAGATGTCGATCCAGAGCTTCATGAGCCTCGCGAATACGTCCTACCAAGTCAAACACGTTCGAGCGAGAGCCCTGGTGCAGCAACCCATGAAGGAAAGAACGAGCCAGGCGGATGGGCTCCGGATCAGCAGGCGGAGTAGTTCGGGCCCAAAGACGAGTGGCCCGGGTGCCGAAGGAAGAAGACTCCTCGCCAGTTGTTCTCGTTGAAGCCGGAGTGGTTGGTTCAACCTCGGCAGCCATCTCAATCTCTGGAGAGGGAGGCGGAGTGCCGCGAGCCGTTTCTGTCTCCACCAAGGGGGCAGTAAGATCCTTTGTTGGAACCGCCGGAGGCACTTCGCCGGTACGACCCGCTAGGCCCAATCACAGAGGAGGAACCCAAAGTATCAGTTGGAGGCCTTCGGGCAGAGACGCCAAGGGGGCAGTAGGATCGGAGACTTGGTTGGACTGGTCAAGAGCTGCATTTTCAACTAAAGCCAAGGCTGGCTTTGGGATTGGACCAATTTCGCCCGAAGCGGCGGTTGGAGAGGACGGTTGCACGACTTCCTCAGTAGCCTTGCCAGCCCCCTCGATGACCGTGGTAGTCTCCTCCGCGGCCGCTTCGACAGTTTCTTCGAAGATCATCTCCTCGCTGGCTTCAGCATTTTCTTCGAGGGCGATCCCCTCGCTGGCCCCACCAACTTCCTCGATGACCGGCTCCGCGCTTGCCACGGTAACCCTTTCGAGGGCCAAATCCATTTCTCCAAAGAGTGTTTCTGGAGATGGGACTTCCGCTATTACTGGCGCCTCTTCAACGACAGTGAGGCGAGGTCGGGTGCGGCGAACCTGTCAAAGGCAAAGTTAGCGAGTTGTTGACTGGCTTAGAAAAATTTAATCCGAAATGATCCGCTTACCGGGTTGCTTACCAAGCCATACTCTCGTTGATACCGCACATCCTCTAGCAAGTCCTCTTCATCCTCGATGGGACGCTTCCGCGAGCTTTCGCCACTCGTTGGCCGAGGAACGACAGGAGCAGTCTCACTGTCGTGGCCCGCCACCGTTTCCCTCCGGACAGGTGCTTTTCCTCTGGCAACTTCAGACCTGTCAACTGTTCTTCGGCGGGGGGCAGACTGAGGAAAAAACAAGAGGGTTAGGAAGAAGCATTTTTTATCAACATGTCAGAGGAGGTTCGAAATTTACACACTTAGCGACATACCTCGAGTGCGGGATCGCGTTCTTGAATGACGACCCCCGTCGGGCGGCGAGCAGCAGGAACTGGCGGAAGCGCAAGTCTAGTTCCCGTCGCAGCCCCTGAACCCCTCTCCGCACGCTCGCGTTGGCCATCGAGGATGACACGGTCCAATTCGCCCAAAGCGTCATATAAGGGACAAAAGATAGCAGCAAAGACGGCATCGTCTGGAAACTCCCAATGGTTGTCAGAAAGTGACCGCCACCAAGCAAGGTAAGCGGGGTCGACACCCTGCGAAGGCTCGATCTCCAGCAAGTTGGGAGAAAGAGGGTAAATGTTCTGTAGCGGGGTGACCCGGTCGGACTCGCCAATTTTCCTCCACGAGGTGTACTTGTTGACCGAATGGAGAAGCGGGTAAGGGATCCCCTGATGGAAGCCAAGTTGCCTCGCGAAATGATTGGGGGCATACAGCTCGAAGCCTTGTTCATCCTCGGCGAGCTGAAGGTCGCAGCATGAGGTTGCTCTCACGAAGGCAGTCCTCGCATCGTTGTCCAAGCCGTGGCGGGGGAAGAAGCTCGTCGATAGGACTACAGGATGACGCTGGCGAACCATCATATCCATGGTCGGGGGCGGCTCGATGTGGTTGTAGAGGATGGAAAGGCTGGCAAAGAAGGACAGCGGAGTCCGATTTGCGGCATTCCTACACACCACGAAGCCAAGCAGTTGGTCCTCGGGCAGGAATTCTACCGGGGTTTGCCAGAAGAGCGGGAAGTATAGCTGCGTCTACAGGTCCAGGATCCACAGAGGGCCGCCAGAAAGATGGAAAGGCCTTAGGGACAGCAGGTGCAGGGTCCGGTAGAGTGCGCCTAGTACAGGTTGCCCTAGCCCGACTTCAACCCCGTTGTACAGTGCTTCGGCCAGCTTGGTCCATTTCCCGGTTGGTTTGTGAGCACTGCCGCAGAAGACGAATTTGTCAAGCCAATACTCCAGGAAAGCGATGCCTCCTTCGTGCGGCTCCGCGTGGCCTATGTAAAATTTCCTCCACGCCCCATATGAACTTCTCAGGGCGCGGCGGGCCCCTAAGTTGCAGGCGTATGTGAACTCGGTCGACGCAAAGTCACCTGGCGCATACGGCTTTGCGCGAATTGGCAGTCCGGTGATGGCGAGGATGTCCAACAGGGTGACGCCCATCTGCCCGAAGGGGAAGTCGAAGGTGTTAGTGGCACTGTTCCACAAACAGGCCATGACAGCGATAGGCGCTCGGTCGGTGTAAGGGGGCAGTGAGAAACTCAGGGCAATTGCTTCATGAATGCCGGTCGATTCCCAGATCGTTTGGTCGGTCCGGAGGCGCTCCGCATACCACGCTCGATCCTCTGCAGTGGCGCTGGGCCACTCCCCGACCCGGACATTTATATGGGAACGGGCTTGCCAGGTAGAAAAGTTCCCCTGTTCGCGCCGTTGGGCCAGGATTGGACGACGCACGGAGGCGTTGTAATGGTTGAGGTCGGCGTCGAACAGAGGCTTTGAAGGAGTCGGACCGAGCAGGGCTGCCCCTGTGTCAAGGAAGTAGATAGTTGTTCTTTGAGGCGGGTTGTCGGTGAAGCGGCGAGCAAAGCTGGTCGACCAAGACGTCGCCGCCGTGAGGCTGAGGTTCGGGTCATTGGCAAAAGGTTTGGGAGCCATTGTTTCTGGTCGAAGTAAGGTCGGTGCTGAAGTTTGGTTGGTTGCGGAAGGCAAGGGCTGATTTGAAAGTGATGGTAAGATGTGGGGACCCGCATCGAGGTTTATAAAGGAGACGAACCGTAACGTCCCTTTCAGTCAGTGGCCGCAACGAAAAGACGCTATGACGATCGAAACGTCAGCGCGTTTCAAAATTCAAAAAGCCGTAATGATGAAGGGAGGCGATGACGCCGAAACGTCAGCACCTTTTGAAATACGAGTTCCCATAAAAAACATAATTAGGCTTTTTCGCTTATCCGTTGCGAAACGGATTAAGCTCAAGGCCTAGGGGGCAATGTTTGAGCCCAGTGGGCATTTTCGGTCCAAGACTTAAGAAAGGCTTTGGATATCATTTGGGCCAGCGCCTGTGGCCTTTTTTAGGCTGTGAAGGGTGGCGAGGTCTGGCAGCATGTGACGAAGACTTTGTCAAAGGATTCTACCTCGCGAGGTTCGGTGTCCTCGCGAGATCCTCATTTCCAGGTCGTGTGGGACTCTACAGTTCCTGGCGAGGGTGAGCTGGAAATGAACGATAACGCCTTCAGGATAAGGTCGCTTAGTGTTTGAGTTCGCATACAACACGACAAATGAAATGACGCAAAGCGGTGAACAAGACCTAAGTGAGATGGGTGTGACACGTGTTGCATGAAGCGCACAACTGACGAGTTAATCGTATCCTTGTGGGATTCTAATTGCAGGGTCCGAGTGGGTTGTGATTAGGTTTCTGTAGTGTGCTTACGGATGAATATATAAAGAAGCAACACAATCAATCAATCAACAACTCTCTCAAACAGACGAACACAGTCGAAACCTTCGAGCCTCCTCGAAACCCTTACGTTCTAAGCGCACCCTGCCTTAGATCCCAGAGCCCGTCAGGACTCGTCTCCGATTTCCCTTTTGTTGCTATGCTCGCTCTCACAGTGAGTATCGATCGACAGGTGATTAGAAGAGTAAGCTTGTAAATATTTCCTCATCCGTGAGGTGACACCTGAGCTCTCTTTCGCCTGGTTAGAAATCAGAACGCGCATCGTTCTCTTTCCTCATCCGTGAGGTGGCACGCCCCGCACACACCATTTTACTTTTTGTTCCCTCTCTACCTTCGCTGAGGACGTGGGCCAAAACAGGTTTGTTCTTAACTTTCCATTTGCAAGCGATTACGATCATTCTAGTGCTTATTTGTTCTTCTCATATTTGTGGTTCTTGATGGACATAGTTTTGCCTTCTAAATTTTAGATCCGTCTATCTTACTAGACATATGTTTTTAAGGTCATGGCAGAGAATATCGTGAAAGGCTGTTGAAGAAATGGGGAATTGTGGATGTAAATGATATCTGGTATGCATTTTACCCTCCACTTTCTGAAATGGTCATTGATAAATTTGAGAAGACTCGCGGACTCTTCAAGTTTGCTATGTAGGTGGAATCTGGAAAGGTAGATGGGAAACGGCTTTGTATTACTGGGGGCTCTGCAGCTGCTCTTGCATTTTGAGACACCTTCAGGGCCGGAGCTTCCTTGTAATCTTAATGCAACTGAGATCATGTATGCTTCTTCTGTGAATGAGGAGTACAGATGATTCCAGGCATTTTATTACAGTTTCTTGCTTCGTCTTTATAAACCAGTGGATGGTAAATCGATATCTTCAGTATTTGCCGACAGATGTTAGATTTATACATATTAGAGCTACTATAATACTGTGATGCATGTATTAAGGCTTGGTTTTGGCATCCGTTTTGTCAGTCATAAATAACTAGTTAGCATGTTATTTGATTTCCTAGCACCAACTAGGTGGCACTAGAATTTAGTTTATTGTGATGCCTCAATTACCTAGCTTCTCTGCAAGGCCAACTGGCCAAGCAACGAAGGAAACAATTTGCAGTGTTCGGTGTTCTAACTCTAGAACAGTGGATTACATCAGCTAAAGCTTTCAGCAACAGCGTTGAAAAACTTGCTGCTGCTATTACTTCACCATTTTCTATCAAAATCTACCATCAAACACATGGATTCATAAACCAAACCCTTGTCCCAAAAGCTATTCCATAAAATCAAGCATTTTAGTACATATAGAGCTAAAAGTTTCTGCAAAAAAATTTCATAAGAAATGTCGAGCATCGAGAACTAGGACAGCTACTCAAAGGCACAAAGGGAATAGAGCGGAAGCAAGAGCTAGAATCTACTAGCTCAGAAGCTCCTCCTTCTAGCCTCCACAAACCCATCCTTCATAGCTGTAATGAAAATTGAATATGAATCCGTTAATTGTATAACTAATATATAATAGGATAATATTGAATTACAAGAATGTTTACCAATTCCCACACCCTCGAAACAGTCAAAAAAGTCACCAGCTTCCTCGCAATCACCATGTCCAGAGGATACAGCCTCCTCTACTACATTAGTAACATCCTCGAGCACACCGGTAACCTCCACTGCCTCATCTCTAAAGACCTTACCAGTTCCTGGAGGTCCATAGATCTCTTCTGCCTCAAAAATCTCATAGTTCTGCATATATTTTAGGGTCTGAGCAACTTAAAAATACAATTTTAGGGTCTTCCAAAATAGTGAAAGATTTATTTACATGCATTTTGATATATGCATAACAGAAACCACAAAACTACTGAAAAGAAAAGAAATTTTTTTGAATAAGGCTCTAAATAATGTGCATCTACTATTGTCCGCTTCACGTTACTGAACCAAAGTAGTGAAACAATTGAATTATGCTTATGTGGAGAATGTGTGACCAACTGGGACTTATCCACATAGATTAAAGTACCCCATTGATGGCAGTATGCCATCCTGGCCCGTAATCTAAAATCATCATATGAATGAGACAATTATGAAGGATATGGTTAAAGCATTGTACAGAAACTCAGGTACAAAAAAAAAATATACACTACAATGCAGATCAAATGCAGACAAAGATGAATGAATGACACTTACAAAATGCCAAAAATCCAAATCAACCAAGCACTTCAACTTTTACACCCAGCAATACAAATCAAATGTAACTTGTGGTTTTGTAGCAAGTAAAACTGAAAAAGAAAATCCTGATTTCTTGGCAAATTCTACTTGAGGAGTTTGATTACCTCAACAAAATAAAATTAAAACATGAAAGAGTCAAAGTAGGCAGTGCCAATTAAAATTTAATAAAAAAGAGAATGAGTGTCGTTTAGAAAACTGTTGATACTCTTTAAAACTTATTGACCTAAAAAGGAAGCAAGGGAGAAGTAAAACATTCCCTATTATGACAAAATTAACAATAACCTATTGAATGAGTTAATCAGTCTGTTATTTAATCCACTCCAAATCATACCGACTACTGGATCAGTTGGTTTGTTCTAACAAACAAAAGTTTCCAAGAGACTACTAGATCATACAGTTTGTGATAACAAAACAAAAGATTCAGATCCTATAAACACCGATACCAGGATGCAGTACACCAATTCAATTAATTCAGTACACTAAGAACTATAAAAACCAGGCGCAGTACAAAATGTTACCAGATGTAAAACACATTGAAGCTCTCCATCTCCCGATTCGTCAGCAATGCAGGCGAAAACAACATCCACAACATCTTGTGCTATCGATTCCAAGATGGACTGATCTTCAGCATCAGTCTACAAAACGAAATCGGAATCAAAACAACATTTAGATAAACTACAAAACGCAAATGAAAATTGAAATGGAACAGTTACCGTAATCAAATCAGGATGCAGATCGGATGGAGTAACGAGAGTCGGAGATGCTGCTGCTGCAACAAGAGCAGCGGCGGTCACCGCAGAAGCAGAGATCGACGGAAGTTTGCACGCCATGTGAGTACCTTAGGGTTTTTGGAGTTCGATTTTCTGTGATTGGGGATTTTGGGATCGATGCGGGTTTGAAGGGTGAGCGTGGGGTTTATATACACGAAATGAAGCTAAAATGGAGCGGGCCGAGGAGAGATTTGGGCCCAAATCCAAATTAAAACTAGACTCAAGGAAAAGAAATGAAAAACTAAGATCTGAAAAGAAAATAAAAAAGAAAACGGATCTGGAAAAAAAAAAAGAGGGGATAGAAGAAAAACCACACATAATCAAAATCAACAAACCTTCTTCCAATAAACTCCATCTTGTATTAGAAGACCAAAGTCTAATTACCCTTTAATGATATGCATCAATTGAAAAAGGGGGATTTGGATAAATCAAAATAATTGAAGAAAATAACGGGATTTAGAGCAACAAAGGATTGGTTGATTAACAAGAAACCCTTTGTTGTTCTAAATCCTCTTCTTTTCATTCAATTAGAATCATGCATCAAAATCAAACAAGAGGCCTTTTGGACAAATTGAACAACAAGAAAGGAATTGGACACACAAAAGGTGAGTTTTGTTGATCACCAACAAACCCCTTTCTCCATCCAACTCCCTCTTGTTGTTCAATTAGAACAACCTCCACCATCTTCACCATAGTTTTTTGTTTTCAGAGAGATAGAGAGATAAAAGAAGAGGGATGATGTGCTTGAGGCTTTGATTGTACTCGAGTCATTCTATCTATTTATATTGGTTGAACAAGTCTCCCTAGGTTGTCAGAGCGCATTTACAAGACTACCCCTACTACTTTGAATTTTTTCTTGATCCTCTGCGTGTCTCCAGATTCGGTTGACCAGCTTGGACCAATAAACACGGCGAGCGGATAAAATTGTGACAATTTGGACCATCTGAAACAGAAGGGGAAACACGTGGCCCAACCAGGAAGGCGAACGCGTCGCTAGAAAGTGAGCGGAAAAGCAGACGATACCTCAGTTCTAAACCCGAGTCCTTCTAGGAGGACCCTCGATATGGTAGTTATTTTGGAATTACTGTAACGGTATTTTAGACTTTCCTTCAAATATTAACTACGGTAAAAATACATGTCCTTGTAAAAGTGAACAAACAAATGTAAATCTGACGAAAGGGCCCACAAAGTTCGTTTCAAGTTCAACCGACACAAAAGTTTTGATGAGTATCATTGAGAATAAATATCAAACTGTACAATTCACTGATTCAACTAGAAATATACAAGCAAGATGAAATAAAAAAAACACAAGTCGGACACCGGCGTCATCAGTCTTCCTCCTCTTCACCATCCGCAGGCAATCCCATATCATCTCCAATATCTTCAAGCAGCTTGTCCACGTCCTCCCCCAACTCCAACAACCTACCACTAAGCTTTTCAACCTTGCTCTGTTCTTGTCCGAGGCATACGAGAAGATCATTCAGCTCTGCCTCGCTCTCCTTCTGAGCTTCTTCCCTTGCCTGAGCTCTAATTGCATCCACATCTGGAAAGGCCAAAGACCCCACACCCTTTTCACCTCTTACCTCCTTTTCTAGTTGGAAATTGGCCTGCTCAAGACTGTTGTAAGCATCTGATAGACTCTTCAGGTCGGATTCCATCTTGCCAGCCAAGTTTTTATACATGGATGCCTCAGATTCAATCTTGGCTTTCTCTGCCTTGAGCAACTCCAACCGCTTAGAGGCTTCTTGAAGATCTCGTCTAAGTGCCTCTACGTGAACTCTATCTGAGCCTGTGCCTTGTTCAGACCGAGAATGACTGGCCCCACCAGTTGCTGCTACGTCCTCAGCCAAGCTTGCATTGCGGCCAAGGAGGTCCTAAAAGATGAGAAAGACTATGAAACCAAAGATTGACAAAAACACAAATTGCCAACCAAACAGATTCAAGAACATGCGTACCACAGCATGCTTCTTATACAGTCAATTTTCTATGTGCCCTCTATAAGAAAGAAAAGGCAAAAGTAGGTGTACGTTTTAGAAATACCTGTATTTCAAAGCATTGCTTTTCCACAAATTCCTTCAGCCGCTTAACATACTCCCCATCGCTTTCCCCACTCTTTTGTTCCAATTCTGCTGGCACCACTGCCACATTGCTCTTTGGTTGACTGTAAACCTCAACAATTTTTTCTCTGATGTTTGCCTCTAAACTCTTAACAAGGTTTACAAATGCAGCATCAAAGATTGAGGACAGAACCGGTAGATCCTCGTCTTTCTGATCAGATAAATTGTTCTCCTCAACATCTTCAGGCTCTACCATACCAGCAGAAGAAGATCTAGTTAACTGTTTAGGGGGCTCAGCAGACCTTGCAGAGGTGAAAAGGAAGCTTTTTCTCATTTCATCAAACTTCAGAAAGTATGATGTGAGTCCAACCTTCTGGCTTATGGAATCAACTACAGTAAAAGCATCTTTCCCACTTTCACCAGATTTATTGTAGATAACACACTCTCCCAGAAGAACAGCCGCCAGTCCCTTTATGAACACTGTAGCGGATGAACTGGATACCAACTCGAGCAGATATGTGATGTGGGGACGTGAATCTAGGAAGCAATGCACAGCACTAGGGAAATCAGCTAGCCAAGTCACCAGCATTTTCAAGAGAATTGGTTGAATATATGCATTTCCACTTGACTTCCCATCTTTGTTTTTCATGGAAGAGGAAAGGGCCAAGTATTTTACCACGCGATACATTAGAGGTTCAGAAGCGCCTAAAGATGGCGTAGGTGCTTCAAGTTCAATATGCAACACCTGCAAATTGGTTCTTCAGATTAGAAATAGGACCCTTCATTTAATTTAAGTCTTCTTTGCCATGTAAAGTGATAAAACAAGAAAGCACGAACTTGATGAAAGTGCATGGTTGGCCCAAAATCTGATTATCATACTTGTATTACATCAGATGAATAAGAAGATGGTGTGACTGCATACCTTTTCCTTGCACTGGATATTGTCTTTCATGACATGAGATAGAACACTGGCAGCTCTGCAACATGTCTGCACCGCATTATATTAGCTAATGGGAATAGAGGTTTTAAAGTCTTAGAAACTCAGAAGCAACTAAGCATTGCATTACCTCAAGATCAACTTCATTCTCGCTCATGGTAAGACCTTGTAACAATATGCTGCAAGAGAATCAAGTCTTTACATTAATTACCATAACCAGCTTTTTCGACCAAGAAAGATGCACATAAATAAACAGACCTTCCAAATGACATGTTCACATCTTCCTCAAGCGGTGCATGAGTCATTGAATGTGGTTGAGGAATCAATGTTGACGCTAACATTTTTTGGCCATCAGCATTTTTCTGATTCAAGCGAGGTGGTAGCAAATTTAGAAAATATTAACAAAAAGAAAGTGAAAAACCCACAATCAAGAAGTCATATGTCGGGGACTTGACAAATTAGTAACAAGTGAACTGCTCATGAAGCTCCATAAGAAAGTATAAATCAAAGATACAAGGAGCAAATAAACTTTACCAACCTCACAAAAGCTCTTAAAAACATAATCTGCAGCAACAAATTCTTGTACACTAGATGTCCTTAAGATGATTCGTAGAATTGAGTTCAGAGCAAGTTCCTGTTGCCCCTCCCCAAGAACTTTGCTTGCAATGGCATCAAGATTCTTGGAATGTCCGATAATCAGATTACCAATGCATTGTAATGCCTGATGAAAGCGATTCAAGATTAATAATTATGAAGTAACTCAATGTCTACAAGGCATTTAAAGATTTCATTACAGCATAGTTTTACACCTTCCTTTTGAAAATTCCTTTTTTTTGTCTCTTATATTTATTATAAGTGACATAAGTTTTGGGGAACTAGGACCAAAATTTGATGTAATAAATCGACCTCTTATGATAGGAAAAGTTAAAAGGTCGAAGAACTCTTCACAGACCAGCTGATATTGCTTGGTATATACAATTTCTTAAAGATGTGTTTGTATTGTCTGTGTCACTGAGGGAGAGGGAGAGAGGTGATGAAAAAAGGTTTAAGAACTATCTTACCGCACAACGGACTGCAACAGGTGCCCACTGGCTTTCTACACCCAGCATTAAAAGATGGTCCAAGACTTTTTTCTACATCCATTCAGTTAAAAAGTTTAGATATCACTCATAGCACCAAATTGATATTTCACTGGAGCACTGGTTATGTTTCAAAGTACCTGAACGAGAGTTGTCTTGTTTGCCAGCTTATTTCCATCTTTTCCAGGATCAGCCTCTGAACCTCCCATTATTAGCAAATTAATAGTTTCCAACGAACTGAGTAGATTAATTGTCTACTGGCATGACGTTTGTTTCCAAATCAACAACAAATTACCAGTAAGAATTGTGCAATAACAAATATAATTGTTCAATACAATGTTAAGAAAACTGAGCATCTAACCTTTTGTTGAGTGAAACTGTAAGTACTTCCTCGTAACTTTAAAATTGACATTAATGGATCAAATCCAATTGTCTCCCTTAGTAGTATCTGGATGAAACACGCTTTCAAATTAAAGCAAGAATACACCAATTGTGTAAATGACAATAACCGTTATTTCAAAAGTAGAGCAACAACAATAAGATGACAACCTGATTAGATGTGTTCTTCCGAATAAGGTTGTTTAACAGTTCAATACAGTCCTGTGCAAAAGCATTTACATTAGAATAATTATATAAGCAAGAGATGTCACAAATATTTTCTACAAAAATAGCAGAGTATCAAAATTGGAAACTTGATGTATAGATGTTTAGCTCCGTGCACCACAAACTAGTAAATATCAACAGAATGAGTCACAGCAAATCACCTGGACAACAACACCACCATCTGAGCCACCTTCCTCTTTGATGATGCTGAAAATCTTTTCAAAAGCACCTTCAAAGACCAGAATTTTTTGAATTTCCTGAAATTATAATAATTAATGTCAATACGAAAGCGGAAAAAAAAAACTAGGGTTTCACCATTTCAGTCAGAAGTTCAACAAATATTCTTGAACTTAAAATACATATAATGAATTATCACAGAAGAAAACCTCACCTCAGCTTCACGTGTCAAGTAAGTAAGAAGTAACAAGGCCTCATTTCGTATAACCTAGAAGGCACCAATAATAAGTGAGTATGACCAATGAACATGAAAGCACTGATACTAATATTTTTGCAATCATTTAAATCTTCTCAAGTTCCCAGATTGCAAAAACTGGAGCAAGAAATATTATTCTTGAAAGATGAAAGATCAACCTTACAAGTTAAATGGAAGCGACAAATGTGAATGATAAGTTAAATTTACACAAATAATCATTCAACGCATAGTACCTCACGGTCCATAAGCATGTCCATTAGGCGAGTTATACCACGAGGTATGGTCAGAATGGCTTCCTGTAACCTGAAAAAGGGTAATCAGCCAGAAGTCTTCCTAAGCCATCAACAGATCAAAAATTTTGGACAAAAAAGAAACTAGCTTTAAAATAATACCTATTTGGAGAATTCGTGAGAAGAGCAGTCAAAAGCTGAAGAGTGTAATACCGTACATAGAAATCCTCCTCTGACTACAATACGAGAAAAAGTAAATAAGAGATGAACGTTGTTAAAACTATCTGTTTGTACACGGAAAAGGTTCCCACAACACTATCTGCATTTACAAAGATAAAATAGCTTAAATTAAACAACTCTAAAAATAATTATGTTCAGTGTTTTCGTAATACAATAAGAAAAACTCTCACCAACAAACTTAAGAGAAGTGAAATGCTGTCGGCTTCTCTAGAAAGCAAATCTGTGTTCATCAAAGCTGGTTGAATCTCGTTCTTTGGGACTTTTGAATGTTCAATAGGAGTCAAGGCACCTACAAGAGTTTCTAGGGCACCTCGGACCTGCGTATGTAGAATGCCTAAAGTGAGAAATACCCATGGATAAAAATTGATAGTAAAGCACTATAGTTAGAATCTATTTCATAATAACTGTCGGGACAGGAAAAAAGAAAAGAGACAATGACGTTAGAGTTTCAGAACATTTATCAAGAATAGACTTTCCCAACTCAATAAATTTGATAGGAGAATCCATTCTCCAGCATTCAACTCGTTAAAAGCAGTAAACATATAAAAGCAGGAATAAAAACAACAACAACAAGAAGCAGTAGCAAACCATTTCAACATCGTCGCGTTCTTCTCTCAACACACCCATCATCACAGGAAATCCTACAAAAACAAAACAACAAAAAACCAAAAGTCTCAAACACTGCAAGCTCGAAACGAAAATAAATCACAACCAACTATATCAAAACAACCACTAGCACTCACCCATGGCTCCAAACGCCAGCTGAGCACCAGAGCTTTCAGCCACAACAGACTGAAGCTCCACCATAGCAGTCCTCCTGTCCTCTGCCAGCTTCCCATTGCTTATGCAGTCCAGCAACCGCTCGACATAACTGCCAAAACCAATCCACAACTACATTCAATCACACACTATTCCGAAACAGAAAACTACGCAATGTACTGCTATTATTATGCAAGCGATAATCTAAAGTTTATTTTTACCTATCTTCATTTGAAGACGAAGATTTCTCATTGCCGAAAACCAGACCTACAACCCCCTTGTAACTATTCACCAAATCCATCTGAAACCCTAAAAACACAGCAAAATTTAAAACGTACAATCTCAAATTCAATCCAAATTGGAAGCAGAGAAGTTCACTTGCCTGGGAAGTTAGGAGGATCGTTAAAGCTCGAAGACTTTGGAGTAACCGATCCAATCTCCAGAGAGATTCAGAGTTGAAATTAGGGATCGTTTTTTTTTTTTTTTTCAATTTAATTTTGTATAAATAATTGCGACCAAAACACACAGAGAGCTTTCGTTTAAGACACACTGACTCTGCACCTGGTGATGCCGATGCCCGGTTTGCTGACCCGAGCCGACAGATATTGGGCCTATCGGATAAGAAGTGCGGCTACCCGGTTTGGTCCTTGGGTTTGGGCTGTCCCGCAAAATAGGTTTACGATAGGTTTTCTGTCGGGTCAAAACTCAGTTTCCGACACTCTGAATGGTTCGCGACACGTCTTTTTAAGTTTATCGAGTTTTGATATAAACCATTCGAGTGCCAGAAAATAGGCCATACTCGGTTTGGATTTTTGAGTTGTTCCATGTATTATTGTGTTGGCAAATGACAGTGCCAAACGAATGAGTTGCTAATAATGGCATGGTATGAAGATGAGTAGGTGATGGAGGTTCTTTTCATAAGAGATGAAAATCACAAAAACAATGTACTATGTTGAAGTAATTAAAGATGGGTCAATTGCTTATGTGCAACAACTTCAAAGAGTATTGTACTTTAGAGATGATAATATATGAAAAGAATAAGTATGCAAGTCAATATAGTTAATCAAATGACGCATATATTTCTTTGAATATATATATATATATATATTCTTTTATAACATAATATAAAGACATTTTTAGGTGAGCAAATCACTTCTCGAGATGAAATCATAAGTGTGCGGTGGGTTATGACACTATTTTGTACTAAATACCTCATGTCATGTCTTGTTTTGTGTTGTAATTAACCCAAATGACACAAGTGATTGTAAACCAAAGCCAAAAGTTCAGGACATATATGAATCCCCTGCCATGGACGATGTGCTCTAGGCATTTGTTCTGTTGCTGCAATTTGTTGTTAGATTATGCACACAAGTTTCCATCGACAATTGACTTTTACGAAGTCGTGAATTGACTTCCCTAGCTACAACCTTGGTATTACATATTTAAGCTTTTCTTACTGGAAAATATTGTAGACTATTTGGAAGAACCCTAGCTAGAACTGCAAAGGTGGATGTGGGACAAATAAGCCATTTCAATATGGCAGGTAAAAGAGGGTGATCTAGTGAAGAACTTCTGCTTCTTCCTCTTTGTTAAAAAGAGTATAGTTTAGTCCTGGGTCTGGATACCTGAAATTCTGATGGAGATCTTGTGGATTAAGAAACACCCACTTGGAAGTTCAAACTCTAAAAGAAATATTATCGAGTTTTCATTCTAAAAGAAGTTGGGTTCTGATGGGGGAGATTCGTCTGAACATGTCTATTGCAGTTCATGTGCAGGCCCGGATTTGAATAGAGGCACAAGAGGCTTGGGACTCAGGGCCCAAAAATTTGAAGGGCTCAAAAATATTAGTTGTCTTAAAAAAAAATTAATAGTTTTTTGGCTATGCAATCTGACATGAATTAAAGACAACTATCCTAAAACAAAGACAATTACACGTGATGAGGGGACCAAACCATCAATTACTGTTTACTACTTTAAATTTGTACCCATAAAAAAATGTTAAAATATTAAATAGAAGCCGCCAAACACGATTAGGTAAGATATTGTTGTATAGATAAGATTTATAATATAATTAGGATTACTAAACCATCAAGGTTTTGGAATCTTATTTGCATAATAAGTATTTTGCATAAAAATCCTAAGTATTTTTGGATGTTATATGCTATTTTATATATAAAAAAAAATTAGAGACTCAACTCTGGAAGTTTGACTCAGACCTCAAAATCTCAGGTCCATACCTGTTCATGTGTGTTGACAAGCCTAACGTTATGGATTCCATGAAGGCTGTCTAGTCATTGTCTTGTAAAAATGGTGAAAATAACAGTCCAATGTTTGCTAGCTCCACAACATTTAACATGAGATTGAAAGTCCAACTTTATGCAAATAAAGCAAATTTGTTTGTGCAAATTGAGTAAGCAAAAGTTTATAGTAAAGTACTGAACATATTTGTTTATGGTAGCTCATACACTAATCTTAGATTGATATCATACACATGTAATGAAACTACGTCTTTGCTTGAAGTGTTAAAAGTTCATTTGTGTCGGAGACTCAAGGTTCACCACGGAAATACTAGTTAGATAGTTGCACCTAATCCACCAATTCAACCCTACTTTGATCTTAGTGTTATGGATGAAGACATCATTTACCATATTAGGAAAGACACCTAAACACCCATTTGTGTTTAATACTTGATAGCATTTCCTTTCTCTGGCATTCACATTTTGAATCGGATCGAATATATGGAATAGAAGTATATGCCGATCGAATTGCCGAAGAGCTAGCCTGTGGTTCTGGCCTGAGATCAAAAGCAACCAAAACTTCGATGTTTCCTTCGAACTTTCTAGGAAGCTGCGTTTGTTGTTAACCAATCCCCCACCACAATCAGTCCCATTGTCGCCCTCGCTGTGCTGTCCACTTCACAGGAAGAGACCGTGATTTGTTCTTCACTCCCTGCAGAAAACCCTAGCTCTGTCCTCGCTAGCTCTTCTGATTCTTCGAATCTATCTGGCTGATATAGGCTGTGTTTGGGAGGGCTTATCCCTCCATTGCTTATAAGCAAAAGCAGCATGTTGTATTTGGTGTCCTTGCTTATCATCAGTTGCTTCCAAAAGCAGGGCTTTTAAAGCCAGAAAAGCGGAAGTCGATCGATGGTCGCTTTTGAAAGCAGAAGCCGCGCTTAAACACTGTGGCACTGGTTACTGTAGTTTAATGAATCTTTTCTATCCCGCGATTGCCCTCTCTTGTTCCATTCAATTACATGCCATTCAACCCTAGAGAAGAGACGCCACTCTCCTTCTTCACGCCATAACTCTCTCTTCTTCATTTGTTTCTGGTTCTGGTTCTGGCTTTACTCACAGAATCTCCCTTGCTCACAAAATCAGATCTGAGGCGAAGAGGGAAAAGAGCAATATGTTTGTTGGATGACGCCGGAGGCAGAATTTGGCGTGAGAATTGCCGGACTTGTTCAGGAAGTTTTTTTAAACTACAGCGGAGTTTAAGGATGGAGGTGGCATAGACTCAATCCTATCTCAAAATATTGGGCATCACGTGACCTTTAGTTTTGGCAGAGGCTTCTCACTTTCTCCTTCGACTGTTCAAGATTTTGTGGTTGTTTTAGCTTTCTTGGATTTCAGTTGGTTAAAGGGTTCTATATCTCACCACCAGATTGTCAAAATGATATCATATCCGGGTCATGAATCTCTTAAGCCTATTGTATTTTCACTGTGTTCTGAGATCTTTCTGTGTTCTTATGTCTGTCATGAGAATAAATGGTAAACTGGACTACTTAGGTAAATTTTTGATGAAGTAAACATATTGGTCAGTGTTTGTAGTGCTATGGATTAACTATATTTGATCCAATTGTGGGTTTACTGTCATGGAACTATTAATGTCATGTTCAACTTGTCAATTTATGCTACTTCTTGTATGGACAGATGCTGCTGATTTTGAGTTGCAAGGTTAAAGATCGAAAAGGTCGATGTTATCAGTAGAGATTAGAGAAGCCAAGGGTCACTGTACTGGAAATCAGAAGAAAGAAGAGCAAAGGAGCTTCCATCTTAAGGAGAAGACAAGGCTAGATTGATTCCCTTTGTTGTAGTTAGCTTGCTTTAAAACTGTTCCAAGTTTGTTCCCTTGTTCTTTTTGTGTATACTGACTATAATTTTATTGCAATAAAATGTGGGTTTTACTTATGAATCAATGTGTAGTCAAAAATGATATATTAATATATAATTGTGGAAACCAGAACTACCAATAGCAGCGTGCAAAGTTAATAGGTTTTTACGGCAAGCAGTTGTGCGTAATAGGTTTCTAGGAGACATGCATATCATGATACAAATTTTGTGTGAGGTGAAAGAAAAATGCAATTGAAGGGTCAAGTGGTGAGATGGAGATAGAAGATGATGTAGAAGAAGAACATCATGGTCATGATGCACAAGAAATGACAACATTAAGGGATATAATTGCTCATAGTCTAATGAGTGCACGTAATAACGTAGAATGAGTGATGATAAATTATGTAGTTATCTTATGTTAATTAAGAACCATTGGTAATAATATATTTATATGAGTTATTTTTGAAATTTCCTATTATTAATCATATGGTCATTATATGATTTATAAAATTGTCTCAAATTTTATTATCAAACAATCATTCATAAACCCAATATAATATTTCATGTTCAAATTGGTCATTCTGCAATTAAAAGCACAAGCTCATTCACATTTTACCAAACGCGTTACCACTGCTTTTACCACTCACATCACTTATAAAAAGCCAGATTACCAAACACGCAGCTTCATTGCTTTTCAGCTGCTTATTCTAAATAATAAGCAGAAGCCAGCTTATGTTAAAAGTTCAGCTGCGCCAAACATAGCCATAGTTTCGCGAAAACTCAAGTTGATCTCTTGTTATTTACAAAAATCGTCTGACTTGGCTGTAAAGATTGTATTTATTTAAGACATTTTATCAAACATTTTATTCATATTTTAGTGTTCACACTTGACGGATGGTGGTACATGTGAATTTAAAAGAAATGATTAAGAAGGTAATTACTTACTTGAAATTTCTATTCAACCTTGAATTTGCATCGCCTCCACACTATTTTGATACTTCAATCTAAGCATGACAACAATTTTAGTGACTGAATCAAAGACGATAATTTTCATTCATCTGTTAGAATATCTAATAACCCGGCAGAACATATTAAAATTACCAAAACTAAAAGCTAGGTAGCAAATCCACTCATAGTTACTTGCACCGTAGCTACACGGGAGGTGAGAATATTATGATTGAATCCATGAACCTATGCCCATGCACACAGATTGCCACAAATTAAAGCTGTGGCATGGATTCTTCGATACCCAACCAGACCCTTCACGACTATAATCAAACATTAAGCCAAACTATGTGTTCTGAAAAGGATAGAGAAAGGAGTGTTTGGACCAAAAAGAGAAAAGGAGTGTTTGGACCAAAAAGAGAAAAGGAGTGTTTGGACAAAACAGAGGAAGGGCGTGTCATATATTTAAACAAGCAAAAACAGAAGAGATTCCTATAAAATGTGGAGTTGGGTATCAAAGGCTGTTCCATAAATTCGGTGAGTTTACTCGTAAGCAGTGTATGTCTGGTTGGGACATGTACGTGGCTAAATTACGTGAAGAATATTGAGAATAATATCTAATTTTTACTTGATACTCGTCCTTACGATTAAATTTTAAAATGATATACAACTATGATATAAAAAATTTGATTCGACATATCTTTTGAAGAAGTTGATTCATCAAATATTGAACTAATTGTACATATGTATGAAAGTTAATTATAATGAAGGCGACTTATCAATCAATCATTTTAAGACTAGCTCTATATAGTGTTTGAAAACTTTATATGAGATAAAGTATGTTCGAAAACGCTTTAAAAGTGTCTTAGAGTGATTTGATAAAGAGCGCTTTGGAATATTGCTTTTCACTTGCTCGTTAATGGGTTTCATCTAACAATACTTGACTATTTATGGTACAAATTTTGTGTTACTATGAAAAGTTTTACCAAGTAAATAGTTTTTTTTTTGTGGTTAAGTAAATAGGTATTTTAGAGAACCATTTTCCTACTCATAACTAAAATTTAGTCACAAATTAAACACAATCAGTTTTCTTGTCAATATCCTTAAAAACATATGATTAAGAAATGTGTATAGGCTAAATAAGGAAACAAATCAAAGTGTAGTTTCAAGAATTGATTGCCCAAAGATTCATTTGCGTGGAAATTAATTAATTTTGTATGATTTGCATTAATATATTATTATTTGTGTGGATAAGACCAAGGTAAAAGCCTGATTTTGTAGTTAATTGGTAACATTATTTGAGCTTGGTTTGATCTCTTTACCTTTTCACATCATTGTCAATTAAGATGTACTTACCTATTCAATTAGATTCAATTTTCTCACCTATTTTTAGTAATTTACATTTTCTTCCAAATTGTTTCTCTTGTATATTTTGCTACATAAATTGTTTCTCTTGTATATGTCCTCCATCTCCTTTTTTTTTCTGACATGTTCAATTTCAACCTACAGTTTACCAAATTTTTCTCAAAAAAAGAAAAAGAAAATACAATATCAATAAAAATTCTTGTATACACGATGTAATCTTAATCATTCATAATATTTCATATGTTTGACTACTATATTTTTATATTATTTTTTTTAACCCTATAATCTATGCATGAAAGTAAACATACACGTGTAATTTCACAAAAAATATGGTGCGATGTAACGGCTTTTCATTTGACCGCGTCAAACCGCGACAGGTTACACTCCGTCCTTGTCTCCCCAAGTAAACTTGACAATTCTACCCTCCATTCCTCGCTAAAATCCCGTGCCAAATCACCGCCTCACGGAGGCTAAATTCGGAAAGTCCACGTGTTTCCAGCCTAATGAATTTACTATGTATAACGAGATCAACTGCCATTTCATCCCACCACTCGCGCACCCTACACCTCCACCGTCGGATCTCCCCGAGCCTCATCCGACGGTCCAAAATTCACCTCGGAAAGCCTTGTAAATTTATAATATGGGGGTGGCTCCTCTTCTCCTTCCTCTCCTTGTTGTTTGTCTCAGTCACTTCTCAGAGAGAGAGGAGGTCTGGCGATTCAAAACCCACCCAAACGGCTATAACTGGCGTTACGGGAATTTCAGAGGCTCAGATATTTAAAGGATTGAAGAACCTTTTTTGGTTCTTGTTTGCTGAATTTTGTTTCAGAAATTTGGCCTTTTTGAGTTTTTTTTGTTTTTGGGTGATGAAGAAAAGAAGATTTGGGTGGGTCAGAATCTGGTGAAGAGGGAGAGAAGAATAAGAAGAGAGTGTATTGGCCTATTGGGCATTTCCCTTTTCTTAATCAGAGGTTGTTGTTCATTGTCATTTTGTTTGTTTTGAGGTGAGGGTGAGGTTGAGGTTTGAATCATGTCTGATGGGTATTACAGTTCTAAGAAGACGGATGATATTTGCGACGACGTTTGTGGAGAGGTACTTGTTTTTTTCTCTTTGTTATGGTTTTTTATTTTATTTTTTCGAGGAGGAATGGAACGATTACATCCATTTGTTTTTGTGGTGTTGGAAATAGAGTTTGTGGATGTGTGTGTGTGTATATATATATATATTTATTTTTTTAGGTGCAGTCATTTGTCTGGTATCTCTGTTGTTGTTGTTGTACGTTTTCTAGCTATGTTGTTTCGTGTTCGTCCTGGTGATTTGCCCTGTTTCAGTTAATTTTGTTTAAGAATTTGTTGTTTATTTTCTTATACATTTTATATCACAAGGTTATGGAATTGTTTGAGCATCTATATTGCATTATTATACCTTTGTGGTTTGGTCTGTGACTGCTCTCCTATTATTTGCTATGTTTGAATCTACAATGGGTTTCGGATAGGCAGGAATTTTTGTTGTGTTAGTTTTTGTTATGTTTTATAATAGGTTTTTTTGTGAATATATAAACAGGATTTCTTAAGAAAAGTTTTGTTTTGATTTGGTGGCAGGGATCAGAAGCAGCATTGAGCATGTCCAGACTCCGATGCATTCTGCGGGGGTTCGATTTGAAGACTTACATTTTCGTTTTTGCAGTTCTTCCATTATGCATCTTGGGTGTGTATTTACATGGGCAGAAGGTTTCATATTTTTTACGACCTATTTGGGAATCTCCTCCAAAGTCTTTCATTGAACTTCCACACTACTATCATGAAAATGTGTCGATGGAGACTCTCTGCAGACTTCATGGGTGGACGACTCGTGAGTCACCAAGACGGGTTTATGATGCAGTTCTCTTCAGTAATGAGGTAGACATCCTTACAATCCGGTGGAATGAATTGTATCCGTATGTCACACAGTTTGTGCTGTTGGAATCAAACTCGACATTTACTGGCCTGCCCAAACCATTGGTCTTTGCTAAGAACCGGGACAAGTTTAAGTTTGTTGAAGACCGGCTAACTTATGTAACAACTGGAGGAAGATTTAAGAAAGGTGAGAACCCATTTTATGAGGAGGCATTTCAAAGAGTAGCACTAGACCAGCTTCTGAGAGTAGCTGGTATAGAAGATGATGATCTGCTGATAATGTCTGATGTTGATGAGATTCCTAGTGCCCACACAATTAATCTCTTGAGGTGGTGTGATGACATCCCACCTGTTATTCATCTCAGGCTGAAGAACTACTTGTACTCTTTTGAGTATTACGTTGATGCAAAGAGCTGGAGGGCATCAGTTCACAGGTATCAGACTGGCAATACTACATATGCGCACTTCAGACAGAGCGACTACCTTTTATCAGATGCCGGGTGGCATTGTAGTTTTTGTTTCCGTCATATCAGTGAATTCATCTTCAAGATGAAAGCTTACAGCCACTATGATCGTGTGAGGTTCTCTCATTACTTGAACCCTAAAAGGATTCAGGATGTGATATGCAAAGGGGCTGACCTATTTGACATGATTCCCGAGGAGTACACATTTAGGGAGATCATTGGAAAGATGGGACCTATTCCTAGATCTTATTCAGCAGTTCATCTTCCTGCATATTTGCTGAACAATGCCGAGAAGTACAAGTACTTGTTGCCTGGAAACTGCAAGAGAGAAAATGGTTGAGACTTGAAAAACAAGGTGCCTGCTCAAACAGTTGAACAGGCAAATTGTTGATAGAACTCCTTGTGGATCGGACCGATAGTGCTCCCTGTTAGAATTTGATAGCTATGGTGTCGCAGAGATACAAAGATAGGTCATTCTTAGAGTGTTTTTGAGAAGAACATCATAGATTCCTGCAAATTAATGGGAAATTATGTACATTTCCTTTTTTTTCTTGGGTTTCTATGAAAGCATATCAATTTTTCAAGTGGGGAATTTTTTACGAGGGCAAAGCTTTTCATGAGCTTTGGTACCCACCTCTTGTTGATATGGCATAATCCCAAATGACATTTCCCAGGCTTCTCTTAAAACCGTTTACTCTATCAGACTGGCGATACACCATTTCCCAGGGCATTATTTGAACCAGAAAAGAATGCAAAAATCTTCCAAATTAGTAATTTTACAAACCATGTAACCTGTGAACTGAGGCAAAGATTTTTTCATTCTTTTCTGGTTCAAATGCCCTGCATCTTTGATGTGCGTGGCACTCTAGCAATGACTAATTCTGAGCTAATAGAAATCAGATTGCCCACTACTTGTTGACTGCTTTGAAGAAATCTATCTACTTACTGACTTCTTTCATTTAATTCGAAAACCCAGCTGTCTTATGCACGTCTCCATTATACACAGATGGACCTCATAAACACTAAACCTTCCAAAAAACCACTTGCTACATAGAGACCTTTGTTCTTTTACCACCATTGTCTCTATGCTCAAACCTACACTTCTACATGTTCTCGTCTTCAGAACCTTCCCCGGTTCTGACCGTGTTCTTAAGGCAAACACTGTCATCCTCGAAACTCGCCTTCGATCCTCGCCATCTCACTTCTGGTTTCATATTGTATACCAATTTTGCACAAGATTGAGGAAATTTGCTACTGATATTAAAAGGGTCAGCTAGTTGTTTGACTAAGACCACATAAGTTCTTACCCATAATGGAGTGAACTTTACGCATAGCTCGACGGCTCTTATCTGTTTGGTTGGCATAAACCTGAGTAGAATGGTAGAATGGTGTATAAGTTGGTTGTATTTGTTAAACCAAAAAATAGGGGAAAATGAGAAACACATACATTGGCCTTGAGCAAAGTTTGCTATCTCCATCTCTTAGAATAGTAAAAGTTGATTGTATTTGTTGAACCAATAGGGGAGAAAATGAGAAACAGAGACATTAGTCTGCAGTAAAGTTTGCAAGCTAATTCCAAACACATACTTCCAATGATTCGATGTTAAAATCGACCTGGGTCATGAGGCAGGTCAAGATTTTCATGAACATAATTTAATGAGGTTTCTTGGAGATTTATTTTGGTCTTTTACAAGTTGTAGACGTAGATCTTTCATCATCTGACGACTACGAATTGATATACAAATCATGAAGAAAACCAGTGCAAAATTGTTGTCCAGAACTTGGACATGAACCTTCATGGCATAGCATTTCATCATTGTAACACTTCTATGATTAAAGTCGTAATTTATTAAAGAATATGAAAAAAGTTTGAATAGTATACACAGCATGATCTTTCCATCTTATAGAGGCTGTAAGCCTCAAATGCAGCCCTATAATCACCGATCTAATCACTGTCCCAAATCTCATCCAACTCTTTTGGTGTTCTTGTCCGCTTGACATCATCCGCTTTACTCTTCTCTTCTCTCCTTACTGGATAATCATCTTCATCACTGCTCCTATAATTGTATTTTCCTGCAGTTGATGCCCGTGAATCTTTTATTGCCTGTGATTCCCACATTGCAGTTTCATCCTCACTAAAGAGATCGTCTGGCTCCGTGTCCTCTTCAACCAACTTTCTTCTTATGTTAAAATCAGCATCTCCTTTTAGATGTTCACTGTCACGCTTCCCCTTTGCACCACTTGATACCTTGAATTCGTCATGAACTTCATTGGAATCATCAGCGTTATCTATCTGCTGCTTCTTTTCTAACTTCAAGTAATTTAACTTCAACTCCTCTTCGTCATCACTGCTGCTTAGGTATCCATGTCTCACAGCTCTTGATGGTGTTGATTCAGTACCTTCAACTTCCCCATCATCGGAGTGCCACATTGCACTTTCAAGATCACTGAATGTGTCCTCTGATTCTGTACCTTCAACTTCCATGATCTTTGTATTATTAGCTTTAACACTTATTTTAAAGTGTGCATCACTTTTTCCCCTCCCAATCTGATACTGCTTTACCCTGTCAATTGGAGATGCCTTGAACTTCTCTTGCATTCCATCTGAATCATCAGCATCACTGTCAAAAACACTAGCATGCGCAACACTATTAGAATCTGAATCTCCCTCGTCATCTTCATAATCACTATCAACAGGCATCTTCTTGCCACGTGTATCCCTCCGATCCCTCATCCTTTTTGTCTCATCATCAGAGCTGTCATTTTCAAGTACTTCAGATCTTCTGTATCTCCCCCCAAATTCTTCTTTGTTCCAATACCTTAATCGGGTAAACTCTTCTTTCTCTGCTGCTTCCTCAGCAGCCCACTCGCGTTCAGCTGCATTTTCAATCTCAGAGATGAACTTGTCTAACTCCTCCTGCTCATCTTGATCGGGAGGTTCTAAATGTCTCAATTTGTTATCAGTCTCTGCTAGTGACAGCTTATCCCCATGGAATACATAAGGAGTCCCTTCCTTCTGATCAATTGCATTGAAGAATGAGGAAGCAACTCTCTGGATACTGGCCATGGCAACTGGATCCTCAGGATTAACACCACTTCTGCGTAGCTCCTGTTCTATCTTCTTAATATTTAGCTTTTGTGACTCAAGAGCTTGTTCAAATCTGGCCTTGAATAATGCCTGCACATAAAAATGACTAATAGCTTCCCTTAGATCCTTCAACAGTACTTCACTGAGCTATCCTAACAGAATTTTATTTTGATTTATTATAGAAATATGGATTTCCAATTAAAAGTCTGAAGCAATAGGCTGCACCTATATAGCAAATCTGTACAAGCACTGCTTATGCAAATGCCAGTACTAAAAATGCGACCCTCCCTGAGCAACAAACATATATACATATTTAAACGGAAAACTTATGTTTACATACCTTCCTTTTTGTAAGGGTATTGAAAGGTATCAAGTTTTTAGGCTGACGGTAATTTCTTCCACGAAACATAATAATTGTTTTTGTATTATGTATATTTATCACAATACCACCACTCAACCTTGCAAGCATTGTTGCCATTTCCTTGATTTTCTCCTTAGGAAAGTTATCACAACAGACTTGTACGGTCTCGTGAAACTTCCAGTGCATGTGCATATTCTGGACAACTCCTCCAAAAACCCCACGAACACCAACAGGAACGTAGTTTTTGTTTCTGAAGCCAATCTTCTTAAATGCCTGAAGCTGCTCTAGTGTAAATAGCTCCGGATCATGTCGGGGAGCTGGCAGATCTGGAAGCTCATATTTTTTTAGCTTCTGTAGTAGCAATGCCACTTTTCTCTTGGCCTGCACGATTCCGATAGTCAACATGGTTACATAAGAAATGCGAAACCAGTAAAAGCATATAGCACGGGCGCTTGAATATGTGGAAGTAAACCACCCTGATATTTAAGGCTCGATTTGATAAAGTGATTTCAAATAAGATTTTCTATTTGAGAACATAACATATGATAGATTGCATGTACCCGATAAGACAGGATACAATATATTTTACACTGGATTTTAGATAATTATTTGCAGTAAGTAATTTCAAATTTCTTTGTTTTCTTCTTTTTTTCTTCTAACTCAATCTTGACAGTAGTCTATTGTTTTTGCCAATTTATTGTAATGGCCTCAACCTTAAACATAGCAAAAGTTTAAGCTCATAATGTCAACTGAATCCCTACATGTAAGTCACTCTACCAGATGTACCTAGTATATTTGGAATTACAAATTAGCCCATACTGAAATCTCTGACTTAAGATTTGCTGCGACATAAGGATCCATCAACTCTTGTTTACCTAAGCTCCTCTATGCATATACATTGAACTACTGGTATGGCTGGATTGCAGTTGAATATAGGTACTTTAAATTATATCGGTAACCGTGGGTCGGGAATGTTGAAACTAGACTTATCCAAAAGGATAAATACTTGACAATACATCATTATTTACTTTTAGCTTATGAACTGTGTTAGAAAAACTTCCATCTTTTACATCTTATATGTTAGAAAATCAACCAAAAAGTAGCCATCAGAGGCCATCCTACACATCTCAAACTGAAACACTAAACATCAATTTGGCATAAAGATTATAACATATTGGTAACTGAAAATTAAGAAGCTCAGAGTTCGAACCATAATTTATAATAGCAGAACCTGGTTTATGCAGCACATATGACATATCTAATGCTTAATTCAATAAGAAAGGTAACATACCCTTTTGAGGTTGTAAATGCGCCTCTCATTTTCAGTCATCAGCTTCTTTCGGATCTTACTTGCCCTACGGACCTCTTTTTGAGTTCTGCCAGTCTCCTTTTCTACCCGTCTCGCTACTTTGCTTCTCATTCCCCTCCCTGTAGATGACGAACCTCTAGATGATGACCCCCTATGTGTGGACATTGTCCGGGACCACCCATCCAAGGGATGGAAAGGTGAAGATGAAGAAGAAAAACAGTCTTCAGTAGCTCTACTCGGCCTAACCACATTGCTCGAGATCAGTTTAAGACCAACGTCTCTTAAAAACGAGACATCCCTGTATTGAAAAAACATTCAAACACTCACCAAATTAGCCTTAACTACTCATACCAAATGGACCATTGTACACTATTTCATATCTCCATGAATATTTGGTGCTAAGTATCAAAACAAATGATTCAAGTTTCCAGTATCCTACTCATTTCTACAAACTATTGAACACAATCCAAACCATACAGAATCACTCAACAATGGTCAGAACTAAAAGCAAAAGACTGAGACTTTCGCAACGAATTAGCTTCTGGGTCAAGTTCCCAGCTAAAAAAGCATTGATCTTTCAACTTGGGTATCATCTTAGAGCAAATGGGTAGTCACAGAAATGAATCCAATGTAACAATTTGGTGATGTAAACCCTAAAATTACAGAGAGAGATAGCAAGGAAGAGAGACAAGGTACATGGAGGGACTGTGAAGGACAGAAGAGATGGACTTGAAGCATTGTCTGCGGAGGTTCAACATCGATGATGAGACCCTCAATCACTGCTCCACTGTTTTCTCATTTCATTCCATTTGCTTAGAAAAATTGGACTGAAAATCCAGGGTTTAAGGTTTTGGGGGTTTAGGGATTTTGGGAATGTTTTTGACTAAAATGGGTCTATTCTGTCACTTATTTACCAATATGGTACTAAGCGGGCGGAAACCTATTTGGTTGGGGTCTAGGCAGGATGGTTGGTCCAGCTAAAAAAAAAATCTAAAATGATGATTGAAAAGTGAAGTTGAATGATGATGGCGGCGAGGAGAAGAACAGCAAAGGCTACACAACACAATGAAGCACCGATCTTGGGCTCACCGGCGGTTGAATTCCCAATCGACCGGAAGGAGCTGAGTCTGGATCCAGAAGCTGATCCCTAAGTGTTGTTTTTCAAAGAAGAATGACATGAAGTTTATAACTTATCACGAAGATATCTTTAGAGTTTGAGCTTTGATTATTCCGCACGAAAGTATAGTTTATCTCTAAAGTATTGTTGTACATTGGGAGCTAGGGTACCTTCAAGCTGTAATTTGTGAGCTTGTAGCCTCCACATCTCTAATGTTTACACTATGACAACACATGTAGAATTGGATGGTAACGATGATCGATCATGAAAGTGAGTTAAAAAAAAGATTAGGAGGTCTTTCACCTGCCCAACTACTCTTGTAAAATTTTAGTTATCTATTGAGCTAGTTCCTGCAAGTGAGAGACACTGGTTATCAAAAACAGTAACAGGTAACTTAACTAGCTCAGTCAAACCATCAAGAGGGAGTATGACACAGCAAAATCAAGTTTAAGGTAGATCATAGTATCTCTTCAAGATATGTATCCATTGTTCTCCAAGATTCTTTGAATGCATATCCTGTCCAGGTTCCATCAGGGTGGCCATGATCCGATTCATGGCAGTGACGGCAAAATATTTTATAGCCTTCGGCAACAGCTATGTTCTCGGGATTTCGAATAACCTTCAAGTAGGGACACTCGTCTGAAGGATGGTCGACGACCTTCATACAAACTTCACAAAGTTGAGGCCCTTGATCAACTAATTCTGAATCTGAGTCGTCTTCATCAGGATTACTTGTTTGTTTGGTGCCAACGTTAAATACAAGTATGTTAGAACAGAAACAGTAAAACTTAGACTGTATAAAGTATAACAGTTACAAATACGCAGGCAATGAGTTCAAATTCCAGTGAACCGACTAAAACAAACACACAAGGCCCTATTACATTTTTCAATCACTTTTCTTCAAACAATATAATCCATTAAATACACAGAGGTCATGTATAGTAGTACTCGCCAAAAACTAAGAAAACAAATAACTTGTGTAACGATGACCAAAACTATGGTGAAAATTGTACTTTGGAAACATTGTCATTTCCACAAGATTGTTTAGTTTCTTAGAAGCAATTTCGAGATCAACCAACAATCCAAGCAGAGGAGAAGTACATGAGATTCAAGATTATCTTGATACTGCAAAAAATAAAGATCAAAAGCTTACTTTCAGCCTCCTCGAATATGGCACAAGCTTCAGTTTCCTTGCATTTGTCGGAACCAAAGTTCTTGTTAAGGAATTGTCGTCGAATAGTACTCAAGTGATCAAACAGAAACATTTTGGTTACTGCTTCTTCAATCCCATTCTTTGTTAACACTGGCACCTGTTTGTAGTTGAACAGATGTTAAACTACAAACAGGTGGTTCTTGGTTGATACTTTTATTAGGTATCAACCAGCTAGGTACTTCTTTGTAAAGAGTGGCAGCTGTTTGTAGTTCAACAGATGAGGATGGTTGATGAGACGGACTTGAAGCAATGACTGCGGTGGTTCCTCATAGCGAACATGGTTGATGAGACGGGTCGTCTAGTTTGGGCGGGATTAGCAAGTGTGTGTGTCTTTATGTACCAACATCGATCGTTGATGAGACTAGCTAGGTGGCTTGATTAGCAAGTATCTTCCCTACTTACTCCTTTTTACTTGTAAAATTACTGGAGTCTCTTAATGTGTTTGTGACGTTGAGTATCTTTGTGGTTGGAATTGAATTACTAATGTAGTCAGAGGTATACTCGTAACAGAAACCACGAAGCAGCACGACTTAGAATGGAAAGTACATTAGACATCAAATTTTCTCCATAGCTAGTTATTAGATGAAACAATGTTCACAATTATGATCATAACTAAACCCAACCAGTCAAATTAAAACCTACTAGCAACCAAGCATGATCCCAAAATTAAACCTGCACAACCAACAGCCCCAACTGTATATCTGAAACGTTCAAAAGAACTGTCAAAAAAGAACTATGTCCAATGCTTGTTCTTGATCTAACAACCATGTCCATGTTTACTAAAATTGACCTGAAACAATGAGCTGGTTCCCACATACAGCATCCTCTTTACAAACTCCACATATGTTACATCTGAAACTTCATAACGATGTTTGCCTCCTGAACAATAAGGAACAGTGTTATAGACTAGTACAATCTCAAAATTAAACATAATAAAAGACAAGGTGATCTGACGATGCAAGTTTTAATAATGACAAACTACTATGCTTTCAGTCGATTTTTTCAGTGACAGTCACCTTGAAACCACTCGACAGACAGATATTGATAATTTGATACTGCAAAAGAATAGGACAAGACACTATCTTTAAACTCTGGGGATTACATTGATCAGGGATCCTTACATGATCAATCATTGCTTGAATACCTTCCCAGTTATAGCTATCCATAAATGGAAAGTGAATGCTTCAGGCATTCAAATTCAATTTAAACGAAGCAGTAGATGCAAACCAACTCCAACACAGCATTTCCCAAATTCCAAATATTGTATCAATACATTCTTTTTTCTTTTCCAACTTATCCACTTAAGATAGTTATAACTCAATTCAAATGGAAACCTTTGTACTTTCTCCTTTGACATACATATAAGGGTTGCTTTTCTCTCCCAAGCTCTCTTGAAGATTATCAGAAAGACGCTAGATTTTAAAACCACCTACTACAAGGTTTAGCAACTCACAAATCACTAACAGTGTATCATGAAAGAGTATGCTACTTGAAATCCTTTAGTGCCATTGGGCAGTAAGCACAGAAGTTATTATATTACCAGCACATAACTGTAAATGATATCATCATGATGGTTAGGCAAGATATTTAAATGATATCATCATCAATTATCCAATTGGCCAACAAAATGTATAGTGAGGACAAGGTTCCAACAGAGAGACTAGCTACAATATTCTCAGATACGTGAAACTTTTCCTATATAATACTTAAAACTTAAATTTTACATAAATATCAATGCATAAGTTCTGACATAGTTAAATTTACCTTTTCCTCGAAGTCCAAGTGATCAAGTTTGTTTATTGTTAGAGGCTTCTCTGCACAGGACCTTCCATTTATCCTTCAGATTATCTGGAGTCCGAGTCTCATGAAAAATATCCCTACCCAACTCCAAAATTCTCCTCCAAGGAAGATTTTTCTTTACTTGGGCTGAAAATATTTGTATTCCTACCTGGAGCATAAGAATACTAAGTTAGATTCCAACTACCAGACCAAATCAGAAAGAGACACTATCCCTACCGTACCCAGATCTAAGCATTAATCATTCCCAGACAAGCAATGTCTCAAACTTTGTGACGATCAGTCTACGCAAACCTTCCAAAAGAACAAAACCCGAGAAATTCTAAAATACTAGATAGAAAACAGAACTTAGCATATGCGACTGGTAACTAATAATATGAAGATTTGAAAACTCCTGTTGATTCATATTACTCTTATGAGATGCTTCTTTTCTCTTCTTCCTATATTTAGCAAGTCCAATAATATAACCTTACAGAAGCCACCTCAGCCATGCTTTTACCACTGAAACCACGAAAAACATAAGATGGTTGAAAGCTGTAACATGTTTTACATTGCATAAAGTACATGCCATGAACTAGTACATGATATGTCAAGTTTTGCAGCATCTAGAAAATAAAAGACATTTTCTCAGCTGATACTATTTCAGATGATCACATCTATTCCAGAAAAGCAGGAAGGCTATGACCACAAACAAATACCTCCAACATTTCCAACTCGGCAGCTGTCCATTTAACTTTCCTCCGCTTGCTAATACGAAATAACAAATCTTCACTGCAAATACAGGAGAAATAATTGATTGCTAATTAGTAACTCTATCTGCATTTCTATAATAGGAAACTTATAAATTCCAATAGACTAACAAAAATTAGAAAACTGTGACATAACTCATGATCACCTTCCAGATTCTGAAACATTTCTTGGTTCAGCAGAGGAGCTAGCTTTCTCATCTGGGTTCGAGTCTGGACCTTGTCTTGTCTTGGACAGGACCTCAGTAACTTTGTCAGTTTGGTTCAACTGTGGAATGTCACTCCCACCTTTCGCATGTGGGTCCCGCTTCTTTGGCAGCTTCATCTTCCTCAGCAGCGCCCTCTTGTAAACGCAATAAGGGCAGTAGAACCTGCCCTTGTCATCAATCTCAGAGTTGGAACTCATACACTCCTCGTGGATACCAATCGGGCACCCGATCACACTGCATGCCACCACTTTCATACCATCGTCACCGTCGCCGCCGCCGCACGTGAGACACTTGTCTATTACGAATCCATCTAATTCCATCCAGTCTTCTTCGTCTGACATTGTCGCTATCGATGGCGGTGCCGGTCGATTCGTCTGCATTACGATGACGTTTAGGGCAGTTTAAAAAGGAAGACATCTTGTTGGGTTAGTGGATCGGCCCAAATATGCACATCAGCACGATATGCCTCGATATCCATATATTTTTTCGAAATTTCTGATTTTTACGAGCACTTATGTTTATTCAGATATTTTATAATTAGTATATTTTTTATCGAACATATAATTTTTAAATAAAATTTTGATGAAATTGTTTTAGATCTATCTATCGAAATTGTTTTTTCTGAACAGTATACATTTCCACGACTATTGATATTTTAGTTATTGATTGGATCACACTAGGTAAATTGTTATAAACCGTGACATTACCGAGGTCTCGTTGGTCTAAAATCAAGATTGTATCTCTATCAGAATGAAATAATGTGTTTAAAATTTTCATCTAAAGAGAATATAAGTAATAAAATTGAGCAATTAACTGTTAAAGATGTAAATTTTATAAGAAACAAAATCAAAAAGGAATTTTAGAGATTAACTGTGTCGGATTTACAATGATGGAAAGAAATTAGACTTTATGTCAAGCCGCAAGCAGCAAAATATGCATCTTTGTTATTGAAAATAGCGGATAAGTTTTATTGAACAAAAACATATCATGAAAGGTGGACTCGTATAATAAAAGGTTCTTTATGCTCCTTCGGTTGTTTTATGTTAACTTTAAATTGGACATCTCATTCTTACAATGTATGATTTAAATGTTTTAAGAAACCTTAAATTTTCTCCAAATAACTAGTTAAGTAGTTATAGATTGAAACAATGTTCACAATAATGATCATAACTAAATCCAACCAATCAAATTACAACCTACTAGCAACCAAGCATGATCCCAAAACTAAACTTGCACAACCAACAGTCTCAATTGAAACGTTCACATTCTCAATCGTCTTCTCTCTCTGGGGGAGGACCGCAGGGTTTAATCATTCTCTGCATAAAGTTGTAACGTTCTCTCCCAATCGATTCATTCTCAGCGAGAGCGAAGTAGGAAAGAATGGGATGATGACCAACATAGGAGGCATAGCTATCAAGCTGAATATTCACTGCCCATTCATACCTATGCAAGTCGGCATGCCCTGTTCCCACGTACTTAGCTTGAAGGTGTTCGAGCTGGGAGTTGATGTTGAACCTATCACTGGCCTGCATATTGCCTCTGCAAACGAAGAAGAAGCACCGGCGGCAAAAACAGATATATGTGACTTTGTGTAGGGAGAGAGAAGACGTGGACTATGCAAATTTAAACCCACCCCACTTACTACACACACACACACACACACACACACACACACACGTCTACAAACCTGTCACCTACTACGATTTGGAAGCCTTTTCCTAAGATAACTAGGTATCCTAAATCATTGATGAGAACAAAAGCTCCTCTCAGAAAAGGATTGCAAGTCCTTCCGTGTTGGAAAAGCACAATTATATGCAATACCTTTAGAGGATACCTGATGTTCTTGGTTCCAGAAAGTGAAACTTAATACAAAATCAAATGTTCAGTTACAAATTTCATACAACAGCAAATACCATTGTTTTAACAGAATTATGGATACAAATTTGATACATATATATAGAGCACGTATATGCCAATGATGTAATCGTTGCTACAATGGTTTTCAAGTATCCCACATCCCATCATTCCCATGGGAGGCCTTTTACTACCATATAAGCAATACATGATCGTTGGCAAAAGCAGTTTCATACAAAGAACTGAACTTGATGGTTAAATTAGTCAAATACACTCATTAGCCGAATGAAGATTGATAAATCTGATCTCAGCAACAGAGACAGCTAGGTTATCTTACTTGTAGCTCTATGATCACCTGCTTTGAGACTTACAAAGCTTGAAAAGCTTGCCTCATTTTCCATTAAAGAGCATGCAAGTCTGCACAAAATTTGGGAATTAATTTTCATTCCCGGAAGCTCATTCACATCCAGTCCAACCAATCGAGTATACTATCTTGGGAACAGAATTGCAAACCCTGCATTATCAATGTTACTATTTAGATACAATAGTTCTTTAGAAATCTCATAGCAGAAGAAGAATGGTTAAACATGGAGCTTACATGTAGCTGAAAATCTGGTGGACTATCAAACTCAAGGTTCTCAAGGTCAGGGACTCCAAATGATGTGCTTCTGTTTCCAGTCACCCCATTCGTATTGTTAGCATAGTCAGTGATAGATATGGTATTCAGAACTGGACCATTCAGAGAAGTGGAAGAGTTAAATGTCTCCTTGCATAACAAGGTGTCATCCACGCAGTTTAAACCATAGTATTCATCAGCCTGAGATTCACCTGCCAACCAGGTAGGTTGTCCAATACTGTCCTCAAATTGACTATCAAGTTGAGGAACATGAGACATGCTGCCCTCAAACTTCCTGAGTTCGGCATACTGAGATACTTCCGGGACATACTCTGCCACCTGTGCCACAAAATAGATTGCAATAAGGACTCAGCATACTAAACACCCTTAAGGATATCAAGCAAAAAATTAGAATTTGATATTATATTCCATAGCTTAGAAAATAACCTCCTTTTTCTATTGTAGTTTTCTCTTTGCAGTTTGCATTATATATTTACTTCAAATTTTCTTAGGCATATACCTGAACATAGTAAATCGTTTCCCTACTGAGTATATATATAGCTAGCACACAACACAAATATAGACAAAAGTTATTTCCAACCTTGGCAGGGGATTTGTGCATATATTCATCAGGATCAGCATCACGCCAAGTGGATTCCTGTGGCGCAGGAGTAGTTGGAGGACATGTTATGGGGGTTATTGGAGAAATTTGAAGTATGTAGGATTCAGGTTCTCCTTTGACCAAATTGTCTTCATTCTTGTCAGTCTGCTTAGGCTGTTGGTAGAATATCTTTGACACCACATATTCACCTTCTTTCTCATCTTTTGTACTTCCCAAATGATACTGATGCATCACCCAGTCAGCCTTATCTGCTTTGGATCCTTTGTTCGAACTTTTATACAGCACCATAATCTTCTTCCAGCCGGGATGCACTCCTCCTTTTATAGCCTTGGTCTTGCCAGTCTTGTGCCAACGAACAGCCTGTGCATCCAAGCCTTGCTCTTTGTCAATCTTGCGACGCTTCCGCTGACCAGTTGAATATGCATTCAATGTTTTATGAAAGAAATGGATGCTACTTCCATCTTTCTTTGCACCTGGATCAAAACCAAGTAAAATGATCCTAATATTAGCTTTATGAACTAAAAAGAAGAAGCACACTGTATACAACTATTCATCCTTATACACAAAAAGAGAGGAGTGACAGTTACAAGCAGTAGTCATTTAGTTAATCCAGTCATAAAATTTTTCACTATCAGTAGTAGATGCAGCAATGCAAAGATTAATGCCTGGAATCATAAAAGGCATATGAGAATATGAATGAAGCTTGTGATCTCCTTACCAGGAAGCTTTTCAGGATGAGTGTAGCAAATGCCTATCTCCCAATCAATAGTCGGGATGAACTCATCAATAAACATGTGTGGTTTTGAGTTGCCAACACCAACTTTCGCAGCTAAATGATCAATGAGTTCAGAATCAGATGGATCAAATTTCACGCCAGTCGGAAAGCCAGGCCATTTTGTTGAAACCTACAACAACAGAGTTCCAAAGAGTATAATTTTAAGAGATTGAACTACTTGCACTACATAACACCTCTATCAAACTTATTCTCACAGACAAACTTCGAATTCATTGCAAAAGAACATATAAAGAACTCAATCAAATGAACATGAACAGAACTCAAAAATCCACTTACATCGCTGTTGCTGATAAGATAATGGCACCTTGGGCATTCACGATTCGCCCCACAATCTTGGACTTGAGACGAACAGTTTTTGACTTTGCTTGCAAATCCTCTGCTGTTGAACAACCAAGCCCTACAAGAATTATCTACTGCATTAGCCTCAAATTCAATTACAGCAGATTCCAGTAACATCATAACGTAACCAACAGAGAAACCACATTGCAAGACAAATTCAACATTCATTGCAAACATGAACCATTGAAAAATTTAATAGAAACTCCCAACATTATCAATTCCAGTAGAATGAAAATGAAAGCCAACATTACAAAATCAAAAGGAGAAGCTGAGATGGGCCTCTCAGAAAACACCTAAGAACGAACACGATTATGAAAGCCAGCATTATCTTTCCTATCACACCCAAAATACACCCAAATCTCAACCCAAATCCAAGCATTCAAGCAAACGAAAACATAAAGTCGGAATCTTTGATTTGATAAGCACCATTACTTTGGAATTTAGCCTAACCTGACCAAATACAGAACCAATTTTAGCTAAAATACAAAGCAGCTGTGAGAAACAGAGAAACCCCTGACTTATAAACTATAGAAAGTACTTCATAAAGCTTTGATTCACTAAGAAACTTTCAACACCATCCATTCCAAATACCCAGCTCAATCTTCAAAAAGTAGAAAGCTTGAAATGGGTAAAAAGCACCCAAAGCACCCAAATCACCCAAATCTTCATGAAGTTTCTATTTTTCGATCATGCAAATCCAAACCCAAATCCACACCCTAAAATTTCAACCCCAAATCCATAAACCCATAAAAGACACAACCTTTCAGTCTCAATAAAACCCAGAAACCAAAACCCAGAACCACAAAATCCCAAAATTACATTGAGGGGTATAAAAAGATAGGGATTGAGCTTCTTCTTCAGCTCTCAATCAAATTTTCAACCCGAGAAAAAACACGACCTGCTTAAAAATTAGTTTAGTTAGTTCGTATGTATACATGTTCTAAAACACCGAGCTGCGTTTAAGGTTCTCACCTCGCCATTTCTCCGAAGTATAGAAGAAGTTGTCACCTCGGAGAGAAGCCTATATATGGAAAGAGAAAGAGTGTAGTGTGTCTGAGAAGCTCAACCCCTTTCTACACTGGAGTAAGTTAAAGTGGGGTTGTCTGAGCGGGAAAACACCCAGCTCCAGACCTTAGGCTCGGATTAGAATCTTTTACTGACGAGGCCAATAGCAGGAGCCTTTGGTGGGAGCTACTTGTTACTTGTTCTCCAAGTTATATATGTAATGTTACGTTGCACATATACTTCATTTTTGAGACGTATACTCCGTACCAGTATCTTATAATTGGATATGTGAATTTAGATACGTAAAAAAGTTGTCGTGTTAGAAAGTCCAAACAGACGCTCGAATGCCTCTTGCTCCTTCTTTGGCAATCTTACGACCATAATTTCGTATGCGTCTAAATATCATGTAGCCATATGAGATGCGTTCCACACAAATACAAGAAAATGCGACTGCCGAAATAACACCGGATGACTCTGAGCTTGTAGTAAAACCAATATGAGAAGGGCATGAGGAGGGGAGTGGTGTGTGTTGACGTGACCGTTCCATTGACCAGATGGGAGACTAAAATGAGACCCACCCACACTTGATGGAGCCCTTGAGGCAGGGGCTTTGGTTCGGAGAACGAGGCTGAGGCTTTGTGGAGCTTTGAAATCCGCGTCAGTGTCAGTGTCATTTTGGTAAAATTCGAGCTGGGAGGTGTCATAAGCTACTTGTTCTCCAAGCCATACATAGCTGGGAGTTTCTATATCAAGCAGAAAAAATGGACTGTATGTCAACAAGTCGTTGTAGTATAGTGGTAAGTATTCCCGCCTGTCACGCGGGTGACCCGGGTTCGATCCCCGGCAGCGGCGATTCTTTTGTTCTTTTACTGATCTCTTTTCCAGTGTTACAAACCCACAATAAGAATCGCAGAGTACGCAACTATGCATTATTCATCCAATCATCCTCATAGAAGTAGCATAAAGCATTTGAATGTTAACAAGAAAACACTTAACGATACATTATTGTGTTACAGTCAATTGATTCAGATCATGACATGATCAAAGGAGTTATCTTGAATAGGAGCAAAGGTTTTTGGATGGACCTTATTTTACAACGTAACTACATCACAGCAACCCCCAACTCCAGTACTCTAAATTCCTATCGAGTTGATCTCCATCAGACCAAACTAAGGTTACGAAAACTGTCCCATTTCGACAGTAATATCGGATGACTGAACATCTCCTTTATCAAGGCTAGAAGTTATTTCGAGTATCAACAACATTGGTTAAAGCGGAAGAAAAAGCCTTTAGGTTTCTCTTGCATATCTGCTTTGGGTGTTTCACCCGATTCATCGTGTGTAGCCATCAAAGAACTAGTACCGGGGGACTCTGGTGGCAGTACAGCATTATCAGATCTGAATATTCGTTGGGGGATTGCTGGTTTTGACAGTGAAATAGTAGAGAGATAATGCAGTAGCATCTGTATAATTTGGCTAAAGTTGGGCCGATCATTTGGATCCTCTTTCCAACATGAGGTTACTATCAACGCCAAATCCTCTGGCAGGTCTTCAGCACTTGGCCTCACATTCTGAAACAACATGAATAACCTCAGATTTTGATGCCAAAGAAGACTCTTAGTTATGAATAAGGCTATGTTGGTACCTTAAAAGCAGCTGCATATGCTGCTTGCAGATTGGACATGCCTTCAAATGGCAGCTTATTATGAATGAGTTCCCATAATACAATTGCAAAGCTATAAGCATCCACTTTATGATTGTAATGCTTCTTCTCTCCATGTCTTAATGTAACTGTGCTATAAAGCTGCCACCAAACATAATAAGTTTTCTGATATAAAAGGCCACTAACAAGACTTGTCATTAATAAATGTTTAGCTTTAGAATCATAAGAGGCAGTACCTCAGGCGCCATCCATCGGTATGTCCCCGTTTCAGCAGTCATCATTTCTGTTAATGACTCTTCTCTTGCTAAGCCAAAATCGGCAAGTTTAACTGTTTTATGGTCTGCAGTCAAAATCAAATTCTCTGCAAAAAGGACAGGACAAAATGTGAGATCTGAAGCAACCCCTCTCATGTACGCGTTAGAACCACCTATGTGCCAGGCAAGTTGAACTTGGAAAATCAAATGGGAGAACCAAAGCTAATGACATTACTGATCATGAACTGATTTAGTAAACAAGTCTCTGATCATGTTAACTACTGGATATATCAGCTATCCTAGTGCATAATAGTATGATCCTTCAGTTTTCTATATTCCAAAAATGTTAACAGACAGTCCACAAGTTTACTCACTCAGCAACTTCCTAGTTCAAGGAATATCTTAAACAATCAACCAAATCTGCACAAATTATATAAGTAAATCTGTACCAGGTTTCAGGTCCCGGTGAATGATTCCATGGGAGTGTAAGCATTCCATAGCACGAGCAATATCAAGTGCAAACCCAACTGCCACAGGCATGTCCAAGCACCTCGGACGCATACTGAACAGGTATTTGCGCAGAGTCCCACCCAGAAGAAGCTCAGTCACTATGACCATGACAGGTTCTTTGCAGGCACCAATGAACTGGTAAGACACAAATTGCAGCAGCGTCATCAGACATTGCTAACATATACACCAACTTATTACACATGAATACTTGAAACCAAAAGTTAGACAACGACCTTCACTAAATTTTTATGCTGCACTCTGGACAACATAGCCACCTCCCTTGCAAACCGTGCTTCTTTCTTGGCAATCTCTTCTGGGGTCTCTCCTCTATTGACAATTTTCACAGCAACATTTTGATTCTTATATCTGAACATAAAACCAGAACTCACAGAGTAAAGTCCAACATTGATTCATTGTAACTCAACACTTACTCTCATAAAAGACCATAATTGCATTTGCAGAACAATAAAGCTGGGATAAATTAAATTGCAAAGTTCAGATCTTTAACTCTTTCCTAACCCCACTTATCAACCCCACAAAACTGAACCCACAACTGAGCTCTGAACACAATCATAACTTCACAAATCTAACAAATTTGGCATATAACTTTATCAAGATCCAACCTTTTTTCTGACCCAAAAACAGATTTCATACAAGAATAGTAATCTGATGAACTTGAAAAATGAGAAACACTGAGAGTGAGGTTGACTTACTTTCCCTCATAGACTTTGGCATGAGCACCCTCCCCAATTCTGGGACCAACAAAAAGATGTTTCGGATCAATAAGCCACTTGGCATCTAAATCAAAACCCCCAGCTCCTCCCATTCTTCCTCCCCAAACTCAGCTCAACTCACTACACTAGACTAATCTGATCAAAACTGCACATATCCTTTTCTTGTATGATCTCATTTGAAGTAAAGCTGGGAGCTTTGGGTCAGTTTAAAAATGGCAAACACTAAAAGAAGGAACAGAATTTACATTAGAATATGTGACCCTTCTATAGTCTATAATAAAAGGGCATGGTGTAGCAGGCTTGAGAGAACAGACCCATGACTTGAAAACACGGTTGCAGATCCCACAAATCTAATGTAATGTGTGCCTTTGTTCAGGAGGCAGAGAATAAAAAAGCCAGAGGCACCCACCAACAGACCCAGAATTTAAAAAAGGGGAGGAAGCTCAGGACCTCTGTCAGTGGAAGAAGCAGAGCAGAGATAGTGTGGAGTGGATTTAATGTACGGGAAATTGGGAAAGAAGGAAAGAGAGGTAGGGGGTGGTTGAGATTTGAGATTGATGAAGGTGGTAGTGGTGGATGTGAGGTGAAAAGAAGTCAAGAAAAAGTGAAAAGAGTTGAGTTGGGATTTACTTGTATGGAAATAGATAAAGGAGTTCCGTCTCTGTCAGAGAATAGTGGTACTTTGCTCTCTATTTCAAATATTGACAAAAACGTCAATTTATTTATATATTTTCGTTTTATCACCTCACTTTTATTTCTTGTCTTCTTGACTCCAAATTTACAGTTTTTACTTTTTAGGCTCCGTTTGAAACCAAAAAAAAAAAAAATTTTACTCATAAGAATCTGAATGGTAGGGTACCTCTGACAGGTGGTAAAAAACACAAGTGATCTACATCAGTATCATTTGAGTTCAAAGGATCAGAAATCTCCAAAATACTGAAGCCATCTGAAGTTAAAGTCTATGACTCACAAGTCACAAAATGCATAAACATATTCTTGACCAAAATTTATGCATTACAAGAAGCATATCGGTTTATAAAGAGTACAAAGTGAGGGAGATATAGGGGGGGAAACTGACGACCTATTCCCCCATTCCGTCCATTCCCTATCATCGAGATTAGGCTCTCTATGTAGATAGAAGCTCGCAGATATCCATCTGTTCCATGAAAGGTTCTCAACATATTGGGTAGTTGTGTGACTGTCTTGTATGAGACCATTTGTCACTTGCTGTCATCGCGAAAGTGATAAAGTTTCAGCGAAGCCTTCCATCTCAGCGGCGCTTATACAGACAAGGTTTCAACTCAGGCCAATCAATATCCTTTTTCTTCGAATTTTGCTCCTCCTAGAGAACAAGAATGAAAACATTTTTAATATACATTGAACCTTGCAAAACTTATTCAGAAATATATGTTTTCGTCTACCAAAAGCTAACCTTTTTCTTGAAGTAAAACAATATAAACATCTTATTTGAGAAATCCTGCAATGATACACATCAGTTAGCTGACTTGGTAATTTATCATAAAGAAACATCAGCAACAAATCATCCAAGGAAACGAGAGGAACAAAAAGATACCTTTGCCACAGAGGTAAATCCTAAATCACACACTGCTTTTGTGAACTTCTTTGGGTCTGCTCCTCCAGTATTGGAATCAAATCTGCTCTTCACTTCTGCTATCAAAAGCCAGCCACTGAAAAACAACCCATCAGTTGGACTACGATATCACTCGAGCAAAATGATCAAAAGTTTAAAAGAGCATTGTGTACAGACTACAGACCGTGGCTTAAGAATTCTGTGTGCTTCGTTAAGGTAACTTGGGAAATTAGTCCCCATCAATGACAGGCAGAATACAGCAACATCTACAGATGAAGAGCCAAGAGGTGTCTGCAAGTACATAGAATGATTTCTTAAATTCTTTGTATCCCTTGTGTTGACACCCCTGTGTTGACAGTATTGGACAACTACGATGAAAGATCTTAATTGATAAGAAGAACAAAAGAAGTTCCTCGTTTTTTATGTATTATCCAGTTGCCAACAGTTTGGGGAACACTAAACTAAATGCATAAAACATTTAGGAGGTAAATCAACATAACACATATAGGTTAAACAGTTCTTTAGATATAAATATAAGCTGTGGCACTCCAAGCATAAAAGAACAATCATATGCAACCTTTTCAGGATCCAGAATTGTTTTTATATAAAATGTTGCAGTAGTATTTAACATATTAATCTACTCAATGAAAGCACATACATTTGCCATATCACAAGCAATTACTGAAGGCTCATTTGAGATGAGATCAAAGGAGTGAACTTTGTTCTTCACACTCTTTGCAAGGCGTGCATCCCCTGGAACAGAAACGATGGAAATACATAAACACAGAATCCAATTTTACACCACTGAACATATGACAGATGATCTATTATTTCATTGGAACAGTGAGCAATGGTAATCGAAGTTGACTAAATCTTACCACATCCAAAATCAGCCACGACTAGAGATGAGCTGCGATCTTTGAGCCACTTTACGATTATATTCACAGGCAGCTCAGGCCAATGTGACATTTGCTCTTGATATCCTGCATGGTACTGCCAAATCAAGTAAGTAAAATCCATAACTTCATACAGCAAGCTTTGATATACATACACAGTGGATGACCATCTAAACTAAAGGACAGACTAGAAAGCTTACTGCATCAAACAATGTCGGGTCGTCATTGAAATACTCAAGTGCCTCTTCCCCACTGAGAAAAAACAAGAAAACAACATCATGTTTTGTTCAAATTTACACAACATTCATTCATCTAATACATTTAAGACACATTAAAACCCATCTACATTCCCATTCACAAGTCAAAAGTACACAACTTTGATTGCACCCTTCAAATTTCAGTCACCAATTTGCTCAAAAACCAATTACCCAAACTTCAACGCTTAGTGATTCTGCATAAAACTAATTGGGTTTCGTTAAAAAGACTCAAACTTTCAAAGTAAAACTCAAATTGTGTTGGGTAAAAGTAGTACTTACGTGCAAGTGTAGAGCTTCTCATTAAGCATTCTGAAATGCCCTCCTGACAGCTTGGCTTTCATCTGCACCCAAATTCCGCAAACTCATTCAAACACAAGAAAACTACATAGAATCAAAACAACGGCTTTCAGAAATAGACAAGAACCTTATCGAGGAAACTGGAGGAATTAGAGACCATCCCCTGAGACTTTCTGCGCTTTGAAGCTTTTGGGTTTCGCTCTTCTTCGTTTCCATCGACTCTTTCATTTTCGGGCTTCTCATTCGGAGCAGGTCTGTGACGCCTCTTCGCCCCCTTCTGCTTTTTCCCTGCTTCCATTGCTCTGTTGCTCTACTCTTCTTCTGAGGCCTGAGCTCAAAGAAGAGTATCAATTTGCAAACCAAGATTTACTAGTAGGGTTTTAGTAGTTGGGCTAATTTGGTTAAGCCCAAGTTTATCCGGGTCTTGACCCGACCCGTCACAACCCAGAATTTACTTAGCTGCTATATATAAAACCTAAACGTGAAATGCAAGTAATTAGAGGAGTGTGGGTATGAAAAGGCGGGAAGCTCTAGTGAAGCTATTTGAAGAATGTAGCATTGGGAAACCATTAGCGCAGTTACACTCTCAAACCCTCAAATCTGGGTTTTCTAAGGACACCTTTTTCGCCACAAAGCTGATTGCTTTGTATTCGAAACATGAGTCAGTTGGGTATGCACGTAAGGTGTTCGACGAAACGCCTGAGAGGAGTGTCCGTATGTATAACGCTGCATTGAGGAGCTATTGCAGGGAGAAGCAATGGGAAGAGACAATGTTTATGTTTAGGAAGATGTTATCGGAACGGAAGCCGGATAATTTCACTGTGTCTATTGCTCTGAAGGCGTGTGCCGGGTTGCGGGCAATTGGTGATGGGAGAGTGGTGCACGGGTTTGTGATGAGGAATGAGCAGATTGCGTCGGATGTGTTTGTGGGTTCGGCATTGGTTGAGTTTTATTCGAAATGTGTGAAGATGGGTGAGGCTTTGAAAGTGTTTGAGGGATTTTCTCAACCGGATGTGTTTCTGTGGACTAATATGGTTACCGGGTATGAGCAGAATGGGAATGCTGTAGAAGCGTTGGAGTTTTTGTCCCGAATGGTGACGTTTTCACGGGTTAAGCCTGAGCAAGTGACGCTTGTTAGTGCTGTTTCTGCTTGTGCTCAGATCTTGAGTTTTAGACTTGGAAGTTGTGTTCATGGTGTTGCGGTTAGGAATAGGTTTGATTCTGATTTGTGTTTGCTGAATTCGTTGATAAATCTTTATGCAAAGACAGGCTCAATTAGAACTGCTACTAGGTTGTTTTGGAAGATGCCTGAAAAAGATGTTATTTCTTGGAGCTCCATGATTGCTTGCTACACTCATAATGGGGATGTACTCGAAGCGTTGAATCTTTTCGAGGAAATGATTGATAGGGGAGTTGAACCTAATTCAGTAACTGTAACCAATGCATTACAAGCATGTGCTGGGGCATGTAACTTGGACGAGGGTAAGAAGATCCACAAACTTGCTACTAGGAAAGGTTTTGAGTTAGAAGTCGCAGTAGCTACAGCCCTGATTGACATGTACATGAAGTGTTCTGCACCTCAAGAAGCAGTTGATCTCTTCAAAAGAATGCTGAAGAAAGATGTGGTTTCTTGGATTGCTATGTTGAGTGGGTATGCTCAAAATGGAATGGGATTCAAGTCGATGGGAATCTTTCACAACATGCTTTTAGATGGAACTCAACCTGATGCTGTCTCTATGGTTAAGATTCTCGCAGCGTGTTCAGAATTAGGGAATCTTCAACAAGCTCTTTGCCTCCATGCTTATGTTATTCAAACCGGTTTCAAGGATAATATCTTCGTCAGAGCTTCACTCATAGAGTCGTACTCAAAATGTGGTAGAATAGAGAATGCAGTCCGATTATTTGAAGGGATGGTGTACAAGGATGTTGTTATCTGGAGTGCAATGATTGCAGGTTATGGAATCCATGGACAAGGACGAGAAGCTCTGAAAGTGTTTGATGATATGGTTAAGCACTCAGCTGTTACGCCTAATGATGTAACATTTACCTCTGTTTTATCTGCATGTAGCCATTCAGGTTTGGTTGTAGAAGGTTTGGGGATATTCAGTATGATGTTGCATCAATACCAACTGAAGCCCAGACCCGAGCATTATGGAATATTGGTTGATCTTCTTGGCCGCACAGGAGAGTTGGACAAGGCCATGGAAATTGTTGAGCGAATGCCAAACCCAGCTGAACCCCATGTTTGGGGAGCCTTGCTTGGTGGCTGTCGGATTCATAACAACGTCAAGCTGGGAGAGGTTGTAGCAAAGAGACTTTTGGAGTTAGAGCCGGATGATGCAGGTTATTACGTACTGCTATCAAATATATATGCCATGGATGATAAATGGGAAAATGTATCAAATCTTAGAACTTCCATAAGGGAGAAGGGGTTAAAGAAGATCTGTGGACAGAGTGTAGTTGAGCCAGGGAGTGAGATCCAGATCCATAGTTTTGTAGCAGGAGATAGATTTCATCCTGAATTCGGTTAGGGGATGCAGATAGCAAGTATATCACCTTAATTCCAAGCCTGCTAATATGGTTGCTTTTCCTTTTAAGACATACAACCTGTGAGACTAGTTTATAGAGCTCTTACAAATTCCATTCTACATGAGAACCATAACATCAAAGGGTTTGAAGAAGGTTGTTTACGCATTAGATGTCTTGACATGCGGAAATGATCTTAAATTTTATAGGGAGGACTTTGAAAAGACGGGGATAAGCAACATGGTCACAGTAGGAAATAAAGGAATTAGAGATATTCAGGGTTAAGGATTTCCAGATGAGTTGTCTGGGAGAGCGGATTCTGTCTTCCTGGACCTTCCCCAACCCTGGCTAGCTAGCCATCCCTTCAGTTGAGAAAATGTTTAAACAAGATGGCGTTGTATGCTCCTGATTAGAAAATGTCGGAATAGAGAACCATCCTGACGTTTAGTGCAAAATGATTGATACCTGGCTGGCTTATAGCTGTCATCCATTTAATTATCGAGCAGACTTGGTTGACTGGACTTCATTCACTCGTTATCCCAGTCTGGGATCGATTTCCAACTTCACTCACCTCATAAAACCTCTCTTTCTCTCTTCATGGAGTTTGCCGCCATCATTGCTGAGAACGTCTTGGGAAGGCTAGCTTCCTATGCTTCCCAAGAGATCTCCTTGGCGTGGGGTGCCCAACTTGAGCTCACCAAGCTCACGAAGACTTTATCCACCATCAATCTAGTGCTTCAGGACGCAGAGAAGAAGCAAGTGAAGAATCTCCTTGTTTTGGCCCACGTCCTCAGCAAAGGGTGATGAGTGATCAAATGTAAAAAAGGGTGTGTGCGGGGCATGCCACCTCACGGATGAGGAAAGAGAACGGTGCGCGTCCTGACTTCTTGACCAGGCGAATGAGGGCTCCGGTGTCACCTGATGAGGAAATATTTCCGAGCTTACTCTTCTAATCACCTGTCGATCGATACTCACTGTGAGAGCGAGCAGAGCAACAATTGGGAAATCGGAGACGAGTCCTGACGGGCTCCGGGATCTAAAGCGGGATGCGCTTAGAACGTTAGGGTTTCGAGGATGCTCGAAGGTTTCGACTGTGTACGTCTGTTTGAGAGAGATTTGTTGATTGATTGATTGTGTGTCCTTTTCTGTAAGCTGTAAAGCTTCTTTATATACTCATCCGTAAGCAACTCGTGGAGACTCACTCACAATCCAATGCGGACTCTGCAATTAGAATCCCACAAGGATACGATTAACTCGCCAGTCGTGCGCTCCATGCAACACGTGTCAAACCTATCTCGCTTAGGTTTCGTTCCCTGCCTCGCTGCATTTCATTTGTCGTGTAGTGAGCGAACTCAAACACTAAGCGACCTTATCCCGAGGGCGTTATTAGTCATTTCCAACCCATCCTCGCAAGAACTATAGAGTCCCACGCGAACTGGAGATAAGGATCCCGCGAGGACACCGAATCTCGCAAGGTATTAGAATTTTCTGGATAAAATCCACGTCACGTGCTGCCAAACCTCGCCATCCTTCGTGGGCTAAAAAGGCCACAGGCGTTGGCCCAAATGATATCCAAGCCTTTCTCGAGTCTTGGACCGAAAATGCCCACTGGGCTCAAACATTGCCCCCTAGGCCTTGAGTTTAATCCGTTTCGCAACGGATAAGCGAAAAGGCCTATTTAAGCTTTTTATGGGAACTCGTATTTCAAAAGGTGCTGACGCTTCGGCGCTATCGCTTCCCTTCATCATTACGGCTTTTCGAATTTTGAAACGCGCTGACGTTTCGGTCGTCATTGCGTCTTTTCGTTGCGACCATTGATTGAAAGGGACGTTACGGTTCGTCTCCTTTATAAACCTCGACGCGGGTCCCCACATCTTACCATCGCTTTCAAAACCATCTCCGCCTTCTGCAAACAGCCAAACTCCAGCACCAAACAAACTTCAACCAGAAACCATGCCTCCCAAACCCTTTGCCAATGACCCGAACCTGAGCATTACGGCGGCGACCTCTTGGTCGACCAACCTTGCTCGCCGCTTTGCCACCAACCCGCCTCAAGGAACACCAATCTATTTCCTTGACACAGGGGCGGCTCTGCTTGGCCCGACTCCTTCAAAGCCCCTGTCCGACGCTGACCTTAACCATTATAACTCCTCCGTGCGTCGACCAATCCTGGCTCAACGGCGCGAACCGGGAAACTTCTCTACCTGGCAAGCCCGCTCTCATGTAAATGTCCGGGTCGGGGAGTGGCCCAGCGCCACCGCGGAAGATCGAGCGTGGTACGAGGAGCGCCTCCAGACCGATCAGACGATCTGGGAAGCCACCGGCATTCATGAGGCCATCGCTTTGAGTTTCTCGCTGCCCCCTCACACCGATCGAGCGCCTATCGCTGCCATGGCTTGCTTGTGGAACAGCGCCACCAACACCTTCGACTTCCCTTTCGGGCAGATGGGCATTACTCTGCTGGACATCCTCGCCATCACTGGGCTGCCGATCCACGCGAAGCCGTATGTGCCAGGCGACTTTACGTCGACCGAGTTCACATACGCCTGCAATTTGGGAGCCCGCCGCGCCCTGAGAATTTCATACGGGGCATGGCGGAAATTTTACATGGGCCACGCGGAGCCGCATGAAGGAGGCATCGCTTTCTTGGAGTACTGGCTTGACAAGTTTGTCTTCTGCGGCAGCGCTCACAAACCAACCGGGAGATGGACCAAATTGGCCGAAGCGCTGTACAATGGGGTTGAAGTCGGGTTAGGGCAACCCGTATTAGGCGCACTCTACCGGACTCTGCATCTGCTGTCGCTGAGGCCTTTCCACCTTTCGGGCGGCCCTCTGTGGATCCTGGACCTGTGGACGCAGCTGTACTTTCCGCTCTTCCGGCGAGCCCCGATGGAATTCCTGCCTGAAGATCAGCTGCTTGGCTTTGCGGTATGCAGGAATGACGCGAATCGGACCCCTCTGTCCTTCTTCGCTAGCCTGTCCATCCTTTACAACCACATCGAGCCACCTCCGACCATGGATATGATGGTTCGCCGGTGCCACCCTGAGGTCCTATCGACGGGTTTCTTCCCCCGCCAAGACTCTGACAACGATGCGAGGACTGCCTTCGTAAGAGCAACCTCATGCTGCGACCTCCAGCTCGCCGAGGATGACCAAGGTTTCGAGCTGTATGCCCCCAACCACTTCGCGAGGCAACTTGGTTTTCATCAAGGGATTCCTTACCCGCTTCTCCATTCGGTCAACAAGTACACCTCGTGGAGGAAAATTGGCGAGTCTGACCGGGTCACCCCGCTGCAGAATATCTACCCTCTTTCTCCCAACCTGCTGGAGATCGAGCCTTCGCTGGGTACTGACCCCGCTTACCTCGCTTGGTGGCGGTCTTTGTCTGACAACCATTGGGAGTTCCCAGACGACGCAGTCTTCGCTGCCATCTTTCGTCCCCTTTACGATACTTTGGGCGAATCAGATCGCACCATCCTCGATGGCCAGCGCGACCATGCGGAAAGGAGTTCGGGGGCTGCGACAAGAACTGGGCTCGCGCTCCCGCCAGTCCCTGCTGCTCGCCGCCAGACGGGGATCGTCATTCGAGAACGCGATCCCACACCCTCGGTATGTCACTAAATGTGTAATTTTTGAACTTCCCTCTTTTCGACATATTGATAAAATGCTTCTCTCTAACCCTCTTGCTCTCTTCTCAGTCTGCCTCCCGCCGGAGAACCGTCGACCGGTCCGAAATTGCCAGAGGAAAGGCACCTGTTCGAAGGGAGACCGTGGCGGGCCACGACAGCGAGACTGCTCCTGCCGTTCCTCGGCCAACGAGCGGCGAAAGCTCGCGGAAGCGTCCTATCGAGGACGAAGAGGACTTGCTGGAGGATGTGCAGTACCAGCGAGAGTATGGCCTGGTAAGCGACCCGGTAAGCGAATCATCTTTCGGACTAATTTCTCCTAAGTCAAAGCGGCTCGCTAACTTTGCTTTTGACATGTTCGCCGCACTCGACCTCGCCTCGCTGTTGTTGAGGAGGCGCCAATGATGACGGAAGTCCCGTCTCCAGAACCATTCGTTGGCGAAGTACCCTTGACACTCAAGGAAGTCGCTGCGGAGCCAGTCCTCGAAGAAGTTGGTGGGGCCAACGAGGGGGTCACCTTTGAAGAAGATGCTGAGGCCAGCGAGGATATGATCTTTGAAGAAACTGTTGAAGCAGCCGCGGAGGAAGCCAACACGGTCCTCGAAGGAGCTGGCAAAGCTACTGAGGAAGTCGTGCAACCGTCCTCTCCAACCGCCGCTTTAGGTGAAACCGGTCCAATCCCAGAGCCAACCTTGGCTCCGGTTGAAAATGTGGCTCTCGACCAGTCCAACCAAGCCTCCGATCCTACTGCCCCCTTGGCGACTCCGTCTGAAGGCCTCCAGCTGATACTTTGGGTTCCTCCTCTGCGGCTGGGCCATACAGGTCGTACCGGTGAAGTGCCTCCGGCGGTTCCAACAAAGGCCTTTACTGCCCCCTTGGTGGAGACAGAGACAGCTCGTGGCACTCCGCCACCCTCTCCAGAGATTGAAGCGGCTGCCGAAGTTGAACCAGTCACTCCGGTCCCAACAAGGAAACCTGGCGAGGAGTCTTCTTCCTTCAGTACCCGGGCCGCTCGTCTTTGGGCCCGAACTACTCCGCCTACTGATCCAGAACCCATCCGCCTAGCTCGGTCTTTCCTTCATGGGTTGTTTCATCACGGCTCTCGCCCGAACGTCTTTGACTTGGTAGGACGTATTCGCGAGGCCCATGAAGCTCTGGATCGACATCTCGCTGGCGGCAATCCTGTTCTGGACCAAGCGCTGGAGTTGGCCGATGCTGTCGAGTCGCAGGCTCGCCGAGTTTTGGATATCGGTGCTCAATCGGCCTCCCGTGAGCAAGCTCGCCGCAACTTGGACAATCAGATGGCGAACCTCTTGGCCGAGCTTGGTGAAGCTGGCATTCCTGGAGCGTCTTCAGAGAATCCAAGTGCTGGCCATGCTCGGCGAGTGGAAGCCTTGGAGGCTCAGATAGCAGAGCTGCAGGCTCAGCTTGCTCGGGCTCGCCAAGACTTGGCCCGCGCTTTGGAAGTGGAAGCTCGTTTGCAGGCTGCGGAGGAGGCCCAGGAGGCTTTGGACTCGGCCATGGCTGCTGCTGAAGAAGTTCAAGCCCAAGCCTATGAAGAAGAAATAGCCTTAGAAGGCATGCTCTTAGATTTGTATAGGGTTTGTAGGCGTGCTTAAGTTTAACTTGTATTTGCCCCCTTGTGTACGAGCTTTAATGATAATATCAAAGTTGAATTTTTCCCGCTCTTTGCCAACTGTTCTGTAATAACTGTCAGGAAAAAATCCCTTTTCGAGATTTAGCGATGGTTTCCAATGTAACTGCTCGCTCGGAACGCGGGCAATCATTATTGAAAAACGCGTCTGACCTTATCTCCAAAGCCCGTATCTCGGAGCAAATATTGCATGGGGGACAACTGTCAAACGCACAATCGCCCCTTCCGTCTATAAAAAGAAATGCTTGGCCGGGGTGAAGTATCAGTGAAGTCTCTGCCCCCTCACCATGATTTCTTATTCCCTTATGTTCATCCTTCTGTCCCTGCTTAGAGCAAAGCCCTCAACCATATATTCCCCTCCTTTGCTGATTCTGAAAATCTACTCTCAGGCCTAGAGTGATTCTGGAAATCTACTCTCAGGCCAAGCCTTTGTTCGGCCTAACCAAAGGTTGGGTACCCTCTGCCTGGCGCCTGCTGTTCTATCAGCGCGTGAGGCTCTGCCGGTCCTTCAAACGGAAGACTGGTGGTAGCATGAGGGATCCTGACCCACTGGACCTTTAGCTTCCCAACACTTTCTGTTGGGTCCAGGCCGGCGTCAGGGTTTTGGCTGGTCTAAAGGTGCGAGGCGTCCGTCAACTTTGAGCGAAGGACGCCGCGGCAGACTTTTCTTTAGCCAAGCGAGCCGGGACGAGGCTTCCAGTATCTGTAGATCTATGCTTTTTGAAATGTAAACATAGTCTAATTTACCTTTTCTGATCAATGTAAATGCTTTGGCCGCAAAGCCATAATTCGAAACATGTATTGAACAAAGTCAAAAAAGGCAAAAATAAATGAATGTATTTTTTAGGCCTCTGGAATAGGCCCCAATCTTGTACTAGTCTTTGTGTTTAGACTTTGCACGTTTACAGAGAATGAAGAAAACAATAGAACTTTTTAGGGCCTCTGGAATAGGCCCCAATCTAATACAGGCCTTTTTAGGCTGGTACGTTACAATTTATTCTATTAGTCTTCTGTCCCGAGTTGCCCCCTAGTGTTAGGCGGCGGAGCGAGTACGCGATGGCGCGTAGCACTATTGACTGTGGTGGCGGGATCTGGTGTAGGTGTAGGATCCTCGCGCTCCCAGACCCCTGCAATGTGGCGCTTGAGGAAGCGGCCATTAATAGGGTTGCGATGAATAGTACCGTCCAAGTCGCGCAAATGGTATGCCCCCTTGGGAAGGATTCGGTGAATAATAAATGGTCCATCCCAGCGAGCGGACCACTTGCCCCGACCATCTGTTTTGTCCCCTATTGGGAGGACTGCTCGCCACACTTTCTGGCCCTCAGCATAGCTCTGCCCGCGCGTGATTTTATCATAGGAGCGGGCGATGCGCTGTTTTTCCAGGACAAGGTTGTTGAAGGCGGCGACACGGTGCTCGTCTAGATCTTCAAGCTCCTGCCACATGGCTTGGACGTAATCTTCGCCAAGTAGTTGATGCTGTTCCTGGACGCGGAGCGAAGCGATATTGATCTCAAGGGGAAGGACGGCGTTGTGACCGTACATGAGAGCGTACGGTGTGGTATCTGTTGGGCCTCGCTTGGAAGTGCGGTAGGCCCACAAAGTGTGGTAGAGCTCCTGGTGCCAGACGCGAGGGTTCAACTCCAACATCTTGCGGAGGATGCCAAGGATGACCTTATTACTAGCCTCCGCTTGGCCATTGGACTGAGCATAGTATGGTGTGGAGTGTAGAAGCTTGATGCCGTAATCGTTTAAGTACGTAACAACTGAATCGGCCATGAAAGCTGCCCCCCTGTCCGTAACGATGCACTCCGGGATACCAAAGCGTGAGATGATGTTTCGGAAAATGAAGTTGCGCACCGAGTTAGCAGAGGCGACTTTGAGTGGTTCGGCCTCGACCCATTTGGTAAAGAAGTCGGTGGCAACGATAATGAACTTGTGCTGCTCAGAGGAATGAGGATGAATGATGCCCACGAAATCCATTGCCCATCCGCGACACGGCCAAGGTTTGATGATAGGCTGCAATGGGATGTTAGGAATATGTTGCACTGGTCCGTGAGCTTGGCAGTCTTGGCAACCTCTGACGAAGGCAATACAGTCTTTCAGAATGGTTGGCCAATAGTAGCCATGGCGGCGGATCAGCCATCGCATTTTGGGCCCGGCCTGGTGCGAGCCGCAAACGCTGCAATGGACTTCGCGCATGAGACGTTTAGCTTCGTTCCCATATACACAGCGGAAGTCGTTGCCGTCTTCCCCACGCCGCCGGAGTTCGCCATTGCGTAATACAAAGTTTAAGGCGAGGAAGCGGATTTGCCTGGAATGAGCAGCGTCGTTAGGGTTCTGGAGGTAGGCGATGAATGGTAGCCGCCAATCCTCGTCGTTAGGGTCCAAGGCTGCAACTTCTGGGATGGCGTCCCGAAATTGCCCCCTGGCGATGAAAGAGGGAAGAGTGCGGCGGTCGACCTTGAGCAGGCGTTCGCGCACTCCGTCTCTCAGGCTGAGGCCAGACGCTATCTGGGCGAGCTCGTTGGCAGCGAAGTTAAATTCACGTGGTATGTGTTCGATGTACACGTCGTCAAATCGATCCAGCACCTTGAATGCCTTGCGTAGGTATGGCTCAATTGACAAACTTAAACATTTGAACTTTTCCACAAGCTGGTTAACGACCAACAAAGAATCGCCAAAGATCTGGACCTCGCGGACTCCTAAGTCCAACAAAATCTCTAAGCCGATGATTAGTGCCTCGTACTCGGCCTGGTTGTTGGTGCATTTGAAGTCGAGCTGGAACGAATAGGAGAAGCGATCTCCAACGGGATTAGTGATGGCTATCCCGGCTCCGGCTGCTATATCAGTCCGTGAACCATCGAAGTACAGGGTCCAGGGGGCGAGTGTCACTGTGGCGAAGTCCAACTCGCGAAACGCTGTGAGCTCTGATGGTGGGTGATGGGCAAGAAAATCCGCTATTGCCTGTCCTTTTACTGCCTTTTGCGGAACATATTGCAACGAGAATTCGGACATGGCGAGGATCCACTTGCCGATGCGTCCCCGCAAGATAGGGCGAGAAAGCATGTATTTGACCAAGTCGGATTGAGCGATGACGACCGTGGTAAAGGCAAGCATGTAGTGGCGCAGCTTGCATCCTGCAAAGTAAAGGGCGAGACATAACTTTTCCATGGGAGAGTAGCGTGTCTCACAGTCCGTTAAAACTCTGCTGAGGTAATAGACGGCATGTTCTACCCCGTTCTCATCATCCTGGGCCAGGAGTCCACCGATGGATAGATCGGCCGCGGCGATATAAAGTTTAAGCGGGGCGCCGTCGCGAGGCGGAATCAGGACTGGTGGGTTCGTAAGGTAGTCCTTGATTCGATCGAAGGCCTGTTGATGTTGTGGTTCCCATACGAACTCGGTTGCCCCCTGGAGCTTGAGAAGAGGGGAAAAAGGTTGGACCTTCCCCGCCGCGTTTGATATGAAGCGGCGGAGAAAATTGATTCGCCCTAGTAGCTGTTGGAGCTCCTTCTTGGTAGTGGGGGAAGATGCGGTGATTACCGCTCGTGCCTTGTCCTTTGGGATTTCGATGCCTCTTTGATGCACAAGAAAGCCAAGGAAATCACCGGCCTCTGCGAAGAAAACGCACTTGGCGGGGTTCATCTTGAGGTTATGTCTGCGCATCCGTGTGAACACCTGCCGGAGGTCGTCCAAGTGGGTTGCTCGCGATTTGGTTTTGACTACCACATCGTCGATGTAGACTTCGATCAACTTGCCCAAGATGTCGTGGAAGATGAGGTTCATGGCGCGCTGGTACGTTGCCCCCGCGTTCTTAAGGCCGAAGGGCATGACGACATACTCGAACGCGCCAGCAAAACCAGGGCAACGGAAGGCGGTCTTGTGTCGATCCTCCTCGGCGATGGGGATCTGATGGTACCCGGCCGTGCCGTCCATAAAGGACAACACCTCGTGTCCTGCGGCGGCATCAATAAGTAGGTCAGTCACAGGCATGGGGTATATGTCCTTTGGTGTTGCGTTGTTTAGATCTCGGTAGTCAACACAGACACGCATCTTGCCATTTTTCTTGCGGACGGGGACGACGTTCGATAACCACTCGTTATACTTCGCCACGCGAATGATACCCGATCGGTGCATGCTTTCGATTTCTTCTTTAACCACGATCTGAGTTTCAGTTCGCATGAAGCGGCCGTCCTGCCGGACTGGACGCCGGTCGGGATAGGTTGGTAGCCGGTGGCAGACCAAGTCCGGGGACAAGCCGGGCATATCTTCGTATTTGTCGGCGAAGCAATCCTTGTACTCGCGCAATAGGTCAAGGAGGTCTTCCTTTTCTTCCTCCGCCAACTTTGCACTGATGGAAATAAGTAAGGGCTTTTCTGCAGTCCCTACATCAACTTGTAAAGTGGGGTCGCGGACTTGAGGTGGGTTGTCGTCCAAGGCAGCAGGAGCTAACTGAATAACTTCTTCCTTGGTATCGGAATAATCCACCACTTCATCGACATATTCCATAGTCGCGACCTTGTCGTAGGCTTCGCGTTCTGCCCAGTACGAAAGGAGTCTTTCGCACAAGGACTCGCCAGCCTCGCGTACCTCTTCGGAAAGGGCACTATCCATCAAAATGGGGTGTGAGAGTCGCGATGGTGTGAGGACGTTGCAGATCGTCCTTCGCCTGGCTAAGTCCCCATCGCGTTAGATTGGAGGCCGTTACTCCGTATGGGCGGCCCTTGTGATCGACGCCTTGAACATCCAACGGGCCCAAGTCTGTATTATAGTATCGGGCATCGTTGAGGTTGGCGGAAATGGAGAAAGGTCGCGGGTCAGCCTTGATGATGACTGACTCGCGTTTCTCGGTGTCCCAGATCATGAGTTCTTGATGCATGGAGGAAGGCACGCAAAAACTTCTGTGGATCCAGTCGCGGCCGAGGATCATGCTGTAAGAGGAAACGCACTCGGCGACGAAAAAGGTATAAACCCGCGATGCTGGGCCGACCTTGACCCGTAGGAACAGCAAACCTAGGGTCCTGGACACCTGTCCTGTAAAGTTTTTCACCGTTAAGGACGTTGTCTGGATCATTGAGCGCGGGATGTCGAGGAGACCCATTGTGCGGGTTGTGACGACATTAACCGCGGCACCGGTGTCGATCATGACCTTGTTGATCAGTTTCCCTTGGACCTCTGCTGTGATATACAGTGGTCGCATGTGGGTGGCCATGTCCAGGGTCGGCGTAGAAAAGGTCATGGTTGGCTTTTGTGCGAAGCTGCTCGAACTTTCTACTTGCGGAGTGCCATCGGCTGGGGCCAGTACTGGGCCCATTTCGCTGCTGCATGGCGGGGGTACGTTGCTGTCGTCCTCGCTGATGATAGTGATATCCGCCGCGCTGCAGGTCGTGTTTGGTGGAAGAGCGTATCGTTCCGAAATGAAGAAAACCATCCCGACCTGAAAAGAGAATTGTTCGGAGACTGGGATCAGAGGTGTGTCAATGATCCCGTGTTCCCCTTCGAGCACTGCAAAGGCATCTGCTTCGCGGCTAAGCCCTTCATCAGCATCCCATCCGGAGACTTCCACCATATTGCAAGTGAATGATTCAGCCTGCTCTTCGTCTTGCTCTTCCTCTAGGTTGAGCCGAGGTTCTGAATGTGCCTCATCGGCTTCCTCATTTTCGCGGAAACGTTGGGCCATTTGCTCGGCGAGGTTAGGACTGGAGGGTGCCGGTGTCTCTGCTGGTGGCTCTGAAGCCTGAGTTTGCCGCGGACGCCATACTGGCTTGGGTGAAGGCTGATGATCCCTGGCTGGTTGTCTGTCTGCTGCCGCAGGAGCCTTACCGTTGTCTTCTTTCCCTAACTGCTGCAGGGCAGATACTCGGGGAACCATCCTAGTCTCGGGTTCCGGGGTACGCCGTGGCCGAGGCTGTTGTGGCGATGGTGGTTCCCTTCTGGTGTCAGCCTCTGTATCTCGACGCTCTTGTCGTCGTGAGGGCTGAGACGGCTCACGTTTAGACTCTGAGTCCGGAGTCATGAACAATTTACGCCTAGGGCCGGTAGGCGGAGCCTTGCTTTGTTCGGGCTCCGGTGACGGCCTACGCCGGGGAAGCTGCTGATCCCTCCTCCTGTCAGGCTCCGGTGATGGATTGGGCCTAGCAGGCTGAGGATCCCTCCTCCTGTCAGGCGCGGGTGACGGCCTGCGTCTGGAAGGCTGCTGGTCCCTTCTCCTTTCAGGTGCTGGGGATGGCCTGCGTCTAGGAGGCTGCGGATCCCTTCTTTGTTCAGGTGGTGGTGATTGCCTGCGCCTGGGAGGTTGCGAATCCGGCTTTGGTGGAACCGTGAGTCGGCATAAAACATTTGGCTTAGGCGCAGGATCGTCACTGAACTGCTCGCAGATTCTTGGAGGTGCGACTGGCGGCATCTGAAGGACTGCGCGCAGACCTTCTGCTTCCCGCCACATCCGCTCAGGCGTCTGCGCGAGCTGCGAGGGGCGTATAGCGCCCTCGTCGACAGCCCGTAAGGCGCGTAGGATGCTGCCGTACCGCTTCTGGAGCTTGCGCTTCTTGGATTTGCTGATGGTCACTGCCTTGCCCCCTTGCCGCGTGTACCAGATCCCTTCCTTGATCGCTGATTTGGACGTCGGGGGAATGTAAGGGTTGGTCAAGACGCCGTCACGAGGGCTTGGGGCGCCGCTGCTGTGACTCTCGCTGCTGGATTCTGAAATGTCCATCTCGCTTTCGGTAGGGGATGGAGGTATCGCTGCTGCCCAATGAGCGGCGACGTACGTTTCAAGGCGCGCTACCCTTTTCTCCAGCTCTTCGCGAGTCCTGGGCTCGTAGGCTGGGAACCTTTTACGGGGAGCGGTTTATCGTCCCTCGTGATTGCTTTGCCCTTATCCTTGTAGGAGGGGCGGTCTGGTTCGAGTCTTGTAGGAGGGACGGTCTGGTCAAGCCAGTTTTGGATCTGGTCTCGGAGCTGGCGACATTCGCAGGTCCTGTGCCCCCAACTGTCATGGAAACTGCAATGGACGCGTCCGTCCCTATACTCGCTGTATGGCAAGGAGCGGAGTGTGACGAGTCCAGCCTCTCTGAGATCTTCTAAGACCTCGTGTGCCAGACTTTCATTGTAGGTGTACTGGCGGCGCGGCTGGCGGGTATTATCGTCTCCTTCCTCGCGGCCCCTTTTAGGCGCGCGACGTCGCTCGTCGTCCTGGGCCTGGTCAGCCCAGTTGACCTCGACCATGCCTACTACGGGCGGGAAAGGGTCTACATCGACCAATGAGGCCGTGCTACCCGGTGCCTTCATCCTCAGCTCGCCTGAGTTTAACCAAGTCTGCAGCTGGTCTCGGAGCTTGACACAATCTTTGGTGTCATGATTGTATACGTTGTGGAAGGCACAGTATTTCTTGTCCTTCAGCTCCTCTTTAGGCGGAATTTTGTGGTCCAGGCGCACGTACTTCGCCTCGATTAGGTCATTGAAGACCAAATGGGCGTTTTTAGCGTCGTAAGTGTACGACTCGTACTCTGGTTTGGTCCAGGCAAAGGATTGGATGGTGATCGGCTCGCGGGTCATCTTCAGGTTCTTCAGTTTGTGAGCCACTTGCTTGCCGGTCAGCTCTACCGCACCAATGTCGTCCAAGTCCTGATCTGCATGGGCTGGCTCCGGCCTTTGATAGTAGGGATCGTGAGCAGGGGTTTGCAGGCTGAGTGCTCCCACGATCCGGTTCTTCCCTGGCACATAGGTTCCCTTGGAAGCGTTGGCCTTGTCGTCCAGCTCGTTCAGGATGAGCTCGTAGCTGCCAACCTTATTGATTAGGTCACCCATGGAACTGAAACGCTCGCCGTGGTGCTTCAGCCGCTGGCGGTGCTCCAGCCCCTGAATAGCCAACTTAATGGCTTCCTGCTCAGGCAGCAGGTAGTCGCATTTGGCCTGCTGGATCTTGAAGCGCTGGAGGAAAGAAACTCCGGACTCCATGCTCTGCTGGCTCATCTGCGTGAGGGAGTCGAGGCCGACTTCGGTCTCAATTGTGCCATATGTCTCTCGGAAGAGACGCTCCATGGTGGACCAGTCTGGAATTGACCCCGGCTTCAGTCTGGAGTACCAGGTGAAAGCGGCTCCGGACAGAGAAGTCCCGAAGAGCTTGAGCTTGAGCATATCATCATTCCCGTACTGGCCGCATTGGACCTTGAAGCGGGCCATGTGAGTCGCTGCATCTTCCCTTGTTTCCCCAGAAAATGTGGTGAAGACGATGTTCTTGAAACCGTGGGGGAAGGGGTACTGTGCCACGCTATCTGGATAGGGGTCACGATAGTGCAAGGTAGCATCACCTTTCCCGGTGTGCTCCTTGACAATGCTTGAGATGAGTTGGCGCCAGTCGGCCGCCGTTACTGGTGCAGAATCTGCCCCCTGGTCATGGCCATGCCATGCGGAGAAACTAGGGGACTGTCCGACGTTCTTATGGGTCGAACTGGAATAAGCCACGATCGGGTCGTCTGGCGTCCCCATTCCTTGCGGCGCAAGAGCATCGGTGCCCTTGGGTGTGGTCCTAGGGCTGCATGGCGAGGGTAGACGGGGTGGTGTCCTTGATGAGCTAGCCCCCAATGTGAATTGGGGAGCCTTCTGGGCCCCGACCCTCGGATTTGCCCTAGGGCGCTCATTAGGCGGGATATACCTCGAGCCCTCTGCTGCGCTTGAACTGGTATAGTTCACAGCGTGATTCTTTGGCGCTTGGGCCCGAATCCAGTCTTCCATCTGCAGGACCCTTGTACTCAGGGTATCATGGCGCTCTTTGTAGTCTTCGAGCTTTTCCATGCTGTTCTTGCTCCCGAAGAAGGAAGCGTCCTGCTGTTGCTGCAGCTTGGTGTCATGGTCGTTCAGACGATGGGTTTGGACCTCTAAAGCCTTTGTAAAGGCCACCTTGCTCTGATCCAGTTCAGTCTGGATCCTTTGCAGAGAGCCGGTCATTATGTCCTTGTCCTCCCTGATCGTGCCAACCACATAGTTGAACTCCTCGCTGAGCTTGGCGTGGTTCTCCTGGTTTGCGAGCCAGATCTCCTTGTCCTTAGCGACCTGCGCAGAGAGGTCCTGGACAATTTGCTGAGTTTCTTCAGCCTTTAAGCCGCACTCTCTCCTGAGCGCGCCGATCTCATTCTTGAAATCGCTCCTTAGTTCTTCGAACATTCTGCGGACCTCCTCTGTGGACAGAGCAGGTCCCGCTTCTGGGATTGGTTGTGAGTTTGCCATTGTGGACTTAGTAAGGTCGGGGTTGCCGAACCGATTGAGAATCTCTTCTTTAGCGAGAGATCTGCAAGCCGCGCTGTTATGGGGCTTGTATTGTGGAGCCTTATGTTTCAAACAAGAAAGCGAAGGTCTCCGGTATGGGGAGTCGTCGAACTTCCCAATGATTGCTGGAAAAACAAACTCCCGGTCCCACTGGGCGTGCCAATGTTTTGGCCCACGTCCTCAGCAAAGGGTGATGAGTGATCAAATGTAAAAAAGGGTGTGTGCGGGGCGTGCCACCTCACGGATGAGGAAAGAGAACGGTGCGCGTCCTGACTTCTTGACCAGGCGAATGAGGGCTCCGGTGTCACCTGATGAGGAAATATTTCCGAGCTTACTCTTCTAATCACCTGTCGATCGATACTCACTGTGAGAGCGAGCAGAGCAACAATTGGGAAATCGGAGACGAGTCCTGACGGGCTCCGGGATCTAAAGCGGGATGCGCTTAGAACGTTAGGGTTTCGAGGATGCTCGAAGGTTTCGACTGTGTACGTCTGTTTGAGAGAGATTTGTTGATTGATTGATTGTGTGTCCTTTTCTGTAAGCTGTAAAGCTTCTTTATATACTCATCCGTAAGCAACTCGTGGAGACTCACTCACAATCCAATGCGGACTCTGCAATTAGAATCCCACAAGGATACGATTAACTCGCCAGTCGTGCGCTCCATGCAACACGTGTCAAACCTATCTCGCTTAGGTTTCGTTCCCTGCCTCGCTGCATTTCATTTGTCGTGTAGTGAGCGAACTCAAACACTAAGCGACCTTATCCCGAGGGCGTTATTAGTCATTTCCAACCCATCCTCGCAAGAACTATAGAGTCCCACGCGAACTGGAGATAAGGATCCCGCGAGGACACCGAATCTCGCAAGGTATTAGAATTTTCTGGATAAAATCCACGTCACGTGCTGCCAAACCTCGCCACCCTTCGTGGGCTAAAAAGGCCACAGGCGTTGGCCCAAATGATATCCAAGCTTTTCTCGAGTCTTGGACCGAAAATGCCCACTGGGCTCAAACACTCCTAATCGCTCATTGGTTGGGAAAGCTCAAAGATGTTTGTTACGACGTCGATGATGTCCTTGACGAACTGGAGTTTCGAAAGCTGCGGAAGAAAGTGCTGGCCAGCAACCATGGGCGTGTCAAAGGACAGGTACGCCACTTTTTTTCGCGTTGGAATCCAACAGTGTTTAACTTCAATATGGGACATAAGGTGAAAGAGATTAGAGAACGACTTGTTGAAATTGACAATGAAAAGAGACAATTTGCTCTTGTTGAGGTGCCTAGGATAGCTGAAGATCATAGTGTGCCCCAAGAGATGCAATACAATCAAAGAGAAACTGATTCCTTGGTAGAGGCTTTAGAAGTTATTGGGAGAGATGATGATAAAGAGCTAATTTTTAGTCATCTCTTACATGACACTGATATCTCTAATGTGGAGAATGTTTCTGTTATTTCAATCCTTGGGATGGGGGGGTTGGGTAAGACAACTCTGGCTAAATTGGTGTACAATGATAGCATGGTAGAGGAGAATTTTGAGGTGAAAATGTGGGTATGTGTCTCAGAAAACTTTGAAGTCAAATCATTAATTCTCAAGATTATCAATGCTGCAACTGATCAAAAATGTGAGGATGAAAGTTTGGACCGTATGAAAAGAAGGTTGCAAGATACTTTGAGAGGTAGAAAGTTTTTGTTGGTGTTAGATGATGTTTGGGATACGGAGTCTATTGGAGTAACACCAGAAAAATGGTTGAGTTTAAAAAGTCTGTTATGTGTGGGAGCTAATGGAAGTAGAATCCTCGTAACAACACGAAATAGATCAGTTGCTTTACTTGTGAATCCCTTATACATGCATTCTTTGAAAGGTCTTCCCCACAAAGACTGCATGTCCTTGTTCATCAAAAGGGCATTCAAGAAAGGAGAGGAGCAACGCTATCCACACTTGATAGGAATTGGAGGGGATATTGTGAACAAGTGTGGAGGAGTTCCTTTAGCTGTAGCGACTCTAGGGAGCATGCTCTATTTGGAAAGAGAGCCAGACCGATGGTCGAGTGTGAGAGATGATGACATGTGGAGTATAGGAAATGACAATATTCTACCTGCACTCAAATTGAGCTATGATGCATTGCCACAACACTTGAAACCATGTTTTGCATCTTGTTCACTTTTCCCAAAGGATTTTGAATTCGATAGTGACTCACTGGTTGCACTGTGGGTAGCACAAGGCTACCTCAAAACATGTAAAAACAATGAAAATCTTGATAAAATGGGTATGGACTATATAAGACAGTTCTGCTCTAGATCATTGTTTCAAGTTGAAGCCGATTTCAAAACCACAGTGCTGTTTAAAATGCATGATCTAATTCATGATATAGCAATATTGGTGGCACAAACAGAGTACTCCACTGTCAATTTTCGTCCCTCTGGTGCTTTAGAAATGGTTCGACATGTGTCAATATCCGGAAAGGACTTGCTTGGAGAAGAAGCACAAGTGCCTGATTTCATATTCAAGTCAACCAAGTTACAAACCTTTCTAATTCCATCTGGAGATGGCAAGATGATGAATCAACGTTTTGTGAAGACATGCATCTCGAGATTCAAATATATGCGGTTGCTAGATCTCAGTGGGTCACCCCTTGAGAAGCTACCAAGTTCCATTGGTAGTTTGTTTCATCTGAGATGTCTCGACTTGTCTTCCAATGATAAGATAAAAAGGCTTCCGAATTCCATCTGTAAGTTACTGAATCTGAAGTCCTTGGTCCTTCGTCAATGTACCGCACTTGAGGAGATACCCAAAGACATAGGGAACCTGATCAACCTCCAACACTTGGAGATAACTACACAGCAGAAGTATTTGCCAAAAGGAATTAGTCGCCTCACTTCACTCCAACTTTTATGTTTTGTTGGATGTGTCAATCTGATGACTTTGGGGGAAGAGATCCAATTCCTCACTAACCTTCGTAAATTGTGGATTGGTAGTTGTGAAAATTTGGAATCCTTGCCACCAAATATGAAACCCTTGAGCGCTCTGCATATGCTATTCATAGACGAGTGTAAAAAGCTTGATTTGATGAAAACCAGAGAAGGCCCTCAAGGTCTTAGATCATTTGGGATCTTCACTTCAGATTTGGAGGCTTTGCCTCCCTGGCTTGAAGATTCTGCAAAAGTTTTGCAGAGCATAAGAGTCGTGGAGTGTGATAATCTGACTGAACTTCCGGAATTGCAAAAGTTTGCAGTCCTCGAGCAACTATGGATTACAAGTTGTTCCAATTTGTTAGCTTTACCGCAAGGGTTACATTGCCTCACTGAGTTGAGAGAATTGAGAATTAAAGATTGTCCCAAACTGAGCAAGAGCTGCGAAAGGCAATTAAAAGGTGAGGAGTGGTCTAAGTTCGCACGGGAGGCAAAGATTACACTCGACTCTGATGTGGATACGGACGAAGAGGAAGACAAAGATGAAGGTGCTTTCGACGATCACAATGCTATCTCAAGTGCTAATAATTAGGTAAGGAACTATCTACTGCTTATTGATTTATTTATTTTTATACCCATATCTTAAAGAATATAATGTGTGGCTTTGTGGGTTTTATCATGGTATGCATCAATTTCATATGCTTGTCACTTTGATGAAAATGATGACAAACATAAACGTATCCCTAGGACGATTTCAGTTCTAAACTTTGAACACACAAAAATAAAATGGTGTACAGTGTACTTTCATTTTTAAGGTAAGTACTCGTGATTCTAAAGTCCAATGCTTTATAATATATGTATGTGTGCCACTATGTCACACCGGTGTACTTCAAATTTAAAGCATAATGTAAGAATCACATTATCCATTATGTTTTATATACATGTAACTTGCTACCTTTCTTCTCTAATCTATCTATCTTATAAAGTATACCAAATTATATATTTTGATAGCTTTTCTGACCAAAAGAAAGATCATGCAAATTTTAACTAATTAACACTAACGATTGATTATATATTATAACATTCAGGCTTTTCATGTATTGTAGATCTCCAGAGTTGCAACAGAACTGCAGCTAGGTGATTTAGAATGAAGTAACAGTACACCACGTACTGCACTTGGCTACTTGCATTCTACTAATATGCTTCGGTCACCACGGAGCATTTGCAGCTGCGGCGGCTCTTTCTCCTTGGCTCTTTGCGTGCCTGGTTTAGGCCTGTTGTCTTTCTTTTTATGTTTCGGCTTATTGTGTTTGGTCTGTGTTTTTGCTTGGGTGGCTTTGTTTTTCTTGCCTAGCTAGTTTCTGGGTTTTGTGGTTGTTCTTCTTTTCAAGTTCATTCACTTGATTGTTGTTTGCTAAAAAAAAAAAAAAATCTGTAGCGTGAGAGGTTGATGAACTCGATCTGATGTGTGACAAATGTAATGTTTGTGTGGCTACACTTATGCTTGTTTTGTAATTTTCTAGCTATAAAGCTGAATCGGTTCAATCAAGTGACGAATTCAAATTTCAATTTGAAGTTTCGTTTATCAAATAATAACTTCATTGATAATGAAGGAGCTACAACGATTTATGGATAAATCCCGGTTAGAGCATACTAGCATTGTGGCTTCACCAGATAATTAACCTAACTATGTTCTTTTTACAATGGAAATCCATACCGACATACTGATAAAGCCATATTGCCCCGATTCCAAACATAATGTTTTAGCCCAAATGTTTATTGGACATTTAATTAGTGTCCAGTTGCTAAGCTGATACCTGCGTAAATTAAAATATACTTCACGGGCCCTAAATCGTATTACGCAAGAAAACACAACTTAGCGAAATTGATGTAGTGGAAACCTATTAAGAAATAGAATCTTATAATCCCTCTATGGTAAGGAGTAGTCAAAAACCCTATATGCCAACATGTATAAACAGCAGGTTCAAGGACAAAAAATTTTCTCTCTCACAATCTTAGAAAACCTACACAACGGTTCTTGCTAGGAATAACCTTACCTAAAGCCTCCTTCAAAGCATAACTACATTTGTTGAGCGCTACAAGTATAACCAGCAAAGCTAAGATAACGCCTCTATAGCAGGTTCAAGAACAGAAAAAGTCTCTCTCATAGTCTCAGAAGCTAAGATTGTGTCAAAGCTAAACATTGTTTCAAGTTGATACGGATCTCAAAACCTAGATTCCCAGAGACATGGGCAAAGCAAAGCTAAACATTGATTCAGAAAAAGCAAAGACCTAGAGACATAGGCAAAGCAAAGCTAAACAATGTTTCAAGTTGAAACCGATTTCAAAACCATAGTGCTGTTTAAAATGCATGATCTAGTTCATGATGTAGCAATTTCGGTGGCACAAACAGAGCGAAAATTATACAGCGCACCCGGGTGCGCCGCGCACCCGGGTGATCTCACCGTTCACTCACCCGTGCCCGGCCCCACCCGGCGTCTCACCGGCGATCTCGCCGTTCAATTTCCGGGTGCGCGGCGCACCCGGGTGCGCCGAATACGCTCTCCAAACAGAGTACTCCACAGTCAATTTTCGTCCCTCTAGTGCTTTTGAAATGGTTCGACATGTGTCAATATCCGAAAAGGACTTGCTTGGAGAAGAAGCACAAGTGCCTGATTTCATATTCAAGTCCACCAAGTTACGAACCTTTCTAATTCCATTTGAAGATGGCAAGATGATGAATCAACGATTTGTGAAGACATGCATCTCGAGATTCAAATATATGCGGTTGCTAGATCTCAGTGGGTCGCCCCTTGAGGAGCTACCAAGTTCCATTGGTAGTTTGTTTCATCTGAGATGTCTCGACTTGTCTTCCAATGATAAGATAAAAAGGCTTCCGAATTCCATCTGTAACTTACTGAATCTGAAGTCCTTGATCCTTCGTCAATGTACCGCACTTGAGGAGATACCCAAAGACATAGGGAACCTGATCAACCTCCTAAGCCTGGTGATAACTACACAGCAGAAGTATTTGCCAAAAGGAATTAGTCGCCTCACTTCACTCCAACTTTTATGTTTTGTTGGATGTGTCAATCTGATGACTTTGGGGGAAGAGATCCAATTCCTCACTAACCTTCGTAAATTGTGGATTGGTAGTTGTGAAAATTTGGAATCCTTGCCACCAAATATGAAACCCTTGAGCGCTCTGCATATGCTATTCATAGACGAGTGTAAAAAGCTTGATTTGATGAAAACCAGAGAAGGCCCTCAAGGTCTTAGATCATTTGGGATCTTCACTTCAGATTTGGAGGCTTTGCCTCCCTGGCTTGAAGATTCTGCAAAAGTTTTGCAGAGCATAGGAGTCGCGGAGTGTGATAATCTGACTGAGCTTCCGGAATTGCAAAAATTTACATTCCTCGAGCAACTAGTGATTGGAAGTTGTTCCAATTTGTTAGCTTTACCTCAAGGGTTACATTGCGTCACTGAGTTAAGAGAATTGAAAATTAAAGATTGTCCCAAACTGAGCAAGAGCTGCAAAAGGCAATTAAAAGGTGAGGATTGGTCGAAGTTCGGACGTGAAGCAAAGATTATACTGGACTCTGATGTGGATACGGACGAAGAGGAAGACAAAGATGAAGGTGCTTTCAACGATCACCATGTTATCTCAAGTGATAATTAGGACAGGAACTATGTACTGCTTATTTATTTACTTTGATATCCATATCTTGAAGAATATAATGTGTGGCTTGCATACTAAACATTGTGGGTTTTATCATGGTATGCATCAATTTCATATGCTTGTCACTTTGATGAACTTTGAAAACACAAAAATAAAATGGTGTACAGTGTACTTTCATTTTTAAGGCAAGTACCCATCTAAAATCCAATGCTTTCTAATATATGTATGTGTGTGGAGCCTTTTGTTTCTTTGGATTCGATTAATATCTCGTTTTGGCGCTCGTTAGGCATGCGCCCGATTTGTACAAATGATCGGGGTTCCTCTTTGCCTAACTTATGGGTTCTCTGCAAAGCTTCACTTATTCCTTGGGTTCGTATTTTATTCATCTCTGATCAACAAGTATCGTTCCAGGTCATGTTTGATTCAGTTAATTGTTTCCTCACCGCTGTCTATGCTCGTACAACAATAGCAGGGCGCCGTAAGCTGTGGGAGGATATCGCTGATGCTAAGGGTCAGTTTGTTTCTGGTCCGTGGATAGTCTTTGGTGACTTTAATGCAGTTCTTGGTGCTCATGAGAAGAAAGGAGGTTCTTTGGTTTGTAGACGTTCATGTGAAGAATTTCAGGCGATGTCAGATGTGTGTGAGCTTATTCATGTTGATACTAAAGGGGCAGAATTCACATGGGTGCGTCGTCGTGGCTTTCGTGGAAATGTTGAGTTACGTTTGGATAGATGTCTTGCTTCTTTGGAATGGTTAGACACATGGGATCAGTTTGATTGTTGTACTCTTCCCAGGACTTGCTCAGATCATAACCCACTGCTCATGTCTTTCTCAAAGTTATCAGGGCCACACTATAGTCTTTTCCGGTTTAAGAAGATGTGGTTGGATCATGAAAATTTCAAGGAGTTTGTTAAGAATTGTTGGACTAGTGCCTCTTCTTATGGCTGCCCATTCTCCATTTTACAGCATAAATTACGTGTTCTCCGGAAAGCCCTTCGGCGTTGGAATTGGGAGGTGTTTGGTGATGTTCATCGTAGGGTGGAAAAAGACCTTGAAGCTTTAGCGAAAGTTCAAGAAGATATTGCTGCTACTGGTGGCACGGATGATGATTTTGCAAAAGAGAATGAGCTACAAGCAAACTTATCAGAATCTCTTCGTGTGCAAGAAAGTTTTTGGAAGGAGAAAGCACGGTTGAAGTGGTTATCAGAGGGTGATCGTAATTCTGTTTTTTTTCATGCAATGTGTAGAACACGTCGCAATCGCTCTTCTATCGCTCTTCTTCGGGATGGCGATCAGGTTTTTGATAACCCTCACTCTATCCAAGATCATATTGTTAATTATTATATGGATCTTTTTGCAGAACATGCAGATTATCAGGATTCTGGTTTGGTGTCTCGGGTGATTCCCTCTATGGTCACTGAAGAGGAAAATGCGTCCCTTACTTCTGTTCCCTTGCCAGAAGAGATTTGGGGAGCAGTTAAATCAATGGACCTTGATAGCGCTCCAGGGCCAGATGGATTTAATGGGCACTTCTTTGTTTCTTGTTGGGATACTGTGGGTGTAGAAGTGATCAAAGCAGTGCAATATTTTTTTACACATGGTCAGTTATCTGCTTCTTTTAATTCAGGGCTTATTATTCTTATTCCAAAGGTGGATCATGCAGACTCCATCAAGCAATTTCGTCCTATTGCTCTTACCAACTTTGTTTTCAAGATTATTCCAAAGATTCTTGCCCTTCGATTGTCTTCAATTGCATCTCGTATTGTGTCTCCTCAGCAACATGCTTTTGTTGTTGGCAGAAAAATATCAGACTGTATCTTGGTGACTTCTGAGTGTTTCAATCTTTTGGACTCAAAATGTTATGGTGGAAATGTAGCAATTAAAGCAGATATCACCAAGGCGTTTGATACACTCTCATGGGACTTTCTTTTACATGTTCTCCAAGCCTTCGGTTTTCATGAAAGTTTTGTGCAATGGGTCCAAGCTTTATTATTATCTGCCAGGCTTTCTTTGCTCATTAATGGTAGAACCTATGGTTATTTTTCTTGTGGGCGAGGTGTGAGGCAAGGTGACCCACTCTCTCCTTTACTGTTTTGTTTGGCGGAGGAGGTTCTAAGCCGTGGTATTTCAATGCTTGTATCTTCTGGGCAGGTGAAACGTATCCACTCTCCTAGAGGTACTCTGTCTCCTTCCCATGTATTGTTTGCAGATGATATTATTGTTTTCTGTAGGGGGAATCGTCAAAATCTTTTGAGGGTAATGAGTTTTTTTTATGAATACGGTAGTGTTTCTGGCCAGATTATTAACAAGGACAAGTCCCAAGTTTTTATTGGGAAACATATGCACCGCCGTCGTCACTCTATCTATGATTGCTTGGGTATTCCTTTAGGTACTGCTCCATTCATGTATTTGGGTGCCCCAATCTTTCATGGAAATCCTCGTGTTGCTCATTTTCAAGCTATTGTTGACAAAGTCAGATTGAAGCTTTCAAGTTGGGTGGGTTCATTTTTATCTATGGCTGGGCGTCTCCAACTTATAAAGTCTGTAATATATAGCATGTTTGTCTACACATTTCAAGTGTATGAATGGCCAGTGTCCTTATTACGAAAAGTTGAGAGATGGTGTCGAAACTTCCTTTGGTCTGGTGATATTGATAAACGTGGAATTCCTCTGGTCTCTTGGACGTCTTGTTGTGCACCAATTGATGAAGGAGGTTTGGGGCTTAAGAAACTTGATGTGCTAAATAGCTCTCTTTTGCTCAAGTGTTGTTGGGAAATTTTTACCTCATCTTCTGAAGGTTGTTGCTTTATTCGACATCGTTTTTCAAAGCGTCGTTCTTATGCTCCATCTTCTATATGGCCTGGAGTGCGCAAGTTTTGGGGGTTAGTGAAGAATAACACTCGGTGGTTGATTGGTACAGGTGACAAAATCTCTTTTTGGAGAGACAATTTTTTGGGTAGACCTCTCATTGAATTTTTTGGTAATCATGGTGCTTTGAATGATAATTCTTCCTTGGTCTCAGACTATATTGATAATGGTTCTTGGGTTTTGCCTCCTCTTTTACAACTCAACCTTCCGGCAGTGTGCAATTTGATCTGTCAAGTTCCCATTTCCATAAATCCTTCAATGGAGGACAAATTGATTTGGCAAGCTTCTTCTACCGGTGAACTTACTGCTAAGCATGCCTTTCTCTTTCTGCAACAAGCATCTCCGGTAGTGACATGGGGTAAGCCTTTATGGTCTAAATTTATTTTGCCTCGTATGTCTTTACATGCTTGGAAGGTTATGAGAGGTACAGTAATTTCAGATGATCTTTTGCAACGTAGAGGAGTAGCATTGGCTTCACGGTGTGAATTTTGTGGTAATAGTACTGAATCTCTAGATCACATCTTTCTCCATTGTTCTTTTGCTGCATTAGTGTGGAATCACTTCATGTACATTTTTGAAATTGGACTTGTTCCAAACACAATTGCTGAGGTTTTTAGTTTGGGTTTAGCCATGGACAGAAGTCCTCAGCTTAAAGAACTTTGGTTAATATGTTTCACTTCTATTCTCTGGTATATCTGGCATGCAAGAAATCAGATCAGGTTTGAGAGCAGGACATTTTCAGTTGCTGGGGTTTGTCGCCTAGTTTCAGGGCATATCCAAGCTTCTAGTAGATTAGCAACTGGTCACATGCATAACACAATTCGTGATTTGTGTATCTTGAAAAGCTTTGGTGCCTGTTGTCGATCGAGGCGTATTCCTAGAATGGTTGAGGTCATTTGGCATCCCCCTTCCATTGGATGGATTAAGATAAATTCAGATGGTGCTTGGAAGCATGAAGAGGGTATTGGAGGTTTCGGCGCTGTTTTTCGCGATTATAAAGGTCATTTTGTTGGAGCTTTTGCTTCCAATATTGATATTCCTAGTTCCGTTGCGGCAGAGGTAATGGCAGTGATCACAGCTATAGAGCTTGCTTGGGTTCGTGATTGGAAGCACGTTTGGTTGGAGGTAGATTCTTCTACTGTACTCGACTATATCCGTACTCCTTCACTTGTGCCTTGGCAACTTCGAGTTAGGTGGTTGAATTGCCTATACAGGATCTCTACAATGACTTTTAAATCTTCTCACATTTTCAGAGAAGGAAATAGGGTAGCAGATGCTCTAGCTAATCATGGAACATCTCTGTCTGAGCAGATATGGTGGGATGTGCCTCCTCCGTTTATCTTGTCCTATTATGAGCGAGATTTTTTGGGAATGCCAAATTTTAGGCTTCGGTAATTCATTTGTTTTCCTATATTGTTTTTCTCTCTTGGTATTAGATGTTTTTTATACTAGCTATATGGCTGGCATTGGCCTAGTCCTCCGGTTTATTGTATTTTTTTCTTATTTTTTCAATAAATTTTCGTAGGGGGTCGAGTTTTGTCTCTCTACGCTTACCCAAAAAAAAAAAAATGTATGTGTGCAACTATGTCACACCGGTGTACTTCTTCAAATTTAAAGCATAATGTAAGAATCACACTATCCATTATGTTTTATATACATGTAACTTGCTACCTTTCTTCTCTAATCTATCTATCTTATAAAGTATACCAAATTATATATTTTGATAGCTTTGCTTACCAAAAGAACGAGTACGCAAATTTTAACTTATTAACACTAACGATTGATTGTTATAACTTGCTCCCTACGACTAGATTTTCATATACTTGTAACATTCAGGCTTTTCATGTATTGTAGATCTTCAGAGTTGCAACAGAACTGCGGCTAGATGATTTAGAATGAAGTAACAGTACACCACGTACTGCACTTGGCTACTTGCATTCTACTAATATGCTTCGGTCACCACTGCGGCGGCTCTTTCTCCTTGTCTCTTTGCGTGCCTGGTTTAGGCATGTAGTCTTTCTTTTTATGTTTATGCCTATTGGCTTTGTTTTTCCTGCCTGGCTAGTTTCTGGGTTTTGTGGTTGTTCATCTCTCCTGTCGAATTGAGATCTTTCATGTACACTAATACCTGCAACATTTTCCAATAAGCAGAGTTGAATAACTCTAACAAACCCAATTAGACTAGAATCAGAACTCTACTAGAAATCAAATTTTTTCTAATTGGTGATTTATGGTTTGGTCACTGACAGTGGCATGTCATCTACATTCTTCCTAGAGCCACCCACATTTAGATTTCGTAAAACTCAGAACGTCAGGATCAAATCAGGCAAATGATAAGCAAACCAACTTATATCGTTTCTTACACACTATATCCACCCCGCATGCTATGATGAGCCAATTGATTTTCTATAAAAACAAAACAAAACAAACTGAATGTGATGCTTACACACTTACAGACATGCACATCAAGTCAAATTTAAAGCTCTCTTTCCTCAAGATTCCTCAAGATGGGATTAGCTTTAATGTAGTTATTTCCTTCGTGCTGTACATTGTGGTTTTTTGTTTTTTGTTTTTTTTCTAACTGGAATTTGTGTCCCCTAATTTGGGAATTGCCACTTACAAGGTCATGACAGAATAGGATTTTGACATGATCACATTAACACAAGTTAATTCTGCATTTAGTATATAATGAACATCGGTAAGAATTTTACCTGCAAACTCCCAAAGGCACAGTCATTGGTCTCCCAGGTCTGACAAAGCAAGCAAATGGCTGTCGCATGACTAGAACAGGTAGACAAGAGCAAGACCCCTACATGATCATAATAATATCTAAAGATATAAAAGATTTTCAAAGAACATACGGTTTCGCATCCTTCTGCAGCATTGGTAAGATAATCTGAACTACAAGAGGAATCATCACAGACTGTGAGGCAAGTGTTGGAAGCATTGTCAAAAGTTTCGGCCGCAGATACAGTTACATAAAGTAAATCAAGATAATAAAAGAAAAGGAAAAACCAAATTGGAGCTGTTCATAGGTAATAATAGGAGATAAAGAGTCCAGACTGCAACTGAAAACTTACCAACATGGTAAAGCGACTTATATCTTTTCTAGTGAAAATGTTATTGTAAAATAGGATAGCCAGCAACATTACCAATTTAGGATCGATCGTGGAAAGAGCAGCCATAGAATCTAGAGCAGTGCCTCCCTATACCTCATGCATCACTAAAAGACCAGAAATGGAAGAGAGTAACGAGGGCATCTCTACAACAAATTAATAGTAGGGAGTACATAAATATCATGCAAGTGAAAGTATTACTGACAACATTTCTTTGAAAAAAGAGAGAAAAGGTATTACTAACAACAAATGCATCAAAACAAATACCTTCTAACCTCTGCGTTTGTGGATTTCGGTTCTACTTCAATTGTGCATTTTCATTTAGTTTTGCTTAACATGCATTTGTTATGAAGAGGAATTAGAGTCAGGTTTAAAGGTAATCTCTCATGTTGTATGAAACAGTCTTTATCCAGAACCTCTATGCTTGCATAAAATCGGATCGGATCACTCTGATGATTAGATAATTGCCTGTTTGAGCCTTAGTTGGTTTTTGTTCAAACTTCACACTCTTTCATTGTTGCTATCAAAATTATGCAGGATAATGACATCTCAGTTTTTTTTTCAACAGATGTATCCAATAATTGGGGATAGATACCGGTGTAAAGATTGTGTGGAGAAAATTGGTTTTGACCTTCGCAGTGATTGTTATAATACCAGTTCCAAGCTTCCGGGTCGATTTAATCAGCAACATACAGAAGAACACCAGTTTGAGCTTATTAGCAGCAACATGTTTCGTGGTCGGGGAAGGATACTGAGTGAGCCATTAAGTGAATCTATTTCTGTTTTTCTGGCTCAGATGTCAGCGATGTCAGTGATTTCAGAGGAAAGTGATAGGAATGGAGAGCTCTCCCATGCTACCTCCACCAATAGTGAAACTGGTGAGGATAACCAAGATGACTCTCAATGAAGTTCTCTCCACGTTGGCATTTGAGGCTTGTGTTTCTTTGGCTTTGAGATGCTTCCTTATGTTGAAAATAATCACTTTTCCCAGGATTATATCATTGCAAAGGTCTGCATGGAAGTCTATTAGATTGTAAAGCTTCATAAATTATTATCTAGGATATAAATTGAGAAGATATTAGTAGTGTAGTTGCTATATGAATTTTTTTTTTTTTCTTGTGCACTTTTCACTTTTAGCGAATTATGGTGAAGTTATATGACAATGCATGTGATAAGGTGTCTAGAATTTATTTTCCAAATCTGTGATTATGTCACTTCAGGTTTGAAAAAGCTTCAATCACATTTCACTACCTGCTGTAGAGTCGCACAATTTCCTCATTAGCTTTATGTCATCAGAGCATGGTTCTGTTAAAACTCCTTTCAGAAATACAAGTCACAAGAAGCTCATAGAAATACTTGTCACTTCCACATAGCGGTGAGCCGGTGATGTAATATCATTAAGATCGAAATCCACACTAACTTTCTGAATTTCATAAAACCTACTCTCATTGTTCATATCAACAGTGAGATTGACTTACCCAAATGATATATCAGTGTAAAGCTATAAATTGCAACCTCTTAATGATATGAAAAGAAAATTAAAAAAATCTAAAATTGAAACATCTTCCACTAATAGGGAGACTGATACCAAGAATGTTAATGATCTAAATAATCACTATCCTTATTTCTTATATAAAATCTAACTGTCCACGAGTTATACTTTTAAACCATTAGTTGCCCAAAAGGATTTTGTTTATAAATTTTTTGCATCTTCAATCCAAATTTTAGTTGCATTTTGACAACGGGTATAACCTTCTTTATTTTCAATCAATTAACATTGATTTTTACGCAACTAAAATCATTTTTTTTTAGGTTAGCCTAACAATGAAGAAGGAAATTGTTTATTTGGGTAAGTCAATCTTACTGTTGTGCATGTATTTATCCAAGACGATCGGACACCTTATGGCTTGATGTATGTCATATATATATATATATATATATATATATATATATATATATATATATTAGAAAAGTCATGATATGTGCATACATGCTTATAATCTTCACTTACTTTTCATGTTTATTTCATCAATTCATTTGATGGAAAAAATGCCCTGATATTTGATCCATTAATAACTTTAGTATCCCAAGTTACAAAAATATCATTTTGATAAGTTCAATAAACATTTGAGTGAAGAGTAGCAAAGAACCAAATGTTGCTTAACAATGACATCTCTCTTCTGCAAATCCTCTACTTTGATCTCTTACTTGACCAAATTTAAAAACGCTAAGATATTAGTGAGGAGAGGATAACAATAAGCTAATCGTAAGAGCACATATCATTACGTTACAGGACCAAATCTATATATCAAAGCACACGAAGTTGTTGCTTAGAGAATCAAAGAAAACACGATCGAAGACAATCCCAGATCTCAAAATCTGAACCAGATTATAACTTACCATAAAAATATTGAATAATGAAATTCCTACTGGCAAAAGGAAAGAAGAAAAGCCTAAAAGCTTGCGGCGTTTGCCTTCCCCAAAAGGATGTTAAAGATTCATGCTCAGGAATCCTTTTTGTATTTCCTATTCAGACTCTAAGATAAAGGCTGACCCAAAGAAGGTAAGTTGCTTCTATCTCAAACAATGGATTCTTGTATACCCAAAAAAGCCAATCGGTACAAGACACAAAATTAAAGTAAACATCAAAGAAACAGAACTTGGAGATATACAGCAGCATAGAGAGCTTCCTTCCATGGAGGAACTTCTGCTCCAAAATCTAGTCACCGGCGACGCAGAAGCGCAGGTTCGGGCCGCTACCCAACTCAGTAACCTAAGCAGCAAGCAAAGGCACAGTTTGGCTGAGAAAGGTGTTATGCTTCCATTGATATCAATGCTTCATTCCCAAGACTTTGAAGCCAATGAAGCTGCTCTCTTAGCTTTGCTTAGTCTGGCCTTTGGTAGTGAAAGGTTAGTCCATTCTTCATTCTGTACTTCATATTCTGTTCATAATTGTTTCACATCCACCTCGTGTTCTATAACACACTGTTAGAATTTCACTGTGGTTAAAAAGTAAAGGCCTTTGGCAATAGTAGAGAATAACATATTTATCTTCTTGTGTTCGACAGAAACAAGAGATTGATTTTGAAATCCGGGGCTTTACCGGCGCTGTTAAGCCTCCTTCAATGTCGAAGAGAAGTGTTGATGGAGCTCACAATAACAGCTTTGATGATTCTATCATCTTGCAAGGCAAACAAGTTATCAATTGCCTCGTCTGGGGCCATTGAGCAAATCGTTGATATTCTCAGCGGAGACTATGCTAATGGTACCGGCATGAACACGAACAAGGACACGATCACTATCAGCATGCAAGCCAGACTTGATGCCATAGCTACACTCCACAACCTCTCAACTTGCCATCATATTATGCCATCTTTGGCCTCTTCTGGTGTTGTTTTCTCCTTGCTGCAAATAATCCGCTTCTGCGAAAAACCATCCCAACTGGTTGAGAAGGCTATTGCATTACTTGATGACATCGTTTCTTCATCCCAGATTCCGCTCAAGGAAACAGCCAGTAGTTGTGGTGCAATTGGGGCATTAGTTGAGACCCTTGAAGAGGGATCAATGGAAAGCAAAGAGCATGCAGTTAGAATCCTTCTGTTCATATGCCAGAGCTGCAGAGAAAGCTACAGAGGATTGATTTTGAGGGAAGGGGTAATGCCGGGGTTGCTGCAGGTGACAGTGGACGGAACATGGAGGGCAAAAACTATGGCAGAAGAATTGCTGTTGCTTTTGAGGGACTGCTCGAGTTATGGTCCGAGAACTCAGCAGTCGAGGAATGAGGTTATAGAGCAGATTATGCAAGAAATCGATGCAGAAGGAGAGGAAGTTGCCGGGAGTACTGCACGGAGGCTGCTTGCTAAGCTCAGCAGCAGCATCCAATGTAATGATTGTAATGTATGAAACTTCGATACAAGCATAGCCACTTGAAATTTTTGTAGATTCAGATGTTCAGAATATAGATCAAAGTATATGCAATCAAAGTATTCTACACTGATGATAAAATAGTTTTTTATACCATGAAAACATTTTGATTTTCAACTTTTCATTATCGGTTTGTACAGGCAAGCACAGAACAAATAGCAACACTAGCACATAAACTTGTAATACTAACTCTTGAATAGGCTACTGATCATCACCAATTCAAAACCTGGGACAATCAAAGAGGTAAATAGAAACATAAGATAATAACCAATAACAAATCCTCATCAAGCGTCAAGAGCCCCATACTAAAATCCACTATAAGAGTAAACCATTCATCAGTGTTCATAGAAACAAATATAAATCGTGTGCACAAAACATCTAGAGAAGGCACAAAACATCTAGAGAAGGCGACAGTGAATATTTTTATAACTATGACTTAACCTTGGGGATTTCATCCCACCCGCCTAAAAAGAACATTAATATTTTCCTTTCATAGTAAGTGCAGGTTTTAGAGAATTATTTGATTGATGTCGTAATGTGTATTCTATCGAGGAAAATGAAATACACTTCCACGATCAAACATGAACTTGGAATATATTTCACCCTGACCTTCTGTAAAAGCTATAGACTGCGACACCCACAGTTGCCACAGCTCCCACCACCGCAACAGCAGCAAGAATATCACTTTGCTCCCATTTTCCAATGCAGCTTGTCAGTTTGCATTCCAATCCATTCTTTTTGCCACTAGTAGCCTCAGTGGTTTCTTTCTGCTTCTTTTCCTGGATTCCACTAGTCTGCTCCAAACTCCCATCTCTGCAGCATGAGACTCCATTAGCACCCTGGCAACAACCAGCAAAGTTCTCTTGTGGCTTTTCCTCGCTTTTCTTAGAATCTTCTCCATTTGGAAGCTTCTGATCCTTAAGTTTTTCACTTTCTCCATTGGGAACCTTGTGTTCATTAGCCTTTTCAATTTCCTCAGCAGATATTCCCATTTGGCCTCTGTTAGGAATGAAATACAATTTCATGTCAGTATTTAAATAAGAAATGCATCATACATAGAGAGTAAACAAGAAACTACACTTATTTTATGACATAGACCTTTACTTTAGCACATGAAGACAAAAATAGGATAAATTAAAGGTAAAAGGTCATATCAAAAAGTACTTTTTCTTTCTCCTGTTTCTAAATAAGATGACACATTGTGGCATTTACAGTCTGTACAATATCTCATTCATGTAACTGTGTGGTAGCGTGGAAACACATCGATAGTAGATATGTTCATGATGGACACGAACTACCAGCATGCGAAGGAATAGATAAACACCAAAATTAGATAAATCTCATGCTATGAAATAGTCAGATGGATTTTACACATGTTTCCTTCAAGATTGTTTTCAAGAATGATATATGATGGTGCAAATCGAACGTAGATATCTTTATTAAGTCTGATTGACATAAACTCAGATCTATTTACATGTTAAAATGAAATCTTAATTGCCTAGCACTCCAACGCTGCAGAATGTGATACTCACTAGATTCCTCCACATTTAATTGTATAACAGAGAAACTAATGAGATATATGATGGCATCTATAATACGCAAAAAACAAAGGAAGAAGCACAAACCTCCACAGACGTTCTATAATCTGCCCTTTCCCAATATGCTCATCAAGCAATTCTGGTACATCATCAGGAGCGACATAACCATACCTACAATTAAAAGCAGACAATACTCAAATTCTGTTGTATGAATCCAGTATTTTCAGTTTACATTTTACAATTGTTAATAGAGATCTTACCAGTGACCAGTGATCGTTCCATCTACACCAGGGCTGTAGATAATCAGGTTCCCAGCATACTTGTGGCCCCCAATGTGAGAACATGGACTAACAAACACCTTATCCTTCATTCCACGCAATTCAGCTTCCTCTATGAATTTATCAATGAGAACAGGTCCACAAACACCACATCTACGATCTCGACTACCATGGGCGCACACAAATACATGAGAACCAGTCAAGACCTCCTGAGCGCCAGATGCCCATGGTTTACCATTCACGATAACATCATCCACAAAACTATCAACATCTGACTCTTTCAAGTCCCTTTCATAGAAAAAGCAAAGCAACGTTGAAGTTAGAAGAGAGAGTCACAGGAAACAATCCCAAACATGAAACAGTCACGGAGAAGAGAAATATGTAGAACTAAACTTACAGACTTAGCTTACACATCTAATGAGTTCAGTAAATTTATCATGAAATAAACCTACATGTGGAGCAAATAAGATATCTACCATGAAAAATGGACTGGACTGCATTCAAAGGGCTTGTCGACATCTGAGTTAGAGAATAGGTCATGTGACCGTATTTTAACAGACCTTAGCTTGCCGGTGCGACATACAGTGCCTAAACTATACTTTTTCTGTACTTCTTATGTTCTAATTTACTTCAAGCTTTTGCTTGTATCAGCAGGTAAAATTCATTTCTAGCAACTGATCTAGAGGACAAAAACAACACCTTAGCTTATCATACTAATGCAATCAATACACCGCAAGTGTTCACCACAGAGACTTAGCAGCACAAAATATACATATACGAGCACAGAACACGAGTATTCGCAAACAAGATGCATCAAACTGAATCATTTTCTTTGACCAGTTCATTCTAATTACTTTCAGTGATTTTCAACAAAATAAATCCCTACATGTAGTCAGAACAACTCTTCCACTACTCGTTTAACATACTAAAAGCTAAAAGTAGCTCAACCTTGAGATTCACAATTCGAAATCTAAGACTAAACCCTAGCTTCTCATCCAAACGTCACAATTCCGATCAAAGCAACGCAACAAAATCTGAAAACCTAAGTGAGAAATTCACCTGTATTTGATCATATCCGGGAAAATCAACACATCACCGTCAGCGAAATCAGTTCCTTCGCGTCCTTCACATACAGTCAGCTTCGTCTACCAAACAAAACAAACCACAGTCAACTACAAATCTTCCAAAACCAAAAACAAAAATCAAAGCGCCAAAAATAGCAAGAGAAACCTACCTTGACGGAGATATCATTCTTCCTCGCCATGAACGCCGACGAGAGAAGCTTGGGGAGCGGATCGGACTCGGAGCCTTCGACGCGAGCCGGCCAGGCCTCGGGGCTCTTGTAGCAGAGGAACACGTGGCGATCGTAGGCGTCGACGGTGCCGGCGAGCTTGATGGAGAACATCTCCGGCCTCTGGAAGCCGTACTTCTCGTCGTCGGCGGAAGGAAAGGAGGAGAGGTCGTCGGAGGCCATTGCTAGGGTTTGAGGTAGCAGAGAAGATCGGCGATGTTTAGAGAGAGAAGAGAGGAAGCGGTTGGTTACGATTATTAGGAAACGGAATTGGTGTGGGTGAGCAATGCGCATGGGTATATGGACCTGTGGAGCTTGATAAGGTGTGGGACTGTGATTTGGGACAAAGGTAAGCAGCGCGCCAAGAGCGTGGTGAACACGCGCGGCAGTAGAAAATTTGGAACGACGGTGAGTGTTCTGGTGCTCGCGGGTGCACGGCGAAGTAAGACTACAGCCCTTTTTTTGGGGTATGATTTATCATACTTTTATCGTTTTGGTATGCACTACAAAAATTTGGATTTGAACTAGATTTGTTATCTTGATTGTGTGATAGATAAGATGAAATGATATCCTAGATCGGATTTGTATAAAATATCATAATTTTTATAACGGTTAGCTTATGTTCAGCTCAAGGGATAGACATGTCGACATAGGACTAAACAAAGATCTCTTGTTTCTTTTCTGTAAAAACATTAACTTCTTTATTGCTAGTTAAAAACCTGATATCGTTTTGATAAACGATTAATTATCCAAGATTATGAGTTATTTTAATGTAAGTTTCTTGTTACGATATTTGAGTAACCTAAACGTTTTCTATGTCAAGAAGAACATATGTAAAATACTTAAACTATGAATTGCAGCACAGTACATGACCAACTTAACAGATTATGAGTATCAAATTTACATTATACAACACACACAACTAGATAAGAACCATCAAACCACTTACACGAAATATATCAAAATAATGTTAGGCTAAGTAATTTGAGTAATTTTGTCTATCTTCTCCATTGAACTAAAAGGTTTGACCTTAATCACTGTGAATGATAACCATCGCCTTACCACTCCAACATGATCGGAGAGAGCAAAGAGATATTCCGTGCACGCAAAAAGCTAACGGGACCCTAGAATATGACTGCTCACTAGTCAGCTGGCGGTGCCGGGAAAGTTGGGTGGAAGCGCGTGGATCTAAAGAAGTTTAGGTGGCGTGGAAATTGCTAAATTATAGAAATGGTTCTAGAATTTATAATTTTGGGCCTTCATGAAAGAGACCTCAACTTTAGAATAATTATTATTGATCAAAGTCAAGCTAAAGCCCAATTTGGACAGCCTTTTAATATTGGTTAAATTAAAGATGACGTCAAAATTAGACTAATCAATCAAACTTGTAGGAAAAGGAAAATATCAGAAACTTCATTCTTCATTTTCAATCAATGCTTTTCTTCAATGCTGTAAAATCAAGAGCTTACCATGATAATGGTGCAGTTTTACATTTGCATATCAAAGGAACTACAAAAATTGTGTATTCCTTGCAATGGAAAGTAACCATTGATTTGTAGCACCCCTTGGAGACTTGGTTCATCCAAAGAAAACAAAGGATAGGAAGAATCAAAAGAAATCAATCTCTATATAATTACCAGAAGGCTTCAAATCAACACCTGGTACCTTCCCATCTGTGCTGGCTGCTTTCGGAGCATCAGGTCGTGGAGAAGTGTCCAATGGGTTCTGTTTTGGTGGCACCGAAGGCGGATTTGTACACCGGATTAGTGCCCAATTCACACTCTGGAAAAACGGGTGCTGTTTCACTTCTGTAGCCCCACGCCGATAAGCAAGACGATGCTGTGGCTCTTTCACAAGTAGACCTCTGATCAAGTCCCTCGCAGCAAAGCTGACACTAGGCGATTCTGGAAATCTTAAAGGCTGCCCAACCACGTTAAACAAAGTAGCTCGGTTCCCTGCTCCCTTGAATGGAGTTTTGCCAAATAAAAGCTCATAGAGAAAGATCCCAAATGTCCACCAATCCACAGCACTTCCATGGCCTTCACCTTTAATGATTTCAGGTGCCAGGTACTCGTGTGTTCCCACAAAGGACATTGATCTAGCACTTGTTGGTTCTGCAATAAGCTCAGGGAGAGGGCTCACTTGATTATATATGTCATTCTTTGGTTTGGTCTTCTTCTCCTTCTTGGGCTTGCTTGAGAAAAAGCGTGGAGCAAAGCAAGCTGGCGTAATGCAATCTGGCTGCATTACACAAGTTGGCTCGATGCATGCAGGCTGAACACAATATGCTGATTTCTTTGTCTCCATGCTTGCGATTGAAGATCTAACCAGGGTGGGGGAAACAGCACATCTTAATGAAAGGTCAAAATCTGAAAGCATTATATGTCCATCTTCCCTCACTAAAACATTCTCTGGTTTGAGGTCTCTGTAAATGATCCCAAGCATATGCAAATACTCCAAAGCAAGCAGAACTTCAGCCACATAAAACCTGTGCAAAGAATAAGAATTATTCTTATTAGCATGTTATCCCCTCAGTCAATAAACATATGCTGATACTTGCTGTCTCTCTACTTTTTACTTCTCTTTTGTATGTGTGCGTAAACAAGATAGAAATGGATTTCTACATTCAAACAATCAAATTCACAAAAGAAACATTCAACAATCACATACACCACACATTTCACTGAAAGCCCCAGAATACACCAAACCTAACAATATGTTACAAGTTATCGACAGGAGCTGTATGTTCAGAAATGCTAAAATGCATATAAGTTGACAATTTGTACGATTTTCTGAGCAAAGGTTTTTCTGGTCCAAGGTTTTTCTGAGCAAAGTCTAACGGTAGTCATTTGTAAATATCCATGTAATTAAGGAAATAAGGTGATACATGTAGTCATTATAATATACTGAAATGAGAAGTGGAAACTGGAATGGAATATCTAACCTGGCAGCATGCTCCAGAAAATACTTTCCAGGTTGTTTTTGCCTAAGTGCATGCAGATCACCTCCAGGGCAATACTCCATCAACAAGCATGTGAACTTCTCTGTCTCAAAGTGGGAGTACAATGTGGGCAGGAAAGGGTGATCCAGAGACTGTAGTATCTCTCTTTCTGTCTGAGCCCTCAAAAGCTTTTTGCGACCTGCCAGTTGTGCTTTATCCATAACCTTCATGGCAAAACAAGTTCTAGTGCCTGACAGTTCAGACAAATAAACACTGCCTATATCTCCACATCCCAGTCTCTTCACCAACCTGAAATGATTCAAACCCAGCATCCCATCATGATCTCGGACAGCTTGAATGGCTTCCCATCTCACATCATTCGCCTTGTGGGGCTTGTACATGTTATTGCTCAAACTACTGGAGCTGCTCTCATCACTAACATCACTTCCGGTGCTGCCTCTATAGATACTGGTCTTTCTGCTCTCGATAAGCTCACAGGAATTAGTGACCTCACTTTCAGTTTCAGCAGACTTCTCAATGCTGCTTGTACATTCACTAACTTCAGTATTGGTAAAACTCTGTTTGGCTTCACAATAGAGAGTGGGAGCAGCAGAATATAAGCTGTTCTGAGGGCTTGGACAATAGGCAGTCCCTACTCCAGAATGAGAAACTAAGTTGCCATTTTTCCGTCCAGCAACTCCTTTACCCGGACCTAAAACATAATTCCTAGATTCTGGTAAGCCGCTTGAACCAAATTCCTCAGAGTCATCAACAGGATGCTGGACGGAAGGTTTTGCTTCCACCATAGAAACCTTGCTCTGATAAGAGCTTTCGGCTGGATTAACAAGAACATCATCTGTGCCTCCATTTGCAACTTTGCCTTTACTTGAACCCTGGTACCGTTTCCCCATACTGAGTATATCTTCCTGCTGCGCGCTTTGGTTAGGTGCCTTGTTGGGATTAATTACAGAACCATTTGAATAGCCTACTATCTTCACTTCATAAGCATGAACCGCCACACTAGACGTGGATGAAGCCACTTCACTTCTCAATTGTTTCGGAGACGGAGGCTGAGTTGTCAAACGAATGTTGCTGCCTCCCTCAGGTGCTGAATAACTAACCTTGGTTACAGAAATGACCCCATCAGCCAGAGAATCCATAGCTAGCACACAAGAACTCCCACTGCAAATTCAAATTCCCCACACAGATTATAACAGATGAACAATATCTCTCTACAAAGGTCATTAATAACCGAAAACGTAACAGAATCACATATTAACTGTAGTAAATTCAAACAAAACTAAATATCTGCACAGGTATACAATCAAAGATAACCACATCCACAAAAACACCAAGATTTGATTCAAGAAACGAAATCCATTAAATCCACAGCCTTAATATACACAATCAGAATCAAGCTTAATTCAGAGACCCAATTGCAGAATCGAATTCAATCACTCAAAAAACATATATTTAACGATTTCCCCCAAAACCCAAACCGCCATTTCCAACTTCATTTCAGAACCAAGAAAATCCCAAAACCCTCATAAACCCAAAAACCAGTTTCCAATTTCGATTCAAACCAAAAACCCAACTCTTATTTCGAGTCAAAAGAGAAGCAGAGACTGGGTTTTTACCTGATCAGAAAGCAGAGCAGAGCTGTTGCATGGCTGGTGAGAGAGAGAGAGTGAAATGACTTCAGAGTCTGAAGAGAGCTTCAGATCCGATCGGAACAAGAAAGCAAAGACGACGAAAACCACAACAAGATGATGATGAAGAAAATAGTAATAAAATTTAGTTTGCTCTGTGGATTTTCGTCGCGTTGTGAGAGAAAGAAGAAGAATATGAAGAAGACGAAGCAAAAGCAATTGAGCTTTGAAAGCCCGTCTTTGTTTACGAGTGGGTTCCTTCTCTGCGATAAAGCTCAAGCTCTCTCTTTTTCTCTCTGCTCTTCTTCTTCTTCTTCTTGTTTTTGTAAATTGAGTTTTAGTGAGAGAGAGAGAGAGAGAGTCTGTTAGGGGAGTTGGGTTACCTTTTTTGCTTTGGGCGCTCCCCCCTTTAATTATTTCGAGTTAATTGTTTTTCCTTTTTTGGTGACAATTTAATAATTGGTTATCATTTTACGGTTTCTTTTTTCGGTGCTAATCATTTTCAGTTTTTGTGTTGGGAAAATACGAAGTTAAGACAAGATTGTATGTATGAAAGCAACCAAATTAGAAGAATATTGTATGTGTAAATTAATTTGATAGTTTTATGTCAATACGATTTTAAGGTTGAATTTATATAATACTGACTAGATGTATCATAACAAGATGTGTATAAAGACGATGTCACAAGTGTATTAAAACAATAAGAAATATCATGAAAATCAGTTACTAGTATGACGGTGTGGGAGCTAGATTCTTGCCTTGAAGTTAGTATATGCCAAACATGGTGATACTTTTCACTCTTCTTACCACAATTTGTGAGTTAAGACATCAACTTGGTATGATATGTCTTATTTTATTTGATCATTCTACCTCTAGATGTATATAATATAATTTGTACTATCTTGTTTTTAGATATTTTGTTTTTCAAATATATAAAAATCATAAATAGTTATTGAGATTTGAATATATGACATCTACAGCGTCAGTTAAGCTAATTAACTAACATGTCACAGTTCACTAGAAACATAATAAGTTTCGAGGTTTTCTATGAACTCCCTAAAAGTAAGACTATATTGTGATTTTGATCGATTGAAAAGTTGTGTGAATCAAACCACTAGAGAAAACAACTATCTCAAATCTATATTGATTATATTCTCTACTTAAACTTAACTCCATCCTCTAATCTAAACCAACGTCTTTTGATACTTTAGATATAGGATGCTTATCCATGTTCTCTTTTCATACATCAATTGAGTCACCTTGAAAAATCTAGTATATATCACTTCAATAATACAAGTCTCCCAAACAAGAGAAATAAGCAAACAATGAAAAGAATATCCCCATTTGGTTCTAAAATGACCTGTCGCGATCCAAGCCGGCTGACATGGCGGCAAATGATTGGCCAATCCCGTCAACCCTCCTCCCTATGTTTTCTTACACATCTCATTGGCCAGAACACCAAGATTCAGGGAGCACATGTAGGACTTAATTACCATTTTTCACCAATATTATTTAACGTTAATAAACACACATAATAACAATTTAACAACCTCATCTGTTTTTTTTAATTCAATATTAATAGTAATCACATGGGAGGCTTAAGTAACCGCGCTACCGTATTTGTTTTCATTAACTTCTTTCGCGGGCGCCACATGGACGCACGTGAACGTCGCCAGGTGCACGTGGTCGGCTGTCATGCCCGGCTCATGAAACCATGGTTACGCCTGCGGTGACCCCAATTTTTAATTTTACCGGCTAATCACCAAGCGGCAGAGTCGTCTGCGCGCCCCGAAGTGTCTCAATCGGGTCACGAACATCGGACATCCGGGCCCAAAACGCCACGCCGTCTGGGACCCACCACCGTTGGCACATGGAGAGCTTTTGGTGGGGTAGGGGTTCTGGTGTGAGGGAACACACGGTGGTTGGGTAGTCCTTTGTGAGGGTGACCACATACGTGTAACATGTAACATGCTCTTAGCTGGGAGAAGTGGGACCCGGTTTCAACCCACTCCCCTTGACCTGGAGTCGTTGATTCGGGTCGGGGAAATCAGACCCGATTTTTTCAAGGGAAACTAATCACCGGGTATTTGACACGTGTAATCATTTGGTGGAGGTTAGACAATATCACAACTGGTGGGACCGCTGTCACCTATAAACATGTATTTACTTTTACCAATCATTTTCTTCATTTTAACACCGTTAAAACTTATGTCACTAAACTAAATCGTCGCAGCTTAAAAATGAACGGATAAAATCACTCTATTAACCCATAGAACACATACCCCTCTCTCCTTTTTATTTTATTTTTCTTTCTCTATACATCATGGAGAACCAGCAAGTTGGCAAAGGGAAATGAGAAGGAAATACAAGAACTGCACAAGCAATTCATAATATTTCAAGAGTGTGTGTGGAAGTGGAACTAACTTAAAGTAGAAGGACTCAAGATTGTTCTAGTAAATTATCCAAGTACAAATTCAAGACATATCTCGATGTCGACAAGACATCGAGCCTCTTCTCGCTTGGTTCGTACTTCCCCTTGCGAAGCTGGTACCTATGAGTTACAGCCGAGATTGTATAAGTTTGGCTTTCAATTGTCACAATCTCCCCACATTGCATGTTCTGCAGCACAGAAGTGGCAATAAGAATATACACAAGGTAAAATAAAAACATGGATACTCAGAAGATAGATCATGCCTCTAATCCCACTAGTCATATAGGGCCTGTGGGTTCCCATGAAAGAACCAACAGAGTAATATAGACAACATGACAGACACAATGCCACTAATCATATTGGGCCTACCTAATAATCCCCATCAATGAAACAAGAGAGTAAGTAGTATGAGCAACATGACAGACATAAACAATTAGTGTTTGACTGTTGAGAGTACATCATGTTTGAGGAAGCTTCTACTGCTGTTTCATGGTTTTCTAAACTCATGCATAGTGCTGTTGTTGGTTTTTTGAGTCAAATGGAATCCATCTTCTCCACAAAGAGTAAGGGATGGAGACTGGAAGATTCCGACAGGGTTAAAATTTCATATGGTTTCAGCATTTACTTAGCAGAAAAAGAGGACTGATCAATACGGAACTGAATTTCAATTTTAAGAACATAACACGAAACCAATAACTCAGATCATCCTTACCATGACCTGCAAACAAACATTCCGCTAGATCTCTTCAACCTAAACTGACATGACAGACAGTGCTTACTTATCTTAATTACCATCTCTTCCTCGAGATGAGCCAAGTCATTCTTCAAATAACTAAACTGCCTAAACGGTTACACACTTCTAATTCCTTTTCTGCACATCAGATCCATCTGTTTGATGACAAGTCAAAAGGACTGAGACGAGAGAACCCAGCATAGCTAGATCTTCTCATTTATAGTGTCGAGGCATCAACTAGGTGTTTCAATTATTATTTTTCAGTACTGTTTCTCTCTTATAGAGCTCAGTTACCATCTCAACTTTGAGTGAATCTAGAACTTTACTTTGAGACTCCCTCTCTCTACAGAAATTAGCACTCTCTCATCCTCTAAAGCTATTAAATTATTGCTCTCTTTCATGCTTAGTAAAGTTAGTCATGAATGATTCAAATCATATCTATTGCTCATCTTCATTTCAACACTCATTCTGTCCAACAAATCATTCATGTCCTCATAATAAGTTTTGAAAGGTTAAGGAAGAGACAATTCTAAGACAGGAGCGAAAAACTTGCACTAAAATGTTTCAAGCAAGACCCCCTTTAGCTCTACTCCTAGACCACAATTCCACAAATTCTAAGGTCTTCACATATAACAATGCAGTTCCAAAACAGAACTAAGAAACTGCATAAAGAATTTAAAAGCTTAGATCTTCAAAGCTCCCAAAGGCATAGTAAGGTTCCTAAATGGGATGTATTTTGGTTCAATCTCCTATTCTTCTCTAAGTACTAAAAAGGGTCTTTTGCCTACACCAATCTATCGGAATATGTGATCATGCCAACCCAAAGCAAAAGCAGTTACCAATTAACAACTCTTTCAAGTTTCAATACATCGATCAAGCAACTGCTACCAGATTAACAACTCTTACAAACTCCAGATTCCTACACTTAGAAAAACTTCCTTCTAAAGCTATTCGGCATACGAAAGAAGCGACATCATAGTCACTGCTCACCACCATTCATGCTTGATAATCACACATTGTTTGGGTCCAAATCATGGTGGATTAAACATAGTGGATTACAGCCCACACAATAAACAAGGAAGAAGCATATATGCACCCAATCCCAATCCCAATCTGTACCCAACTATTAGAACCCCTAAAGCTAATAAACAATTAGCATAAAACATGATTAAGGCCAACTATGAAAACACCAAAATCACAAAGCAAAATAATAATAATAATAATAATAATAATAATAATGAATACGGATCCGATAATGAATATGAAACTAGGAAGATGAGAAAGAGAGTTACAGAGGGGAAGCAACGGACGCCGAGGTTCTTGGGCGGAGGCGTAATTTCGATGACTTTGTAAGGGTCATAGTTATCTCTGCTCCTCTCTTTCTTTCTGCAACTCACCTGGAGCAGCTACCAAAATCGGAAATGGAGATTATTACCTAAACTACAGAAATAAATGAGCAGCGGGAATTTATGCATTTCTGTGTACCTTTGGATTTGGGCCAGTGACGAGGTTTAAGGAGACCATCGCCATTTTTACGAGCTATGGTTCTCTCTTGTCTCTGTGGCTGATAATTCAGACGAAGGAGAAGGAATGAATGCCAGAAAAGTTGGAACTTGGAAGAGAGAAAAGTGAGAACGAATAGTGGGCCCAATTCAAGACATAAAACTACTGATGCATGGTATTACCCGGACCAATAACACGTTATCAGTTCATCATTTTGAAGAGACGTTTGTGATTATGCAAGAAGGAAAAACAGAAGCAAGTATTGGATAAATTTAAGTACGTACTATTTGTGCAGGGATATGGCAACGGTTACTCCACTGTCGTCGAAGAAGATGTTGGTGGTCGAGGAGTAAAGAATGGTACTAAACTACTCATGATCACTGGTGGAGGGAACTAAGGACCAGTGGGGGCGGTGCCTCAAATTTAAGTTTAGCTGTGTAAAAAGAGTAATAGTCTGAAGTCCAACTATCAAAGCCTCATGTATCGATAAAAACTATCAGCCTCTCGGTTACCGTGGCGTGCTCTGGGCTTTCCCCTAAAATACCAGTGTTTTTTTTTTACAAAAGAGATCTATTTGCGCGTAGGCCTCCACGCGATGTTAAAATGGCCATTTGTGACCCTATCTCTGAATAGTTGTAAAAAAAAAAAAAATATACAGTAGCACATGATCAAATTTAAAAAAATAAAAAAATCATTTTCAATAGTTTTTATACAGATTAGGACACAAGCCTGAGGCCCAAAACCAACAATACCAGGCCTGATCCCATTTTTCATATCTAATGACCTAAATGCCCCTATTTTACAATAAAATTACGAAAATTATCACCTAAATATCTTAACCCACGTCTTCATCCTCTCTCTCTCTCTCTCTCTCTCTCTCTCTCTCTCTCTCTCTCTCTCTCTCTCTCTCTCTCTCTCTCTCTCTCTCTCTCTCTCTCTCTTGGCCACGCACTGCTCTCCCCCACCTCCTCCACCTCGCCTTCCCCTTCATCGTCGCCCTCCGTCATTGCTCTTCTCTATCACCGTCGACTCATCTAGGCCGCCAGAAGGACTTCTCACCCAACCGCAAACCCTCGCCGTCATTGGCATCTACCACTGCCCGTCGTCCCCCGATCTCGGCTTCGCCTGCGTGCCTGCCCACCGCTGCCCTGGTCAGGCGCCGCTTCAAGCTTCGCCTCCAACCGATCCGTCTCCACCGCTACACTCTTGTCTCAACCTCGATGGATTTGTTGGTTAGGCGACGTAGATGATGGGAGGTGAGTGATGTCGATAAGGGTGAGGGGTGGTGAGATTTGGAGTGAGTTCGATTTGTGTGATTTGGTAGATTTCAAGGGCAGATTTGGTTGCAGGTGGTCAGATTTCAAAATTGTGGTTTTGATTTACTTGTTCTCTTTGGAATTAGTGAGATCTATTGGAATCGAGTTAGGGTTGGGTTGGTGGGAGCACTGCTGGTGGTGGTAATGGTGGATTTAGGATTAGGATTGTGGCTGGGTTCGTGTCATTATGCTTGGGAATTGACAGTAGCAGCCAGTAGCAGCGCTGCTCGTGGTCGTATTGCATGCTGCTACTGCGCGGTGGTGTTGCGTGCTGCTACTGCTCGGTGGTGCTGTGTGCTGCTACTACGCAGTTGTGTTGCTTGTTACTATCGTGCCATCCTGCTGTGTGCTGCTACTGTGCCATCCGGTCGGTGCAGTAGCAGCAGATTTCCGGTCGGCACAGTAGCAGCAGATTTCCGGTCAACGGCAGTAGCAACAGATTTCCAGTCGGAGACAGTAGCAACAAATTTTCAGTCGGAGGCAGTAGCATGGAAGTATGTTTTAATTAAGGACAAAATTGTAAATGTGCAATGCCACACGGCAACAATATAACAGTTTGTCCTTATTTGTAAATGTTTGTCCTTATTTGTTTAGTAATATGCTTAATAGACTTTTTTGTCAATTGATATTTGGTTAGTAACTAATATATAGTTTACTATAAAAAAGAGTTAAAAAGTAGATAAGGTAGGGTAGGGAAAAAGTAGAGGGACGGCTAGTGGAAGAGGGAAGGAAAAAAGTGAGGGGGAGAGAAGCTTAAGACAAGGAAGGAAGGTATTTGGATGCAGATTGGATGTAGAGAAGAGACTGAGTATGTAACTTTAGGCCAGAGAGATCTAAGGTGAAAATACAGTAAGCAAGGTTAGTAACTAATACGTAATTTACTATAAAAAGAGTTAAAAAGTAGATAAGGGTAGGGTAGGGAAAAAGTAGAGGGACGGCTAGTGGAAGAGGGAAGGAAAAAAGTGAGGGGGAGAGAAACTTAAGACAAGGAAGTAAGGTATTTGGATGCAGATTGGATGCAGAGAAGAGACTGAGTATGTAACTTTAGGCCAGAGAGATCTAAGGTGAAAATACAGTAAGCAAGGTTAGTAACTAATACGTAGTTTACTATAAAAAAGAGTTAAAAAGTAGATAAGGGTAGGGTAGGGAAAAAGTAGAGGGACGGCTAGTGGAAGAGGGAAGGAAAAAAGTGAGGGGGAGAGAAACTTAAGACAAGGAAGTAAGGTATTTGGATGCAGAGAAGAGACTGAGTATGTAACTTTAGGCCAGAGAGATCTAAGGTGAAAATACGGTAAACAAGGTTAGTAACTAATACGTAGTTTACTATAAAAAAGAGTTAAAAAGTAGATAAGGGTAGGGTAGGGAAAAAGTAGAGGGACGGCTAGTGAAGAGGGAAGGAAAAAAGTGAGGGGGAGAGAAGCTTAAGACAAGGAAGGAAGGTATTTGGATGCAGATTGGATGCAGAGAAGAGACTGAGTATGTAACTTTAGGCCAGAGAGATCTAAGGTGAAAATACATCAAGCAAGGTTAGTAACTAATACGTAATTTACTATAAAAAGAGTTAAAAAGTAGATAAGGGTAGGGTAGGGAAAAAGTAGAGGGACGGCTAGTGGAAGAGGGAAGGAAAAAAGTGAGGGGGAGAGAAACTTAAGACAAGGAAGGAAGGTATTTGGATGCAGATTGGATGCAGAGAAGAGACTGAGTATGTAACTTTAGGCCAGATAGATCTAAGGTGAAAATATAGTAAGCAAGGTTAGTAACTAATACGTAGTTTACTATAAAAAAGAGTTAAAAAGTAGATAAGGGTAGGGTAGGGAAAAAGTAGAGGGATGGCTAGTGGAAGAGGGAAGGAAAAAAGGGAGGGGGAGAGAAGCTTAAGACAAGAAAGGAAGGTATTTGGATGCAGGAAGGAAGGTATTTGGATGCAGGAAGGAAGGTATTTGGGTCTGAATTTCTTCTTGCTTATTTTCAGTTATCTATAAAATCAGGAAGCTTGTGTACTGAATATACACACAATAGTAGCAGATTTTTACAAACTAGCTAGCTGCAGCTTCTGCAAGATTCCTCGTCCGATATGTGAGCAACGTACTTCGACTTCTGTTTAATTATCGTTTGTTTTTCATTATATGGTTATATTTGCTAATTATCTCGAGGGAAATAACCTCATCTTGAAAATTTGACAGCGAGTATGGCAGCTGGAGTTGTCCCCAGTGCAAATAGTAGTATTCTTGAAGTTCTGAACCTATACAACTATGAAGACTGGAGTCTACGGGTGGAGACCTACTTAATTGCTGAGGGTCTTTGGGACGTTGTCGAAGCCCCGGCTGAAACTCCTAATAATGGTGAAACAGAATGTAGGGAGTGGAGGATGAAGAACGCCAAGGCTCTTCATGCAATCCAAAACTCTTGTAGGGCTGATGTCTTCGGTTTTATCCGTGGCACTAGGTCGGCCAAGGATGCGTGGGAGACTTTGGCAAAACGGTTGAAGCCGAAAAACAGAGGTCAGTACATTTAATTAATTATCTTGCGGAAATTAAGAATGATAAAGTTTAATTCATTTATCAATATAGTGTTATACACTTATACCCGTGTGATGCACGTACGTGTGATTTGGTGAAAAATGAAAACACTTTAGTTGTATGGTGTCAACTCTTTAAAATTTTCTGTTGTATTTATATTTATTACATTTTATTTTCTGAAAATAATAACTATGTAAATATTTACAATTGAATGTTATTTCGGGCTATCCATAATTTGGTGAAACTTGAAAGTTGGTTAGCTGTGAGCATATACTTGGTCAGTTGGTCTCCTTGAGTCATTGTGTTGTTGGCTTTTTAAATATAGATATCGAGGGCAATGATCGATCTTTGTGAGAATAGTGCAATGATCAATCTTAAGCCACTTAACAAAGACAACTACGAGCACTGGAGCTTTTGGGTGAGAAAATACTTGCTGGCTGAATATTTGTGGGACGTTGTCCAAGGCACAAGTGAAGCTCCAAAACCAGAAGACGGGGAAGGGGAAGCTGAATACATGGCTTGGCGGAAAAATAATGCCAGGGCATTGCATGTTATCACCATATTTTCCGGGCAGGATGCTCAGTCTTGTATTAGTGACAGTGAGATGGCGAAAGATGCCTGGAATACTTTGGCAGAAAAGTTCAATCCTCCTCAAATTTTAGAAACTCCAGGTACACACTTATATATCTCTCATGATCGATCAATATAATGGGAAAATGCTGCTCTATTGACCCCAATTAAAAATTACCACCCCCTAACAAAGATTTTATTTTAAATGAAAACACAGCCAAGCAAGCCTATATATTATAGGTGACTAATTTTGGTGATGCTGATCACCTGGTTTAGGGTGAAGTAGAATGTTAGCTGCTCTTTGAACACTCGGTCGGTGTTCACGTGTAAAACAAACAAAAGGTATTAGTCTAAATGAATAAAAACCTGATTGGCCGGTCAGCCATGACTTGATTGGTTAAGTAGCTTAACTCTCAAAACTGAAGTCATAAATTCAACCCTTATTTAAATATGTAAAAGTGTGTGAGTTACTTAAATTTATATTTATATATATATATATATATATATGTATATTGTAAAAAAAAAACCTAATCAAGTCTAAACAAATAATGATTTATTTGTAGATGTTGGTACTTGATCCTCAGTAGGACGCCATTCCACATAATCTTTAGTGTAGTATGCATGATGACATATCAGTGATCTATTACGGATTACTGGTTCTACAATCACTTCGTATTATGTCTCAGCTTTAAATCAAGCCAACTATTTTTTTTATCACATAAAATTTGTACTTTTATTGCATGATGTTTAGAAGTGAGGCCATGATGAAAAGAATAACCATTTCATTTTCAGAAGAGGATTCTCAAGTTGACTTGAGTGACGACAGCAACTCAAATGAAGGTGATGCCGATTCGGAAATAATAGTAGAGTATCAAGGTATTATGCTCGCTCTTCACTATGATTTTTGGCAGTATTACTAGTCTTTTTTCCCCTGAAAGTCACATTGTTAATTACCATTATTAACACATGGCACGGCTAGCAGCAGACTATGAACCTTTCTTCCGGAATGTGGACAACGGGGAATGGGAGGCAGCAAAGGAGTTTATTAATCAACATCCAGAGGCAGTAAGAGCACAACATCTGGGTACCGGCTGGACAGCTCTTCAACTCGCTATCATTAATAAGAGGGTGGACGGTGTAAAAGAGTTACTGCCGTTGATGAAAAAGAAAGATTTGGATATAGTAGCAGCGAAGGAACGGTCACCATATGGCGGACATACTGCTCTTTCAATGGTTATACGTTACTGGGGGGATACAGAGGATGCGGTTGAAATTGTCAAGTGCATAGTTGAGAAGAACAGGAAACTACTCCTTCGTGTTGTCCATCCTTCCGCGAATGCTGTTCCACTCCTGTATGCTCTCGATAACGACAGACCAAAAAAGGCTCGTTATCTTTATTCTGTAACTCCAATCGAAAAGCTGAAGAGTAGGGATGCCGCTGAGCTTGTTTCCACGGGTTTGCGACTGAAATATTTAGGTACGGACGTATGTGAGAATCGAATTTCATATGTATGGCAGGATCATTACTATAGCATGCATTTTAATTAACTTTTTCTCCTCATATGTATGCATGTGTTGTACTGATTCCCTCTTTCACACTACTATAGATATTTCGTTGGACTTACTGCGGCGTTTTCCAGAGTTGGCCATTACTAAAGACCACTCCGGTGAATCCCCTTTGAACGAATTAGCAAGTACGCGTGTATTATTCTCAGATGCTAGTCAACTGGGAATATGGAAACGATTGATTTATAGATGTAAGTAGTGCTGCTTTTGATCTCTCCTCTCTTCCTATAAAACTAATACAGACACACACACTAGGTTCCAAGTATATTGTGTTTAAACATCACTGACGTATGTATGATAGGGTAAGACATGGTGTGTTAATGCATGACATGTATAAATTTTGTTTAAAAATTGTAAATTGAGTTCTCAAGTATTATATGTATGACAGGGTAAGACATGGTGTGTTAATGCATGACATGTATAAACTTTGTTTAAAAATTGTAAATTGAGTTCTCAAGTATTATGTAATATTAGTCCTTAAATTAGTAATATGAGTCTTTAAATGTGTAAATATTGAGGACCAATTAATGTTGTAACTAAAAATTTATAACTTTAAGAACTAATTATGTTACAACTTTGAAGATTTATTTTAAAACTTTAGGACAAAATTAATGCATTAACACATTCTATTAAAGTTAATCACTCGTATACTATTAATCACTTACAAGTACAATTAATTAAAGTTCATGTATTAATTTGACCCGGTTTAATTACTATCATGATAGGTATACGCAGATACCCCCCTATACACCTATACACTGGGGTGACGTTTCTATAAATATACCAGAAAAAGAGAAAATCATGCCTCGGAAGAATCTCATTTGCCAAGGTATATATATTACACGCATCTTACTCACCATGTATATTAACAAAAGAAAAAGAAGAAGAAGCTAGCTACGTATTCTTTGACGAAATTATGACAACATATTTTGATTAATTGAAATGCAGTTATATGTTTCTTTCGACGAACAGTTGTCAAGTATCTCCGTCACTTATCTGGTATGCTAGCTACATCAACATATTATCAATAGTATAGCTGCCACTTGTTTTTGGAAGGTTTTGCTAGCTAATTTTATACGTACTTTTTAAATCTAGGAATTCATGATTTATATCAAATGAAATTGCTCCATGTCCGAACCACCCAAATTTTGGATCAAATGTGCGAAGCGTTTCATAAGCCAGAGAATTTCAACTACATGCAACGTAAATTTGCTGAAAAAGCAGCCTTCCAAGCAGTAGAACGAGGACATGTTCCATTCATAGCAGGATTGATACTGCAAGAGAGAAGCTGGTGCCTTGCCATAACTAATGAACATGACAAGACCTTGTTTCAATTTGCTGCTGAGCATCGTAAGACCAAATATTTGACCTGATAGATTATGCGTTTACTCCAAAAGAAAGAAAAGAAATTCTAAGTAGAAAAGATAAGTTTGGGAATAACATGCTGCATGTGGTTGGGAAGTGGTCCCCATTAACACAGATTGCTCATATTCGAGGTGCAGCTTTGCAAATGCAGTACGAACTACAATGGTTCAAGGTATTATTTCTCTTACAAGTTTCCTTCATACCTTGTGTTAAAAGCGGATGTTAGCTTAGCTGTTCAAGACTCAGATCATAAATCAGTGATGAATTACTTTACCTCATCATGATTAAGGTTTTGTTGGATGAAATGCAGAAGGTGGAGAGCATGGCAAGTTACAAAGATCTTCATTGTATAAATTCTGATGGTCTCACACCCCGTGAGGTATTTACAATAAACCACAGAAACTTGGTGGAAGCAGGAGAAAAGTCGATGAAAGAAACTGCAACTTCTTCATCAGCACTTGTAGCTGCTCTTATCATTACCGTTATGTTCGCAGCAGTAGTGACAGTTCCTGGTGGAATTAATGGAGAAACTGGTATTCCCATATACTTAAACACCGATGCATTCAGGATTTTTATAATTGCAGATGTTATATCCCTATGCTCTTCCACAACTTCAGTAATGGTGTTCTTGGGGATCCTCACTTCACGTTTTGCTGAAGAAGATTTTCTCACATCCTTACCAACAAAATTGATAATTGGCTTTTTATCCCTTTTTCTATCTATCGGGTCCATGATGGTTGCCTTTGCTTCTGCCGTTTTCATTATGCTCCCTGGAAAACCATCAATTGTGATTTCATCCATTGTACTCGCTGGTGTTCCAATTGCTTCATTCCTATGGATGCAATTTCCATTCCTTCTTGAGATCATTATATCTACTTATGGATTGAGTTTTCGCTCAATGTACCGGAGGCTTAAGTGGAGGCTTAAGTGGTGGGCTCAGGGGATTTAGAGGAGGTTTTAAGCAGTTTGTTGCTCCAGTTAACCAAGGTTCAAATCCTTGCTTTCACTGATCATTTTAATTCTACAATGAGTTAATTCAATTGTTAATGAGATTTGACACATTAATTAATAATGGATCTGTCGTTACATTCAACAGAAATGAAGTATTAACTATGTATGTAGAACGATATAGGTTCTATGAACAAACTTCCAAAGAAGAAGTTGAGTTTGATTGAAAATGGCGGAACCAAGCCATCTACCGAATGAAATACTTCAATTGAGAGGGGATACATGCAGTTAAAACTTGTTAAAACTTCCTACACAAACAAACTCCAATTAGAGAAAGGATTGGGAGATGGTAAACCCTCAAGTTTTATCGGCTTGTGTGATCAAAACATAACAAAACCAATGACTTATAATGTTACAAATTACAAAACAGGTTACATAAAAAAAGGGTACAGAATCAAAAGTGTATGTTACATCTGCACAGTGTGCAGTTTGTTGATGTTGATTAGCACAAAAAACAGGACAAGACCAGGTCTCTTTGATCTTATATTCCTGGGGGAGTAAAAGGAAAATGACCCTTTCAGAAATTAAAGAGCAGAACTCAGGAACATCTCGGAGACGAAATAAAGGAAACTGAAAACAGAAGCCAACTTCTCACTTGGCTGTAAGGATTCTTTGGTCCTAAAATACAAGGCTTTCTACCTCCCATAAGGATGATATCGACCACTACCAGCACCACCATATCCTCCTCTACTACTACCATAAAAGGAAGCTCCACTGCCACCTCCATAGCCACCTCCAAAGCCGGCCTCATAGCCACTCCCACTCCCGTAACCACCACCAGCTCCACCACCAGCACTTCCATATCCCCCATAACTCTCACCACCTGTCCCACCATATCCACCCCCACCTCCAAGATCATAACCTCTGCTATAGGCTCCTCCATAACGGCCAGCGTAGCCTCCTACTGAGGGTTCTCCCCTATACGCCCCTATACCGCCACCGGCGCCGCCACCATATACTCCATATCCACCAAACTCACTTCCACTATATCCTCCATATGCAGTGCCTCTTCCAGCATACGCTGATGCAGTTGACCTATAAGCACCTGCACCACCATAGCCTCCACCACCACCAAATCCACCATAACTATCTCCATATCCACCACCATACACCGGCCTAGAATCATTGTATCGTTTTGATGGGGGTGGGGGTAGGGTGGTTTGCTTCTTTGGCTCTGCCTTTTTGATCTCCACCTACAAAGAAAAAACAGAATATCAAGCTTCTGGATTGATCATGATGCATCTGGTGAAAACACAAGACTTGACCCATATAATGATTCCGAGTTTCTTTTCCACAGTTGTAAATGGTTTTTAAAATCAGTCTCCAAAGTGAACAAAACAGTAAAACTTTCAGTAATCTGCAGGCTGCTACTAATCTAAGCAACACTACTGCACATCATTGTAAATATTTTCATATCATCAACCATAAACAGCTCAAAAGAAAATAAAAGATAACTGGAATAATATTGCCTTCATGAAGTCTTGCAAGTTGCTCATATAGGGAGAGAAACCTCAAGTGCCAGCATAAGAACAAAACATGTAAGAAACCTATTGAGAAACAAGATACTAAGTTGCCCGTGCTTTTAAGTTTTAAGGGACTTACATTCAAGAGCTTCCCTCATAATCTCATATGAAGATAGTGGGACACACTTATTATCGAGTCTAGCCTACAAATTGTATCACCTTAACTGACTACCATGTGATATTCAGCAGCAAATGCCGAAAGCAATGTGCTAACAAATACAATAGCTAATGCATACAAGTATTTTTGTCTCCACGCAACTAGTAACATGATAAGGCCTTTCTTTCAGAAGACAGCTTACCTGAGCTCCGGAAAACTCAAGCTTGTTCCCCTTGTCCAAGAGATTATCAACTGCTTGCTCTGTCTCAAATGTAACAAATCCAAATCCCCGTGAGCGACCAGTGGAATGGTCCCGCATAATCTGATGTTCCTTCACCTCTCCAAACTGTGAAAAGAAGTCGCTAAACTCATCTGCCCATTCACAAGCAACACACATGTAAGTACTTCCACAGCAAATATTCAAACTTCATAGAAGAACACTAAACTGAAAAGAGAACTCACCTTCATTCACCGTTGTGGGAATTCCACCCGCAAAAATCTTCTTCGTCTTTGAAGTCCTTCGACCCCATTGCTCCCCTCGGTATTGTCCTCTTGATCTCCACCTATCAAACGACATAAAGCAACTCAACTCAACAACCAAAACAACTATAGCAAGAACAAAGTACCACACAGCTCAAAACTCGACAATGCATAAAACAACAAAGCCCCTACTTGCTTGCCATTGATAACATGAGTCTCCTCTATGACAGTATCAACCACAGAGGGGTCAGCATACGTCACAAACCCAAACCCCCGGGGCTGCCCGGTTTTCCGATCCTTCATTATAACCGAATCTATAATCTCCCCATAATTACCAAAATGCTTCACAAACTGAGCTGCATTGCCACAAAACCACCAAAAAAATCACACTCCCAAACTCACAAAACTCTAAATCAATAATCACAAACATCAATACGAAACGCAATCAAACTCAGAATTCAAATTCTACCTGTAGTGGTCTCTCTCGCCAAACCCCCTATAAAGATTTTCCTACGGGAATTAACAAAAAGTAGCTAGCTGAGATTCTAATTAGGTTTTTCCCTAAGCTTTTATTTACAAAACGGCGTCGTTAGGATGAGAAATTTACCCAGGGCTAGCTCCGTCGCCCGTGTGAGGCTGAGACTGATGAGACGACTTGTAGTCTTCGTCCTCCGCCGCCTCAGCTCCTCTGTGGCCTGGCCGGTCAATGTCGTGAGCTTCTACGTCATGGTTGGCATCGTTAGTGTGCGAGTCCATGGCTGGTTTCGAGTTTGAAAGAGAGAGAGTAAAGCTATGAAGAATAAGAAGAAGAGGGTTGGAGAGCTTATAGCCCTAACAGACAAAGAAAGAAGAGAATAGAAGAAGTGGCTCTATTTCTATAAGGAGTAAAAACTAAAAAACAATAAATTTCAAGCTTTGTTTGTTTTTTGTTTTTATGTTTTTTTTTCTTTAACAAAAAGATTAAAAAGTCACGTCACGACACAAAATAAGTTCAAAACAACTTATTAAGGCCGTAACCATCACAGGGGTAAGAGTTTCAGTTCAAATCCCGCCGACATTGATTGAAGTTTTATCCCAATCTCTTAATGGCCAAAAAAAGGATATCTTACAACATGATCTCCCGACATTTAAGAAAACCGTGTGATTTCAATACGGTTGGTTTTAATGAGGTAAACACAAATCTCTTTTTTCTTCTCTAATGAGGTAAACACAAAACTAAAAAGAAAAGTCTCAAAGACTGAATGTTACTTAATCGAAGGTGACAACAAGAGATTGATATGAACTGACGATACAACCCGACCTAATAGCTTTAGAAGGACTCAACTCAGCTCCAGAGATTGATCCAAGAGGTGTTTTAAGCTCTATCGAATCAGTGATGCTTTGAGAGGGAATGTTCTGTTACAAAAGAGAAGAGGCTATGATAAACCAATTACCTACATTCATTCACTTTGGCATTTAACAGAAGTAAATTCAAACTCAAGTCTTACGGCATAATGCTAGGGATTTTGATGCAGCAGTTTTGGTTAGATATACAGACTAACTACATTGGACCGGCCTCATGTACACCAAAATTTTGACAAGAATGCCCGGCTCCGAGCACTTAGCATTTTACATGGTACATCTTTCTAAGATTGAGTTTCCTATCTAATCTGTTAATATGCAGTACGAGAAACTAGAAAGTATTTTGTGGGTTAACCCTCCTTCGTGGCTCTCGCCTGTAGTATGGGGTTTCATCTATCGTCCTCCTCACATAATCCATGAAGGGCTGAGGTGTTCGAGGAGACAGATCACTCACATCGGCAGGGCTGCCACGTTCAGGTGTGATTGGGGCTGCCATACTTGGAGTAGCAGGAGCAACCGGTATATGAGATCTATCAGGCTTGTCAGAATAATACTTGAAGACTACCACTATCAAAATCAGTATTGCAAGGCCTCCGAGAACGGTTGGCCAAAATGTATAACTGATAGTGGTAGTTTCTGATGCTGGTGTCTCTCCAGGGTCACTATTGACGTAGATTTCCACACTTTGACCTGCATGAGACAAGTCATTTTTGTTAATCTTCTCGTCTTTGCCTGTCTTTCTCAATCACTCATTCTTTAACCGTTCCTAAAGTTCCGTTTCAAAACTTAGGACCAAGATTGCTCACCATTGGATGGGAGTGTGATGAAAATTGTATCTTTGAATCTCTTGGTACCTAGCATTCTGACCTGAAATGGACAAGAACGACAATCCCAGAAAGGATCAAAATTCAACAGATAGACATAAAACCAAGCAAGCATTTAAAAATAGTCCCTGGATATTTGTCCCAACTGCTAGTTTATGAAGATGTACTCATGCTTTTTGGATCAATTAAGTACAATTTCTATGTGTTAAGTAGATCAGGATAATGCAGAAAAAACTTGAACAATGGAATCATTCGAATTAGTTTCAATATCTTGAAACCTTTCACTCTCCATCCTGAAGGATAAGTTTTAACTTTTAAGTGTGTACTTTTTCTTTCTTTCTTTCTTATCACAACTGTAAAAGAAGCGTTGTTTCATAACATCCCCATAAAAATCCACAACCATACCAATACTACTCATATTAACACTTATCAGCAAATCGTATCTAACATATGACTCACCTCATACTTTGCACGCCCACCGATCCCAAAACCTTCTTTATGGATGGGAGTAACGAGTAATAAATCCCGGTCATGCCAATAAATTTCAACATCTACGATAAAAAGACAACAAGTGAGATCAGAATTCAGCGCCACCAGTATGGTACCAGGGGAGAGCCACCACAAATGTGAGGCTGGCAGAAAGTTCAGGCTTCTTAGAGCTTACCTGTGTTCCCCAGAATTGTGATAATAGTCTTGTTAGAGTCTGGAGTCAGATTCAACTGGACTGAATCCTGAAACATTCAAGCAACAACTATATCAAAGCGTAACACAATAATTTTAGTTTCATAAAATATAATCTACTTCAAACAGAGACCAAGTATCAGGAACTCATAAGTGCATTAAGTTTAACGTCTCAGAAATATTCAAAATGCATGCTGCTATACCTTGCCCATCTCCAACACAGAAAACCCTCCAACAAAAAGAGCAGATGCAGATCTTGACACATGATCAGCTCCTCTAAGTGAAGCATTGATGGAAACAGTTATATCTGGTTTCATCTCTTTGGACTTGAAACGAACCAAATGCTCCGGTGTTTAAGGGAAGAATAGGCAGTATGAGTTACCAGTATCAAGATCAATCCATGGATTTGAATACCTTAAGTCCTAAAAAAAAAGGGGGCAAATGTAAATTTGGGCATGGAGTGAGTATGCACCGTAGATATGACAATGTGAGTATCTGATATATATTATTCTCTTATTGCTTTGGAAAATTCATTTTGTTTTATTGTATCATTTCGGAAAAAGATCATAGTACGTATTCATTATACAATAATATCTTGTTTGTCTTCGGTTACATTCAATAATCTCTTGATGATTTGAACTATTTATTATGTTTTGTATGTTGTATAAATTGGGAAATGAATATGAAGTTGGTGTTGGTCCTAGTTTTCCATATGATCATTATTAAGCTCTTCGTCTCCATTGCTTATATATCTGCCTTTCTTAGGTAATGCTTTATTTAGAAGTCAATTGCTTGCATATGACAGTACAACACCTGCCTTAGCTCCCTTAAGTAATGCATATGATGAATTATCACCAACAACCCATCATTATCGATTGTAACAACTTCTGGTATAGCTAGAATTCATGTCTATTCCACTGCGACTAGGCACTAACCATGATTTCATTTGTTGTCTAATAAGGTTAACCCCCCACGAGACAATGGAGTTACTATATTTAGATTTCCCACGTAGGTTTCTCTACATTTATCAACAAATCGAAACAGAGTAATCTAAAGAGCAGATATCTGATTACGTGTGAAATGTGTTCAAAGTTCGATATTTTTCAAAATTCATCCTCCTCTGATATAATTAAAATCGAAATAGTGTTTACGTAAACATCTTATAGAAATGAGAGACGACCAATATACACAACGGATAAATAACCGAAAGTTATGAATTTATACGCTGTCAAGTGTAAACTTATGTCACCATATCTAATAACTCTAGGAAAAATGAACAAGCAAAGAAAGTGTGGAAAATGCATATCAGAACTGTTACAAAAGCAGTAGGATTCTTTACCAAGCATCACAAGCAACTAGGAAAAACACATCACAACTTTACTACAAACTACAAAGACCCTTCTTGTAAGAAAAAAAAGAAAAAATTGAAGTCACACCTCTACTGAGAGTGAGTCACTGATTCAACTCCTCCATCTTTCTTCTGGGTCCAACTCTGCACACACATTGCTTCAACCTCAAAAAGCTTCCTTCTTTACCTTCCCCCATCTCATATTCTCGCGAGAATTTCACACCCCCAGCTTCAAATTGGGATCTGGCCCTTCACGTGAAAGCAAACCATGACTATACTTGAACTCCACAGCTTCTCAACTTTCACCAAAGCCCTAATCTTTTGAGCTCCGAATGAAGCGAGCAACAAAGTCACAGTTCAAATGGAAGCGCAAGCTTTTGATGTGCTTGTGCTTTGGGACCTTGGTCCTTCTTATGCACACTCACTACTCTCGGATTATGACTCTCGCTTCAATTCGTCCCCAGATGAATACAATCCAACGGCCCAAGATTGCCTTCTTGTTCATCGCACGCAACCGGTTGCCGTTGGATATGCTCTGGGATGTGTTCTTTCAGGTGATTAGGGGATTTCAATTTGATTAAAAGTTGTGATTTTTAGTTTGAAAGGTTTAATTTTTAATGGTGTTGTGATTGCAGGGTGGAGAGAGTAAGTTTTCGATTTATGTGCACTCCAGGCCCGGGTTTCTGTTCAATAAGGTCACCACCAGATCGGATTTTTTCCTGAATCGTCAAGTCAATGATAGCATACAGGTGGCATTTTTAGTTCTGAATACATGAGTTGTCGATTTCGCAATGTTAATGTGTGTTTGTGAGGCTTGATATGTTTGAATTGGTTTGCTACTAATACTGTACAATGTAAATGTACATGTATTTGTGGTGTTTGAGTGGGGTGTTTGAGTGGATGGGGCTTTTATAGTTAGTTCATGTGTTCTATACCAGGTAGATTGGGGAGAGGCGACCATGATTGAAGCAGAGAGGATATTGCTCAAACATGCGCTCGAGGATCCTCTTAATCAACGGTTTGCGTTTGTCTCTGACAGGTGAAGATTGGCTTGATGATTTTTTCTGCTGGTTCCTTGTTCAGTTTATCGATCTTGATGGTGTTCATTATCTAACAATATTTCAGTTACTTGATTTCTTTTCAGCTGCATCCCGCTTTACAGTTTCAAGTATATATATGACTATGTCATGTCAACAAGAACCAGTTTCGTAGACAGGTGAGTGGACCAACTCAAATATGCAGTGCTATAACGAACGTATGAAATAAAGGATTGTTTGTGGAAACTAGTCAGCAGCCATCAGTTGGTCTGCTCATTCCTTAATAGTTGAAAGTTGAAACTAGTTGATTTCAAGTCATTTGTATTTTAATGCATGAAAAAGCTACATAGGTTTCATCTTTTGAGTGCAACTTAATTTCCTGTGGGAAATAACTTTACACAATAATACAGAGCCGCATCTGAATATTGTGCATCCATTCAAACTTGGATTAGTAAATTATGTTCACTTTAAGTTTGATGACTATGTTTCCAATGCTGTCCAGTTGTTTTCTTTTTTAAGGTGGTCATCTTTGAAAGTATGTTTAACTATTAACTTGTGGAAACAGCTTTGCTGATACAAAAGATGGCCGTTACAATCCAAAAATGGATCCTATTATTCCTGTACAGAACTGGAGAAAAGGATCTCAGGTATTCAATTTGGAATAATTGCTACCTGAATTTTTGTACAATACTAAAAAGCAAGCCTAACAAAATGGTTATTGTACTCCGACTATACTACAAATCGGCTTATTCTTGTACTTCTCTTTTTCTTTGTTGCAGTGGGCTGTGTTGACCAGGAAGCATGCAGAGGTTGTAGTGAAAGACAATACAGTGTTTCCTATGTTTCAGTTGTATTGCAAGGTAAGTTGATGTTTAATAATGAGTTGGAAATGATGTAGTCTTAGTTAGTCACCAACATGGTGCCTCTTGAGATTATTTAGACATTCCATAGATATGTATTGGAAAATTGAAAAGAGGAAGGCAATCATAGATTCATAATGAATAAGAAAAGGTGGCACATTGTAGTCTTTCTGTACTTCAAAGTTAAATTAAATTCACTTGTCCCGGGTGATCCTGGAACTGGAGACTACAAGTTTTACTTTGTGCTGGAAAGCCATGCTTGCAATGATTAGTTGAGTGCACAGGATTCTACTTATTTTTGTGTACCCCTTTTTAGTTTGTTACCATTGTCACAGAGCAGTGTGTCATCTTACCTGTTAGAAGCTCATAGTTGACCTGTTTAATGTTTTATTATCATGCAGAGGAAGTCTTTACCTGAATTTTGGCGGGATCGTCCTGTTGTAAGTACCTTTCTTCGTTTTTTTAATTTTTAATCAATTACCACATCAGTTACCCCATAACAGTAGTCTTTCCCCAATACAAGCAAGTTGACATATCAAATGCAATATCATGCTGAATTTATGAAATCACAGATATTACTTTTAGTAAAAGATCCAGTGTAATTTTTTCTGACTGTCTTGAAATTGTTTTAAGAGAGAAACTGTCTTTTTCTGTTTTTGCAGCCGGCTGATACCTCCAAGGAGCACAATTGCATTCCTGATGAGCATTATGTTCAGACATTACTTGCTGTAAGACAAATTCCTGTTTAACTATTGTGAGACTCAGTGATTAATAGAGTTTGAGTTAGTTCTCCTTAAGATTGTTAAGAGCCTTCTTCACCTGAAGTCTTTGCCACCTTTGTTGTAGGTATCATAGGTATGTAATTAAGAATATATCTAGGTCAGCATTAGAGATTGTAAGAGTTGAATGAACCAATATGTTAGCAACATTTTTGGTCATATGTATGGTTACTGGTTCATATACAATTATCTAAATGATATTAATTAAATTTTGATTATTTTAATTATAATATCAAAGATAGATGTATCTATCTGAACAATATTGGTGTGTTATGGAGGAAGGTATACATAGGAAGATACACCTTTAGATGTGATTTTCACTGTTATTTATGGTTCTCTTTTCTTATCTCCAGCCTATTTACATTGGAAAGATTAAACATCTTTGAGCTGAATAGTTTAAATTTCAGCAAGAAGGCCTTGAAGGAGAAATCACGCGAAGATCACTGACACACTCATCATGGGATCTAACATCCACAAGAGATCGTGAACGCCGTGGATGGCACCCTATGACCTACAAATATTCAGATGCTACTCCAATGTTGATTAAATCTATAAAGGTATGTATACTTTTCATTTGGCATCAAGCCATCCTTTAGCTATCATTATTTGAGGTTGGAGAATTGGAGCAACTAAATGTTGACGGGTTGCCTTTCTAATTAAAGAATCAAAGTCATTAAGAATTGGTTGATAATTTGGCACAACATTCAACCTTTAATGGTTCAGTGGCACCAAAATATATGCTCAAGTTGATTGGAAATTACATGGTTGCACACTTGCACTAGAAAGTTTAATCTTGATGTTTGTATGAATTACTTATTGGAATTTCAAGCAGTGGATGTTCTCAGAGCAGTCTATGTATAGTAGTATTTCCACTGATTAAGAACCAATAAGCTCCTTCAAATGCTTTGAAAACTAGTATTTAGTCCAAATGCCTTCTTTCTTCTACAAGCTTCCAATTGATTAATCCCCTGCAATGGCTCAATTGTGTTCAAGGATTAAGTTCAGTACTATCCCTGTACTGATTTGGAAAACTCATGAAATTGCATTCAATGTATATATCATTGTTTTTGTAAAAGTAGAATAACTCCCGGCCCTAATGAACTTATGTGACTTTTTATTTCAGGATATCGATAATATCTACTATGAAACTGAGTATCGAAGAGAATGGTGTAGCAGCAAGGGGAAACCCTCTCCGTGCTTTCTCTTTGCGAGAAAATTTACCCGTCCTGCTGCTCTCAGGCTTCTCAACACAGTAAAGATTTTGTCAATGTTTTAGCTTTAGCTTGGATACTTTTGTCAAGGAGGTCCTATATGATAATATGTCTTTTTCTCATTTGACAGACTACACTGGAGCTTAGATGAAGGATTAAATTCTAACGGGACTCAAGTTTATTCTCAGCTAAACCAGATACCAGTGTATTAGAAATATTCACGAAATCTACAGTGAGCAAAAGAATTCTGTAAATGTGTATTTACTAATCACATGTTGTATATGTAATATTCTTTTAGAAAAACAAATAAGTCGGGTTTAGGCATCCCCGCATGATAAAAATAAAAAGAAAGAAATAAACAAATAGAGCGACATGAGATCAATGTACTGTTCTAGTTTTCTGCATCACCAAGATGCATTGTGATCATTGTAATCTCAACAGTAGTCTCCAATTGAGGAACAATGCATTGTGATCATTGCAATCTTAAGTTCTTAACAGTTGGCTCCAACTGAGGAACAATGCAATTTATCTAATTTTGAGTCACAAGAACATTGGTACCAAATGCCTACCGTGTAAAACGATTAAGCCTAGAGCTTAGAACGGTTCTATTAACAGGTTTCTCTTCTTTCTTCTGAAACAATTAGGTGACCTAGAAAATTGTCAGGGTTTGATACAAGGGTTGCTTCTGATCAGATTTAAGCTCAAGAATATTAATCATGAAGAATTGTGGATCACCTTCAGTTGCTCATGCTAAGAAGACTTTGAACTCTCAGAGTACCACATATGTCCCTTAAATTCCTCTTCTTTCATCATCAGAAGTTCAGAACTGGTGACACCCTTACCTCTCTATGCTTCAATTGGCTAAGCAAAAAGGGGCAGTGTCATCTTGGGATAGGTAGAGGGAATAAGAATGACTTTTCCCAAAAGTGCTTCCACCGAGCCGACGTTCATCTCGCTTGTTTGACACTGCTCACTTGCGTGGGATATCCTCGTTGGTTCTCTCTCACATCCCTTCCAGAAGTTCATATTCCAAACTGCTACCTACGTACAAAACGGTTGGGTCAAACATCAATGGATTTGACAAAGATGCAAACACGTGTCGCCATCGAGAAGCTCCACGTTTATTCTGACGTTTATTTTAACAGTTTTGGGAACAGTGTCGGTGGAAACAGTCCCTGAGAGTAGTACAAGTGGCATGTGGTCGCCTGGTCGGCACGCTACTGTGATGGTCGTTAATCGGTTATAGTAATACCAACTACCTCATTCTACGGATGCAATTAACCAAGAGAAAGACTAATTACCATGAAAGGTAAGGTTATTTTTAGGGATTAAAGCCCCACAAAAGCCAACACGCTTTGAGAAAGAATATTCACCCTGCTTTATTCATCAGCATCTTTTGTGATTTTGACATTCAAATATCATATTTATGTCTTATGAAAAACATGTAAAATCAGAGATTTTGAAGTCTTTGGCTTAGAATCTTCTTCTTTTTGTTAAAGGAGAGAGTTGATAAGATACGAGTTTCGGAAAATGTTCTAGAGTAGTGTTATCAAAAACAAGAACGAGAATCATGAACTTGCTAGATCGATGAATGAACTGATTTTCGTATATTCTTGATCAAATCATCAAAATAAAAGCATAAAAGCTTAAAGGTATATATCCTGCCTCTATATGTGCACATTAATTTGTACGCAGGCTGCTCCTTTTTCTAGAGATTTCTGGTTTTGAAATGGACATATATACTTAGACCCCAAGTAACTGATTACATATTTAAGAGATTTGATATCCAAATTAGAGTAATTCTCAAGGGTTTGGTTTTAGAATGAGGTTATATATTAAGACTTAGTTTGGAAGTCAAGGATCTCGATCACAGTTATATGCACTTATCGGGGAATTAAGCCCTAAGGAGATTTGATCTTTCTTAAATAAGGTGGATTCATATATAAAATTAAGATTTCATCTCCAAGGCGACTATATTGATTAACAATAGCGCTGCGGAAAATTCTAGTATGCAGATAGGCATACCATACAGACCAAAATTTGTGGCTGTAATTGATTGTAGAAGTTTGTATAGTGACTATACAATTATCATTTACCCCTCATAAGCCCTCTCCATGTGTAATGATAAGACAAATTTCAATCTGTATTCAATACATGCAGATCTGTACAACAGATGAACCCTAGGGCTACGGGCAAAAATTGCATAGAAGGGTTAATTTGTACCCTCATAAGCCTCTCCATGTGTAATGATAAGGCAGATTTTCAATCTGTATTCAATACAGACCTGTACAACAAATGAACCCTAGGGTTACGGGCAAAAATTGCATACAAGGGGACTACAACCGCCCTTATTAATTACAAGGCAAATCATAAAAATATATATATTCCACTGTAAAAGATATTCGATTCCCTTCAAACCCAGCCATGCAATGCCATCACTAGATTATACTAGATGATACTAACTAGATACCTTGTGGTATTCAGTTTGAGTTCGATCGTATATATATGGATGAGTTATTCGAACTTGAAAGTGAGAGACATATAACATCAGGTGAGGTCTTATATGTGTATTAAAATTAACAATAAATCAAGATTATTTCTTACAAAATCGGATCAAAACGATTATTTCAAAGTTATATAATAAAAAAGTGATCATTTTAAATGATATATTTTGATTTTCAAATACTAACTACGTACTAATCAAGTTTATTCGTGATTGCGCGTGCCATCAGTCATTAAGACGAATAGGCGATCTCTATGAGCTTTTTAGGTGACCATTTCATCAAACCTTTCAAACATATAGATATGTCTTTGTCAATTTCATCAAACATTTCATATATGTAGGTCAGTCTTTGTTAATTTATCTATACGAAAGAAATTGATGCTTAATTAGCAGCAGCGACAATTTTTCCCGGAATATCAGTATCAAATCCATAATGACATGATGTTACAATTGTCCAGACAGATTTTATCCACAACACATCAAGATTTAGGCTCTAAAATGGATAATCTATGATACACCGTATTATAAAAAAATCAATATCATGGGTTCTTTTTCCAGGACCGACACTATCACGACTTTATTTTGTATTTATTTTATTTATGTCAGTGGAAAAAGAAACATTAAAATAAAAATTCAAACTAACTAGCATTGCCTATAAAATCGACGATACCCGTAATCGTCGAGCCATAACATCTAACACAAGCAAGTTTAGAGATTTCATACACAAAATCAAGCAGTTAACCCAGATTCTTTCCATTATTTCAGAAGATTCATTTCTCGGATTCTCCGTTAACCCCTACCATTTTTTCTCTATATAAACCTCTATTTGCTTCTTCTACCTTCCATCACTACCAAACCCTAAAACCTCTTCTTTACCATACTGATCATACTCACTCTGAGCAATCATCATGGCCCCAAATTTGAGCAATGGTTCTGCTGTTGTTAACGTCGACAATGGCGTAAACCCAAGTCCTTTTAGCCTTGAAGGTTCCAACTTGACGGCCAACGGCCATGTCATCCTCTCCGACGTCCCCAAAAACCTAACACTCCGCCCATCACCCCATACCATCAGCAAGTCCACCGCCACCGGAGCTTTTGTTGGCTTCAACGCCGCTGAGGCTAGCAGTCGCCACGTGGTGCCCATCGGCCAGCTGAAGGACATTCGGTTCATGAGCATCTTCCGGTTTAAAGTCTGGTGGACCACTCACTGGGTCGGTTCCAAAGGCAGTGATCTCGAGCAGGAGACGCAAATCGTGATCCTTGAAAACTCTGACGCCGGCAGGCCCTACGTCGTCATCCTCCCTCTCCTTGAAGGTGGCTTCCGCGCATCCATCCAGCCCGGCGTCGAGAATTTCCTTGACGTCTGCTTGGAGAGCGGGTCAACTCAGGTCACAGACAAGGGATTCTCCAGCGTGCTTTATCTTCACGCCGGAGAAGACCCCTTCACGCTGGTGAAGGACGCCGTCAAGGTCGCCAAGGCCCACCTGGGAACGTTCAACTTGTTGGAGGAGAAGACACCACCTGGAATCGTGGACAAGTTTGGTTGGTGCACGTGGGATGCTTTTTACCTCACTGTTCACCCTCGCGGCGTCATTGAAGGCGTGAGGAACCTCGTGGAGGGCGGGTGCCCTCCAGGGCTAGTGTTGTTGGATGATGGATGGCAGTCTATCGGCCACGACTCTGATCCCATCACCAAAGAAGGGATGGGCCAGACAGCGGCCGGTGAGCAAATGCCGTGCAGGCTGCTCAAGGTTCAAGAGAATTACAAGTTCATAGACTATGAGAGTTCCAAGGACCCTAATATTAAAGGCATGGGCGCCTTTGTGAAGGACTTGAAGGACGAGTTCAAGAGCGTTGACTATGTGTACGTGTGGCATGCGCTGTGTGGGTACTGGGGTGGAATCCGGCCACATGTTCCTGGCCTGCCGGAGGCTGTGGTTATTGAGCCGAAACTGTCACCGGGGTTGAAGAACACGATGGAAGATCTGGCCGTGGATAAGATTGTCAACACTGGGGTTGGATTGGTCCCACCGGAAATGGTTAGCCAAATGTATGAAGGGCTCCACTCTCACCTGAAGTCAGTTGGGATCGACGGCGTCAAGGTCGACGTTATCCATGTAAGTCCCAAACCCCTCATGTATTTTATTGGTAGTTATTGGTAGTTGGGTTTTGGACGGTGGTGAAGTTAATAACTGATATTGACCTAGAAAGTTCTTATGTGTCATGATCTTATTATCCACTTGACCATGACCGGTTGGTATTATCAAAAATTCAATTTCTTTGACTTGTTGATCGGTGCGTCACCTATTTTTCATAAGAAATTGATTTAATTTTAATTTTTCTTTGGGTGCAGTTATTGGAAATGTTGTGTGAGAACTATGGTGGACGTGTGAACTTGGCTAAAGCATACTACGATGCCCTGACAGCTTCGGTGAGGAAGCACTTCAACGGCAATGGTGTCATTGCTAGCATGGAGCACTGCAACGACTTCATGTTCCTCGGAACCGAAGCCATCACTCTCGGCCGTGTTGGTATGTCCTTTTGATTCGATTTCGACTTGGTTTTATTTGTACATTTATTCGTGTGTTGCATTTTGTTAACAACTTGTTTTGTTATGCTTTGTGTAGGTGACGATTTCTGGTGCACTGATCCCTCCGGTGATCCCAACGGTACCTTTTGGTTGCAAGGGTGTCACATGGTTCATTGTGCTTACAATAGCTTGTGGATGGGCAACTTCATACAGCCGGATTGGGACATGTTCCAGTCCACTCATCCCTGTGCCGCTTTCCATGCTGCCTCTAGAGCAATCTCCGGCGGTCCAATTTATGTCAGTGACACTGTGGGGAAGCACAACTTTGAGTTGCTCAAAACCCTAGTGGTGCCGGACGGCTCTATCCTTCGCTGCGAGTACTATGCTCTCCCTACTCGTGATTGTCTCTTTGAGGATCCTCTCCATGATGGCCGCACCATGCTAAAAATTTGGAACCTCAACAAGGTAATTGATCAAGCTAACTTGCCAATCTGTTACTTATATATCATCGTTGTACATTATGTGTGTGCTAATTTGTTAATCTCTTTTAACAGTACAATGGAGTTCTTGGGGCATTTAACTGCCAAGGAGGAGGCTGGAGCCGTGAGACTAGGCGAAACCAATGTTTTTCCAAGTATGTAGGAAAGGTGACCTCCAAGGCCAACCCTAAGGACATCGAGTGGAACAGTGGCAAGAATCCAATTTCCATTGAGGGAGTGCAAGTGTTTGCCTTGTACTATCACCAGGCCAAGAAGCTAGTCCTGTCCAAGCCAACCGAGGATGTGGAGTTGTCACTGGAGCCCTTCAACTTTGAGCTAATTATCGTTTCTCCGGTGACTACTTTGCCTAGCAAGTCTGTGCAATTTGCCCCAATTGGTCTAGTGAACATGCTCAACACCGGAGGCGCTGTGAAGTCTTTGGTTTACGGTGAGGAGGGGAACTCTGTTCAAATCGGGGTGAAGGGCACCGGAGAGATGAGGGTGTTTGCGTCTGAGAAGCCACTAGGTTGCAGGATTGATGGAAGCCCTGTGGCTTTTGAGTATGAAGAGAACATGGTGAGAGTTCATGTGCCATGGACCGGTAACTCCGGCTTGTCTATTGTGGAGTACATATTCTAGATCTATAGGTCACTTTGGTTATTTTTCTTTAGAAGCAAGTGAGCAAAGGGACTAGTTAGCTATGTTTAAGCAGTACTATTTTCCAAATTTTCGTTTTTGCTCCCTTTATTAGTACTATGGGAGATTTAACTATGTTTCATTATGGTTTCCAGTGATACAAATTATCAGACTTTTCACCATGACTTTGTGGTGGTTTTTGTGAGCAATTCTTTTCCTGACATGATACATTTGACTGAAATTAAAGTGGTTTTTAGCTACGAATGAAGGTTTGAAATTACAAAATTTCCTTGGCAATGTTTGTCAAGTGGAAAAAAAAAGTGGAAAAATTTTGTTGGCATTGGCTAAAACTAGTAACTACAGATGAAACTAGAAGGGAAATAAACATAGAACCCAAATCCCACAACCAGCTACCTAGTACATAGCAATGTCTTCAAAGGCGAAAGAGAAAGTGAAAGCAGCTTGGTAAAACCTTGTGAGACAATCATGTTGGTAACCCTACGGTGTTTCACTAGCAGCCACTGTAATCCTCCGCTCGTAGGGTGTTCCATAGATTGTACCAAGAGTTAGGATCATCACCTTTTGCATCATTGATCGGTATGACATTACCATCATCATGACCAACAACGAAGTGTAAGTGACTGGTGCTATTGATATGCTCATAGGTACGACAAGTAGTAGTTGAGCTTTGCTGCAAGTCCTTCCCATAGTTGTAGTAGTTGTTGCATAGGGTGTACATGCTATCGACCACATTTACATCACTAATTGGCATGAAGTTACCAAGATTCGCAGTACAGAATTGTTGATCCTTATCGTTAGTACTGCTAGTAGTAGTTGAAATCTGTTGTAAGCCATTCTCAAAGTAGTTGTTGCCGGGCATACTGAATTGCTGGTCATTAGTGCCACTTGAACTTTGTGGTAAATCCTTCTCCTTTAGCAAAGAGTTCTCCACAACTTGGTTATCGACTTTCCTTAACCTCTTGCTCTTTGGAATAATGGAGGTTGATGGGTAGTCTTTGTTCTTCTTCCTCTTATTGCACCTCATCCCTCTCAATCTTGGAGGATCATCTTCATATAACGTAACCTTTGTCTTCTTGGATTCGGATGAGCGTTTGTTCTTTTTGAGATGGCAAATCACCCAATGGGGAGAAAAATTGCTGCTATACTCTTCCATATGCCCAGCAGCATGGTGCAAAGAATCATCACTCTCATACCGGAATTTCCTCTTCGTCCCAATAGGTTTCCCATTTTCATCATCAACTGGTCTAGATCTTTCACCCTCACTCCATGTCCCTAATCTGGAGTTTGTCCTACGATCAATCCGCTTACCTTTGGGGTTTAACTTCTTGGGAATCGCAAAGAAATACAAGGATTCTTCGTCTTGCCGTTCGAATCTCTCCCAAATCTCCCAAGGCTCTTCGCCATAGATGTCAACCTCGGGCAACTTTAGGTATGGTGGTGGAGATACATAGATGTCAACCTCGGGCAACTTTAGGTATGGTGGTGGAGATACAGACTCTTCTCCATTCACCTTGCCATACAGGTAATAGTTCACCAACTCATATTCCTTCGGATGGAACCTGAAACCTTTTGGCATTACAATCGACATCGTTGTTTGGAAGCTGAAAAAGAACTTTAAGCTGAGAAGTTAGTGTTGAAGTTTTATACAATCCTAATACTTATCAAAAAGTCCTTTTATAAGATGTACTACGTCCGGAACTTGGCTATCTTCGTTTTAGGTAAATACAGAACTATATTCTTTTTAGGTAAGCACAGAACTATCAGTATTCCTTCCTTTTCTTGGTAAATCTAGCTAGACCTCAATACATTCCTTTTAGGTAAGTACAGAACTATCAGTATTCCTTTTCTGGGTAAATCTGGCTAGACCTCAATACTTGCCTTTTTCCATGAGACATGTTACCGCCTCAAATCAAACCCAATACTAGTATATGGATGCAAACACTAAAAAAGTAAACAGCATTGTGCCTTGAGTCCGTGACAGTTAGTAAAATTACTGGATCAACTAAGAGAAAGTTCAACAACAATGTGAACAGGAATCAAATCCCAAATATTTTCTATGTAAATCATCTAAATAATTTCAACGGAATTTTCAGTCTTTATGCTTTGTTTCTAGACATATCTAAGCAGAAAGACTAATAGGATACACCACTCAACCAGCCTCAGGTTGGCAGTCAAAAATAAGGACAATTCCCTTTTTACAGTCCTTTACATAAAATAAGAAACACTGGAAACTAAAAATTTAAGCAATTGGTAAAGCAGGTTTCCTTCAAAATTAGAGTTCTCTTAGATTTAACAATTACCTGACTGTACAAAAGCTGAAAATTAGCCCATCTTTAAGTTGCATCGCCTTTAGATGACTCTTTCACCCGAGACGTAGGGCTTGAACTAGGAACAGAAGGTTCACCCAGTTTCATGTGCTCATCACCATCTTTTCTTTCAGACTGTTCAGATTCTGCATCGCCTGATGCAGATGTATTCAGGGAAGTAGTGCTTGCTAGTTTATCTGCAGGCTGAATATCAGCAGATAATGCCCCCCTAGGAGTGGTGGATGGAGATTTTTCACCACCATTGCTGCAGTTACTAGATGTCAACCACACAAATTTTAAGTCACACCCTTCCCAGCATTTACCATTAAGAAATGCTTTCTCTGCTGAACGCCGTGTTGCAAAAGTTATACGAGCTGAGCATTTCTTTGATATGTCCAACTCACTACTACTATCATGAGATTCCAGATCTTCTAATTCCACATTAGAAATATCACTGTATGGTACAAAGTGTTCCTTGATAACAGTAACCTGGAAGGAAGACATTAAAATCAGTTTACCTTCCACAGAAGTATTTACAAACTGCAAAGTAAACCTAGAAGAAACCCATATAAAAGTACTATATTTTACCACATCTAGAACAAGAGTTACTTTGTATGATATATGGTAAAAGTTATATGAGCTGAGCATTTCTTTGATATGTCCAACTCACTACTACTATCAGATTTCTGTGATATCACAGAAAAGATACTCCACAAATTACTTGGTTTCAAAAAAAAAAAACTCTTAGTAAAAGAAAGGAAAAAGAACAGAGCCTAACAAATAGTTATATTCCATATGCATCAAGGAAGATAGAAACTTCATATTCACAGGCTCTCACTCTAACAAGTTATTCCATGAATACCATAAATTCTTTTCTAAAGTCTCCATTTAAAATATTGAGGAAGCAAATACTTTCAACTTCTTTCTCTGACTAGGTAAGTTTGAAAGATTATTGGTCATATTACAAATGAACACGTCTTAAATTTAAGGTTAGACTAAGCATATGCGTCGTCAAACAATCCAAACTAATGCAAGTTTATAGTCAAAGGTACTGATAAGTGATCTCATTCCTTATTTCACCTCTTAACTCACTGATTATCTTTTCCTAAGAAACTCCTAACACACTCATTGCTTCAGAGACATGAATTAATAAATATGCTTATTGATTGAGCAATGTGTGAGGAACATGTGATGTGGTCAGCTACCCAAAAACTTTATCATACAGCAATGAAAAATTAGAAAAATTATCTTTCGTTGAGAAATAGAGAGAGAAAGAGAGAGAGAGAGAGAGAGAGAGAGAGAGAGGGACAACTTACATTTGCAAATCCAGATGGTAAAGGAGGGAGAATTCTAAATCCAGTAGGACGATTGTCTAATTTGTATCTATTCAGTGGAACAGGAGTCCCTAGTGGTACTGATGGACGAATCATCTGATGCTTCAAGGTAGGAGATTGCTGTGTCATAGGTGTACTTGTTTTAGGACTATGGGAGGCGACGATATCCCCGGATTGGTTCTTATCAGTCAACATCTCATCAGCCAGTGCTGACACAGGAGTAGGACTGGAGGAACTCGGAGTAGCAACTTTATCAGCGTCAGCTCCTAATCCCACTTTGCGTCTCCTGGCAGCTAGCTCTGTATCTGCCTCACCCTTTGGTCCGCCCTGGATACAAAAGTTTGAAAAAGGCTATATAAATGATAAAGTAGAGGACTAGTATAATTGAACCCTCATCCATATAGCATGTAACTCAGTGTAACTCTTTCAATGCTAAGAAAAAAGTTTAAGTTTACAAGACAAACTCTTCGCAATTAGTACCTAGTGAAACATCATATCAATTGAAAGAAAGCCAAGATGTGACATGCCCCAAACCAAAAATAGTAACATTAGCAAGAATTACGTCAGTTGGACATACTTGTTTCTCAAGCTTGTACAACTGGCGACGAAAGTCATTCCGTTTCTGGTCCAGCATTTCCTGCTTCTTGCGAAGTTCCTCCTTTAACTGCTCTAAATTTTCTAGCTTTTTCTGCAGAGGTGGAGCCTTGGGACCATTTGAGATTACAGGCTTAGAGTTATCAAAGGATGGTAGAGAAGCATCAGATGCATGAACAATACTACCCTTTGAAGAAGAGTGTTGATTATCCTTGCTAATACTAGAACCAGATGAATGGAGTGGAACTGAAACAGCTGTCAAACCAGGGGAACTTTCAGAAACCATACTAGCCTTGCCAGGGCCATCCTCTGGAATGCTATCACGATTTGCCCACCACAACTTGATAAAACGATTACCCATTACAGCATCAGGTGCCTTTAAAGCAGCTTCAGCCTCTTCTCTCTTGGAAAACTGGACAAAAGCTCGCTCGCTATTTGATGGAATATGAATGTCCAAAATCTCTCCAAATTTTTGAAAATGAGAAACAAGAGCCTCCCTTCTGTTGCTTTTCTGAGGAATACCATTGACAAATAGAGTACGTAATGCTTTCTGAGATGGTTTCCGAACAGTACGCATAGTATCATAAGGTCTCTTGGCTAACGAGTTTAGGGGTTTGGAGTTTGTATCCTCTGCAATGCTGCGCTTTCCTTGATGTTGCTGATGAATGTTGACTTGTGACTCGGTTACATTCTCAGGATTATCTGAATAGTTTATTGTAGGGTCAATTTTCTCCTTCACGTCTGATCTGTTTTTTGAGCTACCAATTCTGCCCCAGACTGACACACTTGTACTCTGTGAACCCGCAGCAGTACCAACAGTTCTAATTGGGTATTCATTGTTTGCGTTATCACACAATCTAGCTTGATGACGGTCAAAAGGATCATCATTTGATAAGGAGTCAGGTTCATCATTCCTAGGTGACTGAAGGCCTAGAATTGCATTTGAGGTTTCAGGACCATTGTTGTTCCACAGGGGTTGATCAGGGTCATACAAGTCAGTTCCACCCAAAGAAGTATCATCAGTGACACCAGACTTGCTCACTTTGCTATGCAATCCTTTGCTATTCATCAATGTAGTTGAAGATGCACTGACTGATGGTAGAGGTCCATGACCAGTGGGTTTTCCAAGTAGGTGTGCGCTTGGAAGTGAAACAGGAAGATTGAACTGAGAAAGACTCTGTAATTGAAGAAAATATGATTTTAACCAAAAACACAGGCCATAAATAATGAAGTTTGAAGCTAAACACAGAAAACAAAAACAAACAAAGAAACAAACAAAAGAGAACCAAAATACAGCTACGATAAGACACAGCATAATGACTGAATGCATTAGTGAAGGTATGCAAAAAGGATTCATTTGTGAGTTTATGAGATGAATCAAATGCATCATAATACTTGTTAAGTACTGACTAGATATCATCTAACTAATTGCTAAGGAAATAGTAACGCAAAACAACTAGCCAGCATTCCGGAAGTTAGATCAACTAGCGAGGAAGCTCTAATGTAACAAGTCTGATCAACACAAAGAAAATAATTATTTACTAATGGGTACATGCACAAACTGAAATTGGCATTACAGAACAAAGCTTGACATCATCAGCCACATGACTCGCAACTTATACAGTGCCAAATATTGAAAACAGGCTGTAAGATTGTTAAAGATAACAGCTAATTGTACCAATCACAATGGAATAAATATTTCAATTAAGCTAAAAAGCAGTAAAAGTACCTGCACGTCTTCAACAACGATCCGATTGACTCCATGTTCCATCGGACAGATGTCCCCTCTTAGACAAAACCCACGCTCCTCAAAGTCTCTACATCTTTGGTGAGGGATGCCCAAATTTAAAGAAGAACGGATTGGTGGTCTGAGTGTACCTTGCAACCCAATTGAATGCAGTGTATCCAGGCCACCGTTTGGTACTCCTGGAAGTAATCCAAATGCATTCCAGGACGCACTCTGTGGATTGGAAACATTTGGCAATCCCCGTCCTCCAAACATACTCGGAGGAAGGGATCCCTGCTGAACCAGCTGAGATGTAATATCAGAGCTGAACCTAGAATCACGTTGGCTCCATGATGCAGAGTCCCGTCCTCTTCCCCTACCAGGACCAAGGTCTCCAGGGAATGCTTGGTTTGCCCGCATCCTTTGATTTAAATCAAAAGGTGCTCGAGGCAGTGATGCTGAACCTGGGCGTCTTTTATCAAACTTTCCAGAAAAGTTCTCAAACGAAGTGGAATTATAATATTTCGATGGTGTACTCGCTTGAGAATCATTATCTCTGAAAGAGTGCCCATTTACAAAAGGTTTGTTCCTTTTTCTGTATGGCCTTGTTATATCTTGATCAAGGGTATCTCTCTCCAAAGACTGAGAACGAGCATCTCGTCTACGATGTTTGTGATTTCGATCATCATCGTCATCATCACTGACTTCCTTCTCCTCAGGATCACTAACAAAATCAGAAGCAGAAAGGCCACCTGGTTTTGGAGACGAAACATTTAATTCCATTTGATCCCTTGAAATCACTAGAATGTCGATTTACGTCAAGATAATTTCCGAACTCCAGTAACAGCAACAAAATGCACTTGTTTGTCTATAGATACTCTAGTGAGCTCGGAACCTGGAAAGTGATAACAATTAGAAGTTTTCAACAACAACGAGAAACATAGGAGGTACATATCTCAAACTGAGTTAAAGAAGTAGGCGGTAGACATGAGGTTATTTACATCATACGTGTGCATCAAGGTAAAAGGCATATACGTTGCCATTCTTATCCCAAAAGACCAAGCGCCACAAATAGAACTGATAATCATCACTCAATGGCCTTTCAACTTGAACCAAAAAGGATTTCCGAAGTCAATTCTGATGAACAGTTTTGGCACGATGATGGGCTCATACATGTTAATAAACTAACTATAACATGCAAGCTACCAAATCCAGCTAAATAGAAAAACTATTCCCCTGCCCCTGGAGCACTACTGCAGTATTGCATGCCACTTCCATATTATTCTTTGACTAAACGTAAAACCTATTCTGAGACCTTTAACATCTTTTGATACTTCGCAGTTTAAATGATGTAACAAAAAAAAACAAGTACTTGCTTCTCGCGGCCTTAAAGGCATGATGGAGAAACCTAAGTAGTAATTGACAATAAAGGTTTGCTTAAACTGTGTTTTATTTTTTGTTTATCTTATTATAAACAAGCTGTATGGCAAATGAAAAACATGCAGGCTGTGCTGGAAGCATATAAACCATGGTTGAAAAGCCTTAAAAACTAATGATGAGAAGAGGAATAAGAACAAACGAACAAGTATGATAAGTTACAGCATGGCACTCGCTCACGGCGTCACAGTTATACCATGTGTCTCCTTCACAAGTTCCACAACCTAATGATTCCATTATTAATGATCATGAAAATCATTGTGTTTTCGACATAAATGTACCAAGCCAAATTCGTAAGTCACTTAAAACCCAGCCAAAGTCCACTGCAATGACCTCAAATAGCTACCTTCAGCTACATAAACCACTCGACCCACATTCATCAAAATCCTAATTACAATCAATTAACGCTAAGCACTAACGAAACTAAGCTCCTATAATCTACAGGTTTTCGATATCAACACAACAAAATCAGCCTAAATTCGAAAATTAAACCCTAAGGGATTGCATTAAGCGATCGTAATTTAGGTTTAGAACAATCGAGCAATACCGAAAACGAATTCAAAACAATGGAAACAGATTCTTACAGAGTAATGGCTTAGGGAAGCTTCCTATGTAAAGATGGATTCGGCTCCGCCGGGTAGCCCAGGGAAATGCGCCGGAGGGAGAACCGGAGGTGAAATTTCGCGGCGGCGGAGATTAGAGACGGAGGGGCGAGGGTAGGATCGTAATTAAGAGGTAATCGAGGGAGGGATGTGGAAATTGTGAGAGGGAGAGAGGGGTTTTGGGAGTGAGAGACTGGTTTGGCTTTGGGTTTGAGCGGAGCAAACAGGAGTGGAGAGAGAGACGCCGACGACGATGGTTTTGGTACCAAAATAAAAATAAGTGAAAATGAGAAACTGGAATTCGAAATTGCATTTCGACCTACATTATTTTGGGTAATTCGCAATAAGCCCCTACTAATACGGGTATTGTATTGGCGTCCTGTAAATGAGTATAATTATAAAAATACGAGAACTTCGTCTAAACGGTCATCTTTCCTCAATTTTAAGATTAATATATATAATAATTAAGATGATCAATTTACTCTTAAGTTTTATTTTTTTATAGTTTTTTTAAAATTTTTTTTCATATTCCATAAATATTAAAAGAGGTTTTGGAATTTGATAATTTGGGTTGACCTCTATAAACTTGAAAAAGATTGAAAATGGATAACATATAGAAGTTCAATCCTTATTGTTTCTGTTGATACTAAAGAATCTTGTTGTTGCCGTTGGCATTGAAGAATGATTGATATGAATAACTGATTATTAACAAGTAAAAAATGACGATGAATTTTTTTCCTACTTTCCTAAAAATATAAAAAACCAAAAAAAGAAAATTAAATATGAAAACAAAGAAGAAAAACTAAGAAAAAAATAGAATTTAAAGGTAAATTGGTCATTTTTTTTTTATCTGAGGGTAAATTAGTTATCTTGATTGCTATATATACCAATCTTAGATCGAGATGAAAATATGAGATACAAATCTGATATTTTTAAAACTTGATATATCACAGTTTATAAAGAGTAAAAGTTCATACACCATTCAGACGAATTTCTCATATTTGAAATTCTTTGAAATTCGTATATTATTCAGACGAATTTCTCATTCTTGAATCATATTTGAGTTTGTTATAAGTTGAATATCATTATTCTTAAGGGAAAATGGTCATTTCATCAAAAATAAAAGAAAGAAAGCCCAATTCAATGACAAAAAGACGATGCTCGCATTCCAACAAATCATACCTAAAAAAAAACGATATTCGGATGCTTAAAAGCTCGAATTCATTGCATGAATCTAAACAAGTCAAATCAAAAGACAAACACAACACATTCCAAAACCATTTCTCACTCTCTCTCTCTCCCTCTCTCTCACACACTCATTCACATTCGATCTCTCTTTTTCTCTCTCTAACACAAGTAAATCATACGATATGTCTTGCATCTCAATCAATTATTGCAATCTCTACCATGTTCAATCATTTTATGACACAATTAACTTGTCATTGCTAACACAGGTGTTGCCACAATTTGGGACGTTTGTTGACCGGTTGAAGGAACAAGGATTCCGGCCACATACAACTTATGGCTACAATCTCATACCACCATAACGTGGACACTCGGAGTACAGTTCCACAATAGTTATGTGGTCCGAATTTGCGATGGGTGGAAGACATTTGCCATTGACACAGAAATTAACGGTAGCAATACTGTGTTGTTAAAAATTTTAGACTGTTTCACAATTGATGTATTAATTTTCAGTTCAAGCGATGACATTACAGTAACACCCAATATTGTCAAAGCCAAAACGTTGCCTTACCAGCCAAAGGCCGGACCTGTATCAGGATCTTAGTCTACTTCATGTTCTACTAACATGACGCTTAATTTGGAGGAGGTGCATGGTGGCCCTACCCAGCTTCAATGTGATGAGATTTGGCAAGATATAGGCACTATATATACTTTGGATATGTTAAAGTGGTACCTTGATGCATATGCAAGTTATATGTGTTTTTGTCACGATCCTCAGCAAGGAGTTGAGAGGTCACTAGTGAGCAAAGAAAAAAAAATGATGCGGGCGTGCCACCTCGCAGACGAGGAAATGGAGGTGCGCGAGATCTTGACTTCTTGATAAGACGGAGGGTTTCAGGTGCCACCTCGCAGACGAGAAATTTACGAGCACGAGCGATTCTATACTCACGGTGTGTCGCAAGTAGAACAATAATAGAGATTAGGGATGATCAGAGACGAGTCAAAGAGGGCTCTATGTTAAGGCGAGGACGCATTTAGGATTAGGGTTTTCGAGAAGCTCGAATGTTCAACTGGGTTGAAGTTTTGTTTGTATTGTTTGTAAAGATTGAGTACGTGATTGAGCTTTAACAAAGAAGCGAATGCAAAGCTCAGAGGAGCGTTGTAGGTTCAACTAGGTTGAAAGGTTTGTTGTATTTCTGTTTGAGTAGTTGTGAAGAGGAAGAGAGAGAGAGATATATAGTTTTCTGTAAGCCTTTGAGCCCCTTATATAGTAGCTCGCCTTCTGCTAAAAGAAAGATAATCAGAATCCAAGTCGGACTCTGAAACAGAATACCACAAGGACACTGTTTCACCCGCGTGAACTAACCATCTGCGTGACGCGTGTCCAGTTCGCACACTCCATTTTGCATAGGACACTGCCTCCGCGCTGCTCAATTGTAGACTCCTATGCGAATTTAAATTAGGAACATCTTTATCCCGCGACGTGTCACAGTCCTTGTAGAAACCTATCTCGCAAGCCGCAGACTCAAACCATCCCACGAGCTCTTGAAGCTCGTTTCCATCTCACGGATATTAAAAGACTTTTTCATTAAAAGGGTCACAGGTACTGGCCCAAAGCATGTCAAAAACTTGTAGGAGTCTTCAATAACAAATGTAGGTGATCACGTCCATGCGGCATCCGTCTGTTGCTTCCTCGCGAAGTCTCCTACGCGGAGCCATCTCTGCAATTCTGTGCCAAGTTTATTTCACACGCGAACCCTATTATCCATCTCGCGTGACCTTGCTAGCGGGCCATCACTTGTAAACCCAAAGAATTTGGACTCGCCGGTGTGACGTGGATCAAGAATTTAATTAATATTTACATAGACATTTATTGTCCAGTAAAATATTAATTTGAGCGTAAACAATATGAACATCACGAGGTAGTTAACATAACCATTCAACCCCACCCCATTTATTTTGTTTTTTGTTTTTATAGCATATGCATGCCCACAAGGCCACAACTTTTTTTGAATAATGTTGTCACAAATGGTTACAACATATTGTAATAGTGAATCACCACACCTCACAATACGTATACACATATCCATAGTTAATTAAATTTGATATATATTATTTTATGCATATGATTCAGAAGAGTTTGTCACGCTACATTTGGAGAACGAAGACAAATCGTTCACCGTTTAGGGTATGAACGGTGAAGTTGGAATGGTTAAATTTCGAAAGTCAAACCATACTTTGCATATGGTGGATGGGTACTCCAAGTTGAAGGCAAATTTTGGTTTTGTTAACGGAGAGAAGATGATCATGTATCTTGTCTTTCCGTTTATTCCTTATCTTAATAATCAATAACTTTTATTGTAAAACATGTACTAGATATGGGGCTGTGCATTTGATTCAATTTGTGTTTTTAGGATGAATTATGATTGATTTAGTCGTTGGGTGGCATAACAACTCTAAAAATGGTTCGATTTAGTTACAATGAATCCATCGGACGAGGGAAAATTTTTGTTTTTTGTTTTTTATAACATTGGACGTGGCTATTAAATTGCTTGTGTCATGTGGATATTGTGAACATGGTTTGGACCGGTATCGCCTAAAACTACAGTTGCAGGCTCATTGTTTTAAAATATGTGGTTTGGGTTCACACTAATAAAATTATGGGAGTCTAGGATGAAGAGCAGTTTGGGTCATGATTGAAGAGGGGAACTCCTCCTTCCTAAGAACAAAAAAAGAAGAGGGAAACTCCAGCTGGGCTTAGGGGAACAAAAGCAATAGTGACGGTGATGTGTAGAGAGACCATGATTGAAGAGGGGAACTCTGAGAACTCCTCATTCCCAAGAAAAAAAAACTTAAAAAAGAAGAGGAAAACTCCAGTTGGGCTTACGAGAACAAAAGCAATAGTGACGGCAGTGTGCAGAAAGACCTACTATGACACAAATAATAAAATAAAGGTACAATAACCAACACCCTAATATCATCTAAATACCCTTTTGCATTGTCAAACAAAAATAAAACAACACGTTCACCATAGATTTTAAAGGTTAAGAGAGTGGAACATAGGATAGAAGACGGGCATGGCGGTTTCCATACGCCATTTACAAGGCTTGTTTAGTTTGAGCAAATCATAGTGCTACAGTTGCGGGAACGCAGTGCAGCATCAACAACAACAACATTGTCATTCAAGGTAAGTATTAAGTCGCTACATGCAGCTAATCTGTTTTATTGGTAGTATATGTGTTCAGGTCGGTGAATGGGAAAGATTGATGTCTATAATTGTTTGTTGGTCAGGCAAAACTCAAGCGGGATGTCAAAATATTTTTGGATAAATGTTTTATTGTATCATACTGTTAGTACATAGCCAAAATACTTGGCTAAACCGAGAATACGGTACAATTACCCGGTCGAGATAGCCCTGGTGGGCTCTTCACAGACATCCAAGGAAGGAATGGCCGGCAACAAACCGCTTGCCGAAGTCACTCTAGCGGCAAAACACCCCCAAAAGAGGAGACACTCCAAAGGAGGGCAAAGAGTCCCACATTGGAAACAAGCTCAAGGTACACAAGCTTAGCCTATAAAACAAGCTCAAGGTACACACTTACACTCGCTCTCTCACAGATTCATATACTCTCCCTTACTTTCATTCCTCTACCCGTACAAGTGCACATAGCTCACTTAAGCATCGGAGAGTTGAAGACTGGACCACCCCAGTCCCGACCCCGTGACGCTGTTACTTGTGCAGGTACCGAGTGAAAGCCCCTCAAGAATTCTGCTTCGTTCCGCCCCGCGACCTCTTCCCGGCTCGGGACGTAACAGGTAGAAACAATTGGCGCTAGAAGGAATGTCTCTATCTTGTGGAACTCCCACTTGCCTCGAAACTCGGCACCATGGTGATTATTGATGACCCCGTGGACCCTGACACTCAAACAGAACCTCAGTCAGGTGACACATCCCTTCCCCAAACCAGCAGCCCAGCCCCCATTAACCATTCCGACCCCGCCACAGCCCTTGAAATTCTCAAGCGGGACTTCCATGCATTCCGCGAGCAGACGGCTAAGGAAAGGGCAGAAACGAAAGCGTACCGAGTACGCATAGCTGAGTTGGAAAAAGAGCAGTTCTTGCTCCGCGCCACGTTAGAGCATCGTACCGTGTACAACGATAGCTTGGACCGCGCGGCACGAATTGCCGGGACCCCGGATTCTCTTCAAGGCCAGACTGGTTCAGTACTCCCGGGAGGGCCTAGCCAGATTATGTACATGTCCCATCTCCTAACCCACCCCTCATTTCCACTCCCGGCCCCCCAACCATCAATCATCAATGATTCCCCTCTGCCACATCAACCTAATCCATCCGCCCCACCAATCTCCACTTCCACCACTACCAACTCTCCCAACCCACCTCTTGACATGCCAACCCGCCTACTGCTCCAACTTAGCCAAACTGTCACGCAGTTAGCTTCACGGGTTGAAGGCGTCGAGAGTCGCGGGGCTCAGCGACCTTTGTTCTCTGGTTTCGGACATCGCCCAAGCCCTTTCACACCCCGAGTGCAGATGGAGAAGCGGCCTCCGGGGGCCAAGCCCTTTAAGATGGATAAGTATAAAGACACAGGAGACCCTCATCTCCACCTCGAGACATTTTTCTCGCTTTGTAGCTCCTCTGGCTACAGCGACGCCATAGCATGCCACGCCTTCCAAGAGACCCTCTCGGAAGAGGCACTCAGTTGGTTCCTTAGCCTGCCAATTCCATAGACAGCTTCGACCAACTCTCGGAACGTTTCCTCAACCGTTTCATACTGCACACCAGCATCTACCGCACTGTAGACGCCCTGTTCCACATCAAGCAGAAAGAGGGCGAAGGCCTCCATGAACTGTTGTCCCGGTGGCAATCTGCCACGGCGAGGTGCCACAACTTAGAACCTCGCGTGGCGGAGCAGGCTTTCCGTCAGGCCCTCCTCCCCGACAGTATCCTGATGGAGATCAACAAGAACCCTCCAGGATCCTATGATGCCTTGATGGACCTGGCTGTGCGATGGGCCCGTGCTGAATTTGCCACTTTCGGACGTCCCGCCCATGCCACGCTAGCTCTTACTGCCTCAGCGCCAGATGAGCACTTTAGCCGCAGACAAGAGAAAGGGCAATCATATGGCCCATCCCGAGAACAGGGGCGTGGCTCCGACCGTCGCCATGTGGGACAGAGAAACCGCGACCACCCTTACAAGTCAAGGGACCAGAGCCCCCACATAGCTCTACATCCCGACCTCCTGGGACTCCTCGATCCCGACAGAAGGGTGAAAAAAAAAAAAAAACCCTTCCCGACACGGCGTCTGGTCCCGACCCAATATATAGTCCCGACCAAGGATCTCGTGACAAGAAGCAAGTGGCTCCGCCCAGAGCTCCGGGAGCCCTTCCCACATGGCCCCCCGAGTTCCCGAGGCCCCCCTCCCTTACTTACCATGCTCTCAGAACGTGCCAGCACAAATGACCCGCTTCACACCCTCATTCCTCTCTTCCTCCCTCCCGGGACCATCCATTTCTCACCGCGGACACCGATCGCCACGCCAGACTCCGCGGACTCCTCTTGTCTCACCATTCCTCGCGGACTCCACTGGTCTTGCCAGAGTCCCCGCACACCGCGTAGCGGCTCTACACGGCTCCAGATAAGTGTCACTTCACACTTCAATTAAGTTGTTATCATACAAATAGCATGCCACATGCATCATAATATACTCTCATGTACATGCTACACACCTGTAAACCATGGGCAACCCACATACACTTGCTTCACATGATTACAAGCCAAATATTGTTGTACATTTATCTATATCAATCACAAGCTACACACACACACCATGTGTAAACAGCCAGCATTCAAACAGGCATCCTCTAGCTACACACGCCCTTAGCGCGACCTGTCCTGCCACCCCTTCCCGGCTCGGGACCTCGGGACGAGACAGGAAGACCCCTTATTCCTAGCCAACCCGACAGTAAAACCCTTACCCTAGAATTCCTACCAACACCACAAACATGTGAACCGCCCCATTCTCCCCACATACAAATCCAAAGACAAAGAACGCCACCTATTCATACCGTGAAACAGTGGACCCGCGTAGTAGCAATGAAGCTGGTTGCAAACAGCCAAGCGCTTGCGCCCACTCGATCGAGGGTGAATTGGGACGCTTCCCAATCTGAGGTTTGTAGAACCACCGAAACCCTAAAACACAAATTGCAGCTCGCCCAATTTTCAATTTGCAAAACACGAACTCTCCCTTCCAGCTATCCCCAACCCCATGCATACATTGACTCGCCAGGGCAGCGGCCCGCCACACTGCGACAGTCTCACCAGCTAAGCGCGAACTGACTCGCCATGCAGCGGCCCGCAACACTCAATAGCGACAGTCCCCAACCAAGCGCGGACTGACTCGCCAGGGCAGCGGCCCGCCACGCTGCGACAGTCGCCATCTAAGCGTGAACTAACTCGCCACACAGCGGCCCGCAACGCTCAATAGCCTCAGTCTCCAATCAAGCGCGGACTGACTGGCCACTTCACGACAGTCCCCAACCTAGCGCGGACTGCCTCGCCACATAGCCTCAGTCCCCAATCAAGCGTGGACTGACAAGCCACTTCGCGACAGTCCCCAACCTAGCGCGGACTGCCTCGCCATGTAGCCACGGTCCCCAATCAAGCGCGGACTGACTGACCACTTCGCGACAGTCCCCAACCTAGTGCGGACTGCCTCGCCACATAGCCTCAGTCCCCAATCAAGCGCGGACTGACTGGCCACTTCGCAACAGTCCCCAATCAAGCGCGGACTGACTGGCCACTTCGCGACAGTCCCCAATCAAGCGCGGACTGCCTCGCCATGTAGCCACGGTCCCCAATCAAGCGCGGACTGACTGGCCACTTCGCGACGGTCCCCAATCAAGCGCAGACTGACTCGCCACATAAGCCTCAGTCCCCAATCAAGCGCGGACTGACTGCCCACTTCGCGACAGTCCACAATCAAGCGCGGACTGACTCGCCACATAAGCCTCAGTCCCCAATCAAGCGCGGACTGACTGGCCACTTCGCGACAGTCCCCAATCAAGCGCGGACTGCCTCGCCATGTAGCCACGGTCCCCAATCAAGCGCGGACTGACTGGCCACCTCATGACAGTCCCCAACCAAGCGCGGACTGACTCGCTAGAGCAACATTAACCCTGTCTTCTTGCCAACAGGTTTCCAGAGCATCACCCCCGTCACCTCGCGACTCTCGCGTGGGGACTTGGGGACTCGGCACCATGCCTCCTACTCCCGGGTAAAACCTATCCTCGGCATCTCTAGAATAACTCCCCACCCAAGAACTCTCTCGGACTGGGGACTTGGAGACTTGTTAGTACATAGCCAAAATACTTGGCTAAGCCGAGAATACGGTACAATTACCCGGTCGAGATAGCCCTGGTGAGCCCTTCACAGACATCCAAGGAAGGAAGGGCCGGCAACAAACCGCTTGCCGAAGTCACTCTAGCGGCAAAACACCCCCAAAAGAGGAGACACTCCAAAGGAGGGCAAAGAGTCCCACATTGGAAACAAGCTCAAGGTACACAAGCTTAGCCTATAAAACAAGCTCAAGGTACACACTTACACTCGCTCTCTCACATATTCATATACTCTCTCTTACTTTCATTTCTCTACCCGTACAAGTGCACATAGCTCACTTAAGCATCGGAGAGTCGAAGACTGGGCCACCCCAGTCCCGACCCCGTGACACTGTTACTTGTGCAGGTACCGAGTGAAAGCCCCTCAAGAATTCTGCTTCGTTCTGCCCCGCAACCTCTTCCCGGCTCGGGACGTAACATGTAGAAACACATACTATTCTTGTATCCGTTTGAAGTATATGACTGAAAAAATGAGCCACTTTCATACACTTGTTATATGGTTGTGCAGGGAGTAAATGAAGAGTTGGTGGCAGTGAAGTTAACAATGTAAATATAATACCGTCGGAAAATGACGATGGTGGTTGATTTGGGAATTACGGACATGGAAAACATTATTGACTAAAAGACTTGAGAAATTTTTTTTTTTTATATAAATCATCCACATCTAGGGGAAAACAAGGTTGTCACTGACATGTGGAGAAGGAGGAAGTGGATTCAATATTAATGAGTTGAGTAATTTTTTAAAAGTTCTCTAACCATTATATTTCATCTACGTAAACAGGTAAGTAAACGAAATTAGAGTTGATCGAAGCACCTACATATTGCCTAGCAATGTCGAAGAGACAGATATCACATGAGGTACTGTTGTCGGTATTCAGTAAACTACCTCCTCTGCCCATAGATCAGTCATGGAACTTGTAGACAAACATCCCACCTACCTCGCCATGGTGAAAGATCGTCAATGCCACATCAGGAGGTCCTCCGTCCAAGCACGGCAAGGAGGCATCGTGATAAGAAATATGTGTAATGTGTCCCACATCGAAAGTGTGTTGTAAGTGGGAACCTTCCTAATCTATAAAGGAAGGGTTCCCCCTAAGTAGGATGGATCTTGATCTTTTTCTCCCACAAAAAGGCATTGAGGCCTCCCGATAGTGAATTCCAAGCGGACGTAGCCATGCCCTCCGTCGGCATGGTGAACCACTATACGTGCTTGTCTCTTGCCCATGATGTTTACTGTTTATGTTCGTGTTCCACCGTGCTTCTGCGGAGCCTGCGGGTTCCAGCAGAAACAATTGGCGCCGTCTGTGGGAATCATTACAAAAAGTTATGTTGTTCAACCAAGAGACAGTTTATTCAAGTTCAAGAGCAATAGGTCCATCGGGAGGTGCACAAGCCTAGCAAAAGGCTAGTTAGTCAGTGGGTTGGCATACTTCTCGGTGGGCCCAAGACTGTCTCCGGGATCAGCAAGATATTCAACCAAGTCCAAACTGCCACTCGGGCCTAACCATCTTGGAGAGCTCAGGCCCAAGTCCCCGAGAGGTCGGATAACCCGCCCGGGAGCCCTTCATCTCCGAAACCCCTCCAAAGTGTACTCCTCCCGCCCGGGAAAGATAGTAGGCAGAAAAAAAGGTCACCCACGATTCTACTCTGGGCACCCAGCCCGGCAGCATCCTTCGGGAGCCCGGAGAGAAGGGGAAGAAAGAGAAGAGGGAAGATGGGAAAAGAGAGGAAGGGGCGTCCCGGAGCTCAGTCACGTCGGCCAGGAGCTTCGCCGGTGACGGTCTGCTCCTCCCGCTGCCCGGTCTTCTTCTTCTCCCGATGGTTCATCTCCCGGGTGCAACGGCAGCTTCCCGATGGCTCAGGCTCGGCAGCAGCTCCCGGTGGCCTCGGCAGCAGGTAGCCTCCCGGCGACCTTGCCTCAAGCCCGGCAGCAGCTAGCCTCCCGTTCTCCGGCGAAGGAAAGATGAGGAAGTCGGTCTGGACACCCATGATTCTACTCTGGGCACCCAGCTTGGCAGTGGCTTTCAGGAGCCCGGAAGCAAGACCCGGATGGAGCTTTCTTTCGGGAAGGAAAGATTGTAAGCAGGAAGAAAGAGAAGGCAGAAGCAGAAAGAAAGAAGGAAGCAGAAAGAAAGAGAAAAAAAAAAGGAAAGAAAGAAAGAGGAAGGGGGTCCCGGCAGAAAGAAAGAGAAAAAAAAAGGGAAAGAAAGAAAGAGGAAGGGGTCCCGGCAGAAGCAGAAAGAAAGAAGGAAGAAAGAAAGAAAGAAAAAAAAAGAGGGAAAGAAAGAAAGAGAAGGGGTCCGGGGGCCCCCGGTTTCCAAAAAAAAAAAAAAAACCAACAAAAAAAAAGCTATGGACACCCATGAAGGTATGGACACGCGGAAGGAGTGACACCCGGGGCTTTAATTTCTTGGTCACGAGCGGGATATGCATCAGCAGTGGGAACAACTTGTATCCCGGAGGCCTTAAAAAAAAAAGAGCGGTGGTGAGAAAGAAGAGGAAAACCTATAGCAACATGATACTACCCTCTCGGACCCTAACTAAGTGTTCACAGTTCACACTTCCGGTCTACTGGATGCACCCATTTGGCAGCAATTATCACAGATAAGTCCCGTCCATTGGTCTGAAAATTCATAAATATTCCACTTACAAGTCAACATGCATGTTTTTGGCATTCCACCAAGAGTGAGGTATTCCACCGGGAAACAGGCAATCCACCGGGAGATTGGCATTCCACCAGGATTGAAAGATTGACATTCCACCGAGAGTTACATAAATGCATGAACCAACTTGCTTTTCGATAATTATTATGCCATATCCGAACTTGGCTCGCCCCATAATTGTGTCAATCATTTGTTTATTGTGAAGGTACAACAATCCGCGCCCGGCCGAGTAAGTTTTGCGGTCGGGGACCGGGAGGGGCATTTCTTATCTTCTAGGCGGACTCCTCAACTCACCCTTGAAGAAATCAAGAAGAGCAACACCCGTTCAACACACGCCCTGAGTACGGACTTAGGGGGACTGGACCGGGTGCCCGTATGTAAATAACTGGTCTATGGACATTTTGAATATTAAGTCTCCACTCAAGACATGTCTTGAACGGGAACTTGGGGGGACTTGTTGTCGGTATTCAGTAAACTACCTCCTCTGCCCATAGACCAGTCATGGAACTTGTTGTCCGACATGCAAACTACATCATCATGGAGTCGGATCGTCAATACCACATTAGGAGGTCTTCCGTCCAAGCACGGCAAGGAGGCATCATGATAAGAAATATGTGTAATGTGTCCCACATCGAAAGTGTGTTGTAAGTGGGAACCTTCCTAATCTATAAAGGAAGGGTTCCCCCTAAGTAGGATCGATCTTGATCTTCTTCTCCCACAAAAAGGCATTGAGGCCTCCCGATAGTGAATTCCAAGTGGACGTAGCCATGCCCTCCGTCGGCATGGTGAACCACTATACGTGCTTGTCTCTTGCCCATGATGTTTACTGTTTATTGCCCATGATGTTTACTGTTTATGTTCGTGTTCCACCGTGCTTCTGCGGAGCCTGCGGGTTCCAGCAGAAACAGGTACAATGTATAAGAGTACGTACATTGGTGGCAGACCGACAATTTGCATATAGCGATAGAATAAACCTCATGATAATAAATAGCCATAGTTGATGGAATTGGAGGTTGCGATAAACAGATTAGAATGTATGGTCATATTAGATAAAATGTACAGAGCTGAGCTTGTTTTTGCATCTGCATTACAAAATTTATAATCTTGTAATTTTACTTGATAGTACCTACTCATTCCGTTTCTACTAGTCTAACATTTCCTGCTTCTTGCGAAGTTCCTCCTTTAACTGCTCTAAATTTTCTAGCTTTTTCTGCAGAGGTGGAGCCTTGCATTGGGACCATTTGAGTTTACAGGCTTAGAGTTATCAAAGGATGGTAGAGAAACATCAGATGCATGAACAATACTACCCTTTGAAGAAGAAGATTGTTGACTATCCTAGAAACAAAATGGTAATGCAATATTATGATTTGGCAAGATATATTATATGGAATTGAAATAATTATTTTTAAATACCTACATTGCATGACATATAGGGTTTAAGGCTACGAATTTTATGTCTCATTGAGGCCTTATATCATTGCCCAAATGAAAATGTGAAAAACATAACAATTAATGTATCAGCCTATGAGTGCATGAACATTATTGTCAAACATAATACCATACAAATTGAACCAATAAATCATCATTTTTTTTTTGACAAAATCTGTGTCTATCATCATTAGATTATAGGGAGCAGAACTTTAATCTTCTCCAGCCTATTTCTTTTTCTTTTACGCCAAAAGCGTCCTAGTGTGACGCTTGATTGATCTCAAAATATGAATGATGTGTTGTACTACTTTTCTCTCTGACCGCGGTTATTTTTGCCCTATTGCATATTTGTCGCTGCAACGTGAGATGCAACGATGCACCATCCACAACATATGTGAATGACCCCAAGGATGTGTGTTAATTGTTGAATGAAATTCATAGAGTGATTAATGTAACCCAGACAAAGTTCATTTTCCTTATTGCAATAGGTTTACCTTAGTCTTCATTAGGATAGGAATCCTTGTCCTCAAAAACATTGCAGTTGGAAATCTCTATAAATAAGCACATGTGATTCTCTACAGTTGAGTTGAGAGATAATCATTATACAACCATCTTTGTGGCATGTGAGAGTCTACCCCACATGGATAGAGGCGACGCCCTTAAGGATTGTATTCCAGTCAAGTTGTTGTTTTACAAGTATATCGACGGGCAAGCCAGTGCCGACTGTCCATTTCAATGGGACTTGTAAACTGCTCAAGGACAACGACTCTTTTAGATCGACCTTGCAGGGATCAAGCAGGTTGGATCACCCTCCCACAACACATGTATCACAACAATCATAGACTATCTTTCAACCGGGAATGATGTCCCGCAGGGCAAACATGCCCTTATAATTTGCAAATTATTCGAGGTTATTGACGAAACCGTCTCCCCTTATCTCCTCATCAACGTTGAGATATTTGACGTGACTGTGCATTTTAGGAGGACGGTTCCGGTAACATCCCAAGCGATCGTATAGACAATGCAATTCAAAGTTTAAACAAATGGGAACTTCATTGACAAAAAACAAAAAACAAAACAAAAACAGAAACAAAATCAAATGGGAACTTACTGCTAGCTACGAGTTGATGGAAGTGTAATCTGCAAACTCATATTCATTGTTTGAGCAATAGAATTGAAAGGTGACTAGGCCAGCAAGTGTTCATAAGTGTCACTAAAAGTATCGAAAATTCAATTATGCAGGCAATATTGAGAACAGAACCTGAAGTATCACTAATTAAATTTATCTATCAAAATGAGGTATGAAAATATATTATTACATTATCAACCACATGAAAATTAGCTATGCATCCCCATCACAAACTATATATAAGAAATAGACCGTCCGACCCATACAAATAGGAATAGCCAATTTATGTTCAAAGAAAATAAAGCAGGAAGTGCTTGCGGAAAATTAGGCTTCGAATGGAATGGACTTAGGCATTGAAACCTTGATAAAACTAGAAAAAGTTATGAACCCGAAGACACTACTCTGGACCAACTCTGGAAATTGTATTGTCGGCCTTAAAAACTTCACACCATGCTTCTCCGATTCCTCCTATTCCTCAGGGTTGAGGGGTTGATTCAAAAGTGAAAGTGCGTGAGATTGTTAGAGTTCATCCATGTATCAAAATTGTGAATTTGTGATAGTCAAGTGACAGACAACGTGATCCGATTAGGGTTAAAAGAGAACCTCTCCTCAATATTTATAACAAATTCAAAGGTTTAATATTCCCGATTACTTCATGTTTCAAAAATGAATTTTAGGGTGTTCTTATGGAATGAGGTTTATGTTCAATATTCATTTCTTATATTTTGTGGTTTCGTTAATGGTTATGACACGAGTGCTGCCGTTCTAGCCATTATATTAAAAAAACAAAAAAACAAACAAACTGGAATAACCATTTCTTTTTACGGACACAATATGTATGACTCAAGATCCATGTGCTCTTCAATCAAAAAAAAATCCATGTACTCAAAACGACCAAAAAAATCCATGTACCCAAACGGCGTCGTTTCGTCTTACCGCCACCCTTATTCATCTTCCCTCCCTGGAACTAACTTCGATTCTCTCTCTTGATGGACTCCTACACTCCCTTACTGGAGAAAACCCGGGTCCCCCAGCCCTCCCTCCAAAAGTACGCCGTGATTTCAATCTTCTCGAAGCTCCGATCCGCCCCGAAGCACCTAGACTCCGACTCCGAACCCGGACGTGACGCCATTTCCCAGTGCCTCCACTCCGCTTCCCCCGCCGTCGTCGACCAATCGGTTCGCGAGCTCTGCGGCCTCGTCGCCCACGGAAAATCCCGATTCGATGTCCGCCGCGGCTTGCTGGAGCTCCAGTCCGCGCTCGAAGGATCCGATTCCAAGTTCGTCAGCCTCTTCGTGAAAGGTTTGGGGTTTTTGGTCCGGTTAGGGTTTCAGAAGAGCAATGGCGAATGGTCTTTCACCAACACAGAGTCTCATCCCTTCGTTAAGGTAAAGGAAATCCATGATTAATTACTCAGAAGCTATAGTTTAGCTTAGGAATTGGATTTGGTGAATTTTTCATAGCAATGCTTGTAGATTATGGAGAGGTTTTAAACTGTGTGAGCTGTGTGATTTTGAATTTTCAGGTTCTTTCGTGCCGAAGCGATGTGGAGGATGAACTTGTGCAGCAAGTGTTACTGTTTACGGTACAGAACAGGCAGTTGGGAATGGTGGAAGTATGCAAGTTCTTGAGACCGTTTCTGAACTATACGGTTTTGAGGATACCGTTTACGGAGAATTCCTCTATGTTTGCGAGGCGTTTGGTATCATCAATGGCGTCTCTTTGTTGCTCGATTCCTGTTGATGCAATGCCTGTGCTTAGATTGTTGACAGAATGTCTTCAGTACGTTCCGCACAAGAGTTCAGAAGTGAGTGTACTTCTGTGACCTGCATTGCATTTACTGGCCTTTACTGGCTTGATGCTAATTAGTTTCATCTTTTGAATTCTCAGGATTTCAGGAATTTCACATATTTAGCAGAATGTATGGTGGATGCATATACAGTGGTTTTGAGGCATTTAGCCGGAACTAGATCGGTATGGTCTTAGCCTTTCTATTTAATTTGTAGGCATGCTGTTGTTGTAGAGATGGAAGAAAGATTGTTTAGTCATTCTCTTTCTCTACTTTTCCTTTTCCTTTTCTGTTTTGTTTGCTTTTTATTGAATTAAGTTAAGTTTTTTTCCTCGTCTTTGTAGCAGGTGATAACTGAGGTTCAACTATGTGGTTTGGAACTGTTTGAGAACCTTATATTGATTTTCACAACTGGTCATAAGCACTCCGGTTCAATTGAGCCTCTAGTTGAACTGTCCAAGAACTTATTGTTGTCCCAGAAGGATAATGGGTTCCCTTATGCACCTAAGTTATCAGCAGCCATGCTTTCATTATTTATTATCCTCATCCAATCAGAGCTCGAGCACGAACAACTTTCAACATTGAAACTTCTGCACTTTCTCTTGAAGTGGAAGTACGGAAATGGTATGCTTGATAATATTCGTCCAGAAAATTTACATGATTGTCATATTTATTTGATTTTATTGCTGCATGGTTGTTTTGTTGCTTTTGGTTATATGTTTTTTTTTTTGGTAGTAAACGGTGTAGACAAATGTGGAGGTGCTATGAGCGAGGAGCTTTTGTTCATATTTCCCGTTGTTGGTCTACTGTCATCTCCCTCTAAACATGTCAAAGTAGCGGCAACAGATCTGCTTGTCATGCTAGAAAGACTTTTAGTAAGAGTTTTGATAGCACCAAAGGATAAACCAGCAAAAGAAGTAGGGTATCCCTCTTTAAGCACACCTGGATCTATTGTATTTAGAATCTTACAGCATCTCTGGTTTCAGGTATTCTCTTTTCTGTAATTCTTTTCCATGTAGTCTTGTTGCAATATCCAAGTGTTCTCTTTTTGTTGTGTAAAAGTGTTCTATCGTTCAAATTCCTGGTCACGTAATCACGTTGCTCTTGTATACGTCCAAGTTTGTATCCCTTTTAAAAAAAGAAAGAACATAATACTGCACATATAATTCTCAATTAACTGAGACGTGATTATTAGTGCTTCTACTATAGGATTTTGTAGCACCTGATGATTGTGTTTTATATTGTCTTTTGTTTTGCAGAATTCCTTTTCATTGTCCGGTTTGTTTTTAAGTTTTTCTTGTATCGGTAATGCTATTGGCAAGGAGATTCATGATGTACCAAGATCCTGGGCTTCTCATTTACAAGAGTATACTCTATCGATTGTTGACAAACGAAAATCCTCCCCACCTCTCCTGCAGACTCAAGAAATATACATAACTGGTAAAATGTTCAGAAAGCAATGTCATTCCTCAAGTTTCTAAGCTAGAATTTCTGGTATTCATTTGTTTTGATGTATTTGTTGTTTGTAATACTTGCACTTACAGGATATTTATGTACTCCCGACTATTATTTGTTGTAGAGATGCCCTCGTTACTTTCTGCCATTGCTGGTCTTTTAGTGATGCATGAGGTAGAGGGAGGCTCTGCTGTAGATTCTTTGGCTGCCATTTCCACAATGGATCCTAAATTGGGAGCTCAAATGTTGCTGGCTATCCTATTTTACAATAACATTTTCACTAGAAAAGATATAAGTCGCTTTACTATGTTGGTAAGTTTTCTGTAGCAGTCTGGGCTCTTTATCTCTTATTATTACCAATGAACAGCTTCAATTTGGTTTTTCTTTTTCTTTCCTTTTCTTAATTTACTTTATTTAACTGTATCTGCAGCCAAAACTTTTGACAATGCTTCCAGCACTTGCCTCACAGTCTGTGATGATTCCTCTTGTAGTTCAGACTATCTTGCCAATGCTTCAGAAGGATGTGAAACCGTATGTTCTATGAAAGTTTTATATCTTTTGATATTATTATGATTATTTAGGGGTCCTGCTCTTGCCTACCTGTTCTGGTCTTGAGGTGGGCTTTTGTCAAAGTGTTCAAAGATGAATTGTTATAGTAATGGGTTTTGTAATGAGGATTACATACAGTAAAGTAAATATCCACGTATTTGCATGCTGTTGCGCTTTCCATTTAGTTACTATCTAAAGTATTTTCTATCTAATGCATTGTATTTCAAACATCCCATAGATACCCTCAAGTCATGTTTATTATTAATAGAAATAGCATCTATGTTAAGCTATTCAGCAATCTAAAAACTATTATTTGCGTTTTACATGTAAAGAGAGACACTTTCAAGACCTAATTCTTTTCCTCTGCAATACGTTCTATAATTGAACAGAAAAAGTGGATTTTTTTTAAGTGGCGTATCTATTTCTCGTGCAAACTAGTATAGTTCTAAACTTCTAACTGCTATGTTTTGGACTTCCTTAAAGTTTTCTTTTTCTTTTTCCGAAGGGAAGGACTTCCTTAAAGTTAACATCTGGAGGATTTGCTTTTTGTGTAACCAAATTTTTTTTTTTCATCCCAAATAGCCCATTTTCAATTGTTCATTTAAATTTCAGAACTTTACATGCGACAGCCATTCGCTTGCTTTGTCAGACCTGGGAGACCAATGACCGTGCCTTTGGGAGTTTGCAGGTAAAATTCGTACCTATGTTCATTATATTACTAAATGCATAACTAGTGTTAATGTGGTCATGTCAAAGTCCATATTCTGTCATGACCTTGTAAGTATTAATTCCCGAATTAGGTGTTAGCTGTAGCAGACTAAGGAAACAGTAGAGCTCAACTAGAAGCTGGGGGCCTGAATGTGGCCACTCTGTAATTGCATACCAGATCTTGCTCTAGTTGCATATGTAGTTAATGAGCCAGTCTGGCATGCTTGGAAAATTTTTGGGCCCCCTTTGATGTTTCCAGAAGTAATCTAAATCTGTTTCCTAATTGGATGTAATTATTAGGTCTTTTATTTGATTATTGACATTTTGTTCCAACTTTAAGTCTTACAAACAGTGTTGGAAAAATTATGGGGTTAAGATATGAGTAATGAAGTTCATGCGGAAGTCAACGGATATGCTACATGAAAGTTTTTCTTCTACTTCATCATGAACTCATGATGATTATAAATTAGATAAAATGATACTGAATCCTTGACTTGGGAAAAAATATCTCTGATGCCACTGCTACTTATTATGTGCCCTTGCTTTTCTCTGTTTATATTTGCATTGTTCCCTGTCAACATTTTAGGGAGTGCTGGTTCCAAAAGGATTCACTGACTTCAAGTCTGAGAGAAATATATGCATCAGCATGGCTGCATCAGTTCGCGATGTTTGTAGAAAAAATCCTGATAGGGGTGTGGACCTCATCTTATCTGTCTCGGTATGGTTTATCTTGAAATTGTTTTCTCTTTGTTTTGGCTAAGCATGCTGCTCTAAGGTGTCTTCTTTTTGTCTTTAATCAACAGGCTTGCATTGAGAACAATGATCCGATTATTCAAGCTGTTGGGTTTCAAAGTCTTGCCCACCTTTGTGAAGCTGATGTTATTGGTAATCCTGTTGCCTGTAGCCTTATTTGTTTATGTTCATGATCGAATAGACTTACTCACCCCAATGTGTAGTTCTTGGGCAAACTCTGTTACAAAGTTTCTTTATACATTTTGATAAATCATGTTATCTTAAACTTCTGTGATAAGTTACTAAGTTTCACCTATGCTTCTGAAGTGTCATCCTCTGCTTCATGCACCATTTAAGAGTTGTGATACATAATTCTTCACTTAACAGTGCCACGTCTAGTTACTTTCATCAACATCTTCTTCTCCTTCTTGAATTAAAAAGTGATATGAACTTTTAAAAAGTGATATGAACTTTCAAGGGCATCAATAAAACTAACTTAATTAATCTAATTGTTATTTTTGTCGATTACAAACATACCAAGATTTTTTTCTTCTTTTCTGGATTCTGTTATTTAATGTAGTACAGTGAGATTAAAGTTCTACCCGTATCTCCTTGTCAGATTTTTACACAGCATGGGATGTCATCAGGAAGCATGTTCTGGATTACACTGTAGACCCAAATCTTGCTCAGAGGTAAGCATGAGAATGTATTAAAATTTTAATAGTGGGTCTGCTTGACTATACTATAATTGCTGTCACTACAATTTTGAAGAAGATAAAGTTAGAGGTTGTGCTCATTAATCAATACTTAAAAGGAGTTTCACACAAATTGACCTTAGTATTGTGTGGTGACCCTAGTTGTCCCAAACAAAAAAAGAAATGAAAAGACAAATTGGCCTTAAGATATCTGAGGTGTTCAGCATGACCTTGGCAGTTTTAGTCAAGGTCACAGTTGGTTAATTGTTCTCCCTTTGCCTTCTTAGACATGGTTAAATTCTGATACTGGTCAAGAATAGTAAATTATCTGTTTTGAGTTTAAAGATACCCTGCCCCTTTAACTTCTGCTTAATGACAGCCTTTGCCTTCTTCTGAGGTGGGGTGCAATGGATGCTGAAGCACATCCTGAAGCCTCAAAAGACGTCTTACAGATCATATGGAGTGTTAGCATCTCAACTCATCCTGGTCTGGAGACACAGTGGGCAAAGGCAAGGGCTTCTTCCATTAAGGCCATGGCCCAATTTGAGGTATATTTCTTGTCTTTTTCCTGACTGGCTTCTTATATATACAAATACATAGGGTGGTGATTTGGCATTCCTCTTTCAGACTTGCACTCCACTTTTGACTACTTAAGAGGGGTCTAAGTGGTAAGATCTCTTGAAAAGTGGAGTGCTAAAATCAATTCATACATATGTGTGTGTGTATTGACCTTTTACAGTTCCAGTGACCGCTTACTCTCATACTGGATTGGTTGGAATCTTATCTTTTAACAACTATCTTTATTACATAAATATTTTTTTGGTTTTCCTCTATGATAATGCTTTTCTCTATGTTGTTAAATGGTTCCCTAGCTATCACATATTGAACAAACAATTCAAGACTTCAAGAAGAGGAACCTGGAGTTGCTTTCTTCTGAACCAAGCATCACTGTACTCATTGCCATGGAAGAACTTCTGGTCAAGATAATAACATACGAGCACCTGTAAGCAACATAATCCTTTAATAACTAAAGTCGTAGCCGCACTAGTTACTGATATTGCCCTGCTTTCCTCTAACTCTTTCATTATAATGAATTAGAACAAGGCGAAGATTAGTTAAGGAGAAAAGAGTTGCAGTTAGTAAGATCGAGAAACTGCTGGATGTGTTTCCTCAGGTGATTTTTTCTTCAGGTATCAAGAGATTGGGATCTTTAATTTTCTATATATAAAGTTACAGACATACTGACACTTGCACACACAATCGCGATTGCTTGGCTGTTTTGTTATGTTTTGTTTTGTCTTTTAGGTAAATGTACTTCCCTAGGTTATATTTTTGGCTAAATTTTGCAATGCTATATCAAAAGAGGTACAAAATGAATGATGTCCCATGGAATCACTGGACTTTACTTGAATATTGAACTTAATTGAGGTTCCTTAATATGAAACTGTATTCAATTATTATTATTAGTTTCAATCACTTAATCCTGATGTTAGTTTTGTAGGTTACCCTTAATTCATTAAATCCATATTTAGTAAGGTCATTATTGATGATAAATTATCAGACCTGATCATTCTGATTTTGTCTTGTTATTGTGACCTGCATAGCATATCTATATTTTACTCTGAGAGTAGTTTTGTTTGTCCAATGCAGGGAAAAAATGTGACGCGAGGGACTTACCTGGTGCAGCTTTGCTATGTCTTTCCTTTACTCCTAAAGATGTGAATACCCAAGGGCTGTCTAGGGTACGATTGGAAATCAGAATATATTTTTTTTTTTGTCCATGGTGCTTTGAGTCTTATTAAGAGGTGCCTTCCGGCCGTCTTTTGAATCTACATTGTTTATTTGACATAGGGCCTACGAGATATACATGGTGGATTTGAGAATGCTCTGGTGGAACTAGCTTCATCCCTTCAGCTCTCTAGAAATCTTTTTGTTGCCCTTATTTCACTTGAATCATGGAAATCTTTCATGCGCCGTTGGCTGAGGGCAGACGTCTTGTTCTTTGATGCTAAAGTGTCATCTGTCATCTTGGATAAAACTACTAAAGCTGCTAGTGACATTTTAAAGGTTCACTCTATTGTTTGCTCTAATAGATGTACCCCTTAGTTTTCTGAACCTATATAACTTTTATCATTTTGCATAACTGATATATGTGCAGAGTCTGATAAAAATAGCAGAAGAGGTTCTTCCTAGATCTGCTGAAAACATTGCACTAGCTGTTGGTGCCCTTTGTGCGGTAAGATATGTTTTGTGAAAATTTTATATAAATTTAATAAACTTACTAAGCTACAGATTTTTTTTATTGTTATATTTTCATATTTTTTAGCTCAATTGATGCATGCAGTAGAAACATGAGGACTAAAATTTATCAATTATCTTTGACGTCCCTTAGATGAAACATATAATAGAGAGTATATTCTACTTGATAGAACAAAATACTTACCGATCAAAATTGTTAAAAGTAAATTCATGTTGAGCTGCTCACTTTCAGCACCAGTTGACTTGTCTCCAGTTCAATTGTAATCCTAGTACTCCATTGTTTAGTATAACATCATGGAGAAAGAACATATTTCATGTACTGAAGTATACAAGATGTAGAATGATAAAAAAAATTGGAGTAAGGAAAATCTACGGTGATAAATGGACAGCACTATCCAATTGCACTAAAGCCTCAACTTACTTGCCTAGAAAATCAATGAAAAAAGAGAACATAGATTATTGTTAGTACTGATCTTCAGTGTCCTCTTCCGACCTATTCTTTCTTGCCAGGTTTAAGTTCTTACAGTAATTAGTGCCTGTTTACTTTACCCAGCCTTAAGTTCTGGCTCTTTGTCAGGTCTTGCCTCCGTCTGCCCATACTGTTAAAGCAGCTGCCTCAAAATTTCTATTGAGTTGGTTGGTCCAGCCTGAGCATGAACACCGCAAATGGTCTGCTGCAATTTCTCTTGGATTGATCTCAAGCTGCCTACACATTACTGATCATAAGCAAAAGTTTGAGAATATCTCGAGACTTGTTGAGGTAGGTAGAGTATTTGATGCTAATCTTGATTCGTTATTTCTTATCGTTGTGTCAGTTTCATGGATATCGCATGCTTTCAGGTGATGTATAGTAGCAAAAGCACCCTTGTCAAAGGAGCCTGTGGGGTTGGCTTGGGGTTTTCTTGCCAAGATCTTCTGACCAGGGCTGATTCTGCTGATAATTCTAGTACGGAGAAAGACTCAGAAAAGATGTCAGAAAGGGAATTGCTTGGTGACATAGTCAAGGCCTTATTACATATGATAAGTGAGATCACTCAGGTGGCTCCTGATATTTTTGAAATTCTCTCTGCTTATTTCCCACCTAGCAGATATGATGTAGATACAAGTACATCTGCTCAGTGGTCAAATGAGAATTGCGATAACTCTCTTGAAGATATATGGGGTATTGCTGGACTCGTTCTTGGTTTGGCGAGTTCTATTTGTGCAATGTACAGAGCTGGGGCGCATGATGCCATTGTCAAGATAAAAGAGGTTATCGTATCATGGGTTCCACATATAAATAGACTTGTTCAAGGCTCTGATTCTTACTCTGGGGGTTCTGAGATAGTTTTGTCTGTAGGAGCTTGTCTTGCGATTCCCATTGTAGTGGCATTCTGCCAAAGAGTAGAATTGATGGATGAGATTGAAGTAGACCATTTAATAAATGGATACAGGGAGCTCATTTCTGAATTACTGTCTATCAAAAAATCTGGCACTTTCTATCACAGCTTATTAATGGCATCATGCATAGGGGCAGGCAGTCTTCTAGCCTGTATAATGAATGAAGGTGTGCATGCTATTGAAGTTGAGCGTGTAAACGGTATACTAGAATTGTTAAAAAGATGCTATTCCAGTCCTTACCCTCCTTTAGTCCATTTTGGAGGAATGCTTGGAGTTGTTAACGCTATGGGAGCAGGTGCTGGGATCCTGTCTGATAGGCTTCCGCTAACCTCCGTACAGGCAGCTTTTGAACCGAAGGTACATTATTTTAAGCTTGCAAGAAGTATATTCCTTTTTTTTTTACATCATTGGGTTCTTTAGTTACATGTGTATGAACATTCTTGGTTCTTCTGATAGGAATCTGGCTATGTCATGGGTCCTCTACTCTCAAATCCTGCTTGTGAGCAGCATTTGACATCATTGATGCAGGATATATTTCTTGTGGCACAAAAATCTGATGATCATCAATTGCAACAATATGCTGCATGGGCAGCTTCGTTTCTTCGAAATCATTTGTTGTCCAAGGATGTTGACAATAGTATAAATACAGATTCAGGTTCTTCAAAGTCTGTTTCACAAAGTTTTCCAGATGACAGTTTAGTCATGATGCTTTCTTCATGGTTAATGCATCTCAACTTTACCAGGGTAAGTCTTTTGCTACTAGTATTGCCGTAGTACTCCTTTGCCAGGCATTTTAACTTCTGGATGCTTATTTGTTATTGCACGTTTTTCTTTGGCATGATGAGGGATATGAGTGCTTTTGTTGACTTATTCTCACGATTGATGCTAAACATGAGAGAAATGTTTTCTGGCTGATCTTTTTGTACCTGACTCTGTATGAAGTCTTAGATATCCCATTTATTCTGATTCTGCACATGAGTATGAGTAATTTACTTATACAGCATAACGAAATTACTTCAATGATACTAATATACTGTACCTCCTCCTCTTTTTTTCCTTCTCTGAGTCCCACTGTATGTGTTAAATCTGTTGTTAAATCTTTTCCCCATGCATCTTTCTAATGTATTGAATTATGACTTCAGACAGGCAGTGTTGCTCATGTTGGCACAGTAATAACTGCGGTAAGGTGTCTTTCACAAGCTCCTAGGTTGCCAACTATGGACTGGGGAGCAATCATCAGACGTGGCATGAGATATGAGGCACAAGTCACGGAGATGTTACCAACAGAATCATCATTCCGTAAAGGAATTCTTAGGGAGGAGTGTCTGAAGTTCTCATTAGCTCATGCAAATAAATTTGATCAACTCTTAAGTTTCCTCGATGAGCTATCTGACTTGTCCAGATTCAGTACACTAGAGTTGAATCTTCAATCTTGTGTTCTCAACCATCTTGTCGACCTCATAAAATTATTCTCCAGTTCCAGGCTTGAGAAACTATTCGATGATCTCTGCAGCTACTTTTCTTCAGCTACTTCAAGTCAATCATATGACACTGATGAGACAAAATTGTTACGGATTTCATGCTGGAAGGGTCTCTACAAATGTTTAGATGAGGCTTCTCTTGATTCTCTCAAGTACATATCCCACATAGAAAAATGCATGGAGGTGTTGTTTTCCTTGTTACCTGCTACGCAGTTGGCCACCATGGTAGATCAGTTAAATTATTTGAAGGAGTGGTCTGAGGCAGTTACATGCTTAGGAAGGGCTCGTAAACATTGGTTGGTGGATTTCCTGCAGGTAAGCGTATGCTGATAATGTATTTCTATGCCATGCTGTTCTTTGAAGCTCTTTTGTATTGCATGTTGATGAATATGCTGGTCAAAAGAATCAGTCAGTAAAAATGTGATAAATGTTCGAAGTTATACAAATTAACTAAGTAGAAGATTTTGGAAGATATATCTGACACTAATAATGTAGGCAACACATAAGATACAAAAATACAAGTTAAGTGCATATGTGTTAATTTATATAATTGCATTGTCCTCACAGGTTTCACAGGACGGCCTACGGCCAAGAGATGGCCGGCTTGTAGAAGGTCTGAAAAAAATTCAAGTCAAAGCTAAGCTAGTCAGATTTGGTTTTATCCCTTTGACTGAGCTGGGAAGACTAAAAGCTCTAATATTGAATACTGAATCAGATGGTTAGTACTTTGACTACTTTCTACAATATGTATACATTTATTTTACTTGAATGACCTTGTGTTTCGTTAGAGTGGTAATCTACAATTCTACATATAGAAACTTGTATCTCTTTGAAAACCATTAGGATTGTAGGAGTAACAACCATACCCCCATATTGCTTTAAACAATTAATATGGATATTATGGTGTTTCAACATGTTTGCTCCCCTTGCACACCCTGGCTATCTTACCCCAGTACAACTCCTATCATATATTGTAAGAAATCAGGTGTATGATCTTCCGAAGCTTTATGTAACTTTATCCTTGATGCGATTGCTTTCAGGCATATGGGACGTGCTTGTGGAAGTTGTAGCAGCTTTGCAAGATGCAGACGGAAGTATCAAACGACTGTGGCTCATTGATGCAGCTGAAATTAGCTGTGTATCAAGTTATCCCTCCACGGTACGTGCTAGGTGCAATTGCCTTTATTAGATATTGAGATTTCCATTTGCTTTCTCATCTGCTAGCTTAAAATTTTATCAAATAGACGCATTATTTACAAACTGACGTTCTCATATAGGCGTTGAAGTTTCTCGGGTTACTCTCCGGTAGCTGGAGCAAATATATGCCACTTCTGATTTTGGACCAACAAAGTGTGCTGAGTGATTTACCAGTCTCTCTTTTTTCTCTTCTCTCACACTCTAGTTGGGGAGCTGTTGTGGAATCTGTCATGTCTTCTCTTTTTGCATCAACTGAGCGAATTTACAATTGGACCACACATGTGGCACGGGGTAAGGATATGCCGCCTGACATGCAACCACCTATTGATGAAAGCGAGAATCCCATGGCTGGTTTCCTTTTGTGTGTGATGCATTCTACCTGTGTAACCTTGAAGGACTACTTGTCTCTTGAGAAGCAGCTTAAGCTTTCCAACATGGATATAACATTGGTCACTTGACAAACACGAAAGACTATTTTAACAGATGTAACTTGTTCGTATCTGGCCGCTTAGTGTATGAGGTTTTGCATGGGCAGCTTAGTACTTTTAGCTTTGGGTTCACCTCAACCGTAAATAGTACAAGAAATGTGACATGTTTAGGTGGTCTAACCGAAATGGCACCATCTATTATAAAACACTAGCTGTTTCTGTTATCACATACCAATGTATCTGTCTAACATGAAGAGCTTTGATCTTTTTTTCTTCCAGAAAGCTCAAGAAACATAGAAGATGTAGTGAGGAGTTCAGCTATAACATGGTTGATCCAAAATTAACTGTACTACACAGTTTCTCAAAGTTCTGAAATATACAAGATCATGACCAATTTCCAAATTAACACTTGAAACATTGAAAATATTGTCCTTACCAATGTGTACCTTTTCCTTTATTTACATGCTAGTGTGTGTTATCTACTGTATTTTAGATGCCAGTGGTCCAACATACACCAGGATGAACTCATTTTACTGGTTGCTAATGTTGGTGTTGAACTTTAGGTATCCAGCTGTGAGGAAGCAATTGAAACTGCGAAGGTGCTTGCGCTAAAAGAAAGTAAAGTTCAACCAACGCTAATGACCAGCAATTTAGTACGCTCAGTAACAACTACTACTTTGAGAATGGTTTGCAACTAGCAGTACTACCGATATGGATCAGCAATTCTGCGGTGGTGAAATTTTGCATCACACTGCGCATCTTGGTAATTTCATGCCACCTAGTGATGTGAATGTGGTTGATAGTAAGTACACCCCATGCAACAACTACTATGGGAATGAGACGGACTTGAAGCAAAGCTCAACTACGAGTAGTACCTATCAGCATAGCGATATTACGAGTGACTTAGACTTCGTCATGGGTCATGACGATGGTAATGTCATTCCGATCAGTGATGCAAAAGGTGACGACGCTAACGATCGGGACAATCTATTGAAATTTATACTAGCGGAGGAAGACGGCGGCTGCTGTTGGGACAAGTATATGGGTTTACTGATAATGTGGTAAATCAGGAGAGAAGATTAAAAGGCATGTAACTAGCGGGGTTGTATGTAGCCGTCGCTTCATTGTAAGCCCGGTGAACAACAGCAAAATATGAGAAGGGTGTATTACACACGTTGAATTTTTAAAATGGATCAAACATCAACACAATCATTTTCAAACTAAAATTAAACTACCCCTGTCCCATAAAAACAGCCCTACATTGTTAGATTCAATATCATACATACATGAAGATTTAACTAAGCTATGCTAAATAATGGATCATATGTATATAAGTTTAAAGACTAACTTGCAGCAGCATTGTAGGAATTTATATCAGGATCCATATCAATCTTCTCCTAAATTCACTTCTGTATACTCTCTTGTAGGCTTAAATAAAGCAATTCTCAACCGCTCATTGTCAGTTATTTGTCAGCTCATTCCATCAAGAAACTGTCATAACTTCTTGTCTTCATTTTATCCTTTGTCTTGATGTTTTAAACTTTGAATTTCAAATTCTAAACAAACTCAACTGCATTATATCAATTCAATAATATTGACTATATATGTGTATGCAGCTTTACAAAGTAGTACAGTATTTAAGTTCATAAAATTTATTTGTTGATATGCATATATATAAGACTAGTTCTTATCAAATATTACATAAATTATCCATTTTTTTAATTTACTCTAATATCTTGAAAATAATTGTTGAAAATACATATCGTTTCTAATGAAGTGTTTGAAGGTTGAAACTGAATTCATAGCACTTATCAACTCTGGTCACACTTTCATCGTATTTCTAGCATGCAAGCTAGATGAATGTTAACTCATGTTTATAATATGCAGTTATAAACGTTTGAGAAACCTACTAATAATAATTTGCACCAGTTATATGTGACCATTACATACCAAGTCCATCTCCAACAAGGCGAACAAATAAATTAACCGAACAAATTTGCATTCTGATTTGAGTTAGAATCTCTTGCTATAACACATAAATTTTTTAGCCAAAATTGAATGTTCTTATTTTTATTACCAAACTTTTCATATTATTAAATAATAGGTTTTAAGTAAATTTTGAACTGACAAAACTCGAAAATCTTAATTGGATTTGTATAAACGATTCTCGTTTGATTTGAGTCAAAATCCCTTACACACGAATTTTTCGGCCAAAATTAAATGTTCTTATTTTTCGACCGAACACTTTCTTTTATCATATCATGGTTTTTAAGTATTTCATGAACTGAAAAGACTTGAAAATCTCAATTAGGATTGTGTATAAGATTCGTGTTTGATTTAAACCAGAGCCCTTGCAAAGACATAAATTTTTCTGTCAAAATTGATTGATATTATTTTTTGCTAAACTTTTTCTGCTATCAAATCATATCATGGTTTTAAAATACTTATAGTAATAAAAGAACTCGAAATTCTTAATCGAACATGCATGATTATAACACACGATTTTGTCGGCCGGTTAAATTCCTGGTACTAAACCCGACCCGGCCTGTTTAGAAAGCCCAACAACAAACTTGCACGCTTGTTATGTCCTCTGCTGAGCTCCGCATTCAGTTCCCTAAACCAATTCTGGTTTTGCTCTCTGTGAAAACGCAGCGGCATTCAGAATGATGAAGACGTCATCGCTGACGGAGCTGGATGACGAAACGGTGCGCAGCATGGCCATTGGTGCCGTCTTCTCCGACTTCGTAAGCTTCACTTTGCCTCTTCTACTTTCTTATTCCAGCAAAATCTGTCCTCAGCGATCCTAATTAGTTCAGCTACTGTGAAAAATTTAGGCTGCGTTTTGATTAGGGCGCTAGGGTTTAGAGTTTAATCACTGTGATTTTGAAATTGGTTGTTGTTTCTATCAATCAAATCAAGAGGTTTAGCAATTGAGAAGTTTGATTATTCACTGATTGCAGTAAAAACTGTGGGTATAGGTTTACTGATGATGTGGTGAAATTTTCAGGGAGGGAAGATAAACTCACTCGATTTTCATCGAAAGGAGGATTTACTTGTTACTGCTAGTGAGGATGACTCTGTGCGGCTCTATGACATTGCAACTGCCAAGTGAGTTGTAACTTTTACCAGATGGAAATCATGTTTGTATTTGCAAGAATTTAACTGTATACTGTATAAGCATTACTTGTATAAACTGTTTCGCGTTATTAAGTATGAAATTGGTGTGAAATTTAATAATGTTGTTGTTAGTTGAGGAGATAAGTTTAAGTTATTTGAAGTTTAAGCTTTTTCCCCGCGCTTTTTCCTGGTTTGTAACTCAGCAGTGCTGATACTTCATTAATGTTAAGGCATTTGAAGGTGTCTGTGTGTTGATTATTGACCGACTGATTGCACCGTGGTAGTGCTTGTCTGCTTTCATGTTTGATACTCGGTATGAAATTTACTATGTTCTTTGGTTGGATCTGACAATAGTGAATGTAAACTGTATTGATGTCTTTACATGACTTATATTGCTCATTTGAAATTGGATGTTGGCGGCTTTGAGCGTTAGTGCTCTAAGTGGAAGAGATTGCAGTTGCTAAGCTTTTTTTCCTCACATTTGCCTGGTTTGTAACTTCATTGAGCATTTGTGGGTCTCTAAAGGGTGGTGATACTTCATTGATGTTGAGGCATTTGAAGGTCTCCTTCTGTATTGATTATTGACTGACTGATTGCACTTAATAGTGCTTGTCTGCTTACATAAACCAGTGAATGGAAACTGTGTCATTACATTACTTGTGTTTAAACTTTTCTTCATATATTTCAGGTTGCTGAAGACTACATATCATAAGAAACATGGAGCAGATCGCATATGCTTTACTCATCACCCAAGCTCTGTGATATGCTCTTCAAGATACAATTTGGATTCTACCGGAGGTAAGTTTTTATAATATAGCCATCAATTATTGTAATATATTATCCCTCACTATATTTGAGCAATGGTGTCCAATTGCTTTCTCTGGCAGAATCACTGCGGTATTTGTCAATGTATGATAACAGATGCCTTCGCTACTTCAAGGGCCATAAAGAGAGGTATACTTTTACTTTGAGATGCTGTCACAATAAGGAGATAATGTGATTGGAACACTAATTCACTTGTTAATTTTCATAAACTGCTTGTTGTAATAATTTTCCATTCAAGGCAGTAGGATCTGTAGGTTTTGCTGAAATTCACTAAAATAGTTTTTGGGAACCCCAAGTTCTGAGTTTACAAACTATGCAATAATATATTTTCTCGCACAATCAATTCTTTTTCTTGTTCATGTTGTCCATCGTTCAGCTATCATTCTTTAATCTTGCAAGGAAGTTAACTCATGATTTCTGTTAATTGCTGCTGTAGAATTGTTTCAGTCTGTATGTCTCCTATCAACGATAGCTTCATGTCTGGTTCATTGGATCACAGTGTCCGAATATGGGATCTTCGTGTAAATACATGCCAGGTAGGTGTCTGGTTAAATTATTATTTGATTTTAGTTCGAATAGAGAGCAACCAGATAACTCGATCCACAGTTCTAAAGGCAACATTGTGACTTATGATTACAGGGAATTTTACATCTACGTGGTAGACCTACAGTGGCCTATGACCAACAAGGTCTTGTTTTCGCTGTAGCTATGGAAGGGGGCGCTATCAAATTGTTTGATTCACGCTCATATGACAAGGTTACTACCTAACCAATTACCAATTTGCAGTGTATACGTATCTTCATCTTTTTTTCATAGTGTGAATTTAACCAAAGTTTTTCTAATTAGGGCCCATTTGATACCTTTTTAGTTGGTGGAGATACAGCTGAAGTTTGCGACATAAAATTTAGCAGCGATGGCAAATCAATGCTCCTCACCACTACGAACAATAACATCTATGTTCTTGATGCCTATGCAGGAGATAAGGTCTAATTTCTTGGTTAGATTATTGTCTTTACTATTTTGGTGTGTCCTTGCATAGCTCATTTCGGATAGGGTGGACAAAATGGTGCATGTACACACACACACACACTTGTGAAAAGCCTATATATTCAGTCTACGTTTGAGGGTGTTAAATTGATGCATAACAGATTGGACCTTTCCCTTCTGCAGCGATGTGGTTACAGCATGGAACCATCTCCAAATACGAGTATAGAGGCAACGTTTACCCCAGATGGCCAGTATGTACTCTCAGGTATATGTCATTTACACTGGCTGATATCTTATAGATCATACCATATATACATATTCTCTAAACGTCATTTTGTTTTTTCTTTTCAAGGTTCTGGAGATGGAAATTTGCATGCCTGGAGCATCGACAAGCGGAATGAGGTATGATTTTCTAGGAACAGTAATTAAGATGTCATTATTCAGTATGTATTTGCTTATCTTTTCTGATTTTGTGCATGAATGTGGTTAACTAGTCTACAAAATAGCTTCTGACTGCTCTTATTGCCTCTCCCTGTCTCTGGTTACCCTTTCTCTTTCTTTTCATCTTAACATGAAAAAGCATCCTGATAGCTCAAGTTGCTGCTTGTCTGTATGTAATGCATATCCATTTTCTACAGTGCCAGTCGTTTACCTAGTTTGCACACTATTGTTTGAATTTTTCTGGAAACCTTTTCCGGGCTGAATTATGCTAGTAAATTTCGCATTTCCATTTGTATAGGTTGCAAGCTGGAACAGCCATATTGGAGTCCCATCATGTTTAAAGTGGGCTCCTCGCAGAGCTATGTTTGCAGCTGCTTCGACTGTTCTCACCTTTTGGATACCCAACGATTCAAACGCTGCTCCTGCCGTTATGGACACTGAACCCTCGGCAGGTAACGAATCACAACATCTATTTCAATGAAGTAGATTCATCTGCAATTCATCTCCGGCCCGAGCATACAGATGGCTGTTCTGTACGTTTTTGTTGTGCTATTATAATACACCTTGTAGCGATATCAATACTACATTCAAGAAGATAGACATGGTTGTTTCAATTCGTTTTGGTTTAAATACGCATCATAGTGTTCCCAATACCAAGGTTTACAAACGTATCAGTGTCCGAGGTTTAAAACAATCCAGCACTTAGATACATCCGAGTGAAAATCCCACGATAAAATTGACCAGTGAGAAATAATCTAGTGCAAAACATTAGATTATATTGATAGACATACATGGAAATACCAAGAACGGTCGATTGCTGTATCTGCGGTTGTGTGAAGGACTGAAAGTGTAAGTACTGAACATTTGCTCATGGGAATATAGCTAGCTATCCACCATTTTTTGTTCATTACTTGCATTTGGTGTCTGGTTTCTAGTTTGTAGAGAGGGAAACATTGTGAACCAAATTCATTACATCAAGGACATACGTAGCGAACACAATTTAAGATAAAACTGATAAAACTGTAGAAAACAGAAAGTGCCACATACAGGTAGCAAAATGACCCAAATTTTATCTACCTCCCTCATTCCTGACCAAATTAAGAAAACACAGCCGAACTAGGATACACTACGAAAACCAACACCCACATACACATTTTATTTCTCTCCCCCTTCTCATATACACCTCTCAATTCTCACTTCAACGGACCTCATGTCCGGTTGTCCTCTTCGTCTCCTGCGCCTTCTGCTGGATGTCCTGACCCACCTCCTTCGTCTTCTGTCCCAAATACTCACCCATATCCGCCATGCGCCTTTTCGCCGAGTCAAGCTGCTCGGGCACTGTCCCAGTAGCCCTACGGAGGTAGTTTGTGACCCAAGACAGCGATGAGAGCCCAGTGAGACCAAAAGCCCCCGACGTGATGAACGCGGTGACAGCAAGGCCTAAGGCAATGGCAGCCGGAACAAGAACCGGACTGAAGACAAGGAAGAGCGGCGCTGCACAAAGAAGGCCGATGATGGTGCCCATGAATGTGAGTCCGGCCAAACCGAGAAGGGTTCCACCGACTGGAAGGAGAGTTATCACCGCGAGGATCTTGCCGGTGGAAGGGCCATGATGCTGCTGAGTCTGCATGCCCTTGTAATCTCCAACGTCAAATCGTGACTGAGCCGGGCGGACTTGGATCTGGTGTGGCTGAGGACGGTCTGCCATTTCTGATGCTTACCTTGGCTAGGTTTCTTAATAGTGTAGGAAATGAGCTCTGGCTTGCAAGAATAGCGATTGAGATGCAAGAGGTCGAGGTGGTGATGTTTTATAAAGGTTCGAGGGTTAGAGGTGGTGACACGTAGTGGGGAGGAGGGTGAGTTGGGGCTGTGCATGAAGAACAAGTTTCAGGGCGGTGGTGTTTTCGAAACTCAACCCTAAAACGTTAAAGCTCTGAAAATGAGGTGGCTTCATGTCGAGGACTCTCTGCTAGGGCTGGCATGGTACGGTTACCAACTTTTTTTTGCCATTATCAATTACCAACCAACTATAATCTGTAATCAAAATTCTATTACCATTACCAACCACCAAAGTCGGTATACCGACATGTTGGTACGGTACGGTACATGTTGGTACGGTACGGTTGGGCCTTTACCAACATTAATTTGGGCCAGTTTTTTTTCATGAAAAATAAGACCTGGCCCAAATCTTTTAGGGTTTTCCTGATATGAAATAATAAAAAAAATTATAAAACCAACTTAACAAGGTTCATACAAGTAAATCATACAACCACAAAGTCACAAACACAATTCAAAACTTCAAATTGTTCAATAACACATTAACAAATCACAAACATAGTTGAGAACAAGCTGCTGGACGCCTGGACTGCTGCAAGGCTGCAGTGTTGCTAGTCTGCCTAGTCATCCAAGTATCCAACCATCCCTTGTAGTTCTTGAGTTCTTCTGCCATTAACAAACAAGAAAACACAAAAATGAGAGAAAGGTATAGTATGCAGATTGCAGCAAGCCAGCAAGCCAGCAACCTATGCAGCAAGCCAGCAACCTATTACTAAACTACTAATAGGCTTTCTTTTTAATCTCCTTCAACATCAATCTGTTTGAAAATTAACCTAGCAAGCTAGCTCAACTATTTGCAACACGTACAAAAGCTAGACATTTATTCAGTTCCATAAATAACTGAAAAACAACCATATGAAAAATGGATCACAAACCTCAATTGACTGCTACACACTGTTTTGCCCAGAACTTCCAGTAAGCTCTATTGGGGTTGGTGCATCGAACACTTGACCATCATTGAAACCACTTTCTGCAAACCAAATTCACATAGTTATAAAAAAAAATTAATAATAATAAGGTATGATATTTCATATCAATTCACAATGTAAAAAGACTAGTTACCTCTCTCAAGTTCCTCCAACTCATAGTAAAACTTTAGGTCTTCTTCAGTAGGATCCTTGTATAGGTTTGGTGGATCAGCCCTTAGCCAATCACTAGTGCACACAAGGGCCTCCACCATTCTCGGTGTCAATGATGCTCTAAAAGGATCAACAACTCTATCACCTAAACTAAATGCATTTTCAGATGCCACTGTTGAGCAAGGAATAGCAAATATATCCTTGGCCAGCTTTGATAGCACTGGATAGGTTGCCTCATTGCCTTTCCACCACTTGGCAATTTCAAAACCCTTGGATAGAAGGTTGACATATCTATCGGATAAATATTGATCAACTTCATTTCTTATGCACAAAGATTGCTCAGCCACCCTCTCCCTAGCTATCTCCCTGCTAACTTCATCGAGTTCATCCAAATCTTCAATTTCCATTTCAGCCATATCACTACCAGAAGCCTGCCCAGTCATATCAATATTTTCTTCACCTTTATATTCATTATACATCTTCATCAAGACCTTCTTCAAGTCATCTTCTATGGATTCAATTACTTGGGGACTTGCTTTTACTTTTTTCATTGCCACTTTAGCCCACTGCAACTTGTATCTTGGGTCCAAAACATTAGCTATCATGACAACCTTGTTCACCACCTCAAAGCTGCCCCAATACTTGTCAAACTTGGCCTTCATAGACACAGCAACTTTCTTCAAAACCGGATCAGGAGAGTCACAAGCCTTGTCAATCTCAGTCTGCAATGTAATCATCTCCACAAATAATATGTTTGCAGTCACTGATTTCCATGCACTCAGCTTAATAGTAGCTTCATAAAATTTCTTCAAAAACAAACAAAAGGCTTCAGCATCCCTCCAGTTTTCATAATCCGGTGGTCCAATCTTATCCTCAAAATAGCTTCTAAATAAAGCATCTTCTTCTGCCATCCTCCCAAAAACAGCTTCATATTTCAAAGCAGCTTGCAGCATAAGAAATGTGCTGTTCCATCTTGTTATAACATCTAATGGAACATTTGCATTAGCCCTGCATTGCTCCAAAACAGCAAACTCCCTAAACTTATCAAGCCTAGCAGATGAGCTCCTAACATACTTTGCACAATTCCATATTGCTGCAATCCCCTTCTCCAATTCCTTCAAACCATCCTTAACTATCAAGTTAATAATATGGCAAGCACATCTTAAATGCAAAAATTCACCATCAAACATCAAAGTCTTGTAACCCTTCAACCTTCTCTTCATGTATTGCACTGCCACATCATTAGCAGATGCATTATCGACAGTGATGGAAAACACTTTTGAGATCTCCCATTGCCTCAAACATTGCTCCACAGCTCTACCAATATCATCACCTTTGTGACTGACAATTGGACAAAAGTTTATGATTCTTTTGTGCAATTTCCAGTCAACATCCATAAAATGAGCTGTAAGAACCATGTAGTTGATGTTTTGTATCGATGTCCAAGTGTCTGTGGTGATCGAAATCCTTGTGTCTGATGCCTTCAAGCCATTCAACAAAATTGTCTTCTCATGATTAAACTTATCTAATACACCCTTGGCAACCTGCCTTCTATTCAATATAATCCACTGCGGTTGTAATTCAGTAACAAAAGCCTTAAAACCATCCTTCTCCACATGCCTAAAGGGTAGTTCGTCCTTTATTATCATCTCTATGCACAGATCATCAATCCTCTGTTTGTTAAACCTATGAGGTTTTCCTCCAGACACATTATTTAGGTTTAGCTTGGCCTGTTTAGAATCAGATTCAGAAGTTTGCTTGTTTGCTTCGCCATACATTGGGTGTGACTCACATTTCCTCACATGGTTCCACATTGAGCTTGTCCCATTTTTCCTAACTGCACACAACACCTCAGTACCACAAGTGTTGCAGGTGCACCATTCCAGATCTATTTCACCATTTGGTGACCTACATCGAGTAAAGAATTCCCACAGACGACTTTTGTTCACAGGTTCTTTTCTTTTTTTTCCACAAGAAGGTTGTGAGCTACTTTCTGGTTGAGATTCATGTTGAGGTTCAGGGGCAGGGGGAGGAGGAGGAGGGCGTGGAGGTAGTTCAGGGGCAGGGGGAGGTCCTAATGGGGATATGTTTATGTGTTCCTCTACATGTGCGGTCGATTGAACAGATGGAGATGAGCTACTAGATCTACTGCTTTGAATATGAGACAATGCTGTATCCACTATGAAAATTGAAAAACAAAAACCAATAAAATCCAAACCCTTTGAACAAAAGTACAAAACATAAGATGAATCCAAATTGAGAAAGAGATCGCACCTTGTGCGCCAGTGCCCCTCAATTGCGCACTAGTGCCCCTCCCTTGCGCGCCTTGCCTGCCCCTCCCTAATGCGCTTCCGGTCATCCTAATCCTTTGGCGACCCATCCTCGATCTACAATTCACACACAGACAACAATTCAGCAAATAAAATTATAAAAAGGCATCTAGACAATTTTAGCAACTCAGCATTCATACATTTACAAACCAATAACCAAAAGCTACAATAACCAAATGATCAACACTGTTTCCAAATCGCATTCCCTAGTCCCTACAATAATTGAGTCAATAAAACGGCATTCATACATTTACAAACCAATCAGAGTATCAGACCAACACACACTAACACACCAACACACCATCAATTTCCATCAATTATTCAAACAACAAATGGCAATTTCCAGCAATTTACAGTATACTACCTTCTTCCTCTCTGCCTCTGTCTTGAAATCGGCCTTCAAATCCTCAACAATGCTCAGTCGCAGTGCAGTAAGAGGCAGAGTTATCGAGCTCAAAAACCTAGAAATGCAGAAAGAGGGAGAGTTATCTAAGAGAGAATCGAATCAAAGCTCAAATCAAAGTTCAAATCAAAGTTCAATTACCTGTGAGAGAGAAGTCGAGAGAGGTCGAGCTTGTCTGAGGTCAGCGACAAGCTTGTCTGAGAGAGATTGAAGAGAATCGAGAGAATCGAGAGAGATCGAGAGACCAGAGAGGCAGCGACTGAGAGCGGTCGAGCTCGAGAGGAAGCGACGGAGACGGCTGAGAGTGGTCGAGCTCGAGAGGAAGCGACGGAGATCGAGAGAATCGAGAGAGATCGAGAGACCAGAGAGGCAGCGACTGAGAGCGGTCGAGCTCGAGAGGAAGCGACGGAGAGAGGAAGCGACGGAGACGGCTGAGACGGCTTGAGAGGAAGCGAGAGTGAGACTTGAGAGGGCTGAGAGACAGAGAGGTGAAGCTGCGAATGAGGTATGAGGAAATGAGGAATAGGTTTAGGAGGTTAGGGTTAGGAATTGACGGCTAAGATTACAGGATCTCCATTCAACGGCTAGGATTAATACAATTTAATATAAATAAAAATTAACAGTCGGTACGGTAATTACCGTGGTAATGAAAATCTATTACCACTACCAACCACCAAGTCTATAGTTGGTACGGTAACCAACCGCAAAAGTCGGTAACCGACTATGTTGGTTACCAATTTAATTGGTTCGGTTGGTTTTGCGGTAATCGTGGTAAATTCCCATACCATGCCAGCCCTACTCTCTGCTGCTACATTTTGCATGCGCTTTGTTTGCTTGTCCTCTTCTTGTTAGTTTTGGTCGACTTGTCTTTCTGTGTGATCGATCATACTCGTCGAGACTCGAAACTTCTCATTTAGGTCATGAACCATTTCTTTTCTTTTTTTTTTGCTCATATATATATCGTGCATGTGTATTTTTCTCTATATCATAATGTTTCGGTGTAACAATATTGTCAAGAGTGTTTTGGTCTTTTGGGTCAATTAGTGTCAAAGTCCTCATGAGGAACGTAGACTTGCATCATGTGGAGGTTATCACATCGTGCAAAATAAAAGATTTTATTCAGTTAAAATGATACCAAATTAAATCCTATATGTTGGAAGAAAAGTTCGTGAAATGTTAAGATGCAAACCAAGCTATCTTCTCATTTATGTTTAACTAAGTTACTCGAAGCAAACTTTAACAACTTTCCAAATTAAGCAAACCACTGTATGGCCTAGTTTGGTTCATAGAATGGAAAGGAAAGGAAATTCATTCTTTAAATTTTTTTGGAGAATGGGAAATTGAAACTCTCACCAACTTAATTTCTTATCATGTGTTTGGAACAATCGGGAATCTATTCAGAATTCATCTTCTATTTTCCATTGTAGTGTTTGACATCACTAAAGAAAGGAAACCTAATCTTATCAGTTTTCCATTAATATAATCATTGTTTGCAACTTTTTTATTTCAATGATTATCAATCATGAAACACTCGTTGCATTTCAACATATGTTAGACGATCTATACATTATACAAGTATAACGCAGGACCTGCTCTTAATTTTCCTATTTAAACAAACATACCGGTACCCTATTTAAACAAACATACTAGTACACAAAATTGTTTGTAAAATAACCATCACATATGAATATTGTTTAGATCTCAATGCATACATGTACATCTACAATTAATTAGACATTCGGATCAAATTCAGAATTTCACTTACAAAACAAATACAACAAAAATTACAAAAGATTTGATTCATATTAATTCTGTAGCAACTACAACAAATTTGTTCAAATTTGCACTTGCTATGTGATGAGAAACTGATAGATAGAGAAATTTCAAATGGAAATACCGTAGTTCGATCTTCTCAAACTCTATATGTGTTTGGGAATTTTGAGTAATTGAGTTCGACCGGAGTAAAATGGGTGAGACAAAGATTTTATAATTATAAAGGACATGACTAAAACTGAAAGATAAAATTTTAAGATTACATTCAACAGTGAGAATCACATATGTAAATTATTAAGATTACATTCAACAGTGAGAATCACATCAAGTCACTACTGAAGCACATACTTGGATAGCAAGCTCAAGTAGTTTCTCAGCATTCAATTCTTAATCTTCCTACTTCCTAGACTTGGCTCTACTTACATGATAGTGTTTATTGCCATCAGTTTATAGGTATCACATTTATAGTTTTACATTTGCGGTACCAAACTCACCGATGCACAAGAGTGAAGCACTGAAAAGAAAACACACTGTTAAATCAGTCGTCAAAGAAAGACGTATCCATTCTTGGTGTTGGGGTATCTCAGTACGGTTTACCTTTTTGGGCGGTTGTGGTGGCCAACATTTGGATAGCAATAGAGACATGACCTAGCTAGCTAGCTTGGACTAGGAGCAGGACTATACTACAAACCATGAGGACTCCATTCATCATCTATGTATATGTATATATATAATCTTCGATTGATTCATGCATGGATTAAGACACGCACACAGTTTAGTCGACAGTTTGACACTGTTTTCTGTTCGGCGTGCTCCTTCTTGCTTTGCTTAAAGAGAGACATACGGGATCTTTCATATTTCATATTCAATCTCAGATTTCATTGTCCACCTCGCAACTTCAACACGTTGCCTTAAACCCGATTCACATGACAGATACAAACATCACAACATCTGCCATTCTACCACCCACGTACGTACCATATAATCTCTACCCTTTTTTTTTTCTTCTACAAACCATATAGTATGTTTTTACAAAATCTTTGTGCCTAGCTATGTGACTCGAGGATTAAAATATCATTGATATTTTCTCAAAATTTTTATTTTTAACAAGCACGATATTAATTTTTATATTTTTCTCATATCTTATATTTAGTTTATTTTTTTGTCGAATTTACGATTTATATTTTAATAAACTCTTCATCGGATATTCGATAATTTTTTTTTCAAGCCATAAATATTTCCACAATCATTGACTCAATCAAATAATCCTAGATCGAGCCCTATCTAGCTATAGCATTCCTAATCAGAGAGACATCATCATCATCATCATCATATATATGCTTAACGGGAACGTGATGATATTCCCTATTCATTCCCGATCTGGTAATTCGGGTCGGGATCGGGTATCATAATCCTGGTTGAATCAGATTAACCTACCCAATTGGTTTAAGTAGTGGATCTTGGAACCGACCGAGCGATCGAGATCGAGAAGGAAGAGATAGATATGTTATTTCTACACGGATGTGTTCCAAAGAAGCGAACCCCCCAGCAGCTCCCTCCGAACGTGGACGGAGAACAGGGTGCTGATCTCAATAACGTATTACACGGTAAGAGGCATTCGTCCTAACCGAAGCGCATGCTGTTCTTATGAACTGTTTCGTCCCATAGCTGAAAATTTTCTGACCTTCGTTCTCTCGAGTTGGCCAAGCGATGCAAATCATATTAGGCGGATTGTCTATGAGACTCTTACAAGCATGGGTGTCCCTATTCTTGAACAAGCAAAACTTGTTCAAAATCTGTCCAGGGTGGCTGAGGCGGCCGTTTCCACCAACACCATCGTTGCGGGTATTTTTGACGCCACTCTCATCCAGCCTGCACTTCGAGACGGTGACGAAGACGGAGACGGAGACGTAGTACTTGCCAAATTGATTACTGAGAGTAAATCATCGATCCAGGGTTCGGAGCAGGTGACACTTGATGACACTGTCATCACACACACGCCAGGGTGTCCCATTTGTATGGTGGATTTTTCTGGCACTGCTTCTGTCAAACCCATTACTGCATTGCCCTGCGCACACCATTATCATGTACATTGCATCGTCCAGTGGATGGAGAAGAGCCACCTATGTCCTCTCTGCCGATACGCAATGCCAGTCGAAGATGATGATCACTCCAATGGAGCGGGTGCTAATCCTACTTTGCTTGATGTCTCTCACCCTAGCTGCTGTTACAAATATTTCAATTTCATCTTTTCATTTCAGTTTCATTTTTATAATTTTATTATAAGTCTTAAGAAATTTGTACTCGACATAATATATGGGGTTTGAGATCACATGATTATATATATATATATATATATATATATATATATATATATATATATAGTTAAGGCAGGGAAGACACATACATGCATACATGCATGCTTCTTGACAAAGATAAAAATCCAAAGCAATATATGTTTCTGGGGTCGGGCAATTGAATTGTTCAGTAGGTGTAGGTACCCTTGATCACATGGGCAAACAATCTCCTTTTCGAGTTTTGTGGATCTCAATTCACTTCCTGGGCATGGATTAGGACTTGCGAGCTACCTCTGTAGCTTATGCAGATCTACTGGTCACGAACAGTACTTAGTGTTATGATGAAGAGGACCAGAGATTCCATCCATCAAAACCTACTGAGCTTTCAGTACCTGTATAAGGTTGAAAGAAGTTTAATTTTCTGGGTGTGTAGAAGTCAACATATTTACAGTGCTGCCACTTTTTGTATACCTGTCCACATATCCCTATCTGTTAAATCAGAATTATTTGGAGGCTATGAAATCAAGTAGCTATAGAAGCAGCAGCTAGCTATATGCTTTTGGTTGTTACTTGAAGATTGACAAGCAAACAACCAAAAACTTAACCAAGGGATCTCTAGCCTTGTGTTGGGTACGTTATAGATGCGACCATCTATTTCCTTTTACCCCTTCACTATGATAGATCGATTAGGTGCAATTTATGATATATATCCGTATCAGCATAAACAGTATACACAATTTTTATTTTTTATTTTTTCAAATAACCATGCAATATATCAGTTCATATCCAGAACGAAGCTTCGTTCTGAAATTAAAGTATGAAGTTCTTTATTTATTGACTCACTCTTTCGTCATATTTTCACATCTACACCGTTCAGTTTATAAAACCTAATGCATTATGCAAAGTTTCATCTAATTTGATGATCGTTTGAGTTTTCGTAATCGTTATTTACATAAACAGTTATTGTTAGACAAATTTATGGTCCGTTCATTGATTTGATCTAATTCAGTACCCAAATGATCATCAATCTAGATGAAATTTGTAAGAATGATCTATACATTAGTATCAATAATCTTAACGATGGAGATGTGGAAATATGACAAAAAAGCGAGTCAAATAAGATAATGTTTTAGTATGTACAGAATGTGAATGTAATTAAATGAATAAAATTTCTCTTGATAACGATTTTTTTGATTTTTTCCATGGAAACCTAGCTAGCTAGAAAGTAAAAGATTTCAATTATTCACTTACGGCCGGAAACCAGCAAACGAAGAGTGTTCATTCAACATTAATTGCAGAAGTAATTTTTAGAACCGAGTAACCTTAAGCTCTAAAAGTAGAAGCCCTAATGCATGGGTTTTCCATGTTTTAGTTTAATTGGTGGCCATTTTTAAAGAGAACAGCAACTAGACCAATAAATATTTCCTGGCCGGTTTAGACTTTAGCCAAACTAAAGAAAGTGTATTATTTAACCTCATCGAACTTCACTATTGGGAGAAGAAAGAGTCCAGATAATAAATATACATAGAATGGATCGGAGTTTATACAGGCTTAGCTACTGAAACCATGGAGAAACCCTGCAAATGTGAATCAATGTTACATTATTTCTGGTTCCTCATAGAGATGGACACGTACATAACATATGACTGATGATTGATATACAAATTTCCTTGTCTTGAACTCCTGATGATCTCTGGTTTAGTTTCTATGATCTCCATAAGGGTCATCAGTAGTACTCCATGGAGAAGAGATGCTATACAAACCCGGATTTTGACCAACATGATGAGACCCTCTTCCAGTTCCACGGTTACAGCTAGCGCCGGCATAACGGAGGAGATTGGCATTAGTGGCGTCGAGTTCTTTCTGAAGTCGAAGGACTTGCCTCTGCAGGACTGAGATAGCTCCAACGCAGCCGTACACCGGATCTTTGATTCTTGCCTCGGCTTCGTAGGCAAGAGAGTTCACTGCATCTTCTCTCTGATGAGGGAGCACTTCGTTGAGAAGCTTACTAACATTGCTTGCCCCAAATATCTTGTGAACGTTGGCAAACTTGTGCGGCTCCTCCGGTGGGAAGTAGGGAGCAAACACACAATCCGGCATGCATTTTCTCCTCAAGAACTTGCACGCAGCACATGGAGAATTGCAGGATGATGATGAGTAACTACTAGACGAAGCCATGCATACTATATATCTGCAGCAAATTCATTAGCGATTTCATTCGAAATTTAAGTATATCCATTTGTGCTGCGGTGAACATAGTTATACACAGAATCTGATGTCGGAGGTTATAGTATACTTAGTTCTGACATTTAACCCAAAAAAAAACTTAGTTCTGACATGCCTCATTATATATATATCACCAATTAGTTTTGAGTTCGAAGATCTAATTTCTAAAAATAATGAGTACGTAGGGTAAGAGAATACTCGGAGCTTTTTCATCTTATTACCACTTCTGAAGCCAACTCCATGAAAATCAAACCAAGTTTCTGAGGGTAAACTAATGAGGAGAAGGATCAAGCAGGGTTTTTTATTTTTTATTTATGTTTTAATATTCGACAATCTAGGGTTACAGCTAAGTTAATTGAGACTACCCAGATGACACATTTGTACATTGAAAAATCACCACCCTGTTGTTTAATTTCAAACTTACTTTTGCCAGACAATGCGAGCAGTCTTTCTTAAATTTGAAAGCAACTGCATGCATATGTTTTGAATATATCTCAAACATATTTTCTGACCTGACATATATATGGTTGAAATTAAACCCGACAAATAGTCATAATATGAAAATATTCCAAACAGGGCAACGATCAACATTAGCAAGATAAAGTTTCTTTCTTTTGTATTATTTTGATTCTGATCGATGGATATGGTATAAGCATAGTTCCTAGCTAGCTAGTATAAATGATCATATTTCTTTACACAGTTAACATCTTCTATATATATATATATATATATATATATGTTTTCTTCGTGAAATCTACAGTTCATGGATCTATCCAGTCATTACTTTAATATCTATTTCCACATACCAATTCAACAACCCAGTTGATGCCCTAGATATATCAGACCTTTCAATAACCCGATCGAGTTCAATTTGGGAGTTTTCACAGAAAAGAAATGTATACATGTAAATGATTCAAAGAAGTATGATGAAATAGAAGCAACCAAAGGCCAGTTAACTACTTGATTTGGATTTTTCTGATGAGATCTACAAACACACACATATATAGATCGATGATATAGAGTTGAATGTGATTATATACCTTGAATTGTGCAGTGAACTGTTACAAGATCTCTTCTCTGAAACACTATCCTAAGAAAATGAAGTTGCGGAGAGAATTATTTATGGCTGCTACTGTTACATATGTAAATCTATATCTCTGAAATTAGTTCAAAGAAAACTATAAACCCTAGAAACGCAGGACATAGATACTGAGAGAGAGAAAGAGGGAGAAAGAAAGGGCTGCACAGCACAGTGGCAGAATTAGGTAAGAAAGCTATTTAAAGTGATGAGTAGGGAAAAGAGGGAAGGGCCGGATGAGAGGCAAAGAGCATTTTCAGTGGATGGAAAAAAGCAAAAGACAAGAGAGTATCATGAGGGCTCTATACAATTTGAGGGAAAAGGATGAGTATGACACTGCCTTTAAAATAACATCAATCATCATGCACTGCTCTAAATTTGGCAGAATCATCTCGAACGTCCACAATTACTAAAATCTCCCATATCCTTTATACTGCTACGTACAAATGTACATATCAAGTACGCACACTGCAGTTTTGTCAATAAAAAAAATTGCTAAAAAACTTCATCTATCAGAGGGAGAGATGCATGAAATTAGAACCTCTTAGTGACTTTGTCTCTTAAGCTTAACTACCTAGATAATTTTTTTTCTTCCGTATACCGATTAGTCGATTACCAAGCTAGATTTAATTATAAGGTAAGAGTATGGAGTATGCAGATAAATCTGGGTGCGTATGATCATATACTGCTAGCTACATACAGTGATCATAACGTGAAAGTTTTCACCTTTGTAAGGTAGCGACCAGGAGGCCCTAGAATTTAAGACCAGTAGTACATTCAATTATTTTGTTCTAGTTCACCCTCCGATTTGTCTGTACGTAACATTTGATCGAGTACTGAGATTTTCAATAATGGAAGCCAACAGTAATGCTGAATTGAAAGCTCTCTCCTTGAATACTCACCTACCGACCAATTATAGCCTCAATAATATTGCTGACACTACCAAGTTTATATATATTCAAGAATGAAACAGAAGGAAAACTCGTGATTGTGTGAACATGCCACAGAGAACAATCATAATAAATTCGATCTAGAGCACTCGATCTTTTCTTTCTTATAATTAGGTTATGATCAAGTTCCATTTGAGTATTTAGTTTTAAAATGGCGGATTCAAAATGTTGTCCAATTTGAATCTGTACTAAATACATATTAATTGATCAAAGACATTTTTAAGCTACCATATCTATTTGTTCATTTGCAGTGTATATTGTTCATGCGATTTCTACGCAAGATGTATATTTATTCCGTAGGATGGAATCAGTCTCAACGGTTTGGGGTGAACCATATGGTAGAGTACTCGTTATTTGTTCACCCCGACACTTCACCTCTTAGGACACAAGACGTACATTATTGATCGGTCAGATCATGAACTTTTGATGAGATGGACAACGACTTCGTTGATAGTTGATACCAAAAGAAAGGCTATATCTATATCTATTGAAATGAGATGAATGCTCATAAGTACCAAATTCTCAGACCCCCTTGGCAACTGTGTACTAAAGTAGCCTGTATAATTATGTATATATGTAATTGGATCGATGTTGCCGAAAGGCCAGAAAGCTATAGGGGACTGATAATTCTACATATGAAATAGCGATCGAGCACTTTGAGTTGAGTGTGCGTGATCTAGTACTTAAACATGAGATAGCCATATAACTTTTCTTTTTCGCCATAATTTAGCCGAATACATATTTAAAACCAGAATCGAAACTTTGCTAGCTCCATGTCTAACACTTTACATATCTAATTTATAATATCATGCCCATGATGAGTTAACTAATTATTGATGAAGTAATGATAACCTTTCTTTAATTAGATTTTCTTTCATTCATGGTATATAAATATTCAATTTGGGGCCAATCATATATGCATATCTAGCTATTTGCCCATATATATGTTTGTGTGATTCTCGATGCCTAGGAAACTTTATTCCAAATAAATCTACAAAAGTGCTTTTTGTGCCCAATTTTATATTTGTTATCTTACTTGTAAGTTAGTCCAGGGTCCAATACCCGCGGTCCAAATGTCTTTATTTCTTTTCTTGTTACATCGGGTAATTACTGACATTTGCAGAATATCTCAAAGATATGTGGTCAAAAAATTCGATTAGGAAAGTATCTTTCCTGGTTCAATTGGAGAACCGATCGTCTTGGTGAGCAAGTCATTTACGAACCCTAGCCCCCTAGTTCTCTATAAAATGAGGTTTTATATTTGTTATCTTACTTGTAAGTTAGTCCATGGTTCGATACCCGCGGTCCAAATGTCTTTATTTCTTTTCTTGTTACATCGGGTAATTACTGACATTTGCAGAATATCTCAAAGATATGTGGTCAAAAAATTCGATTAGGAAACTATCTTTCCTGGTTCAATTGGAGAACCGATCGTCTTGGTGAGCAAGTCATTTACGAACCCTAGCCCCCTAGTTCTCTATAAAATGAGGTTTTATATTTGTTATCTTACTTGTAAGTTAGTCCATGGTTCGATACCCGCGGTCCAAATGTCTTTATTTCTTTTCTTGTTACATCGGGTAATTATTGACATTTACAGGATATCTCAAAGATATGTGGTCAAAAAGTTCGATTAGGAAAGTATCTTTCCTGGTTCAATTGGATAACCGATCGTCTTGGTGAGCAAGTCATTCACGAACCCTAGCCCCTAGTTCTCTATAAAATGAGGTTTTAAGCGAATGAGACACCCCCCGGCAATTCAACAAAATTGCATCACTGTAAATTGGACGCCTCCCCTGGAGCACCCAATTTACCAAAAAACCTCTCCAGGGAGCACCACCAAAGCCTCATCGTGAGCAAATCCCGCTTCATTCACCAGCCTCATCCCGAGCAAAAAGCCCATCCCTAGTCCATAAAATCTCATCGTGAGCGTCAGTCCATCCCATTGTTAGAGATTCACCTCTCTAGCAAATATCCATTTATTTTCATTGTATTTTGTTACTGAATAAATCCTCAAGACTTGTCCTAGGTCGTTGTGAAGAGTCCAGCAGCAAAACCGACTGTTTATGCTCACATCTTCTTGAAGAGAAGTCAAGAGAAGCGTGCGAACCATACAAGATCAAGACAGACACACTTCCTTAAGATGTTGGCACGCTCGCACCAGACGGTTGTTCGAATGACCTAAAAATCCGACCCGAACAAGTGCTAACAATAATATATAGCTTATCCAGCTACTCTAATTAGTATCGATTATGATCAAGTAATGCATCCACCTTAATTTTTTTTCCTAGTTTATACTGATTCATATATATATATATATATATATATATATATATATATAACTAGGGTTTATATATCTTTTAGCTAGCTAGGTAGTCAAGGAAAACTAATCAAATGAACTAATGGATATCGAGCTAGCTAGATGACCCCGTGAACATACATGCATTTAGAAAAGGAATCGAAACGAAAAGAATATATATGCTAATCAAACCTATATGAATCATGCAATATTATTTTCATGAACATGAACTATAAAATGTCTCCGGCCAGTGATTCCACCAAGTGGAAGTTTCGTAATTTGGATCGAATATTAAGTCTCTTCGCGCATGCATCGTGGGTTGTGGGTTGGTTGGATTTGTATCATTCAGCTGATGCATATGGACAGAGAAAGAAGCACGAATCAACGAATTGCTAGCTAGTTTATATTATTTTCTGAAAGCTGATGACTGATGAAGGATATGATTATTAGAGAGGCAATTATTGGTTGATATATGTATGGAAGATATGTTTATATACGAAGGAAGCTCATGATTTAAGCTCCGGAATATGGAATCTGGCTACAATCATAAAATACTAGATGAAATCATTGTGCGCTCTTCGACCAAAAACTTAAATAGAAGGTACATATACGTGTATATCGGTCTTGTAGTAGTATTTGTTAATATAAAGTTTCTCAAATAATTGTTCCTCATGTACATTTTTTTTATTTTTGTTGTTCGGATTTGGGTTTGAGGAACAAACAAGCTCCGCAACCAGAACACCACCGCCATCACCATACCAATTTTCAAAACCCGCCAACTCGTGTGCCTTAACCACAAAACAGACGGGAAAACAAGTCTCATGAACATACTTAGCTAAATTACTCGTATAGTTATGATACGAGCGCTCTAAAGTTAACTGAAACTAACCAGCTTTTAGACTAACTTTTCGGTCATACTTTATCGCTTGCCGCTTAGTTTGTAAGTCCTTATACTTATACGTAGATCATCTCTAATTTATGATATTAATTAGTTTTCGATACAGTGTGTAGTAAAAAATGTCAAGCAAGGCAAAACATGACTGTTATTTTTGGGTGTAAAAGATGCAACCATCACTTTCTCTAGTTGGTCTCACCGCGACAACTGCAGGAACCTAACAAAAACGGATCTTCACGAAACGCACCTTAAACGAGGTGTTGCCTTAAATTTGAAGAAACGGCAACGGCAACGGCGAAGAACCTGAGAGCTTCACACCAAAACCAATGGCCAAACCAAATCAAACCCCAATTTGAAGAACCCAGCAATCAAAAATGGCCGGACTAGAAGAACTGAGGAAAAAGCTCACACCTTTATTCGACGCAGAAAAAGGCCTGGGCTTTGGATCCTCCACTTTAGACCCCTCCGATTCCTACACAGTAAGTAAACCAAACCAAAATTGTGAACGTGAGTCATTTCATTTTCCGGAATAAATTGATGGAATTGTATTGGGTTTTGTTGGGTTGAAGTTATCGGACAGCGGAACTGTGAACTTGCTGAGCAGATCGTATGGTGTGTATAATATTAACGAGCTGGGACTGCAGAAGTGCACGTCTTCTTCTACGGTGGACGATACCACAGAGAAGACTTACCGATGCGCGTCGCAGGAGATGAGAGTGTTTGGGGCGATTGGGAGTGGCGCCAGCAGCGTTGTGCAGAGAGCTATCCACATTCCCAATCATCGGATCATTGCGCTCAAGAAAATCAACATTTTTGAGAAGGTAAAATGTGTGCTTTTCGCAGTTTTCGGACTTACCCAGTTTGTTTAGGAGTGGTTAGCAGTGTGTGGGATCGAAATTTGAAGGGTTTATGCTAGTGGCTAGTGACCCAGTTGCACATTGTGTTAATATTGAGCAGAATTTGAGTGTGGAATTATATACTTTATTTAGAGTTTAAGAGTAAACCCAGTTTGTTTAGGATTGGTTAACAATGTGTGGAGTCCAAAAATTTAGAGGCTTTGTGCTTGTGGCTAGTGACCCAATTGCACATTGTGTTGATATTGAGCAAAATTGAGTGTGGAAAGATATACTTATGTAGAGTTTAGGAGTTTACTTGTCATCAATCTACATGTGAGTGGTTAGTCACCTATCTGTAAAATCCAAGTTTGGAGCCTTCATGCTGTTTACTAGTGACCCAATTGCACCCTGTGTTAAGATCAGGTATACTGATCAATGTGTGAATGACTAGTTGCCAATCTGTGAAGTTGAAGTTTAGAGCTGTAATGCCATTTGACTTGATAGCTCGTCAGATAACAAAAAGGGCATTGATAGCTAAGGTCTACTTTTTCAGAACGTTTGAATTTACCCAGTCTTAGTTTACATGCGAGTGATTAGATAGCAAGCGGTGTATAATCTAAGTTAAAGACTTTATGCTAGTGGCTAGTGGACCCAATTGTGTTGGAATTCAGAAAAAAAATAATTTTGAGTGTGGAAATTGAAGTAGATTGTTGTTTGTTACATATTAGGAGAAAAGGCAGCAACTGCTTACTGAGATAAGGACATTATGTGAAGCACCTTGTTACCAAGGTCTTGTAGAGTTTCATGGGGCATTTTATACACCGGATTCTGGACAAATAAGCATAGCTTTGGAGTATATGGATGGAGGGTCATTGGCAGATATCTTACGGTTACGGAAAAGAATACCTGAACCCCTACTTTCTTCTATGTTTCAGAAGCTTCTACATGTAAGCATGCAAATTCATCCTCATCCCGCTACATTTAAACAGAAGTTGATGCAATATATTGTTATACTTACGCTTGTCTCTGTTTTCACTATGGAAGGGACTGAGCTACTTGCATGGAGTCAGGTATCTAGTACACAGAGACATAAAACCTGCCAATTTGCTTATCAATCTCAAGGGCGAGCCAAAGATAACAGACTTCGGAATAAGTGCTGGGTTGGAGAATTCTATGGCAATGGTTGGTGATAGTTGATGGATCTTTGTGCTTTGATTTAATGTTCATCACTGCTTTCTTTAGTTATTCCTAACAAACTGTCAACAAGTGTCTACATTCATACAATGTTTAAGCCATAGGTTTTGAGTTTGATTTTTTGGTATTAACATTCTCACAATTTATTTACCAGTGTGCGACATTTGTTGGGACAGTTACGTACATGTCACCTGAGCGAATTCGAAATGAGAATTATTCTTACCCAGCTGATATATGGAGCCTTGGGCTTGCTCTCTTTGAGTGTGGTACTGGAGAATTTCCATATACAGCTAATGACGGACCTGTCAACCTTATGTTACAGGTAACATGCGTAAACTGTCTATAGTCACCATTATGTTTCCTTGCATTAAAAAGTTTGTTAAATCATGCTCCTAACCATGAGTGAGGACAAGCAAGTCTTCTTTGGGAGGGTTAAGAATTTGGTAGTCCAATTTTTAATCTAGATGTTTTGCTTTTGAAATTTAGACACATAGTTCTTGCATTGTTATGCTTTCCGTACATCCATGGATCCTTTATTTGTCACTGAAGTTCTGAGGTCTAATGGCAGATCTTAGATGATCCATCACCTACTCCTTCAAAACAGAGTTTTTCACCAGAGTTCTGCTCGTTTATTGAAGTTTGCTTGCAGAAAGATGCAGATGCTAGGCCAACTGCAGAGCAGGTGATCAAAAACCATAAATTAGCAAGGCTATACAATATAGACATGATAAATTGACCACAAAATTATTTGATCAGTTTTCTCCAACTGCAGCTACTTTCCCACCCGTTCATTACAAAGTATGAGAAGTCCCAAGTGGACTTGGGAGCATTTGTTCGAAGTGTTTTTGATCCAACGCAAAGGATGAAGGATTTGGCAGATGTGAGTACTTGACTCTTGCACTCTTTATTATCCTACAGAAATTTTGTTAAAAGAATTACATAAAAACATGTGAATCCTATCTAATTCAAAGTTGAACGTGGAGGCAATATATGATAGTCTCTCACCCAAATAGAGAATGGAACCTACCACTAGTAATCTAACTCATTACTCTATGATCAGATGCTTACCATACATTATTACTTGCTCTTTGATGGACTTGATGAGCTCTGGCAACATGCAAAGACGTTATACAATGAAGACTCGGTTTTCAGGTACTCAACACTGTTATGAGATTTTTTTTGTATCATTGACTTGTAGTCAAATTTAGATTTTGCATTTCTGTAAAGTAGTTACTTTTAGCAGTTAAACACCATTGTTTGGCACTTGTCAGCGAGCTGAACCAAAAGAAGATCCAATAGCAATCAAAGTTTTTATCAAACATCTACTTTATAAAACCAAAGTAATAGGCAAATTTACAAGAACTTTGACTTTCTAAACATAGCCTTCACCTAATATAATCTTTTTCTGTTGTTAGTTTCTCTGGCAAGCAATTAGTAGGTGCGAATGAAATATTTGCCTCGCTCTCTAGTATACGAAGTACATTAGCTGGTGACTGGCCTCCTGAGAGGCTTGTGCATGTTGTGGAAAAGCTTCAATGCCGTGGTCATGGTCAAGATGGAGTAGCAATTAGGGTATCAGGATCCTTCATTGTTGGGAATCAGTTCCTTATATGTGGAGACGGTGTTCAGGTAGAGGGCCTGCCAAGTATTAAAGATCTTTCCATCGATATTTCGAGTAAGCGAATGGGCACCTTCCGCGAGCAGTTCATTATGGAGCCAAGCAATATGATAGGGCGCTACTCCATAGCTAAACAAGAACTTTATATTTTGCAGTGAATTTCGGAGGATTCCACTTAACTGTTGGAATAATGCTGGAACAATCATTAGCATTTGAATATCAAACACAGAAACAGGCAAAATGATCTGACCGTGACAGAACTTACATGCCATTGACATAATTGTAACCAGTTGGCCATAAAATCATGAAAATTATAGTTATTCATGTTATTTTCCAGAACATTTGCAATGCTTTCACGCAAGGTTAAAACCACATGTGATTTACTAGATGTTTGCTGGAGTTGTGTTTATCAGAAATGTTCATATGATATTCTCTGTCGTCTAAACCCAGGCACCCAGTTGGTTTTCATTTCAACTTTCAGTTTGATCCTTCAATTGTGTTCAAGCACAATGTCTGCTGCTATGCATCATTACTTTCCTAGCGCACGTATATTTAACAGTTAGACCGGGGAGGTTTACCGCCTCCCTAGAGCTGCCTATTGTGGCGGTCATAATGGACATGACTAAGCGGAGGGTCTGGATGATTGATGTTGTGACATTCAGTACTAACGTATACAGATGACAATTTAAACCACGTTGCTTTTGGTGATGCAACATTGCTTGCTTAACTTCGAAACAGACTCCGTCATAATTTCAGTGATCTTTACACATTTTCAGATTCAACAATGAGAAATTTAAAATGTCAAGTTGTGAACTAATTACATGTTTCAGCTTCAGTCATCAATACAATGCAATATATATATATATATATATATATATATATATATATATATATATATATATATATATATATATAACAGAAAGTCAGATGTGTGATAATTCTGGAGCTTGACACTCCAACTTCAACCCTTCACAAATTTATTATTTAAAACCCCATCAACCTTAAGATCTTGCATTGCAACTGAGAATAACATTACACATATTACCAAAAAAAAAAAACATTACACATTAACAAAAGCATTCAAGAAGAATTAGAATACTTACCGTCAATAATCAGAAAAGCACTGATGCACCCAACTTCTGAAGCATCATACTCACCAGGGATATCGGCATTTTGTACAGTGAACTCCCAAACTATGCCAGCAAAAGGAAAATGGAGACCTACAAGTTCAGAGTAGGTACTACAAAGTAATCGCGGATAGTTTTCCTTTTTAGAGAAGAGGGAGGGTTCAGAACAGAAGAGGGGCTCTTCATTGTAGCTTCAGGGGTCTTTTCAAATGTTTCACTCATGTCGGAATCTAACATGCATTGCTTCTTCTGTGAATCAGGAGTACAGATTCTAGGCATTTTAATTGGATTAAGTGAGTTACTTTCATCTACTCCTTCATCCAAGCGACAGGACTTTCCATCCTTTGACATATCCATTGATTTGTTCATCAGCCTTCTACATTCTACACCAGGGATTGCCATAATTCTTCTTCTACTTGCAGATGGTGATGGGGTGCTAGGGCAGTAACGATTCTCAGAGTTCCAGATGCGAACCTATTGCAGAACGTGAGACATTTAGGTGGCATGTTAGTGAAAAGTGGTACGTTTGAAGCATATAAAACATGAAAAGTGCAGAAAAATAATAAATGTACAATCTCATAATTGAACTGTCTCACATACCGTAAAATCATCTGAAGAAGTTGCTATCTTCCCAACCTCAAAATGGGACCTATTAAGAGTTAGAAAGTATTAAATCATTGTCAGGAGATGAAATTCATGTTAACCAACAGCATTAAGGTAAAATAACTACCAGTCAATTGCTGTAACTTCTCCATCATGGCTTTTCAATATTACTGGATCTTCTTGAGGCTTGTTTACCTGGATTGAGATGGCCAATATAGTCATCCTCTAAGCAAGATCAATATCAATAGGCACCTAAGGAGAAAACTAATTCTAACCAGCCAAATGTAGGCGTTTCCATCACTAGAACCACTGAGTATGTGAGCAGCATCAGGGCTGATAGCCGACTGACATGATCAAATTGGAAACATGTAAGCATGCAGGAAATCAATCTAGATGACAAACCGGTATTTTAAACTTACAAATAGCATTACTTTCGATCTTACCTTCACAAAAAAGGATTCAATCCGACCTCCAGAGAAGGATTGCATAGGACCCTTTTCTAGCTGAAGCACATTGTACAGATAAATGCTGACAGAAAACATAAGACAATTTGAGTGCTATAAGTTGAGATGGAAAAAAAAAAGCACAACAAAATTGATACTTTATATTAACATGTGCTGTTATTTTACTGACAGCTATATTTTGTGCCTTAGGTTCTTAAGCATGGAAATTCTCTAAAGGTTGTTCATGTACAAGGCTATGTGTTGAGCACTGAAGCACTCTCAGAATGTTCTTTTGAGTAGTAATTTCAGTTTACAAGAGGAAAAGTGATCTACCTGTTGTCCATACAAGAGGCTGAAACAAACACTCCATTTAAATCTTGGGATAAGCTAGTTATGCCATGAAATCTTCTTTCCTGAAATGAGGAGGATCAGTTACTATCAAGACATCAATATATACACTCTTCGACCAGAAAGAAAGCACCCAAACGCAGCTATTTTACTGTGTTTGTGGGTTGTACATAGAGCAGAAAACAAAAGGCATTGATTTTGATGCCACCAATGTGATCATAAAGGCTGGTCCAACTTTTAACTCAACAAATCTTTCAAGCACATTAACTTGTCGTTTAATGTGTACAAGACAGTATATACTACAGACTAACCTTCTCATTTGACTCCATCTGAGGACATGTCTGTGTGACTACAGTTTTCAGACTTCTAGTGTCCCAGAACTTGACGACACTGAAACAAACCATAAAATCACATTAAGAAATAATGCCATCTCACTTGATTTGATATAATTTATAAGTATCTAGCCTCTAGTGATGTGTATGTTAGCTACTGTTACATGTATATACCTGTCCACAGCTCCAGCAGTAGCAATGGAAACCTCATCTTTAAGATTAAGAACTGATGTGATGCTCCTTGGAGCAGCCTGGGAAAAAAGTATAAAAAATGAGGCTGAAATGTGAATGAAGAGTACAAAAGAATTGAATCAGAACTGTAATCAGAAACACACCCTTCCACGCCTTGAACGCTTAGCCGGTGGGGTAAGATGAGCCCCTTTGATCACAGCAGTAGGGCTACATGAATTTATTTTTATACTTTAGTGGGATGAAATCTTACAATAAAAACCACTTTACCATAAAGAAGTAACATACTTAAAACATATCAAAACATGTAGTAATCTACCATATACATAGCTCTGCTAGCATATTTTTGGAGGTTGAGTTACATCTCATATCCCAGAGAGCAAAGGAGCCATCTCTTGAACCAGAGACAATAATATCTGTACGATAAGATATAATACCTTAAATTAGTCGTGCTTCCCATTATTACAAAAGATCATTCAAAGAAATCAGCCTGCAAAAAAGTAAACCCTTACCAGGATTAATCGGATGGGGGCTCAAAGATTTCACACTTCCAGTGTGCCCCATCAGAACTGCAGTACATTTCTTTTCCTGAATATCCCATACTTTTACCTGGGAAAAACAAAGAAACAGCACGATCAGTTAGAAACTAAACCAACTGCAATTTGAGGAAGAGTTACTTGGATAAAACAACCCCCTACCTGATCTCATAACATTTTCTCACATTCATGTGTTACTATAACAGTCCTTAATCCTGCCCAGTTAAAACTTAAAATGAATCACTATAGGTCTGGAAAATTGAAATGAACTTAAAAACACTTACAGTTTGATCACCAGAAGCTGTCACAATTTGAGTATCATCCTGCAAAATTACACATAGCATAAGCATAACCATCACATTACATCTGCTACATTTCCACAACGATACAAATTTGAATTTGCATCGACATCTATCATACCTTTATCCAACAGATGTCAAACACCGCATTCTGATGCGCAACCCAATCACAAACCTTAGTTCTATCTGAAAATCAACAACACAAAACAAGTTGAGAATCCACACACAGCGAAAACGATAGCAACTGAAAATCCATACCATTGACATACCTGCATTTTCCTGGTGAGATGCAGATGCTGAGAACTTGCGCCGTGTATCGAACAAGCTCAAGTAGCCATCCTCATCAGACATGGCCACAATGTGAGAGTTTCTACTGGTCTATCAAACCGGAAACAATCAACAGTCAAAATAAAATTAGGTCAAAAAATTGAAACAAACGACTTCGAAAGAACACGGCGGCGAAGTGAATCTCATACCTTGCCGAACGAAATGGCCATCGGAGGTCCGTTGTGCTCGGCGGCAATAGCTCCGGCCTCAGAGAATTCCGAAGCCAGGCAATCCACGTAGGACCTCTTCGGAGCTGAAAACAGCACCGGAGAAACTGAAATCGTAAGCCGCCGGAGTGGAATTGATCTCCGATTGGAAAATTACAGAGATCGAGAAATGAAGATAGCTGAAAACAAACCTCGGGATCCGTGTAGCTCTCTGGATCGGACGCCTTGGAAGAAGGACCGGGGCGTTGATGAGGTCTCCATCCGTGAAGCTCCGGCGGCGGAGGAGGAGGAGCAGAACCACACGGAGGAGATGTGAAGAGTCAAAAAAATGAGGGTTTCACCTTTTCGTTTTTCGTTTTATATGATTTTTTTTGGGGGTGGGAATTTTGGCGGGAAGACGGTTTTGATTTGGCGAAAAATTCCAGCCTGGCGCCAATGGTGCATTTTGGGATCGTATCCCGCACAAATACGGATACGGGTTTGTAAACGTACGTATCGAGCCACGTGTAAGCCGAGTAGGCTTCGTGACCCGGCCCGGATTAAAATGTACCGACCCGATCAAATAAAATAGAAAAGGAAAGATGGTAGAAGTGTTTAGAAGCCGCAGGAAATCCAGGGTTTAGAGAAAGAAGGAGAATTGAATTTGTTGATTTGATGCCAAAATAGGTGAGCAAGTTCTACTCTTTTAAACCCTAATTTACTCGGATTAGGCTGATCTCTCTGTAACCCAACTTTTTATTTGGTTTGATTCTTAAGACTGGAGAAGACCCAGTTCCCAGATTGGTGTTCATTGCAGTTTTAGATTGGTGGGTTGAGCAAATTCGATATCATGTTGAGGTTATTGATCTGGGAAATGTCCAAAGTTTTGAACTTTTTGAGTTTGGTATTGTTTTCTGAGAAAGCCCTTTTGATTTTTGAGCTTTGAAGAGCTAATAAGTAGGAAGAATTGGTGTTTGTGAAGTTGTGAAGTGCACATTTTAGGTATTTTGATCTGGGATATATCGAAAAGTCTTGAACTTTGGAGTTTTGATTGTTGCTGTATATTTGGTTTCTGAGAAAGCCCTTTGATTTGATTTGTGAAGTTGGTAAAAGTAGTTAGTAGTGTAATTGAGGTTTTGAGTGTAGTTACAGTAAGAGCTGGTTGAAATGGGTAGGCCATTGGTTTTCGAGATCTTGGAGAAACCAGTCACTAGTTGCTTTATAGGATTATGCAGTGCAATTTGGTTCTACATACAGAAGAACAATATTGGGTATTCACATGTGGGGTTGAGTTACGAAACTGCAGTTGCAGGGCACCATTGGAGGATTATTACTTCGGCCTTTTCCCATATAAGCATTCTTCATCTTGTTTTCAATATGAGCGCGCTTTGGAGTCTTGGGGTTGTGGAAGACTTGGGATCTATAGGGCTTGGTGTGCAGTATTATCTGCATTACACGCTCGTCTTGGTTGTACTGTCTGGGGTGCTGGTTTTGGGGATATACCATGTGTTGATACAGAAATTTAAGTTGGAGTATTTCCGGAGAGCGACTGCTGTTGGGTACTCTTGTGTTGTTTTTGAGTGGATGACAATTCTCTCTGTGAAGCAACCGACATCCAAGTTGCACCTGTTTGGATTGTTTTCGCTTCCCATTAGTTTTGCACCTTTTGAGTCTCTTATTTTTACTTCAATCATTGTTCCACAAGCAAGTTTTATTGGCCATTTATCTGGAATCATTGTTGGGTATGCTATTGCTTGGGGTTTGATACACGGGATGAACAATTATTGGGATGTTTCCATGTTAGGATGGATTGTGCTGGTTTCCGCCTTCAGTTTGAAGAAATCTGGTGCCTATGATTTCAGTTTTCTTGAGATTGAGTCCATTACCAATTCTTCGCTGCCATCTGTACGGTTTATTGCATCTGGAAATGGTAGAACATTGCAGATGAGTGCATTGCCAGCTGTAGGTGTTGAGATTGTATAACATATGTGGAGATGCAGGCTTGACACAGGGTCCAGTTACTTCATTATTTCACTCCACCAATCTTTACAGTGTTACTTGAAAATATGCCGGATCTTTTGGTGCTATAAGCTCCCAGATTCCATGTCCTTACTCATTAGTGGCAGATTCCTGCGTATGTGAGGTCAGTGATAATTGTTGTGTTAGAGGAGTGCTTATTATGCTATGATGTATGACCACTGTGTCTCTGTAAGTTGAGTAGATAATGTGGCATTTCACTATTGGATTTTATACCATTATTTTTTCTCAGAAAAATTGAAGGAAAAAAGTCTGTGTACTGGTATTGTCATCACAATGATAGCAACCCATATAGGCTCAAGGCATTCAAATATATAATATACAATCGTACAAATTTTTCTCACTTTACACCAATAATGAATACAAACTTATTCAAGCTGCACTTCTCTACAAATAATGAACATAAACTTTTCAAGCCGCACATCTCTACAAATAATGAATATGAACTTTCCAAGCTTCACGTTTACACTAATAATGAATATGAACTTGCTCATTTGTACACAAGTACACACCAAAACCAAATATCTCCCTCTGATAGTGCTGAATTGCACTTACTCAAGCTGCACAAGTACACACCAAAGCCAAATCTCTCCCTGATAGTGCTGAATACCAACGGAACTCAGAGCAAGACACCCACTTAAAGCATTTAGGCATCCATTTCTTAATCTGCTGGAAATGGAATCATGGTCCCTTGCAGATTCATTTATCTGATTGTGTCTTTGAATTGGAAGACTTGCCAATAATGGCTTTCTTCACTTTTGAAATAGAATGCTTGACAGATTTCCCCATCCCTGAAAGAATGTTATGAGATTTCTTGGTTGAAACCTTCACTTCAGTATCTCTAGAGGCTTCTACAATGACAGGTTCATCATAGCCTTGATATGCCCGTCTGTGTTCAAAATCTTCTTTCTCTTCGTCTGTTTTTGCTTCTTCAACATTCCCGTGGTCTTCTTCTTCTTCTTCATCAGCTTGCAGCTTAGGTTCTTTCTCTCCAGTCAAGTGTGTAACCGCTTTCATTCTTTCTTTTGTTGATTCTTCCATGAGTATTTCAGATAAGGATATCTGAGCAGATGTTGAGTCAACTGTTTCTGTACCTGATTCACAAAATTTGTCTTCTTTGGTTTCTCTGGCAACCAAGGTGTCATTGCTAGGTTTAGTGTCCTTCAATTTAGGGTCCTGGAGAATATTTAGAGCATCATCTTTGCTACTTGGATTATCGGTTGCATGAGATTCTTTCTCTAGCTGCTTGGTGTCTTGAGCGGTTCCATTGGCTTCCTCAAGGCCTGGGACATCTTGAGAAATCTCCACGCTTGAGGCCTGCTAATAAGATAAATCGTTAGACTTCAAGATTTATTTGCAACTATTTCTAATCCAAAGATGAAAATTCTTTAGAAAAGTACAGTTGGTTTCCAATGCTTAAACATTTAAGAATTATATGCCATTAGGTAATCTAACCTTTTCCACTGGAATTGTGATTTCTGTTGTGCTACTTCCACAATTTATTTCATCTCCCTGATTTTGAAGGCCCAGATGAGTAGCCGTCTCCTGAATCCTTCCCTCTGCTTCATCTGGACTATGGTCCTTAAAACTTTTATCATCTGGTTTGACCTCTTTTTCAATATCCCCAATCCAACTTCCAGGCACCTGCATTATACGTAATAGATTCAACTTCAAAGATAATCAGAAATCAGGGAAACAAAAAAGGGATTTGTTTTTCCTTTCATTTATTATTCTCTAACCTCATGATGATATTCAGTTGGTGCTGTAAATGTATCATTCTTCTCTTCTGGATATTTGTCTTCACTTGATTCATTTTGTTGTTGAATCTGTCTCACGTTTTCTTCGTCAACAGAAATGAGCTGAGAATCTTTTGTAACTTCCTTTTCATCCTTGATCTGTGAAATTTCTCCACTAAGTTAATACTTTTTAATGTCTATTAGAATGCAGAAAATAATATAAAGGAAGTGTTTGGAATAAGGGGAAGAGCTGAGACATAGAAAGATGAAATATGACATTTAAAATATAGTTTAGTCACTTTAGTGTTATTATCTGACCTCTTCATTCATAACTTCAACTTTTGCAGTTTGGTTTGCTTCAATTGGTGTGTCACACGAATCTTCTGCTCTTGAATTGGAGGTAGCTACCTCAAGATTCTTCTCTTCATTTGAACTGTCCCTCTCTGTGTATTGACTTGAGGGGAACTCCAAATCAGACAAGTTGAGTTCCCTGGGCTCTTCATTTGGAATGCTTGTCTCTTCTGCTGAATGT